>JARJUX010000001.1:0-656926 GCA_030789285.1 Arthroderma sp. MBC 929 | reverse complement strand
AAAGGGCTGAAAGAGCTGAAAATATGCCACTGCTGGACGGGCGATTCAAGGCCTTTTTGACTGCTGGACGTTTGCTTGGAGTGGCCCAGATACCCTTTGGCAGCAGGTCTAGAGGTCTGGCGGTGTAAAGATACTTGCTGGTGTTGTGGAAATCCGCTTGCTTGGCCTTGATACTGCTGGATTCCAACATGTAACTGCTAGACGGCTGATGCTGCAAACTATTCGCGATGCACACGACCTGGCCTGCTCCTGTATTCTGGGAGCAAAGTGTCGGGTGGAGGTGTACCATACCAGAGCCACAAACTGCTTGCGACAGGCCATCTATATGGAGCGCTTCCCTAAGCCTCTATGGCATCATGGTGCTTTCCATCCTATCGTTAAGGGGCCTTGGAGTAGCTCTTGGTGATTAGCTGTCTGGTAGCATAAGTGCAGACTGTGTTTATTGATACCATCCAATGCTCTTTCTATACAAAGCAAACTTCCAGGACCTATGAGCAAACGACTAAGCAACTGGCCACTGACCCTGGAGAATTCACCACCACGCACCAGCCGCACTCTATGTCTTCTCGGCGACCCGCTACTTCCTTTCCCCTCTTTATCACATCGTTCATCTACCCGACCTTGTTGGCTTCATACATCTTGTCTTGTTCATCTTCCGGCCTGCCTCAGTTACACACTGCCTCCTCTTTCATTGCTTTATCCTCTTGCTTGCCCATTCTATTTCCCACTTTGAAACAGCCATGGAAGAACAAGAACTTGCTATTACATGCACAAAGACTAGCGATTGGATTCCTGCACTCACTGAATACACCGGTCCACCGGCTGTAGAGAAGATTGCTAACAAGAAGCAGAATGATGAATCAAAGGTCTGCGTGGTTATGGTTGGCTTACCAGCCCGAGGGAAGAGTTTAATCGCGGGAAAAGGTGAGCATAAACAACAATGAGCACTCTGTGGGTACTTTTTGGTATCTAACCCACTCGACAGCACTTCGCTATCTTGCCTGGATCGGAATTCCAGCAAAGATTTTCAATGTTGGACAGTACCGACGACAAGATATTCCCCAACCAACAGCTGAATTTTTCGACACCACCAATGAAGATGGCGAGAGGCTACGACGTGCCGCTGCTGAAGCTGCTGTAGCTGATATGCTGCGTTGGTTCAGAACTACTGATGGCCAGGTCGCCATTCTTGATGCTACAAACTCTACAAAATCTCGCCGAAAGTGGATCCATGAGGTCTGCACCAGTGCAGGTATCGAACCTCTTTTTGTGGAATCTATATGCCGTGACGAAGATTTGATCATGAACAACATTCGCGAGGTAAAAACCACGTCTCCCGATTACGTCGGACAGGACCCAGAAGTTGCAGCCCGGGATTTCATGAACCGCATTCGCAACTACGAGAAGGTGTACGAGTCTCTGGATAGAAGCGAAGATTACTCTTACGTGCAGTTAATTAATGTCGGAAGTGCCGTTGTGATAAATAATATCCGGGATTATCTCTCCAGTCGGTTGGTATATTACACAATCAATCTTCATATCCGCCCTCGATCTATCTGGCTCTCGAGAGTAAGTTCCATCCATCCATGGCCCATATAACTCCCGCACAAGAACTAAACTTGATTTTTACCCATGTAGCACGGAGAATCAGAGTACAACCTTTCCGGCAAGATTGGGGGTGATGCCAACCTTTCATCACGTGGAGAAGAATACGCTCGAGCTCTACCACGCCTTCTTAAAGAATCAGGAGTTCCCCATGGCGCCAAAGTTGTGATTTGGACTTCGACCTTAAAACGAACCATACAAACCGCTCGTTTCCTTCAGAGCGAGATGGGATACGGCAAGCTTGAATGGAAAGCGCTTGATGAGCTGGATTCTGGCGTGTGCGACGGTTTGACTTATGAAGATATTGCCGAGCGCTACCCAGAAGACTTCAAGGCGCGCGACGATGATAAATACAACTACCGTTACCGAGGCGGAGAGTCTTACCGCGATGTGGTCATTCGTTTAGAGCCAATTATCATGGAACTTGAGCGCAGCGAGAACGTGGTTATAGTAACCCATCAGGCGGTACTTCGTTGCATCTACGCATATTTCTTGAATATGTCGCAAGAGCTAAGTCCATGGATGGAAGTGCCACTGCATACGCTTATCAAGCTCACACCTCGCGCGTATGGAACTGAGGAACTGCGGTTCAAGGCCAACATCCCGGCGGTATCAACCTGGCGTGGTAAGGGGACGTCTGCAAAACATCAAGAACCCGATACCAAAGCCTAACTTATGACTAGCCAGCGATTCAACCCCAATATTACCGCACTGAGACGACGCCTCTCCCGATGGATATCCACTTTATGACTTGATGCTCACTAGTTGCGTTTTTCTATTGATTTGTCTTGTTCTATCTCCCGAAAATCTTTCCCTCTTTTCCCACGTCATATAACGGAAACGGTGCAAATTCGGTAAAAAGGGGTCTGGGAGTCTTTTTTCTTGCATTCATGGTCAAGTATTGGGACCGGTTAAGCGGACGGGTATCTGAAAAAGCAGAGGAGAATATTTGAAAAAAAAGGGAGTCTTTGGAATTGTTTTCTTGTTTTAACTGGAACTCATCTAACGAAAGCCGAGGCGGCACTTTGTACTTAATTAATCAATAAACGAAGTCTTCACCTAAATTCAGGAAGTGTAACGAGTGAGAATTTCTACCCGGTGGCTATTCAGCAGGGTATCTATCATCTTGGTGATTCCGGCTAGAGCTAGATTTATGCGTGTACGCGAGAGCATGGATATCATACCCGCCCAGTGATACTACTTAGCTTCTCGATATCGAGAAGCGTGATCATCCGGGCATAGAGTCCTCAGCAATGGGTATTTTCACTCAAACAGCAGAGGGCCAGAAAAAGATCTTTCCCTGCGCTCTTTCCAGTTGAATCCAGGTGAATATTCCTAGATAGATATGCAGCCGGGACGAAAGGTGTCCAGCAGCTATTTAACACTCGCAGCCGGTTGAGGCCGAAGATGAGACGAGGAGAATATTGAATTCGTTTGCATATTTCTGCGGGCTCAGCCGGCAATGGAAAATAAAAAACTGAAAGGCGAGGTAATTGATGCATATAATCCATTGTGTTGTTGCGCGTGGATCTTCGTGGATATACCATCATGTCATGATCAGGCCCATATTGTATGGGAAGAGGCTGAAATCACGTGCTTAGGGAATGCTCCACCCCAAGAACGTCACCGGCTGTCGCTGATCAACAAGGGGACAATAATCCCGTGGCCGCTTCTTTCTATCGACATGGAAGTGCATGAGGCGATGCGCAACAGCTCTTTATGGGTTTGACGCCTATATAGCTTCTCTCAATATAGGTAGCGACCGGATTATTCCTCTGCGACCATGCTGACTGCATTCACGGCACTCCCGATCGTCGAGCTTCGGCAGCGCGACAAATCGAAAATCGAATCCATCCTAGCATACGGCGACCGACTGCTGGTTGGATTAAATACGGGGACACTGCGAATATACCGAGTCAATGAAGTAAACGACGAGGAATCCGATGAGGCGGCGGAAGTACCTGCGAATGACGAAAATGGCTCTGCCCCTGCTACCCCGAAGACGAAACCGACGGACCTGCTTCGTGAACAGGAGAAATTTGCGCGATATAAGATAGAGCAGTTGGCTATCATTAAGGAAGCGAACGTTTTGATCTCACTGTCGAATTACTATGTTTCGATTCATGATTTGCAGACTTATGAGCTTCAAGAGCAATTAGCTCGGACCAAGGGTGCAACTACGTTTGCTGTTACTTCGAATATTGTAAAGGATGATGCTACGGGTGTACCTTCGATTGTATCCAGGCTGGCTGTTGCGGTTAAGAGGAAACTTATGCTATGGACATGGCAGGATATGGAACTTCTAGATGATATCACGGAGATTACCCTTATAAGCGGCATCAAGACCCTTACATGGGCTGCGGGTACAAAGCTAGTCGCCGGACTTAGCGCAAGTTATGTGATGGTCGATGTTGAAAGTAAGGAGGTAACAGATATCGTTGGGCCTGGCAGTATCGGAGGACCCGGTGTGCGCGAATCTGGTGGGCTGGGGATGGCGAGCTATATCGGGATGGGAGGTATGGTTCCAAAGCCGCTTGCTACTAGACTTAGCGAGGGTCAGATGTTGTTGGCGAAGGACGTCAATACCCATTTCATCGATACGGACGGGAACCCGCTTGGGCGACGTCAAATACCATGGAACTCAGCGCCTGAAGCCGTTGGGTATTCTTACCCTTACCTACTAGCTCTTCAAGATTCTTCGAAAGGGATACTGGAGGTGCGAAACCCGGAGACTGTATCGTTACTTCAGTCAATCTCTCTCCCCTCAGCGACCCTCTTGCATATCCCGCAGCCGAATATCAGCCTGGCGCATGCTGGCAAAGGGTTTTTGGTTGCGAGTGAGAGGGTGATTTGGAGAATGAATGCCTTGGATTATGACTCGCAAATAGACACTCTTCTGGAACAGGGGCATCTCGACCAAGCCATCAGTCTCCTTGAAATGCTCGAGGATGCACTCCTGACCGACAAGAAAAGACGGCTACGAGAAGTCAAACTGCAAAAAGCCCGAGTTTTATTTGACCAGCAAAAATACCGCAAATCGTTGGATTTATTCACCGAAGTCTCTGCGCCACCTGAGATTGTTATTCGGCTTTATCCGAAACTCATTGCTGGAGAGTTATCTTCGTTAGAAGAGCAAGAGCAAGAGCAAGCGGATGATGAAGAGGAATCGTACGATAGCCCGGGTGAGCAGGGGAAAGAGAACAATTCCGGAAGCAACTCACCTGCATCGGATGATAAAGGGAAGAATAAGACTTTGTCCTATACCCCGTCTATGAGATCACTTCTTAGAACAAGGACGGATAATTCCAGTGAGACGAGCAGCACTTACGATAAGACGATAGACAGAAAAGAATCGAATAAACCACTCGGTATGTCTCTACTCCCTCTGGTTTGAGTAATAACAACTAACTCTAGTATAGAGGGGAAGGATTTAAAAACAGCTGCAATCGAGCTGCGAGGATTTCTAGCTGACATCCGCCGAAGGCTTCAGCGGTTTCTTAACCCCGATGGCAGCCTTAAGATCTCAGACTTACATAACAATGGCGAAGCAGACGATGCCACGGAATCTGTGATGCATATACTTGGCCTCTGTCCTGAAGACCTAGATGAAGTTGACCTTGGCCAGAAGCTACGCGATACTGCAAAGCTGGTTGACACCACCCTCTTCCGCGTGCTAATGTATGCAGCCCCATCCCTAGCAGGATCACTCTTCCGCATCGACAATTTCTGTGACCCAGACGTGGTAATGGAAAAACTGGAGGAAACGGCTCGGTACAACGACCTTATCGATTTCCTATTCGGCAAACGACTTCACCGGCCCGCTCTAGAACGGCTTCAAAAATTCGGCCAGGCTGAGCAGGAGGAAGAAACCGCACCTCAACTCCATGGCCCAAAGCGGACAATCGCATATCTGCAGAATCTACCCCCCGAAATGATTGATTTGATTCTAGAGTTTTCTGAATGGCCATTGCGAGTCGATCCGGAGCTGGGAATGGAGGTATTCCTGGCCGATACTGAGAACGCAGAGACTCTCCCGAGGGAGAAGGTACTGGAGTTTCTCCAGTCGATCAGCGCAAAGTTGGCGATCAGGTATTCGGAACATGTTATTGAAGAGTTGAATGACATGACGCCTGATCTTCATCAGAAATTATTGCAATTATATTTGGAACAGCTACTAAAAACTAAAGGGGGCTCGGAAGAAGCTGAAGACGAAGACACCCGAGAAAGATATAGGAATAAGCTGTTGAACATGCTGGAGACTAGCACACAGTATTCTCCAGCGAGAATGCTGGATAGGCTACCAAGGGATGGTAAGTGCAAGATGTTCCCGATTCCCGTTATATCGGCTAACCTTGGGCTCGACAGACCCCGACTTCTACGAGGCGAGAGCTATTACGTTCAGCAAGATGGGCCAGCACCGGCAAACACTAGAAATCTATGTTTTCAAATTGAACGACCCACAGAAAGCAGAGGAGTAAGTTGTCCGCCGTGTAAGCATTCGGGACTGCTATTCAGATCCGCTAACTGGATTATTTCATTTTTTGTAGATACTGCAACCGTATTCATCTCAATGATGACCTACGGGGCAATCAATTCGCCACGCCTCAGATGTCAAACCCAATGGATCAAGAAGAGCAGCCGTCCATCTACCACACCCTTCTTTCATTATATCTTTCTCCACCACGCGACTACAAACCCCAGTATGGACCAGCTATCGAAATACTAGCCCGCCATGGCTCCCGGCTCCCAGCTAGCTCTACCCTTAACCTAATCCCGAAAACGCTGCCTGTTCAAGAACTTGAATTTTACTTCCGGGGCCGTATTCGCGCCGCTAGTTCGACCATGAATGAAGAACGGATTATCGCTTCCCTGAAGAAGGTACAAAACATTGACACCGAAGCGGCTCTGTTACTGGGCGATGATATGGTAGGCTTAAACAAGGGACGGAATCGTTGTATCACCGTGACTGAGGATCGGGTATGCGGAGTGTGTCACAAGCGACTGGGTGGGAGCGTTATCAGCGTTTTTCCAGAGTAAGTCCATCCATTCTGCCCCGTGCAAGTCCACCGCTAACTTGAATTCCTTCGAGCAGCAATACTGTCGTTCATTTAGGCTGTGCAAATAGAGTGGGAACAGTAGCATAAGAACGGTATACCCTAGACTGGGTGGGTTGTTATATTAGCTATTTCTGCGTTTGTTGTGATCGTTTTGTTTCTTTTTGGATTGATACCCCGTGGATTAACTGTTCAATATATACATACCTCAGAAGACCTCATCGCGCATTTCAACCCAGAACGTGTGCCCAGAAAGTGTTTTTCAAACAATTAATTATCTTCTTCATCAACGGCCTCTTCACCGTAATTCTCCTCTTCTTCCTGATCAGCTGCTTGTGTCGTAGCTCCATTATTCGCCGCTGCTCTATCTTGCTCCATTTTCTCCGTCAAGAAGACATTGATCTCATCCTGTAGAGACGCCACCTGGCTCCGGAGTTCGGATAAATATGCAGTCTTAGCCTCTGTGCCATTAGTTTCGCCAGACTGATTGGCGGGTAGGGATATCTGGCGTTGGAAGTTGCGTGTTTCTGGTTCTTGCGATTCAGAAGGTGAGGAGGGGTTTGATGGTGGGGGGCATCGGTAGGTGGCTTTGAGGACGGTTGGCTGGAGCGAAAAATGGGTTAGTGAAGACATGATAGAGAATGCCTGTTCGGATGAGAATCGAAATAAATATGGCCTTTTCTTTTCTTTTCACACGGTATATCGTCTTGAGGTGTTGGGGCACTTTGGCTGCTGGGTGATGATGACCTCAAACTTTTTGCGGGTCGTGTCAAAAAAATGACGAAAAAAAAATAAATAATCGACACGACCAGGATTCGAACCTGGGCGCCCGAAGGCACAAGATTTCGTGAGTAAAATTTCCAACTTTACAAGAAGGTTGGATTATACCCAATAGCAGTCTTGCGTGTTAACCACTCCACCATCGTGTCTTGTTGTATTCGTCTGATGATATTGGTTATTTCGCGGAGATTACCGCATTATTGAACAAGTTGAAAAAATGAAGCAAAAGCGACGACATGATCAGCATTCGACTGGGGAAAAGATACGGTTTACTGAGACTTCTTATCAGAAGTTCCAGCAGCAATCCTGCGTGTTAGCCACTCCCACCATCGAGTCGTATTGTATATATGAGGTTGAGCACTTCAGTAGCTCGCGTCTTGTGGATCCTAATTTGATCCTAAAACTGCACAAAACTCTTCACACAACATGGTCATCATTCATTCTTCAAGCTTTCTTGGCTATACTGAGGCATACATAGTCGTATCTGCTGGTATGAGAAGAACTGTGCTATGCCGATGTACATGTAGAAAAGGAAGAAACGCGTTGCGCGAGGATTTTGTGTGGGTGTTGAGGTCACGTGAAGAAGTGTGTGAGGCTCTACGAGCCACTTTTGGTGGGTTAAACCGCTGACAATTTGACAGTACAGAGTAGTGCATCTCAATTACTGTATACAATGAAGGAGACCTCCATATATTCTATTAACCGATAGTCACCCATTCTAATTTATAGGAGCTTCTACTGGTACTTAAAAGTCGCACATAGTATCCAACCCCTTACAATGAGATAGTATCGCCAGGCTCAACCATCAGCAGGCCACCGGCCCCATGTCTTAGTGGTGGTACAGGACAGCCGTTCTCCGCTCCCACCCCCTGTTCCAAAGTCGCACTTTGCTATGAAAACTTGGGGTTAGGACCAGCATGTCAGGGGAGGCATCGTACGCGCTAGCGAGGCTGAGGTAAACCCGTACCTACTCAGCCACTTTTCGACCTCAAGGCCAGCCTGATTCGCCCAAAAATATGTCTCGCAGGGTGAGAGACCTGTAGCGCGGGACACCCCTGGCTCCCTGGCGGTGGAGGATAAATTCACCGCCTCATCAATGGGTGGATGCATCTCCAGTTTCGCAGCGGAAGCTGAAAGAACGGGTTTCTTTTTATCTGGCTTTAAACGACTGCTCCCCTTCTTCAAATCGCTGTGCCAATTCCTCCCAAAGCGATACATGTTCGGACTTATTAATTTCAGAGTCCAGTTTCTTTTTACTTGTGAGCTTGTTCTTCTTGGTGAAGGACTGGGCAATTGCTCACCCATTCAGAGCGCATGGACCCAGTATCTGTCTTTGGCATTGTCACTGGTGCCGTACAGACGGTTCAGATAGTTGGCTCCACACTCCAAGGCCTGAGAGCCTTGAAAGGCAAATTTTCAGACGCAGATTCGACGATTCATGCTCTGACTGTGCAGCTGGTGACAATCAAGCATGCCCTCAACCAGCTCCCAGAATGGGCGCAGTATCAAACTCAAACTTCTAATTATCCTGAGTATCTCGATGGTTTGGACATTGCTTTAGATGGGTGCAAGCTGAACGTGGAGCTCCTCTCAGAAGAGGTTACTAAGTTGACGGATAATGCCTCGCCAGGCGAAGAGGCCTTTCATCTTGGTAAGAGAGCCAGGATGAGAGTCGTCTGGAATGAACCTCTGATGAAGGACCACGAGCAACGACTCCATTCACAAGTGCTTGCGTTAAACTTTCTCTTACAAGTCTGTCAATGGTTCGTTACGTCCTTTATTAGTATCACAACTACGCTTTATTGACTGTAAGTTATAGCCGCACGGCAACGGAGCAGCTCGAGTTGCTACGAAAAGACCGTAATAAGAAACTTATTAAGAAAGTGGCCGATGATGTTGCTACGCTTCGTACAGCTGCGCGCTCCAGCCACCATGTCCCATCCATTACGAGTCATGGTCAATCCAGTATTGGCGAGACTGTTTTCGATTTTGACGATAACGTGGTGAGCTCCGAGACATATAGAAGGGTTTTGGCTCAGCACCGATCTGCTTCGCAACGCCTTCCGCCCCGTAACAGCCCAGCCCTGACCTCTCGTCAAAATTCAAGCGCATCCTCTCCTTCAATGACAGATGAAGGCTATTGGAGTGAAATTGTTAGATCGCCGTCATCCAACACAAAGCCGTCTACATGGTTAGAATTCCCAGGCGGTGACGATTCGCCCTCGGAGACGGCGGCATTGCAGACGTTACAGCCAAATGACAAGCTTAATCGGAGCCAGACCTCATCTTTAAAACCTTCAACTGGCTTACAAGACGATTCCGTGCGCCGCTCACAGTCGATGGGAAGTACACTTCCCAGTAGCTCCGCCTCGTCAAAGAAAGCAAAAGTTCGCCAGGCCCTTAAGCGGCTCAACACCACAAGCATCAGCAGTTTGAGGGCCAAAAAGCCCCCTACGCAACTGGCCCATTCAGCTTCAGTGACCGAGAGAGTACAGCAGCAGCGAAACAAATATAACCAAAGTAATATCAGTATCGACCTTTCTTTAGCTGGCAATGCAACGATACCACCTATTATCAGAGCCGCACAGGCAGGCGCTCTGGTCCAATTGGAAATACAGCTCGGTAAAGGCGCCGATATAAATACCTGTGATGAAACATATGGCCGAAGCGCACTAGCAGTAGCAGCTCACTGTGGCATAGCTGATGCCGTGGCTTATTTGATAGAACATGGTGCTATTGTGGATATTAAGGATGCTGAATTGTCAACACCCTTCCACCTCGCGGCATCGAGGGGCCATAACTCGATCCTAGAAATACTAATGGCTAAAAGCGATAACATTTACGAGAAAGATGCCCATGGCAGAACCGCACTCTGGATTGCTGCTCAGGGTGGGCATCTAGAGACAGTAAGAATGCTCATTGCGAGTGGCTTCAAAGTAAGGACTGCCGCGAAATATCAGATGACAGCATTGCACGCTGCTTCGATGGATGGTGATATAAATATGGCCAAGCTTCTGATCGAGTGTGGGGCGGATATTGAAGCAAAAGACGCACGTATGAAGGCACCGATCCATCATGCTTGTGAACGCGGTCATGTGGAATTTATCTCTATGCTCCTTGACTGTAAGGGAAACATCGAAGCTGCTGGTGAACAACGAAGAACACCTTTAATTTATGCAGCAATGGCGGGCCAACCGAAAGTTGTGGATTACCTATTGAAGAAAAAGGCCTCCAGTCGTTCCACCGACGAGCATGGCATGAATTGTGTTCATTGGGCAGCACTCAATGGCCATGTGGAGGTAGTGGAACTTTTGGCGAAGAAAAAGATGCCCCTAAAATCTGTTAGCAAACGGGGTGATACAGCCCTCCACCTTGCAGCACGATCTGGCCAATTTGCGGTCGCGGACTACCTTATTCGTCAAGGAGCGCCACTCGAGGCCCGGTGTGTAGAAGGATTTACACCCCTTCATCGAGCTTGCCATTCAAAGGACCCCGAGCTGGCGCGCCTTATTCTGGGCTCTGGCGCCGACATAGAAGCAAAAGCTGGAACTTACGGCTACCGTCCGATCCACATCGCCATATTACAGAATAATCTCAGTTTACTAGAGCTTCTCTGCCAGGAGTCTGCCAATTTAGACTCTATTGATTCTGCTGGAGAGAGACCGCTCTCAATCGCGTGTAGCCATGGCTATGCTCCCTTGGTCAAACGACTCCTAGAAGCGGGGGCGGCACCACGCTTGAGACTGGATGGTAGCCCTTTTGAAGATTCTCCTCTCTGCCTTGCAGCTAAGGAAGGGCACATAGACGTTGTATCGATATTTCTTGACAGAGGAGAGCCAGTGGGTCAGCATGATGAATTGGGATACGATCCACTCCTGTACGCAGCGCATTACGGGCATTTAGATGTTCTAAAATTGCTGTTACTGCACAGTAGCGTATTACAGAAATCCAAACTGCACGAGTCCTTCTTGCAAATCGGGTTTTACCCCCTCAGTTCTATTCCTAAAGAGGCGAAGGATATGATCAAGGACCTTATACTACAATTGGGCCTGAGCCAGCCCAGCACCCTCCCGCCCATAGCCCCAGAATCAGACTATAATGCTGCAACGTGGGCTGCGGATCGTGGAAGTAGAGATGAAAGCGTAAGCGGAGCTGGCGTTGTTCGAGTTGACCCAATTCGCCCACCCGTACAATCCCCAGTGCCGCCATTCCATGCAACACCCATATCAGAGCTCCCCGATAACTCAAATGGCCAGGCACGAAGAGCTCAGTTGACTGTGGGAGAGATTGGGGCTGGAACTCCACATACGCGAACGGCATCAGTAGGCAGCCAGACAAACATGTCCATACCCCAAACGCGAACAAGCCAAAGAACCGAATCGAGCGAGTCGAACGAAAATTTGTCAAATTCACCCCCAAGATTATCATTTCCGGGTCACCTCCCATTACCCAGAGAATCGACAATTACTTCCCGCCAACCGAGCCATAATTCCCAGATAGAAACGCTGAGTGCTCTTCCTAATCAACAACCGAATTTGCTTCGACCGCTCAACATGCCAGCAACTCTCCAAGGCCAGCACTCTTGCGTCCATCCTTTACACAATACCGATCCAGGTCGAGCGTTGGACTTCTTAACCCCGCCGGAAACATTACATCCGAATATCTCTGTCGCTGAGCAAAGTCCCGCTCATCAGAGTCCAGAGGTGTCAACGCCGAATAAAGTTGAGGCCGGGATAGAACTGCAGGAAGAGCGAGATGATGAATCAGATAATGAATCTATATGTTCGTTCTATACAGCACCTGAAGAGTTTGATGATGCGCGCGAGTTCAGGGATTGGGACAACCAAGATGATACATCAGATGGAGAATCTATAATTTCAGCAATGGATACCAGGCCAGAAGTGTTTGATTATATGCGTGAGTTCAGGGAGATTCCAAGCTTGCAAGCGCAGCTTGTTGAATTAGAAGGTTAAGCTCTCGGCTGGAACTGAGAATATATATATGCATATATTAGCTATTCAGAGATACCCCTTATTGATGCTTTGTTCTTTGAATATTCGTGCTTTGAAGTAATTAGGAAGTCCTGTGATGAGAGTATCGGAGTCGGAAAATATACTAGACCGAAATAAGCTCTGTAATCTTGCATTTGAATATCCACTAGTCTATATACAGTCTAGCTCCTGCACAGCCCCAGAAGAGCCGCTGAGAGTGGCTTGACGCTCAATCGTTGCTCATCTCATCGTCACCATCATCATCATCCTCGTTGCCATGTCTTCCTGTTGATGGATGCGCTCGCGTGTTGCTGTTCAAGCGCAACTATCTTCCGCACGCTGGATTAAAGCAGCATTATACCTCCAATGCAGTTTTTACTTCTATATCACCCTAATCGTCCTCTCTACTGGTCGCGAGGTTCGTGAAACAACTTCCCCAGATGAAGACCACAACCTCACCTCGTCGCCGCGGGGATCCGGCACCCTCTCTCCCTCCAAGGTCGCCAGAGCGCGTTATAATCTCTGAACCGGCCGTTCGTCGAAGTTCTTCCAGCAGTGGCGCATCGTCTTCCTCTTCCAACCTTACGAGTCTCAATGTTCCTAAACGCTCCCTCTACAGCCTCAACCCCTCGGCGGGTGCGCCCGGTACAGCACCACAGCCTCCTTCAGTGGTCGCTACTCCCAACGGCAGTAATGCTTCGCTGCTGAATCATATGCGGCAGCCAGGAGCTCTAGCCCCCCAGAATGAACCTGCGCTCCGAAGAGCCTCCCCGTTGGCTCCCGCAAACGACATTCGAAATCATAAGCCACGCCAGCACTCGCAAGGATTTTTTGAACCTACCTTACCTACCGCCTCGCAAGCAAACATAGCATCTTTATCAGCATCGAGAATAGCAGCTCAGACCGCTATGCAGCACCAAGCCTCCAACCAACAACTTCGACACAGATCGCAAACAATTCCCCCGCCACAAGATACAGGAGCTGTCAAAAAGACGGGCAGAGACTCCCCACCTCCAGTACCCGTCAATACTCAACGAATCGCTGCTGCTCCTGCGGCACCAACTACACCACACTACCAGAATGGGGTACTTGGAGGTCGAGCTCTGGCAGCTACTACAGCTGCGAACCTAGTGTTCCCCAAAAATTCGACGTCTCAAGCCGCAGTTACCCAAGATCGCGGTGTACATGAACCCGGACATAAGCCTAAATCGGAGAAATCGAAAATGAAATTGTTTTCTAAACCGAAGCATATCGGAATCTCACGGGACAAAGATGGGGACAAGCGCGATAAACCACTTCCGTCACCCAACAAACTTGGCATACCTGGAGGCACTCTATCGCGAATGGTAAATGCCTCGACTACCAGTCTAAACGAGTCGGCGATATCAAGTAACTCATCCGTATACACCCTGCCCAATTCGTCTGCCGCTACTGTGGTTCCAACTGAACGCCCGTCCTTCGACAGTCAAAGAGAGAAGGAAAAGGACAAGGAAAAGCATAAGCATCATTTTCTATCTCGCCAAAAGCTGAAACTAAAGGACAAAGATGATCACCATAATTTACCACTTTCCTCAGCGAATAGCAATTCCCGGCCTCTAGATCCCAGTGACCCACACTCCTTATATTCGTTTGCGCCGTCGTCGCCAATAGGCACAGCTTTCGGTAAATCAATGAGCGGGCTAGACCTAAGGCATGGTGGACGGGCTTTACGGGGGAAGAAAAAAGAGGAAAAAGCTTCTGCAGCCGCTGCGGCCGCTGCTGCTCATGAGGCCAGTTTACGTGAGGTGGAGCAGATAGATTGGGCGGCTGGGGCTGTCGGTCCTGGATCATCCTCAACATTCGCCGGCCCCTCTTCATTCGGAAGTTCTGGCGGGTTCTTGCACGGCAACGATGCTGCCATAAGGGAGGTTCTACAAGGGTTCGGTCTTCAAAATATGACGTCAGACGATGCATGGGACTTCTTAAAAGTGAAGCTTTTGGTCCTTTTTGAGGCAGAAGATATCCGCATCGCCCTAGAAGATTTGAACAAGCTTGTCACAATTCATATCCAACGGTGTGTGCAACAGCACATGCCTCATGTCGTGGTAGAAGATCTTCGAGATTTTTTACAAACGGGCTTTGCGTCACTCAACCACTCGATCCACAATATTCCGGACGAGAATTTGGTCCCCCATCTGGTCAATCTATGGATTTTCACGTTTGGCACCATCCTTCCATTCATGCAGGCCGTTTTCCTCCCACTTGATCTCGAGTTCAAGGGCCGCGGGTCGATCATGAACCCTCGAGAAGCGAAGGAGTTTTGGGGGGGAATACCCAATGGTGGTGATACTTCGGCCTCGGTGGGCGATGAATTAGATGTTAGGAATATTGTCCTCATCGCATTCCGCGATACCGTCATACTGGGTCGATTCGAAGTGTTAAAAGCATCTTTTTCAAGATTAAGCCTCGAGAAAATCGATGCTAATATCAGCGGTTTATTAAGTACTTCTCTAAATATTGGCAATGCTAGTCGACCTAGTACCTCTTCTGCCTACGAGACAGGATTTGGAAGCTTTAACTCCCAACCGCCCAATCTTAACGTCGCAGACAGCTTTTCATCCGACTCCCTCGCCATGTCGCTATCACGCAGTCGAGCCGCTTCCAACACATCGTCAAACCCTGAACAATACCTATTCCAGTCTTCTTATTCTTTCTCCCCACCACAAGGGTCTGTGTTATCTCGGGCTCGCAGTGCTAGCCAAACCCAGCCACAACGCCATGACCCTTCCTTTGTCACTGAAACCGCCGGCCGGATGCTACAGTGTATTAGCGTTTTAGCTAGCGTACAAACCGACGACGAAGCACAGCAGAAAATCGAAGAATTAAGCAAAACTTTGAAACACAACTGGCTTGGCCGCGGACGCACCGGTCGTGACCGCCGTGGATTTGTAGGCACGAAACTACGGCCTCCTCCACCACCCCGAAAGGAAAGCAATGAGCAGCAACTACGGCACTCGGTGGATGGCTCGTCTTTTTCCAGAAGCGGGTTTGACGGAGTCCAAGTTGAGGCATGATAGAAAGAAATTGTACCTAGCCGCATTTCTTCTCAAGGCCTCTTTTCTTGCTCCTTTAGCAGAGTTATGATTATGGACATGATATGACATGATGCCTTTCTTTTCTCTACTTTTTTTTTCAAATAGTCTGTATTACTCTACTTGTGGCAGGGGATATCTAGCATGGAGGTCACCCATTCTGTTTTCGCTGTTTGGTGCACTGCGTGGAGAAGGCCGGTTTATCTTTGCTTCCCTGGTCTTTGGGGTTGGTTTTATCCCTTACTCGTGTTCTTTCTTCTCCTACCTCATTTATCCTTGCATCTGGATGCTTGTTTAGGCCCTCTCTCGCTTACTGGGAGTTGCCATTGGGGTTTCTGCTCTTCATGTACATACACGTTTTCATGAATGACACTCAACGATAAAGTAGTATTCTTCTATCCTTGGTGAATATCCCTGGTGGAACATTTCCCGTTATTGAGCTGCAAGTCCCAGGTGGATAATAATATAGCTACAACATCATGCATGGTTACAACAACGCCCGTGAGTGAAGACATGGATATCTTAAAATTCGAATGCTATGATTGATAATTGTACCCGAAGTTACTCAATCTACCATCTGCCCTGCCCTGGCAAAGGAGCGGCTATAATTCTCGTGACATCAAACCGAACGCAAAGGCTTCTACATTGCCTTCTAATCCATCCCGTTGTCCTACATCAATACCCAAGAACCACCAACCAGCAAGCAAAGCCAAGATGGAGAAGGAAAAGAATCAGGCCCATCCCTCACAATGAGAGTAGTAGATTGAACACAGCCTATTCTTCCATCACCCACCTCAGCTCACCCCCTCTCACTAGGACCAGGGGCAGAAGCTAATATTAATCGAAGAACCGCGAAAAGTCCAGGACCCACCATTTTTATTCCCGTAGCACTCGTCGACGATGTTGCTGCCGGCCTCGAGACAGGCCTCTCTGGATGGGAACTTGCCAATACTTCCGATAAACCCTTCTCGGTTGTCATTTTCGTCATATCTGTGGAACTCTTCGCAGTCTTCCCATTCGTCCTCGCAGAAATTCTCAATTGCGTCCCACACTCCGGTACGGGTTAGGCAGTTTCCCGCGCCGGATTGATAGTAGCATTCTGCGGCTGTGGAGATGTTGACGAATGCGCTCAGGAGGGCGAGGAGGATGGTGGAGAAGTAGTGCATTGTTGTTTGGGGGGGTAAGTTAACTGTGTGATGCGGATTGTTTAGGGAAGTTTGCTTGAATAGTTGCAGGTATGGGGGGAAGGGGAATCGGGCGTACTTGTATTATGAAGGCGTAGGTTATTGGTGGTGGTGATAGTGATGATACTGAATGAAACAGGAATCTCTTAGAAAGATTTCAGATGAACGGGGGACGACTTCGGTGTTTTTATATCAGAGTGCAGCCGATCTTGGTATGGATAGAGACTGTATACCGCGATGAGAATGATTCCACTTAGCTCTCGGCTGTCGATGTCGATGTCGATGTCGATGTCGATGTCGATGTCGATGTCGATGTCGATGTCTAACGTTATAATCCATGAGCTAATTGACTGATGGAACCATTATGGATAATAGTTCGGAGTGTGGTAAGACAGACCTTCCCGTACGGTTGTTTGTTGGCTCTAGGCACCTAATTTGAGGGCATCTGTGGAGAGTCAACGTCCGATAAATAAGTTACGCCGCCCAATCACTGGAGCAGGAGTTCCCTCATATATCATAGACGCCGGAAGCCGCGGTAGAGTCAACGCCACATGAAGTCATAAGAGTTCCCTCATATATCATAGACGCCGGAAGCCGCGGTAGAGTCAACGCCTCATGAAGTCATAAAGGTGCTTTTATCGACTGTAGATCCGAGCGTAGCCGGAAGGGGGAAACTGGCGGTCAGGACACTGTGATATTAGTCCTGCTGCTTCCCGCCAGTTTAGCAGCTCCATAATCCTCTGTGCATCAAAGCGGGAGTGCACTGCTCCCCTGTGCGAGTTGATCAAGTGTGAAGAGGAAGGATAGAATGACGTGTGAATGATAAGTAGACAGTATCCCCCGGCCTCAAGGGCGAAGTGCCAGCTAAGACCGGGTGTCAGTAAATAAAGCGCCAGTGCTTAGGACAATCAAAATATGCAGAAACGGACTTGGAAAGAGAAATCCCGAAAGATCGTGAGAACGGGTATGATGGAATCAGAGAGAGAGATACAAAGATATGGGGAAATTAACGAATAAGGTCTAGAAAGATGGGCAATTGGTACAGCTTAGATCGCCCCTATCCAAGCCGGCAAGGTGGCTTAATACCAAAATCGACCGGGTATCCGAGGGAAAACGCTGCGCATGTACCACTCAATACGTCGTGACGGGCGATTGATGAGATGCAAAGTAACCCTCCCGCCCTTCCGAATTAGTTCATTGCGGTCCGAAATTCGGATGCTTCCGAGAAATAGTTCCATGGCGTCTCTGAAATGTGACTCCGGACAAAGCTGGGTGAACTGCAGGGATAATCTTAGGGGCAGCCATGTAAATATTGGAAGAATCGATATGACAAATTCTCCGAGGTCTCCCCGCAAATGTCCGGAGCCATGCAGAATATCGGCCCTTAGAAGATAGCTATGGCATGCATAGATCTTGACAATCTTATCCCATTGACCAGGATATGTATTCGCTAGGTTATGAAGGTGCGCTAATAACTGCCCCCTGACCGGCTGCCCGTGGCTCTGTGCTTGAATAAGGATCCCAACAATGTATTTAAGGCAGTCAAAAAACACATATCCGCGTATGGCCCCAGACCTGTAGAGCTCACTGTAATGTAGAGCCGGGGCTAGGTCAATTCGAGTTACCCGAAACGGAGCACCGTCAGGGCTTTCACGTTCTGGGTATTGAAGGGCTCCGCGGATGTGTTGCGCGACAGTACCCTCAAGAAGGTTCCCTGGAATTTCACGGTTCCCGACAAGGAATTTAAAGTACTGCCTCTGATTAAAAGGGTTCGGATTCCTATGGAGCTGCATTCTGGAAAGACAAGATCAAGAATTCAACAGAGCTCATCGGTGAATTATATTTTCTTGCTGAAGGGATCTCGCCCTCCTTAAAGTACAGAGCAACATTTTAAAAGCACAGAGGCTTATAAGGGCACTTGAAGCCTAGCTGGGCAGCTGGGCCTTTCACACAGCAAACATACGCAGTATGCCTTCAGGGATAACTTTTTCCGATGTCTCCCTAGCTATGAGCCATCAAGGCAGGGCGCCATAGTAATATTATAAGCAATAATACCGTATATATTGCGGCTGCCGGGGGTAGGCGGAGTAACATTGAATCGCCTTCAGGTATGGCACACCGCATATCCTAAGATATTAAGGCATAGTTTGCTATCACATAAGACCTTGTAAAGAGTTGGACATGGTAGCTTTTTGGCCCAGGCAGCCTGCATAGCGAGGCAAAGTGGTGAAGCTGCAACGTGGCACAGAATTAGCAAACATTCGAGTAACCATTTAACCAGTCCCAGCTTAATGGCTTGCATTGATCTCCTATCATACCTTTAAACACCTTGAGATAAGGAGAAGGCCCCTGAAATATCCTTTTGCCTAGGATATTGTCACGCTTTTCAACGTAGTGTATATGTCCTTATGGCTTCAATGGATATAGGAGCTACATGCAATCACAGTGCTCAAGCAATTCTAAGGCTGGGCACCCAAACAGTCGCAGTTTTCAGCCCACAGACTCAGCATTTCACAGACGCTCCGGAGTGCGATGTGTTTGCACTCGAATCAAATCTTTCCACTGTAGATCTGGCGCTGGATGTTGAATGCGCCCATCTCGAGCAGACAAAACTCAAACATAACTTCGGTCCACCAAGGAATTGCCTCCAGGTGCGAGGTTGGTATCTTCACATCTTGCTGATATGTCACTTGGTCCAGATTGCAGAAGCCTCCGCCGGTCAACCGGTTTAATACACTAGAGGATCAATTGCGCCATGAGTACCTATTCAGTAGTAAAGATGCAATATGAGCATGACCAAGGCATACATACTATTGCACCACAGCATTTGTTTGTCTGCATAGTTGTTGGAAGAAAGACGCCCGAGAAGGTTCGTCGTTGATGTTTGATCATGTTTGCATAGGAAAAACGGGATAATTATGAACTCATCCAGTTCTCTTTTCAAACCAGGAGGAATTATTCTTGACTTTGTTACACAACTCTCTCCATCGCCGAGAGCTCATAGCCACGATTACAATTGTCAAATCATTCTGTTTTGTGGGAATCTCTTGACTCTGTTGTCTTTTCTCGGAAGATTTCCATCCAGGGGCAACTGACAGGGAAACGCAGACTCGAAAAAGAAAAGAAAAAGGCTCATGAAAAAGAAATTTAAAACGCTAGGGAAAGGCTAGCAATACGATCGATCACTATCTGAATTCTAGAAGCGAGCCATTACAATCCAGGTTGAGATATCGCCAAATATTCCAAGCAGCGCCGATTTCCCTCTGGCTTGCCTAACTCTTGAACCTCTTCTGCAAAGCAGCTGGAGGATATCGTTTCCCACCAGCATTCTCTACAGCGTCAGCGATGCGGTGCCATTTTTCCATCTCGAATCTCTCCTCGACATCCTTCATAGCGGTGATAATCCGAGCTTCCTGTGTTTTAATATGCATGTTAAAACTACGTTCTTTTTTCTTTTTTTTTCTTTTTTTTTCTCAATTAAATGATCCAAGCGGAAGCAACAGGACTTACATCTTCAGAGTTGATAGTCACAAAGTTCGCCTTGATTCGAGTATATCGGCTGGAGAGTGTACTTTTACCAACTTCGTTGCCCGTCATCTTGGTCCACGCTTCTCTGATCTCCGCCCAGTTCTTGTTCTCGTCATCCTTCATGCGAAGAAGCATTTTATCCTCTTCGCTCGCCGCTTCATATGAAGTTGGAAGGGCCTTCTTCTCTGCCTTTCCCTCGCCGTTTGTCTTGGACTTTGTAGGGGTGCCACACTTCTTCTTGGTTGGTGAAGCATCGATCGCGTCTTCATCACTCTTAGGTTTCCTGCCACGTTTACGTGGAGTCGTGGGAGTTGAGATCGCCTCCTGGAGAAGGGTATCTTGTCAATGACACGGGCTGAGAGGTCAGGGATTCAGCCTTACATTGCTGATATCTTTCAAGCTAAGCTCATCTTCTTTTGCAAGCTCTGGCTTCAAATTTTCCTTGTCTAAAGCAGTGGATTTTGCCATTTTGTGTTGACCAGTTGATAACAGGAGTGTCTATAAATTTGGAGCAGTGGGATTGGGATTCAAAAACAAATGTATGTTTTGGTTTCACAGTTGGAAGGGAGAAGAGGGGAGATAGAAAGAATAGTAAGATCCGACGAGAATATTGGAGCTGGGACAGTGAATTGGTTGAATAACACCATTAGCGTGGAAGTGAAGCTGTGTCTTGACGACAGCAAAAACATTTGCAATGCAGCTTCAGCACTGTCAATTAAGAGTGAAAAGCAGTATTATGAGTTTATAAAGGAGATGTGACAATGGTGCATAACCAAAGCTCAGTGGCCTTTTTGTCATGGTCATAAGATGAGGCTTCAACATTTTTGTCAACTGATGGATTTTTTTAGATAGAAATACCTGGTTGATGCTAGGGAATCTATCAAGGTTGAACCAGGAAGGCTGATAACTCCTGGCCAGTTGCTATGCCTTCTTTTTCCTTCCTTTCAGTAGCTACTTATATAGTTAGCATATGCAACTTTGCCCATTCTAGTATGTATGTATCTGATAGTCAAGAGTATATTATCACCTATTCCCTTGACGATGTGCATCAAGATATAGTTACGATCTAGATCTATCAGCCCAATCATGTGTTCCAAAACACACTGCGGTACGGAGTAAGTGGCCTTCAATATGAAACACGGATTAGCTTGAACCGCAACCAGTATACAGCTTTCCTCGAGGCCATTGATACGATATTTTATCTTCTCCAGAATCTGAGAGACGATCCTGGTCAGGTACTTGCCCCTGTGCAGCCATACATCCACAATCCGGAATAACATAATTACGAGGGTGCATCCTGGAGTATTAACGGTAGCTTTTCGGCGACTCCACAGGCTGTGGTCGGGGAACTCTGAAAGCCCTTGGTTGATCCACTACTGGGGGACCACATCGCTCTCCACCCGGGGCGGCGAGACGTTCATGGCATCCACCGCATGTCGGTCGGTAGGCTGTGGACAACAGCACAGTCCATCACGGACTTTCGGGATGAACTTCGAGCAGGGTTTCAAGTTGTAGCAGAGTATCCGTGACTCAGACATGCACACTCTTGGTGTGCAAGGCTTGCAGGGAGTTGGAGCTGAGTCACAACAGACAAAACCGAATATCATCCCTTGGGGGGTTCTCACTGGCCTTTCGTTTCCGTTTCCTTGGGACCAGACGGCCTGTAGGCATCGACAACCTCTTCGCTCAGATATACGTGTCCCTGTTGTTGTCTTCGCTTAAGTGGAACAAGAAATAGCCGCTAAGGGTTCGGTCCAGTCTCGAAGTCAACCAAGATTGCGAAAACCTGACCGCTTTGGCTTCTCTCCATGCAGCTTCATCCCTACCCTTCCCCAATCATGATGCTCCCTTGGAACATTATCCCGGTCCACCTTAGCTTGTTCCGATCCACTTAGCCACTTCTTCTGCCTGGAAGGCGTGTGTAGCTTCGCTCCAGCCTCTTCGCTCTGGACGTTTTCTCGTCCACCGCCTTATTTTCTCTACCTTTCTGCCTCGCTCAGACCTTGACTTCAGCCTAGCCCTGGTTGATTTTCGGAACTTCAGACGGCAGTCAGGCTCGGTCAACTCGGCTTTTGCCTTCACTCTTTTCTGTTTCTTTCATCTCTTCTATCTGTAAACTTGTTGTAAGCTGAGGATATTGCGTGGAGTTGGCATCTATTCCTGCCCGGTCGTTGCTTGGTGACACCAACTTCTCGTTGAGCATTTATCTGACAGTTATTGCATTCAAGAGGCTTACCATCGAAACAACATCTTTCCTTTCCCTCAAAATTCCAAATAGATCTGAATTCTCTGGCATTTCACTGCGAGAAAAGAAAGGTCATTATTGGTGTGTTGGTTTGCCTTGTGGTTCACACCGCTGTTTTTTGAGCCTCTCGCTTTGTTGCCTATCCTTGACCTCACGCGCTCCACCGCACAGTCATACTATCCGTATATAAGCTCTTCGTGTCCTCCTTTTATCTACCAGTTTTTGACCTGAGATTGCTTCTGTCTGTCTTGCATACTACCCTCACTTCAGCCCATTCAACTTCCTCCTCAAGATACCGGCTACACTAGCTACGATTCATATCAATGCCAAAACCTCCAAGCCTGGCTTCCTCACATCTAGCTGCAAACGTGCTAGCTCCTCTATCGTCAAGTGCCGGGACCAAGAAAGCCAGTTCGAGCGGTGAGAGTCGAGATACAGCTTCAACCACGGCCCTAACACCCTCTAGCCCTTCTCTAGCCGCTTCTCCCTACCCTGAACCTACCGGCGAAGACCATATCTCCCTGGAAGAGATGGCCGAGAAGATGGAATCGAGTAACAAGGATATGATGGAGAACAAACAAGATATCACACCTCCATCAGATGCTGTGACCAAAAAGGAAATCGGTAATGGGCCGTCTCTCGGAACAGAAACGACTTGCAAAAAGCCCAATTGCAAGAAACACAACAGCTCCGTGTCAAAGTCGGACAAATCGAAGAAAAAGAAGAAGAAACAAAATGCAGACTCGTTGTCATCCTCAGATAGTAGCAGTAGTGAGAGTGATAGCGAGGACAGCACATCCTCTTCTAGCTCGTCGTCATCCGATTCATCAGACGCTGAAGTCATATCTGCTGAAGAATTGACATTACTTAAGAAGCTAAAGAAGAAGAAGCAAAAGGCAAAACGCCGCGCCAAAAAGCTGAAGGCAAAGAAATCCCGCTCACGTAAAGTAGAGAGTTTTGAAGAGTCTTCTGATATTGATGACGAGGAGTCGACGGACGAAGACAAAGCCAGGAAGCGAAAGGCCCTGAAGAAGCAAGTGAAAAAGCTTAGGGAGGCGATTGAGTCGGTTGATGACGATGATGACGAAGATGTCAATGCTGAAAATGAGCAGCTCCAACAGAACAGAAATGCTCTTCTGCAACGGATAGCGGGTAACCCAAATCAAGCTGCAGCAAGGAGAAGATTGAGATATGCCCAGGAAACGCTCCCTCCTCCTCAGAATTCGAAACCTCCTCCAGCCCAGCAACGAACGGCGACAAAGGCTCAGTTGAAGAAAAAGCGAGCCTCAAAGGTTGACTTTAAACGTGTGGATCAGTGTGAGTACTTCTTGAACTTAGTTGTTCAATCTCTCTTTTTTTATCTTATACTGATGTTGATTGCCGCTTTTTTTTATAGTGTGGGATAGTAAAATTCACAACTACAAATTGACAGAGACGGTCAACGACCCGAACGCCGATGAGTGGGATCAATATGTCTTTACAGTACGCCGTAAGTTTGATTGGGAGAACAAATACACGGATACTGTTGTCGATATAAAGAGCAAGCTTCTCAGGGATGCCTTGGCGCATGTCATGGATGGCGTCAAGGGTGTCAGCCTCGTACAGGATACCCCAGTTCTAGACCCTAATCTGCTTTTCCTCTACTTGGAGGAAACACGGGCATACGCAAAGGAGCTCAAGGCGCAGGCAAAATCAGAAAAGAAGAAGAAGGACAAGAGACGGGTGGCAGCCAAGGCGGCACATCTCAAGATATTGGTTCAGTATCTGGACAAGGACTATGCAGATATCAAAAACACGCTCTATCCCTTACTTGACGCCAACACGATCACTTTTGATTTGCTGTGGGCCCTGTTCAAGCCGAATACTATCGCATATACCCCAACTTACTCTACTCCGGACGAGCCACGCGCATTTAAAATCGAATATGCGACTAAAGAATCGTCCTTTATGCGAGGACAGTGGTATAGCATCGAGGGACGGTATCTTGAGTATGATGGCAAGGCTTTTGGCATGGGCACCATGGCAGCCGAAGTTGAAAGCTTCAAGGGCCCACGAAAGATATCTAGTCTCGCCTGTTATCCACTCAAATACCACCGAGAGCCGGAAGCATTGCGGACCCAGTTAATTGAACGCGGGAAGAAATTTGTGTCACTGCAAGGCATGAACTACCGATACCTCAAGGGCATGGCATTCTACAAGAAGAAAAGGGCGGTCATCAAAGTAAATATCAACGGCCGCATTATGGTTGATCCCGCTCTTCATCGCCGAATAAATCCGAATTACCCTATTAGTACTGTCAAGCCGAAAGAAAATGACCTTTTAGGCAATGACTCGGACGATGATAGTGACGATGTCTGTTGCTGCGGATCTGGTTCAGATATGGAAGAAAATGATCGAGGCGAATCTACCTCCCGAAGAAAGCTCAAGGTTGTGCGAGACAAGGAAGGTAAATCTCATATAGTTGCGATTGAGCAGGACGAAAACGGTAATGATGTGGTAAAGGAGGATATAGACCAGGTCAAGGAGGATGCTGAAGCGGACCAGGCCCTTGATTTCACGGAAGAAGAGCTCTTGACCGCCAGTCCTGTTGTGCTGGGCTTTGCATTCAGTGAGAAACTGTGGCTGGAACTATCTGTTTCTGGAATCACCGATATCGAATGGAATTCGGGGGCGTTCGATTCTTTAGTCCTCCCTGGCAATCAAAAGTCGATAGTCAAGGCGCTAGTCGAGTCTCATACGTTTCACGCCGCTGAGAATATCGACGATGTGATCCAAGGAAAGGGTAGAGGCCTGGTGGCAGTCTTACATGGCCCGCCTGGAACAGGGAAGACCCTTACTGCGGAAGGAATAGCAGAATTGCTCAAACGACCGTTATACATGGTCAGTGCCGGCGAGCTAGGAACCGATTCGCGCACTCTCGAGGGAGAACTGAATAAAATCCTCGACATTGCTCATTCATGGGGCGCTGTCCTCCTACTTGACGAGGCGGATGTGTTCTTGGAGAAACGGACGATCCACGACATTCACCGCAATGCACTCGTCAGCATCTTCCTGCGATTACTAGAGTATTTCCAGGGGATCCTGTTTCTCACCACCAACCGCGTGGAGACGTTCGACGATGCATTCCAGTCCCGTATCCACGTCGCTCTCCGCTACGGTGGTTTAACTACCAAGGCTAAACGAACAGTCTGGAAAATGTTCCTCGAGCGAGTCTCCGCAACTAACGGTTTCACGGACAAGGACTTTGACACCCTTGCCCGACATAATCTTAACGGACGACAGGTAAGCTTCTCCCAGACCACTTCCATACCATTTTTTTTCCATTTTCAAACAGAACCTCTAACACTTACCGTTCTTATAGATCAAAAACTCAGTCCGAACCGCACAAGCCCTGGCTCTTAATGAAAAGACCCCCTTGTCAATGGAACATATCGCACGTGTCCTCGACGTAGCCGAGACGTTCGACCAGGACCTAAAGGGTGGAACCGGATACCTGGATGCCATGCGCAGCTACACATAGAATTCTTCGTTCTATAGCTTAGAAAGCAGCAGTGGTGTTTGTTTCGCTTTACCTCGTTTTCAAGGGAAATGTATGCTTCTTACACATTTTTTTTTTTTCGTCGCAAATTTCCCATCCGTTCATTACTTACTTGCCTTGCTTCTTCACCCTTCACCAATTGTGTTTTGAACAGATACTTTTTTCCCTTTCCCCCTTCTTTACTCCTTCGATTCTTCGGGCAGTTTGTTAGCTTTCCTAGCACTTTCTTCGGGGTTATATGCTTTGTTGTTTGCTTTCTTTCCTCAAGGTAAACTAATGGATGGGGGTTGAAATGAACTCTTTGGGGTTTTTCTCATAATAATAATAATCATATCTTACTCCTCTCTAATTCAGATTCTGATGGATTTTATTTCCTTCTAAGCTTTGTCCTCAGCACTGTTTGTTGGTAGTGAGGAATGCTTGTAGTATCGAAAGCATGTCTGATGTCTGTTGATGAGCGTAGACTATACTTTTTGGCGATTTATATCTTTCGCGGGCTAATGTAGCGTCAAGCAGGCGAGACTAGAAAAGGCTGAGAGCGAACACTTGGGTGCATAGCGAATGAATCGGGTCTTGGAAGGAATTATATCTGACTAGGAGTATGTGAGTTTTACAGGGAGATTCACTCACTGAGATAAATATGGATATACGAGAAAGGTACATCAGTTTGAATATATATTAATCCACACGAATCTATTTCTCATACTTAAATTTTCTCTTTAGAATACAGTTTCACAAAGGAAAAGAAGGAAAGGGGAATGGCAATAAGAAGAGGAACGATGGTTCCTATCTTCATGGTAGCCATGATATATCATGTGAAGTACAACCGCATCGCCTCGTAATGGTTTGGGGGGAAATGGTGGTGGCAGGAATTCACATCCGAAGCGGAGGCGATATTTCTTGCCAGGGATGGGGAGGGCGGATAAAGGGGTCCAGGGGGTAAAAGGTTAAATGCATAACCTTTACTCTGGCTTCTCCTTGACGAAGTTGACACCTAAGAGGAGGAAGGAAGTTAGTATGATTTGAGCTGCGTTAGGTGTGGGGGGTAAGAAATCAAGGAATACTCACCCTTGGCGATGTTCTTCTTCAAGTCAACGAGGCAAGCATCGAGGAGACCCTGCTCATACTCAGTAACCTTACCGACTGGGAGGATCTCCTCAACACCATTTGGTCCGAGTCTGACTCTGGAGGCGAAGAAGTCAACACCCTGGTCCTTGAAGAGAGGGCTCTGGACGAAGGTTGGCTCGATGACGTCCTTGGCGCCCTCGGCGGCCTTCAACAAGCTGTCGGCGAAACGGGCACCGGCCATAGCCATGGAGAGAGTGGCGGATCCAGCACCGTCCTTGGCCTTGACGACTTCATCACCACCGAACTGGATGCGGTTGACGAGGGCGTCACGGGCCTCACCGGCAATACCGGCGTGGTTGGACTGGGAGAGCAATGGGACAATGGTGACACCAGAGTGACCTCCGACGACGGGGACGGCCTCGTTGGCGGGGTCAGTGGTCTGAACCTGGGAGATGAAGCGGGAGGCACGGACAACGTCGAGGGTGGTGACACCGAAGAGACGCTTAGGGTTGAAGACATTCTTCGACTTGAATACCTCGGCAACAATGGGGACAGTGGAGTTGACCTAGCACATGTTAGATGGTGGAAAAATTAGAGTTATAAGTATGCGCAACGCAGATTTTCACATACAGGGTTGGAGATAACGAGGATGTTGGCATTTGGGGAGGCCTCAGCGGCGGCCTTGGCCAAGTCGCGGACAATGGAGGCGTTGGTGTTGAAAAGATCTGGTGTATGCGATTAGAAAAGGGTCTTCAATAGAAGAAAGTAACATTGGCATTTATCCTACCATCACGGGTCATTCCAGGCTTGCGAGGGACACCAGCGGGGATGAGGACGATCTCAGCGCCGGTGAGGGCCTCCTTGAGACCGGAGGGAGTTGGGTCATAGCCAGTGACGGTGCTGTTGGTGTTGATGTGGCCGAGATCAGCAGCGACACCTATAAAGAGCATTCAAAATATCATGTCAGCCATCTATACAC
Organism: Arthroderma sp. MBC 929; assembly: GCA_030789285.1. Taxonomy (NCBI): domain Eukaryota; kingdom Fungi; phylum Ascomycota; class Eurotiomycetes; order Onygenales; family Arthrodermataceae; genus Arthroderma; species Arthroderma sp. MBC 929. The sequence continues at coordinate 628,883 of JARJUX010000001.1, read as the reverse complement.
AGATATTTATACAACTCCAATTCAATTGTCATTGAGTAGATGGATTGTTCGTATATAGAAAGGATTTGAGCGAACTTACCTGGGCCTCCACGGATATCATAAAGAGCCAATTGAGTGACACGGGGGTTCAACTTCATCAAAAGAGACAAAGGTTGACCAATTCCACCAGCAGCACCGAGAACGGTGACTTTGGAAGCCTACATAGAGACAGCATAGCATTAGTGAGCTGAAGCGACGACAAGGCTGGAGGTTGATGGATGGTGTTGTTTACTTACCTGGGAGGCAGTGGCAGAGAAAGCCCGTCTCTGGGTGAGACCGAAAGCTCGGCGTGCGGCAAACATTGTGAGATGAGAAACAAGAGGGTATCAAAGAGAAAAAAGAAGAATGGAGGAGTTGTTGTTTATGTGGTCTGAAGAAGAAGAAGATCGTGATGGTTTAATTGTTGAGGTGGAAGTTTTTTTTTTCAGGGCCCTCGGAAAATATACGGCCTGGTCACGGGAATGCGCTTCCTGAGCCCCGGCTTGACCGGCATTCGCCCGCATCACAAAAATACAACGCATGCAAGACGACAAGGAGGCCTGTCATATTGCATGTATGTTGATGCATGGAAGATGCTATCCATGGTATGGTGATTGTCAATTGTTCATGGTGACTGCTGCATACTAAGGCTAGGGAGCCTCACTATCAGACAACAATATATCCTCAGTTAAACATATACATTGAACAAAAAGCTATCTCAACTGCATCGCAATATCTGGTATATAATACTTCACCTGCACGTCATCTCTACACCCTGTGAGAGCTACGAGCTTCAAAGTCTTCCACTTATCCGTATCATCATACCATCACCATCCCCACAGTGGCAACCTTCCCCTTCATGCGACTTTTTGCCGACAGACTGTCCCACAATTACGTAGCTACAGCTCCTACCATACGATATGGCTGCTGGAAAAAGAAATAAAATCTTCATTTCAGAAAATGGATAACCGCCCAGCAGAATCCAAAGAAGATCACAACACCAACCCAAAAAATCCACTTATCCTGCTTCGCCCGTCTCTCGACCTTCCTGATCGTATCTCCACTGATCCCTAATGTATTAGCGACGCTGTATAACCGTCGCTGTGTCCCCTTGAGCATCTCCCGCTGATGGCCCAGGTCTCCCAACACGGCGCGACCGCGGTCTAGAAATTCATCAAGTTGGGTATTCGTGTTGGCGAAGAACGATTGTTCTCGAAGCGCATGCGTTTCACGGTCCCGTTCTGAATTTGATGTGCCGAAGCCGAGACCGTTGCCTGATCCTGAGGCGTGCCGGTGGTGGGGTTTATTAGAGAATGGAGAAAGGTGTGCGGGGGGAGTGGTGTTTTGCGCATATGGGTTTTCAGGTGTAGAGGCGTTAAAGGACCGGCGGCCGAAGAGCTCACTGCGATTTGAAGCCGCTTGCTATTTCATCCAAAATTCATCAGAGATTAGCTACGTGCTATAGGCAGTACAGAAACGTAGAGAACAGGCCAAAACCTACAGCTTCCTCGCGGTCTTTCCGTAATAGGTCGAATTGCTGTCTGTACTCTGCCAGCTCTGCTCTGAAATTCTTCACCCGCTCAAAAGCCTTCTCCTGCTTAGCGGGAATAAGCTCCTTTTTTGAAAGCGAGGAGTAATCGTCTATCGTTCTCGAAAAAGAAGCTAGAGAGGCGGACAATTGGCCTGTATTTTCGGCAAGATATGAGTTAGTCAAGTAACCATACATACCATAGATATACTCGCGTGTCTATGCGATATGAGAGAGGTGGTCGAATCACTAACCCTGCAAAGCGGCCGGACTATTTGCAGGCGCATCTGCAAAGGCGTCGAGATCACGGCGTACTGCTGCGGACTGCTTCAACGCAGCATTAAAAAGCGAATTCTAACCGCAGGATTAACAGGAGAAGGTTAGCAACTTATTCGGTTAAGTTGACAGGGTACATACATACCATGGTAGATTGATGTAGTTTACGAGGGTATCACGATTAAGACGCTGGCAATAAACATGACAAGAGAAGAAGAGATGGGACTGGTAAATTCAATTGATAGAAACCTCCAAGGCTAGCTCAGCATATCTTGAGAAACAAAAAGTCCATAATTATTGCATGTCGAGGTTCATCATCATCAAACCGTTCGCGAGTCGCTCTGCAAGCTGGCCAGAACTGCACAAGCGCTTTCTGCCGCCTGTCACCGCCCGGATAAACGTCATCAAGAACAGGGCGGATTTTTAGGCTTGTGCAACTTGACAGCGATGTAGACTACGGCTAGATGGAGCTGAATCTTGCATTCTCGTTTAACAATAATGGAGAGACGCAGGACACTGTCGAAAGCATGCAAATTAATGTACAAAAAAACCAGCAGAACCCATTAGACACCCAGTGCAACAAAAATCAACTTGAAACCTCAAACTATCCAGCATGGAAATTATTTAGGAGGGTATTTGTTTTGGAAAAACCACCTACATGAATGATTAGCCTCGTCCTCGTCACATACACAATATCACCAGACGACTTGACTTACTTGCTAACATAATAGTCGAACAATCCCAACGCACCAATACCCCCAGACCACTTCGCCACTAACTCCCACGTCAAACCTCCACGGACATGCTTATGGTAAGCACCATACGCAAGCCCAGCTCCAGCAGCCATGAGGACGATGGTATTCCCAATAACCACAGGGTTGGACTTGTTGCGATTCAACTTGTCACATGCACTAGTTGATTTGGCACGCGAACGACCCGATGGCGGTCCCTTGCCTTTGGCATTTTTGGCCCTTTGCTCCTCTTCACTCTCGCGATCGAGCCGTTCGGCTTGCGTGGAGGTTTTGACTTCTTGTTTCTCAAAGTTGGACGGGACGGTGGCGACGTGTGGTGAATCAACGTCTATGAGGGATGAGGTGGTGTTGGAATCTGCATCTTTGACTTCGACTTCCGGTGGTTGTGGGGCACGACTATAGGTGAGATTATAAGTATTGTGCTGTGATGATAAGAATTAGGAATGGCATGGGCGGTATTGTGTTGACTTACGCCTGTATGAAGTCAAGTTGTTAGCGAGCTGATGGTCCTTCAAGGTCTGAAATATGGTTGCTTATCCTTACCTCTTTACGGCTCTGGTTTGGCCCTTGAGCAGCAGCCTGTGCGTAAGACATGGCCAGATTGAGATTCGGGTTGAGTTCTGCTTTGTAGACTAAGTCGAGATAAGTAGTGATTGATTGATCCTCTTCTTAGTGATGACAACAGTTGAGAGGAGGACTGAGAGAGGCTAAAAAATAATGAAAGGAAGATACAAGGGGAAAAGGAACTTGTAGAGAGGAAAGTCTCTGTTATATAGATATGGCGAGAAGGTACAAACATCTGGGCGAGGTTGGCCACCCGCGGGCATGTACATCTGGGAACTACGTCATTTTGTCCAGATGTGGGAAGTAAGAATGTTCCCCACTGACTTCCACAAAAATATGAGTTCATCACCTAAGTTTTCTATTATTATTCTAATCCTCACTTCTTTCGAGCTCAATCCCCTGAACTATCGTTTGTATAAGCCCCCACACGAAAATCGTCATACTCTTTTTGACTTAACCCACTGATGACGGTAGAGATATCGGTTCTCCTTTTGTGCAATCTCCTTGTCGGAATACCCTTCCAATTTATCAACCAATGAATTGACTTTGGCAATTTTCATCTTTCCAGGCGTTGTGGCATACTCTTCGGCCAATTCCCCTGTTGGACTCCAGCTCATTTTTTGCAGCTTGCCGCATTAAGGGTAGCTTTTGGCCCACTAGCTCCTGCACATTGTACTCTGCATCGAACACACCGATGATCTCGCTTGGATCCTCCTCAGCATCGTCGACCACTTGCTCGCTCTGCGGATGTGCGACGTTGGCCTGATGATGATGCTCTATCTTCGGCTCATGCGGTGTGGATGAGGAGAAGGCAGTTTGACCATCATTGTGAACTAGTCTCTTACGAGAATCGGAAACATTTTTGTAAATCTCCATAATAGCATTAAGCTGTTCTCGGTCAAATCTCCCCCTCGCTCTCGGTCGCCGACGGGGAAACCGTGGAAGTGCTGGTCCTTGAGTTTTTGAGGCTTTCTTCCTTTTAGCCAGCACATATAAAAGCATATGCAATGAAAGTGTGATTGATCCGGTTGCCTTTTCCAATAGTAGAAGATCCCCTTTCGGCAAAGTCAGAATCGAATCTCGGAAGGTAAAGTTGCAGTAGTTAGTTTCTCAGCACCCATTCTCTCTGCTTCGATAGTTCGCTGAATAAAACTGATAGCCAGAATTGACTCTTGTATCAATGGTCGAATTTCGATGGTACCCGTTAAATATTTGGTAAAAGTGAAAATCTCGTTCATTTTGATGGCGTCTCTCCATTCTTGATGTCCAAATGCTGATAATCCCGGTGCCCGGATGAATACATGTACTATGGTGTACACACACTCTAAAGAAATTTTTAGTATTGAAAAGTAGTATTAATTGTTATTTCACTTACTTCTGTTTCCATATTATATCTGTTGGTCTCGGCATTCGAGACTGTGACCTTTGGTACTGCACACTTTGCAGACCTCAAGATTAGGGCAAGTCGTAATAATATGTTGGAAATTGCTAGGTTTAGTCTCGTTCATATAGTAGAGCTCACTGACCACTAGTCATTAAGCCTATCCAAGCTTTTTGGCCTAGCGGTTAAAGCTCTCGCTTTAGCATAATTTATATAGTCTCCTTGCAGTATCTACAAGGTAAAGACGGATAAGTGTGTCGCGTATTCCCTTGGACACTGCATTCGGAGCAGTATCGAGCTTCGTAAAGGGTCGTAATTGCAAGAACTGATCCCGATATATAAATATAACAAGAGAAGGGGAAGTAGAGGAAGTAGAGGAGGTAGAAGGAGTAGAGGAGGAAGAGAAGTAGGGGGAACTATGTAGCGAGGTTAGTTAATATAATGGGCAGTTCTCTGTTCACAAAATAAAGAGTGAAAAAAACAAACAAATTCATATTCTAACTTTTTGCCCAATTTAAGCTATATGAATGGTAAGTTCCAATAGAGTATCTTCTTAGTATTTCTTCTGTAAAAGGCTGCCATCCGCAATTATGATATATGGAAATTGTTCGCAATTCAAGCCAGATACGATGATGGAGTGGCTAACATACGGCATTGCTGCTAATGAGAGTGTACATCCCCAAAAACTCTACAAGCTCATGCTAGTTAAGAGTTAAAAAAACTCGATTCTCTCCTACTATTGTGCTAGCTACTAACTTATACTTGTTCTGCTAAGTAGATCACTGAGGCAGGGCACACCACACTTGCTCTTTGTTCTTTTGGAAATTTGCATCTTTTCTGCTATCCTTTGTTAATATTTTTACTCGTATGACATTATATTAGGCAACCTCCATATAGCAATATGACGCGATGGTGGAGTGGTTAACACGCAAGACTGCCTGCTACTGTGTTGGTAAATCGCGACCGTGCAATCGCTGCACTGTTCGAGGATTACGATCACGTGATCTTGTTCTTTCGGGAGCGTGCGAATCGCAATCGCGTCGCTATTTCTTCATTTCAGACAGTTGTCGGATATGAACCTATCATAGATATTTTTTTTTAAAAAATCATATTCTTTTGACTTCGTCAAGATATAACTGACTCTCTCTTTGTCCTTTGTTCTTCTTCCCTTGCATACGGCAGTTAGAACAATGGAGGTCGTAATATGTTGTTTATGGGATGAGGGTCGATTATCTGAACGTGCTGGGTGAAGGCAATGGATGGATGGTTTCAGGTAATCGCTTCATGTATATATTGCAAGAAGAAAAAAAAGTTAATTAAAGGCAGAAAAGGCAAAGAAAATAAAAGGGAATATAAGTAACAAGTACATATTTTAATACACATTGATCTGGTAGATTCGAGTTAACAGTCTACAGCTCCGATTTCACAGCAAGAGATCAAGTGGGTTCTCAACCACCTTCTTCAACTCGCGCATGAACTCGGCTCCCACAGCACCGTCAACAACCTTGTGGTCAAAGCTTCCGGTAACCACAATCTGTTCGTCCCACTGGACTTCGGTTCCATCTTCGGTTTCTTCAGGCACGGCGACCTTGCGGGTGGTGCCGACAGCGAGAATACCAGCCTGGGGTGGGTTGATGATAGCGGTAAAGCGCTCAACAGCTGGGTTCATACCCATGTTGCTGATGGTAAAGGTGCCGCCGGTATATTCTTCGGGCTTTAGCTTGTTGTCGCGGGCGCGCTTTCCGAGATCCTTGATTTGGTTGGAGATGCTAGAGAGCCCAAGGGTCTCAACACCCTTGACAACTGGAGTGATCAAGCCTGCAGGAGTGGCCACGGCAACGCTAATATCGACGGTGTTGTGTTTGCGGATGACAACCTGGCCGTTCTGCTCTAACCACGAAGAGTTGACAGTTGGAACCTTTCGGAGCGCAACGGAGAGAGCCTTGACCAAGAAGTCGTTCACCGACAGCTTGTATTCACCACCGGCAGATGCATTAAGAGCCTGGCGGAGTTTGAGGAGTTTGGTCACGGAAAGAGTAGATGTCACAAAGTAGTGTGGGTTCTCTTTCACCGATTGAGCGAGACGGTTGGCGATAGTCTTTCTCATCGACGAAGCTGGGGTATCTTCGTATGTAGGTCCGGCAGCACCCGCAGCGGGAGCGGCTGGCTGGTATTTCTCAATATCCTGTTTAGTCACTCTTCCACCGGGGCCGGTACCCTTAATACTACCAATTGGAACTCCCTTCTCCAAAGCAAGAGCCTTGGCGGCCGGGCTTATGGTTGGCTGCCTATCCAAGCTGGGTTGAAGACGCTCGCCTGATAGTTCCGGCTCCTGGGCTTCAGGCTGAGACTCTTGCGCGGGAGGCGCCGAGGGGGCTTTGGTTTCGCTGGCTTCGGCTTCGGGTTGTGCTTTGGGAGCCTTGTCTGCGGCAGGAGCTTTCTCTCCACCGGCATCTTCAACCGAGAATGATTCGAAAGGAGTGATGTCTGTACCTTCCTCGACCATTACAGCGATTGGCTGAGCGAACATATGAGTCAACAAGGCTGAAGAAAAATGTCCGACTGTGATGCCATTCAACTTACGTTTCCGACAGCAACGTCCTTCTCACCGGCCTCCTTCAATATCTTTGCTAGCACGCCCTCTTCTTGGAATTCAAAGTCCATTTGTGCCTTGTCAGTTTCAATTTCCACCAATACGTCGCCAGGAGCCAAAGTGTCTCCAGCCTTCTTCTGCCAAGCCCCAATATTTCCCGCAGTCATTGTTGGTGAAAGGGCAGGCATGCTGATGAGGGTATGGGGAGGATAAGCTAGAAGGTAAGAGAATAGGTTAGAGATACGTTTATATCAAAGATTAGGGTGAAGTAAGAGAGGGGAGTCGATGGTGATTTGAGCGCAACTCACATTTGGAGGCATAGTATCTGGCCAAAGATCCGTAAACAGCAGGCTGTGGTCTATAGAAGCAATCAGGTCAGCATCGGCCAAACCACAGCCCAGAGAATATGCAGGAACAAGAGTCAATACCTAATAGCATCCCGTAATCTGTACAAGTTCCTTGAAGTCCGGAGACCGTGTGCACTTCTCGACATCAGGCCAGGACATGACCGCGAGATAACTGCGGCAGATGCCATCGTGGTATGGGATATTATTAAGAAGCAATTGACTCCAATTAAAGAAAAGGAAATTAGGGCGGGGGAATATGTACGAAGGAAGCCTTGAATATGGAAGAGCCCAAGGGCAAAAGGGTCAAAAAATGCAGTGTTGTGTTTTTAGGCTGAGCTCTTTGAAGCGGTTTTTTGTTGAGCTTTTGGCAAGGCAAAGAGAGTTAGCTAGCGGATCCCGTTCTGGACAAGCCTCGCGCCCACCAAAAAAGGCGTTGCTTAAGTCAGCAAGGGGTTAGGCCGTATAGGGACTAGCGGTAGATGGATGCGGTTTGGGTCGGTTTGCCCGGCCGTAGCGAAAGAAGCCACTTTCAGACGCGCATCTTCAGTATCTACAAAGTACGCTTGACGACTCTGTTGCTGCCAGGTCTCTTACGCTCTCTCCTTTTTCTCCTTCTCTCATGCTCTGATGGTTCTCTGTCCCTAGTCAATGAAGATAGCTCCTCTCGTGGGATCCTGTACACCTCAGCTCCGGCTGCATCTCAATGGCTGATCTCGACGAGCATCATGCACCCGATGCTGCTGCGGGTACGTCAACCCAGGCAGAAAAAGATACCAATTCCGAACCACCCACACCCACACAGGTTTCGGACGATTCGGCCAGTCCTCAATCGAGCTCCACTGAGCATGTAATAGAAAATGGTGAAACTGAAACTCCGCAACCAGAAACTGCAGTTTCCGGTCCCCAAGATGACCTAGGCAACTCCGATAATAGTTCGCGGGCCGAAATATCGAACGACAACACAGAGTCTGAAGATCCGGACAAGATAAACGGCAGCGCTGAAACACAGAACTCGGGTGATCATGTTTCTGAGAACCATGAAGGCTCACCTGTCAGCGAGAAGACGTCCGATAATGCTCCTAGCTCATTGCTCGGCGCTCGGGAAGCACTTGAGGTTTCTACCACGACTGAGGATCACACGAATACGGCTATAAATAATAGAGTTCGTTCAGATTCGAGGTCAACAGTTACAACCCAATCTGGCCAGAGGGGGACGCCGATTAGTTCCTCCGTATTTGTTGTAACAGCGCTGGACGCGATTGGGGCGTCGAAGGAGGCCCGACGGAGCAAAGAACTAGAGGATGCCACAAAAGCTGCACTGGCAAATATTAAACAATCCGATCAACAGCCCATTGACCCCGAGGCAATTTTCCATCCCTTACTACTCGCTACGAAAACTGCTAGCATCCCTCTTCAAGTTACGGCTCTAGATTGCATTGGAAAGCTAATCACATATTCATACTTTGCCTTTCCGTCCATTTCAGCTAATAATTCGTCTGAGCCCAACGACCGACCGCCTCTGATTGAACGTGCCATCGAAACCATCTGCGACTGCTTCGAGAATGAGTCCACCCCTATCGAGATCCAACAACAGATCATCAAATCCCTTCTTGCCGCAGTCCTCAATGACAAGATTATCGTCCACGGAGCGGGCCTTCTCAAGGCAGTTCGGCAAATATACAACATATTCATATACTCGAAATCGAGTCAGAACCAATTGATTGCTCAAGGATCGTTGACCCAAATGATCAGCACCGTTTACGATCGTGTTCGGATGAGACTAGATCTCAAGGAGGCCCGGATGCGCGACCTTGACAGCCGCGACTCCGCGTCTCCAGACACGGCAAGTGAAAACGTGGATGATAATGCGATCAATGATAATGATGGACCGGATGCCGAGACCCCAATTGTCTCCGACCAGCCTGTTGCGAAGGAACCTACCGAAAAGTTAACATTGCAAAGCTTTGAAACGAACAAAGATGATGCCATCACCGACAGTGCCCCGACAATGGTCACTAGAGCAAAAGCTGGACGAAAGTCGTCCAAAACTGGCGATGATATTGATGCTGGAGTGGATGAGGAAGATGAGATATATGTGAGGGACGCATTCCTTGTCTTCCGAGCATTATGCAAGCTCAGCCATAAAATTCTATCCCACGAGCAGCAGCAGGATCTCAAATCCCAAAACATGAGATCGAAATTACTCTCCCTACACCTCATGCAACACCTCCTTAACAATCATATCGTCGTTTTCAACTCCCCTATAGCCACCATCAAACATGGTTCCAACTCCGACGATGGAATGACTCTTTTACAGGCTATCAAACCACATCTTTGTCTCAGTCTGAGCAGGAATGGCGCGAGCTCAGTACCGCGCGTCTTCGAAGTTTGTTGTGAGATATTCTGGCTGATGTTGAAGCATATGAGAGTGCTGTTGAAGGTATGTCACAACGAGAACCACTTAGGTTTGCAGCCTGCTAATAAGCCAAACAGAAAGAATTGGAAGTGTTTTTTAAAGAAATCTATCTTGCCATTCTAGAAAAGCGCAATTCCCCCGTCTTCCAGAAACAGACTTTTATGAAGATACTAGAAAGACTATCCGCCGAACCCAGAGCCCTCGTCGAAATATATCTGAACTATGACTGTGACCGTACAGCGCTGGAGAATCTCTTTCAGGGGTAAGTCGAAGTGGCCTACCATCCACACATTAATGGGTGGCTAATTTGAGTAGCATCATTGAACAACTTTCGCGATTGTCGAGTATGCCTGTTGCTGTAACTCCAATGCAACAACTGCAATACCAGGAGAAACATCAGGCTAAAACTCAGACTGGTTGGCATCAGCCTGGCACACTTCCACCTTCTTTGTCAACCGCTAGAATTGATGTTGCAAGCCCGGCTGACAATTCGAATATACCCTCTGAATATGCAATGAAATATCGAGCACTGGAATGCCTGGTGGAAACGCTAAGGTCCCTTGATACCTGGTCTTCCCAGGGGGCTAGTGATCCAAAACCTACAATCCGAGAACCAAGCTCTCGGAGCTCTGCCGATGCTTCACGCGAATCGCTAGAGACGACATCTGGTTTGAACGTTCCATCACCCCGCATCGACAATGGGGAGCCCAGCACGGGACATTCCACACCAATTCTAGAAGACGATCCCACTGAGATAGAAAAAGTTAAGCAGCGCAAAACTGCATTAACAAATGCTATCCGGTTATTCAATTTTAAGCCCAAGCGGGGAATGAAAGTTTTGCTCTCTGAAGGGTTCATTCGGTCTGATTCGCCAGCGGACATCGCAGAATTTCTCATTATGAATGACCGGCTGGATAAAGAGACACTAGGAATCTACCTTGGAGAAGGGGATGCTGAAAATGTCGCCATCATGCACGCCTTCGTCGACACCATGGACTTTACCAAACGGAAATTCGTCGATGCTCTTCGTCAATTTCTACAGAGTTTCCGGCTTCCAGGAGAGTCCCAGAAGATTGATCGTTTTATGCTCAAATTCGCCGAGCGATATCTTGCTGGAAACCCGAACGCTTTTGCGACGGCAGATGCCGCTTATGTACTTGCTTATTCGGTAATCATGCTCAACACTGATTTACACAGCTCTAAACTTAAGGGCAGGCGGATGACGAAGGAGGATTTCATTAAAAACAATCGTGGTATCAATGACAACAGTGATCTCCCGCCGGAGTACCTTGGCGACATATACGACGAAATTGGAAACAACGAGATAGTTTTAAATACTGAGAGAGAGCACGCGGCAAGTCTAGAAGTGAACGCACCAACACCCTCGGGGTTCGCTTCAAGAGCAGGACAGGTGCTAGCAACTGTTGGAAGAGATGTCCAAGGTGAAAAATACGCTCAAGCCTCGGAAGAAATAGCGAGCAAAACAGAACAGCTATATCGAAGCTTGATTCGAGCGCAACGGAAATCCGCCATGAAGGAGGCACTATCGCGATTCATTCCAGCGACATCAGTACGCCACGTCGGTTCAATGTTCAATGTAACCTGGATGTCATTTTTGTCTGGCCTCTCAGCGCAGGTTCAAGAAACAGAGAACCTCGAGACAATTAAGCTATGCATGGAAGGCATTAGGCTTGCAATTCGTATCTCCTGCGCTTTCGACCTTGAGACACCACGATTAGCATTCGTAACCGCGCTGGCTAAATTTACAAACCTTGGAAACCTTCGTGAAATGGTAGCGAAGAATGTTGAAGCGCTTAAGGTTTTGCTTGATGTTGCCATCTCCGAAGGGAATCATCTCAAGAATGCCTGGCGTGAGGTTTTAACTTGCATAAGCCAGCTCGATCGATTTCAACTTCTAACAGATGGTGTCGATGAAGGTGCATTGCCAGATATGTCTAGGGTCAACCAACCCGCAAACCAGGACCCTCGTGCTCGCAAATCTTTTCAAGCTCCCCGGCGACCAAGACCTCGTTCCGTTAATGGTCCGGGTCTATTCCGACAAGATGTAGCAATGGAAAGCCGTTCAACGGAAATGGTTCGTGGAGTCGACAGAATATTCACCAACACCGCCAATCTATCCCACGAAGCCATAGTCGATTTTGTTCGTGCTCTGAGTGCCGTAAGCTGGCAAGAAATCCAGTCTTCGGGCCAGAGCGAGTCACCCAGAATGTACAGTCTTCAGAAGCTGGTTGAAATAAGCTATTATAATATGACTCGGGTGAGGATCGAATGGAGCAAAATCTGGGGAGTGCTTGGGGAACATTTCAACCATGTCGGTTGTCATACCAACACCTCTGTGGTGTTCTTCGCTCTCGACTCTTTGCGCCAGCTATCCATGCGGTTTATGGAGATTGAGGAGCTCCCTGGTTTCAAATTCCAGAAAGATTTCTTGAAGCCATTTGAACATGTGATGGCAAATAGTACTACCGTAACAGTAAAGGATATGGTTTTGCGGTGTTTGATCCAGATGATACAAGCGCGCGGCGACAACATTAGGTCCGGATGGAAGACAATGTTTGGTGTCTTTTCTGTTGCCGCAAGAGAGCCATATGGTCAGTCTTTACAATATTTTCGTTCCAGTCATCAAAATTATACAATGGCTAATAATTGAAGCAGAGGGAATCGTGAGCATGGCTTTTGAGCATGTTACTCAAATTTACAACACCCGCTTTGCGGTTGTGATAACCCAGGGGGCCTTCGCCGATCTGGTTGTCTGTCTCACCGAGTTTTCGAAGAATTTGAAATTCCAAAAGAAGTCTCTCCAGGCAATCGAGACGCTGAAGTCGACCGTTCCCAAAATGTTGAAAACACCCGAATGCCCATTATCGAATCGGTATACCGCGTCAGGTGGCAAGCCAAGTGAAATCAATGGTGCCCTGGCCGGTGGCCAAAGCCCAGAGGAACAGTTCTGGTACCCACTTTTAATCGCATTCCAGGACGTCCTCATGACCGGCGATGACCTTGAAGTGCGCTCACGGTATGTATAATCCTACAGTTCACACATGGTATTACCCCCCCCCCCGAGTTAACACTCATAATAATATAGGGCACTCACCTATCTCTTCGATACCCTGATTCGATATGGCGGAGACTTCCCCCAAGAATTCTGGGATGTTCTTTGGCGGCAACTGCTACTTCCTATCTTTGTGGTTCTACAGTCCAAATCGGAAATGTCCAAGGTTCCGAATCATGAAGAACTATCTGTGTGGCTGTCGACGACAATGATTCAAGCCCTACGAAACATGATTACTCTTTTCACCCATTATTTTGATGCTCTTGAATACATGTTGGATCGCTTCCTCGAGCTACTTACCCTCTGCATCTGCCAAGAAAACGACACGATTGCTCGGATTGGTAGCAACTGCCTTCAACAGCTGATACTGCAAAACGTGTCCAAATTCGAATATAAGCATTGGGAGAAGATCGTGGGCGCCTTTGTAGAGCTATTCGACAAGACCACTGCCTATGAATTATTCAATGCCGCTACTATCACGCCCGCAGTGCAGTCGCCGGAAAAGAAAGCTGTCGAAGACTCTGCTTCCCAAGCAGATGTTTCGACAAACGATGTCCAATCGGAATCCCAATCAATTGTCAACGGACAGGAAAAAGAGCAAGCCACTATTGAGGAAGAATCCGTGGCCGACCAGGCTGCTGCACCGTCGCCGACATCTACGTCAGAGCTTGAAGACCAGCGTCCACAGTCCAGCCAACAACCAAATACCGTGGTGACGGTCGCTCGACGGCGGTTTTTTAATCACATAATAACGAACTGCGTTCTCCAGCTGCTGATGATCGAAACGGTAAATGAATTATTTTCAAATGATGCCGTTTATACGCAAATCCCGAGCTACGAACTACTGCGTCTGATGGCCCTACTAAAGAAGAGTTATCAGTTCGCCAAGAGGTTCAACGGAGCTAAGGATCTGAGATTACAACTCTGGAGGCAGGGGTTCATGAAACAACCTCCAAACTTACTCAAGCAAGAGAGTGGAAGCGCTGCCACCTATGTCAACATCCTTTTCCGTATGTATCATGACGAACGGGAGGAGAGGAGAAATAGCCGGGCCGAAACAGAGGAGGCATTAATACCGTAAGTTATACCGCTGTTGTTCTACCGCATGGCATTAATTAACATTATTATGTAGGCTTTGTGTGGATATTATACGGGGATATGTCAAGCTAGACGAAGAAACCCAGCAAAGAAATATCATCGCCTGGCGTCCCGTGGTAGTTGACGTCGTAGAAGGATACTCGGGCTTCCCACGAGACGCCTTTGAAAAGTACATTGAGACTTTCTATCCACTTGGTGTCGACCTCCTGTCCCGCGACCTAAATGGAGAAGTCCGGCTCGCTCTGCAAGCGCTCCTCAGGCGCGTTGGAGAGTGTCGGCTGGGAATGCCTCCTCAACCCCCTCTTGATACTCCCCGGGCCTCTATATCGTCCAGCCACTCTCACAGGTCTCGCCGGCGCAGTTCAGTTCGATAAAAAAATCCTGGCGCTCCCTCCACCAGGTGTTGAAGCCCAGATTCTCCCAAACGTTTCCTCATTCATCCTCTGCTTTCCTATGACCGGTATTCTTCTCGGATCGACTATCCATTTAATAATACCTCTTCATTTGAATCTCTCTCTTTTTTTTTTGGAATAGTCTATTTGCGGATCAACGGGTTAGAAGGATAGCTGTCTCATTTTACGTTGTATTATCCCTGGCTTGACTGGCTACAAATGTTTTTCTGAGCGTATTTCAAAGGTGGCATCAGTCATCATTCTTGCATTCGATCCGTGATTTGTACTTGTATATAATTATTTCCCTCCAAGGTCCCATTTAGGTAGCAAACAAAGAATTTCACATTGTTTTGGGTGTTTCCCCCAGGTTTGAGCATCCTCGTTATTCGGTTATTCTGGGCATTCCTATCATAATATAAATTTTCAAACCCTCTTGTCCTATCGTTTGATTAGGCTTAAACAAGGCTTGTCGCGCTATCGGGATCGTACTTGCTCAAATGAGGGCACGGTATCAGGAGGATAAAATTTGAGCAGTGCATCCATATCACTCTCGTTCATGCCTACTAGCTCTTCCAAGCTCCAGGTCTCGCATACTCGAGATATCCTGTGACAGAGCAAGAAAGGAAGAAATTATTTTAGAACCAAAAAGCGCCAGGAGGAGGGCCAAAAAACGTAATGACAAAACACAGATGAGAGCCCTGATATCAAACAGAGGGAAAAGCAAGGAAAGGGGAGAGAAACGAACCATTTCATCCTCTTCGGACCCTCATCAGCATTCGGAGCAACCTCTCTTAGTTTTCTCCTTAAAACCCCAACATTTTGAATTGCAGCACCGGTATTGTCTGGCAACGTAGCAGCTATCTTTTTCCGTATCATGCTCGCAAGCTTGGGTCCGTTCCCATTAGTGCTGACCATCACCTGCAGTGGCCCATCGCGATGCACGCTGCCGAAATAAAAGTCGCATTCCGGCGGAACATCAGCGATATTAGCAGGAATTCGCTGTTGTTTGCATAACCGCCAGATCTGAGTTGAAGCTTCGGGATCATCTATGGCGACAAACACCATATCCACGCCTTCTAGGTCGCTGGCCTCGAATTTACGGTCGACATAGTCGACTTGCTTTTCTGCAATTCGATAGGCGACTTCCTTGTTAAGGCAGGATGAGGGAGTGACGACGGTGACTTTTGCGTCTGCATTTAGGGCATGGAGAATTCGACCGGCTGCTACCTGGATTCTTATCGAGTGTCAAACACGTAAGAAAGCAATTAGAATGGGAGAATAGCTTCACTGACCTCACCCCCGCCAACCACCAGGATGCGTTTGTCCTTGACCTGCCATGCAACTATCAGCGATCCTCCGGGTTGAACTGCAGGGAATTGAGAGGCCATGGTACAAGAAGTGCCGACTAGTCTGATATTCGACAGAAATAGTAGAATAACCTCGAATGTTTCTGTCCATCAAACATCGAGGCGTTGAAGCTGCTCGTCATCATGCAGGTCACGTGATGGTTCTCCAAAATTCTCCAAAAAACCGAGCTTCAAGAGAAAAAAAATGACTTTCACCACACAAAACGCCCGACTTTTTCTTTCTTTTCCTCCTTCACTTCACAACGAAGCATGGAAGTAAATTCCTGCTCATTTAGCCCATTCGATTTTCCTGTTATTTAATCTACTCTTCGTTTTATTTATACTTATTTTTCTCTGCGTTTCATCATGCGTGGTGTTCAAATTTTCTCCGGGACCTCCCATCCCACACTTACGAATGCCATTTGCGAGCGTCTGGGGACAGCACCAGCTAAATGCGAGCTTCGGAAGTTCAGCAATGGTGAAACAAGCGTCAATATTGGTGTTTCTATCCGAAATCAAGATGTTTACATTGTCCAGAGCGGAAGCAGTAAAATAAACGATAGCTTGATGGAGTTGCTCATCATGATATCAGCTTGCAAAGGCGGCTCTGCGAAGTCCATCACCGGTATGCTGCTCCTTCGATCATGTCATTGCAGAGACATAATCTCGCTATCAAGTTTTTATTGCTAATTCCTCTCTTCTTGCTTTGAAGCGGTAATGCCGTAGGTTATCCGTGATTTTCTTGCTCAGTTGCTCTCTTGCTGACAATTACGAGATACTTTCCCTATTCTCGCCAATCGAAAAAGAAAAGCCATCGTGGAGCTATCACTGCCCGTATGGTTGCCAATTTACTCAGCGTAGCTGGTGTTGACCATGTGGTTACCGTGGATCTCCATGTACGATAAACTCATACTTCAACGATACGGGTCTTAACCTCACTGACTAACTGTCTCTATTTCATATCTAGGCTTCTCAAATGCAAGGTTTCTTTGGCAAGCCAGTCGATAATTTATTTGCAGAGCCTCTCATCGCCCGATGGATACGATCTAATGTTCCACGTTGGAATGAGGCGGTCGTCGTAACAAAAAATGCTGGAGGGAGTAAACGAGTCACATCTTTGGCCGATGCATTAAAACTTAATTTCGGAATCGTTACGACAGACCGACGGCGGCAAAGGTTCTGGAATAATACCTCCATGACTGACAGCACTTTATTCTTCGATTCGGTCGAACAAGGTTTTGGCGAAGCCCATGACCGACAGCATTTTATGAAAAATAATATCTTGAAGGACCAGAAGTCTTCTGTAGCACCTCAGAATACCCTTGTTATCCACCCAAGGAACCCTGAAGCTGGAAACCCCTCCGCGAATTCTGCACAGGAGTCAAATACCCCTCCGAATGAAAGCGCCAGCTCTTCCCAATTTGACCCCTCCGCCACTCAAACTCCATTTGATGAGGAACTGACGGCTCACTATAACGATGAACGGGCACGAGAAGTTGTGACAGGGAGATTGGTGCAAGGTCATCTTGTCGATGACGATTACCCTTCACCTACGCCTTCATCGGCGGCGTCAGTGTCCGCCTCGAACGTCATTGCCGACCGAATTGACCTTTTCGATGGCCCAACACCTGAAGCGATGGCCATGCCACCAACTTCCCAGCCAGAGCATGCTCTCGGAGGCACTTTTGACGCAGCCGCCTCTTCCGACGAGGAAGATGCTACGATGCAGCAGTCGGGAGAAGAAAGGACCATTACCCTCGTTGGTGATGTCCGTGACAAGACAGTCTTCATCGTCGATGATATGATTGACAAGTCCTCTTCATGGATCGCAGCTGCAGAGACCGTAGTCAAAAAGGGCGGCGCGAAGAAGGTATACTGCATTGCTACTCACGGGCTCTTCGGAGATGAGTCTCTAGAGAAGATGGAGGCATCCGACTGCATCGATTACATTGTCATCACCAACTCGTTCCCCATCCCAGAAAAGGCAAGGGGTATGAGCAAATTAGTGATCCTCGACCTATCTGTCTTGCTGGCAGAAAGTATAAGACGGCATCACAATGGAGAGAGGTTTGCAAACCATTTTACTAACTTTTGACCTTTTTATGAAATGATAAAAAATCTTTAACATTTTGCTAGCATCTCCGCCCTATTCCACCTCCACGATTAAATGCCCCGCTCCAGGAATCCAACTTGTCTGGATCGCTCACTTTAACGATGATGAAAACCTCATGAACGAAGATACATCCTTCTCATACATCAATCTAGCAGTATACTACCACGTATACTAAGCAGTTTCAGTTCCCATCCGCGGAAAATCTTCTTTCTCCAGAATAATGTCCTGACCGTTAACCAGCCGGTATGTTTAGATGCAATGAATGGGTCTATCTTAACGAGCCATAGAAATGAAGTTCGGGATTCAATTAATGAAAGCAGCCGAAGCTGAGGCAACGAGGGAAATCAAAAAGCTGAAACCCACACAGAATTATAAAGAGGGAAGGGTAACATGAATGAAATGAATAACACTTGCTAAATGACAGTTTAACTCGGGTCTTCCCTTTTCCTATCTTGACGCTATTGCATGGACTTTCTAAGGGGGGGGGGATTTCAAACTTGCTTTACCATACGGCAGAGAATCCGAACCACCTTGCTTCTCGTCGTTTGCTTCTCCTCTGCTCTTCTGCTTTCCTTTTTCTTTTCCCCCCTTCCTCATTCACCCGATCTCATCCACTTCTTTCCTCTCCCATTGAAAGCAAGTTTGAGAAAAGCGGTCAAAGACAATGCTGCATTGCAGCACATATCCAACGATGCAGAGACACTAAGGGCTCTGCAGGGGCATTCTCAGGCGTCTTTCTAGACGCCACCACAGAATTTGTCCTTAACGGAGCGTTGGAAGATTGAATTGTTTGTTTATGGGATATGCATGCTCTTGTAGCTCGACCCATAGGAGAGAGGAAAGTACATTGGAATCATGCAGCTGCACCCCTCCGGGCGCACTTCATTCTGTCTTGTTCTTTTTGCTTGTCTTGCTTTTTTAGCTCCTCTCAGACATAATTTCTTTTTAGTTTTCAATTAATTAACGATACAAACAATTGAAGTAGATTATTTCCTCCAGCCCATCATCCACTTCCTATCTCCTAGTGAAGAAATACACAGCCCTAATGAGTGGACACCATCCGCTCTGTAGTGATACCTGACTCGAGAAGGCGAAAGGATCGACACAGTTCTAGAGCCTCGACAGTCAAGTTTGAAGAAAAGAAAAGAAACAACGAGAAAATTCAAAAACAAAATTATGAGTGCTTGAATAATTATCTTCAGCTTTTTATCTTTAGCCAATCTGACGCCTTATTCAGCGACCGCTTCACAGTCAGAGTGACCAGTTGGATCTTTTATAAATTCGCCTCTGCCTTTTTCCTTTTTCTTTTTCCATTCTAGCCACACAAGATGATTCCCAAGGATAAGAAGGGTGAAATTGACCACTCAGGCCGCAAAGAGTTCGCAAAAGAAGCCACGGACAGGAGAAAGAGTGGAAAGATGTGGTGGCTGTGGCTCAGGAGAAGTTCAAGTTCGTTTGCTAGCCTGCGATCGGCTCCGTGATGGTCGTCCCGATCTCAATCTACGTGCTTTGATACGTCGAATTTCATCATCGAGTTTTGGTATGAATTGGCATTTATGCAGCCGTGGTGGCTTGATGCTTTTCGGCTTCTCCATCCCGACTCAGCGAACAGGTGCGTACCGTGGCTATCAGATATAAACCCTACATGACGGGATAATGGGAAAAGAAAAAAGAGAGAAAAGAGAGAGGTAAAAAAAAGAAATGATGATGTAGATTCTCGAAGATTGGCCTTTTCCTGGTTAGCTTGCGAACAAAGAACGGATAGGCTGTTCATTCTTATCGCTCGTCGCTTGTTGTAAGACTGTGACACTTCAACGCCGAAGGACGTACTTTTTGAGGGTGGCCTGACGGTATAGACCCTGTCGAGATTTTACAATATCAGCCCTAATCTAATAGAATCGATTGGTTCGATTCAGAATATCCGCGCGAATAAGGGCCCTTTGGAGTCGCTGTCCAATCTAGAGCCGCACAGCATGGCTTGCTCAAGCATCGATGCATCCTCAATAAGAAAAAGAAACAAAGGAATGAGTTTTGACCCTTTCCTCTTGGCCCTTATCACTTTTCTCCCACTGCATGGGAATTTTGCCATCCTGGCATGGCTTCCATCCTTGTAAAAAGGCTAATATAGGCAGATCTGTGAATGCCCCGTCTATATACATTAGCGTCGATCCGATCGCGAGATCTGACATAGGCCGAGCAGTGGCAATATCTGGGCTTTTGCTTTTTTTCGTTCTTTTCGTTGGAAATTCTTCAGTGGGGTATTCCGACATGGGATGGGTCGTGAGGTTGAATAGTGGTCTATATCAGCAAACTGGCAGCCTGTGAAGATTTGAACAGATGTCCTCGAAATATTGAGCCAGCCATTGAAAGCTGAGGCTCCGTGAAACTTCGGGCTGTCCGCAAATACCGATGTTGGGGAGAAGTATATGTTGCGGTAATGGTAACCCTTCTCATTGGCGCATGTGCGATCGTGGCTGATCTAGAATTGCCTCTTGAGTTCCACCTTGGGAAAACATTGGAGGCATCCTCTCTCCGGCCAATGGACACCGTGATCCTGATACTATTATTAGTATTATTATTATGGGCTTTACCAAAATTCTTAGATCAAAGGGAATACCTCGGAAGCCTCGAACGCATCTAGGCTCGAGTAGATTTTTTGTTATTTGCTCCCACACAAGTAGGGATATGTCTCTGTGCTATCACAGTTGGTCAATGAGATGATGCGGTCGACAATGGCACCGCTTAAAAAGAACTGGAATCTATTCGCCCCAAATACGTCAAGGATCGACGGGTAAATTCCTGAAACAGTGGGTATATCTTTGGTTCTGTGGGACACATCCTCTATGTAACAGCCAACTTATGTTTGTAGAATACGGTAGGAGGCGCAGCGCATAGTTGGTAAATCACCATATCACCTTTTGCGCGGTTATCCTATCGTGAGCCTTGGGTCCCGCCAGTTCGAGGTTCCGTCTCTCAAGGATGTAGAAGCGCATTGCCTATATCGCTGGCCGATTCTAACATCCCACCAATCAAATGCTGCTTTCGGGTAGTGGGTGGCTCTGACACTCGAAAGGTAACCGAATAACCGCCCAATACGTCGTACAGAAACCGGTAGCTCACCGGGTCGCAAGGAATAAGGGTCTACTTTGCAAAGGCCTTGGCAGGCTCGGAGAGATGCCCTGAGCATCCATCAACGTGCCGAACGATGATCGATACCAATAGGAGACCTAGGGAAAGTTGGTAGTGTCATGTTAGATAGAGGCTGTCAAGGTTGAGTGATGGACCCTACAGATCATCGTGCATGGGCCTGGGTGAGGCCCAACCTTACACAGCATCATGCAGGGAAAATAATGCGAGATCTGATCGTCGCGCATGCATGTGAACCTTTTAAGTATCAAGGAGCTCGAGACAACAACAAAAGGATCTTTTCTCTTCTTCGGCAGGATTTTGCTTCATACAACGGAACTTAGCCATTTGTATGATTGACTGTCGAGCACCTGTTTGGAACATGAGATTTTAGAGCTGGAAAGGCTTTTTTAACAAAATGATGCCAAGAAGACGTAAGAAGTATCGGGAGCGCACGAATACTTCCGTACATGATCAGGTTAACAAGGACCCCATGCCTTGATGGATTGGTGTGGTCTGTGATCCGAGTCCGACACCATCACGATAGCGTTCTCGTTCGGGGTTTGCTGTGTCCCTGTGTAATCACCCTACCTGTCTATTGTATTTGCAGGTCTCTCTATCCTTTTGGCTCGCCCGAACTCGCCTTCGCAATGCCAACAATACAGCGCCACAGTTGTCAAGAACTCCCTCTAGGGGTCGTACATGTAATTTCTCTGTGGTAGTTAGTGCATGTGGGTAGTTATGTAGGACGCTTCTTTAGGAATTGAGGCCAAGCTGCATGATCGGCCAAGGAACTGATGTTCAAAAGCCCTTGCATGGCTCCGTTTTTGGCACGGAAGGGGATCCGAAAATCCTTCATGAAGGTCCTCCGGCTCTGAACCGTAAAAAAGGCAAGAGTTATTGCCCAGGGGGTGGGGCTGATATTCTCCGTATTGTTTGCGTTTGACGTCAGATCTGAATGCCTAGATGCTAAATCTCGGTGTTATATCTGCGGCGCTAGAATCAAGAGTATGTCGATATGCATGTTAGAACAGGTACAGTATTGAGCAGGACTGGTTTTTTGGAATATGTGAGGCTGAATCAACATGGACGCTGTAAATGTTACATGAGATGTGCACCAGATATACGGCTGCAGTGGGGCCATTTGTTGCTGGTGAAATTAAGCTGAAGCTTGAAGCCGGATATCATCTTCCAGATGATAACAAGTCCTTCAGCAGGACGGTGGCGATAAACAGCTCTGGCAACTATATCGTGGCGGTTAAGCACTAACAAGTCGAATATGGGGCACGGGATATTTGTATCCTTGGGGGATAGCCAATATCCCCAACACCTCGGGAGGAGTATCCGCCATTTCCGTGACAAGTTTGTTTCATTATTAGCCAAAAAGTAATTGCTTTGAGCTGTCGCATGATGTGATACAGATTCAGGTCATCGTCGGGCTTGTCAGGGGATCGGTTTCCCCAGGCCGCCACGTTCAACTTTGTAGACAGGAATATCCCAGTTTCCTGGCCCTGGATCGATGATGAGGATGTTTATTTCACTCAAAACAAAACAGGATGGAGTGCGGGCGGGAACGAATTCATGTCTAGCGCAGTCTTGGTATGGAGTTGGCGAAAGCTACAATCGACGGTTCATCTATTATTATTGCCAGCGCCAGAGAATGAGGCTAAGGGGGAAAGGCCAAAGTTAAAGATGTGTGGGAGAAAAAAAAAAGGAATGAGAGCAAAAGAAAAGTATCTCCACGTACCTGATACTTAGTGTCGAATATCTATCGCCGTTGGCTCTGAACCTCCTACTCCAGGCCAATAAGCAGCTAAAGGAACAAAACCCAGAGCACCTGGAGCCGGTAAAATATGACAGTCAATCCCTGGATCCATGGATGGATGGCTGATATATGGAGGCAGGATGCTTTTCCGAAGAGAAAAAGGAAAAAAAAGAGACTAGAAGCTGGAAAAAGTGATATCTCGAAATACATCACAGCTTCTCTATAAAAGCTGCTTCGACGCCGCCTTTCTGTCTTTTTTTCTTTCTCTTCATCCTCATCCCTTTCAAGCACAAAGTTGTTGCATTGCTTGTTCACTCAGCGGCCTTTCATAGAATTGATAGACACATCACTT
Organism: Arthroderma sp. MBC 929; assembly: GCA_030789285.1. NCBI lineage: Eukaryota > Fungi > Ascomycota > Eurotiomycetes > Onygenales > Arthrodermataceae > Arthroderma > Arthroderma sp. MBC 929. The sequence goes on along the minus strand of JARJUX010000001.1, from coordinate 605,743 downwards.
CCACCCAGCGATTGTCATTTATCACCTGTTACTGTGTACTGCTTCATACCCTCTCAGGTCGGTATCACCATCCTTAACACCTAATACCTTCACCGGTAAGATATCGCGGTATTAACAGATTCACAGCCCGTCCTCTGTCTATATAAGACTCGACTTTTCATAGCTCTCTTCCGCTGCCACTCCAACTACAACCTCCCAACATCTCTCTTGCTCAACCCAGACCTCTGACACAATCTATCTACATATTTTCTTTTTCCAATTCCGCATCTCGAAAGCACAGCGTGACCAGTCTGTTGGGATTCCTCCAGCTCCACAATTCGTACATACGACCAGCCCCTTGGAAGCGCTTGGCTCCTCCATCAGCCTCCACAAACTCATTTAAATCCGTCAAACCGGGATTCCTGGAAGAACCTCGTCAGTTAGTGCGGCCCCCTTACTTACGAACTCCATTCTCCACCATATCATTCGCCAATCCAACCCAGTCTAACTCAGCGCTTCGGGCCACGACCACCAACCGGGGATCTGGGAAACTTATCCTAAAAGCTACTTTTGGGACTTTAGAACGACAAGGGTAATTGTTCCCCTTCGGCAAACAAGACGGAAAAATGGCCAACCCAAATTGCCCCCATCAGTTCGCCATTGTTCAGGCAACTAATGGAAATATCCTAACATGGCGGTGTTCGATGTGCAATGGAGGACCACATGTCGCGATCTGGCAGTGCAAAGTGTGTCTTTTCAACAAATGCAACCCATGCTACAACAAGGGCCGTTAAGGACTTTGCAATTCCCTTCCCATTTCCCCCCTTTTTTCCTGCTTTCATTTTTCTCGCCACACTCTTTATACTGGATATGATAGGCGCAAGGTAGCGAGCAATGGTAAGCATGTTATCTTTCATATGTACCTTCCTCGATTACCGCTAACAAGATCATAGGTCATGTAATATTTTCCCGCTATGATAGACTCCGCGTATCCTCGCAGTCCCAGCCTCCCCAACCCCCCCTTTTTTTGTTTATCTTGCTGCACTCAAACTAACTCGGCGGCTCTCTGAGTTTATTTCCTTTGTCTGTGCATCTATCCTTGCTGATACCCAATGTTTACCTGCACGTTTCTTTTGATGTGGCTATCACCTTTCTTTCAACAGCGGCGGGTGGCCTTTTCGAGTTTCCGGGCGCAGACGAGTATCTAGATCTGATAATCTCCATTAATGACATAATCTTTTTTTTATAAGACGTTGGTAGTTACAAGAAAGTACTCCTGTAGTTCAAGCTTATGCGCACACAGGCGTGTATATACTTAGTCATATACATGGGCAAAGGGGGATGAAATGCTCCTTTTTGATATAGCACACTATCGAATATACCAGGCGAAATTCGAACCCGGTAGCACAATCTTCAACTCTAATACACCAGCCCCAGCCACGAGCAAAGCATCTACCCTTCACCTCGGGCATCTGTCCAGTAACCATCAGAATAGGAAATTTTAGCCTTTGCGGCTTAAAAGGTTAATCTGACCATTATGTAGACTGCCTTCTTGTGTCAGGTTCAATGTGATCTATAATATATCAGGGTTCGTTGGTAATAGAAATATCTGCCTGTCCGTTCTGTGTGCGTAAGGCGGATTTTGCTTCTCATCCATGCGATTTAAGTGGTGCAATTGGTCTGTCTGGCACGAGAGCTATTCCCTAAATAGGAAATGTAACTGAGGAACCATTGAAATAGTATGATACATATAAATTATACCTCATAATAATATAGCAATAACTTGAGGCCTCAAGAAGTGCCTCAATACTTCTTTAACATACCGTGCTATGGGAAGCAGGTAGAGCATACTGCCTCACCTTTTCTCCACCTTCCTTTTGAGCATACCAAAGAAGCTTTCGAACAGTACCGAATCCACTCCCTTCACCCACCTCACACCAACGTCAGTAGACCCAGAGCTCGTCAACTTTACCTTGATCGTAAACCCCAGCACTGCTTGGTCTTTATCAACTAATCTTTCTTCCTTCTGCGCGTTGTTGTCGGCCTCAAGCTGCCTCTTTCTTCTCGCCTGTCGAGACCACACATTCTCATGCGCGAAACCTAGACCGCTGGATGTTGTTGGTTCCCACTTCCATAAAATGGGAAGAGCCTCCATTTCCGTGTTTATTCTTTCAATCACCGAATCTACCGACTCTGATTCTAGTTTGAATGTTGGCTCTGATGGGAAAGGGAGGAAATGTTTAGGTATGCTCGATATGTTACCCCTTGCAACCTCCTGTTGGAAAAGAGTCAGACACATATACGTAGAATCAATGGAGAACGGGCATAGGGTATCATTACCATTGTTGGCCGGATATCTTTCCACGACCACCCGATCGCCCATCGCCTGGTTTTATTTCCTTGGACAAGCTCTGAGATAGCCCAATTTTGGTTCCCGGCCTTTTGTAATTTCTCAACCAGGATGGGCACACTGCTTAATTTCCCAACCATAGAGGTATACCACTGTACGGAATCCCCAAGGTTAAGGCTTTCTTCAATCATGCGGCTCACAAATGCCACCTCACCTCCTGGTGTTACCATTTCAACCACAGCGCCAGTACATGCCTAAAATAGTTGTTACTAGGAAGTTGAGACAAAGGTTATGAGGGAGAATGGGTAAAGTACCGATGATGGGGGCCTTTGCTTCTCACTTGCTGAGAGCATCATCTCTTCTTGGGATTCATAGAACGGCGGATTACACATTGTAAAGTCCATACTGCAGCAGAATTGAAACCAGTTAGCCTAATCACAAAAGAGATCTGTGGCAGAACCGCTTTTTGACTGACGATTCAAGTGGTATTTTGGATTTCAATGGAATCAAGGGGTCATCGGGTGTCGTTTCAACAATGTTAATGCGCGTTCCCAGGCGGTTCTTGGACACGTTCTCACGCGCATATTTTAGATTCCGCTCATCGATATCTATAGTGAGTTAGTTTTAGAAATGTTTACTGAATTATCTTTTCAATCGCTTTTCATACCGGTTGCTGTGAACTTCCAGTTCTTCCTTTGAGCAGTGCCCAAGAGCGGGTAAATACAGCTGGATCCCGTTCCACTATTGAGGCCATTGTAAATGGTTAGGAATTGTGCTGCGTCTCTAAATAGTGCTATAGAGCTCACATGTCAAGCCCATAAACTTCCCTATCGACATTGGGGTCCTCCCCATAATCGGCCCCGGTGCAGTCAATAAGATCTTGAAGCCAAAGTATGTAGTTGAGCCTTAGTTCAGGAAGCATTAGCCGCACACGGTGCCCCAAAGCGCCACTATTTGAGAGGAAAACAAACCGATTAGGTACCTTACGATAATACAAATTAGTACTGATTGAAAGATCACTGCTGGGATGAACAACTCACGGGTGGGCAGAGTCTATCTTCTGGCAGTTCAATATCTATATTGAAGTCTTGATGGAGTAGGGATTTCGTCAATTGACTGCTTGGTAGAACACCGTTGTATTATTGAACTGCATCTCAAGAGAAAGGCCTGTAGAGGCCAGTAAGGAGAGTAAACAGGGCTGGTATCATACCGAACGGCATCAGGGTCACTAAAATCTAGTTGGCCATTTGCCCTTAGGCTATAGGTCGTTAGCTTCTGGCGTGGCAATTTGTTTGAGTGAGCTTCGCGAACTTGCTTACAACTTGGCGAATTCGGGTTCCTGCAAGGCCAAGGCAGTGAAGTCGACTTCATTTCTATAGATATTTCTGGCTGTATCCATGTTGGGAGGTGTTTTCTTCGCAATGCCTGGACAACCTCTTGGAAATGTGGATGGTCAGAGCTTAAAAAGGTGCGTTTTGAAAGAAGTGGTCTATGAAGCTCAAAACTCCCAACGCACCCTCAGCCTCTACAAATATGTACGAAAGTTTGGCTGAGAGGGTAAACACAAGGTATTACCGAGAGCAAATGGACTGGATTATGACTTCTGCCTAATTTCTGGTTGGCAGAGAGAAATTTATATTTATATTTACAATGTCTTGATATACATAGATTTAGACTAGTTTTTTACCAGATTTTGGATTAACTCCTTCAAATAGGCCCAGTCCGACCACAGAGCCTGGTTTATAATAGGCCAAACGGGGGGCTTGTTGTGGTATACCCCACTGGAACTTCCAATCCCCAGACCTAGAGCTCTGGGCCGAATGCGGCGTTAAAGAACATATCCGTCGCCATAAGCGTTGCATCAAGCGCGGCTTAAGGTTATGAGGCCGGCCTTTCGCGTAGCGTGCAAAGGTAAAGCCTTTCTTAGGCCCACGGGCCAGAAAGTTTGCGTCAAGGTAAGGCTGTTCAGGTTTTGGCTGCGATTTCCTTCTTTTCGGTGGCTCCCATGAGATCTTTCCAGTTGCCAGTGCACATAATATTTTCCATTCAGCCTCTGGGAGTGGTGGAAGTACGTCATTAATCAGGTTATTATACCAATCGTTGCGCATATTCCTCTGACGCCTTAGAGGCATTGGTCTTCCCCATGTGTTCTTTTCGGGAATCGAAAGGTACGGCTTTACGGATAACTTGGACTGGAGATCTTTTGCGACTTCTTGTTGAGCCTGGGATTTTGCAAGTGCAAGGAGACGACTGGGGGTTTTCCAATCAGCGGAAGATGGGAGGGTGTTCGACTCGGGGTCATCGGGAGTCAGCAGCGGTTGCAGGAGTATATGTTTTCGTCTCCCGATTCGGCCGTAAGAAAGAAAGAGGATGCGATCGAGGGGTTTCAGGTATCCTTCATTAGCTCGAGATAGAACTGAGAGGTAAGTTTTTGCACGCCTACGGACAATGTTTAGCTTTGGCTGTGGAATGGGACCGGAGCCATATTTGGACGAGTTCTGTCGAAAGCTCAGGCGTATATAGTCACGCATGTACTGATTTGCGATTGGATCTGGCAGATATGTGCATTCTCGTAGAAGTGCACGGTACAGATGTCGCCAGTCCTTCTGTGATTTCAGCGTTCGTGACATCCCTAGAAATGGCCCGATACACTTAAGAACTGCGTTTGGATGAAGTTTTAAAAGAGTTCGAGAGAACAAAATCGCGTCTGTCCCAGCGCCTGCTTAGTCATCACCTCGACGAACGCGACGCCAGCAAGAGAGACATTGTGTCTGAGTTCATTAACAAGCTGGAATAGCAGGGGGAAATAGAGATAAAAACTATCACAATGTAGATGTAATTCACCAGACTGTCTTCCTCTTTTTAAATGGTGAATTCGCGTCTATGTTGAAGTCAAGGAACTCCAGCACTGGGAAGAGTGTGTAGATAACGTGACCACGCGATCCACTCTGACTTCGTTTTGAAGTCGCGACGCTCTTTTGGACGGTTATCTTGAAGGCGTAACAGAAAAGACAAGCTGCTGTGGGATGGCAGAACATTATATCTCCCGCTGAAAGTGCCTAGTTGATTATTCTTGTCATGCTGAGTTTTGTGTTTGGTTGTTCTTGAATACTCCTCTGGCCTTTGTCATATGTTAGGAGCGTCAGGTTTCTTCCCTTAGTCCTGGGCTTTCATTGTCTCCCACTTCCTTGAACTCCAACCCCTTCTTATCAATGGCGTCCTCAAAGTTAAGCAGTCATACCACTGCTCATACAAATGGCCCGTCTCTGTCGCAGTCCTACAAGGGTTCCTTCAATGCTTCGCAGTCCGTTGCATCCACTCCAGCCGCATCGCCTCCTCCCAAGTCTTCCCAATCTACCGTGACCGCCAGTTTCTCAAAGCATGGACCCGGCAATTCAACACCAAGGGGGAGTTTTGTGGCTTATGATGATGGACGTGGGTATGCCACCGCGGAACCCTATCAGGAGGGATACAGGCCCCCAATTTATACGGTATGCTGTTTTGGTGGTGCTCCCGGGATCTTTTTTTCCTTCCTACTAACTAAATACGTGGAACGACATAGGCCGTATATTCAAATGTTTCAGTTTATGAAATGGAGGTAAATGGAGTTGCTGTGATGCGACGGCGATCGGACTCTTGGTTGAATGCGACTCAAATCCTCAAAGTTGCTGGTGTTGTCAAGGCCCGACGTACCAAAACCCTTGAGAAAGAAGTCGCAGCTGGCGAGCATGAAAAAGTTCAGGGTGGCTATGGGAAGTATCAAGGGACATGGGTAAATTATCAGCGGGGTATAGAGTTGTGCAAGCGGTATCATGTCGAAGAACTACTTCGCCCACTGCTTGAGTATGACATGGGCCAAGATGGTGTTAATCCAGCAGGGCAGGGTGCCATTGATACACCTACTAAGGAGCAAGCTATGGCTGCACAGAGGAAGAGATTGTTTTACGGCACCGACGGCCAGGCGGCTGGACAACCTCACCATGGTACATTTTTTCAGAGCATATCTCGCACCGCCGCCACGGCAGTGAATGCAATTAGCAAGGCAAGATTTGACTCTCCCTCTTCGAGAGGTTTCGATGGGAGACAGCCAAACCTGCTCAGAAAATCCTCTCAGATGAGTAGTCAGGAATCCCAGCTCCCACCAATGGCCAGCCAGCAGAGCATTCAGACAGTCGCTACTGATAGCGGGTTCGGTAGCAACATGCAAAATAGTCAAAGAAGCTTTATGGATTATGCCGAAGAACTCGTGGAACCTCCAAGGAAACGGATACGGTCTTCTTCCCACTCGCAGGCAAGGTCATTCGCGGCTCAAGGTCTCCAGTTTCCGAATTCGATACCAGAAAACACACCCACAGAACCCAGTGATTCTTTCTATCAGCAATTAGAGAATACAGAAATTACAGATTCGGATGACCCTCGGCGTGGTCTGTCAGCCCTTCCTTCCGCAACTTCCCCAGAACGGTTCCAAAAAATGAAGCTGATTATGACTCTATTCCTTGACAAACGCATAAGGGATTTTGCTAATCATCCCGCTTTCCTCACGCTGACCAGTGAGGATCTCGAAATACCACTCGATGAATATCAAAATAGTGCTCTCCACTGGGCTGCTATGCTTGCCCGCATGCCGCTTGTAAATGCTCTTGTGGCAAAGGGCGTGAGCATAATGCGATTAAATGCAGCGGGCGAAACAGCCCTACAAAAAGCAGTCGGGACACGAAACAATTTTGACTACCGCAGCTTCTCCAAGTTGTTACAAGTACTAGCGCCAACCTTTGAAGTTATTGACCATCATGGACGGACGATTTTGCACCATATTGCGATGATGGCAGCGACGGGGGGCGGCGGGCATGTTGCTGCAAAACATTACCTCGAATCCCTCCTGGAATTCATTGTTCGGCATGGAGGTCCTCCCAATGCTCGACAACAACCCGTGAATGGAGTAGACGGGATTCCCGGTTCACAAGATATTGAAGTCATTGGGCTGGGCAAATTTATGTCTGAAATGGTAAATATCCAGGATGACCAGGGGGACACGGCACTGAATTTGGCGGGACGTGCCCGGACTGTTCTTGTTCCCCAATTGCTAGAAGTCGGAGCGAACCCTCATATTCCAAACCATACTGGTCTCCGACCCGCCGATTACGGTGTTGGGGTAGATATGATCAATGGCAACACTCAAGGGCCGCAAAATAACACTGATACGATCCCTGATCAACTGACCAAAACGAAGAAAGACATACTCGAGTGTTAGTATTTTCATACTTTCCCCCTCTTTTCCCTGTGCGTTTATGGCTGACCTTTCCTAATAGCAACTGTCGCCCAAATTTCGTCAGCAATTGAGCAGTCGTTTAGTTCCATTAACGAAGAGCTCTCCAAAAGTTTCGGTCAAAAGCAAGAGGAGTTTAGTCAGTGGCATGAAAAGATACGGGAGAGTGCGAAAACAAGGCAGATTGAGCAGAAACGGTTGGATGAGGCGAAAGCCAAGGCACGTGAACGCCTTCAGCTTCAGCGACAGATAAAGAATCTCCAGCAGTCGGCAGAGACGCTTTCCCAAGTACAGAATCCCCAAACGGACGAGGGTACGACGAAAACGTCTGTTCCCATCAAACGGGAGACTGTTCTTTCATTTGATGCAGGTCGCTACGGTGATCTATTTTCGAAGGTCTCAGACACGCCTACAGAGTTATCGGGTGAACAAAAGTCCTTCTTGTCCTCACTACCATCTACAGAATCACTAAAGGCACGATTAAAGTGCTACAAATCTCAATCCTCCGCCGTGGGCGCTGAAATCGAGCGTCTCAAAGGGAAGAATGTTGTACTGGGGGAGAACTACCGACGGATGGTCGTTGCCTGCACCGGCTGGTCCACAGATGAAGTTGACGCGGCAGCGGATGGCTTGACTGAATGCATCAAAGACCTGAACAAGAACCCGTTATCGGAGGATGCGGTAATAGAGATCCTGATGAAGGATCGAGGCCAAGACTGGTGACAAAGCCAATCACTGAGGACAGTTTGATCGCGTACCTGGGAGAGCTTCTAGCGTGTAGCGCGCTTCTTGTGTTGGCATTTTCCTAGCATGTTTTAAGTCTAATTCCCCTTGTGTGTTTTTTTACGATGAACGATGATGCTCTCGTATGTGCTTGGCGTTGGGCCCTTTGATGCTGTGCTATTCTATGTAATACGCCCGGGCTCTGTTATCTGAAAGCATGTCAATTTAAATGTCCATCTACTTGTAACTACATTTCTCCTTACTTTTTTTGACAGGTTGTTTTCTTTTTGCGGGTGGAAGCCTCCTGTGGCTCAGCCGCAAGCCACACATAAGCTTATGTCATAGCCGAGCCTCAATCCAACGCTGTGAATAGAAGCGCACCGCCACACCCCACGTGTGTTCCCACCCCCGCTTAGGTCAGCTGGTCCCTCCAGGGGTCGGCGGGATGAAGGCGCGACCGACGACGTTCCTTCCTTCGCGGGCCGTGTCTGCCTTGCCCTGGAGATATATAAAGGACACCGCTTCCCATCTCTTGATACAACCTTTCATCACAACTCGCTGACCTTTATTTACATACCAATTTCACACCTTTATATCGCCGAAACTTCTTAACTCGCAACCATGTCTGGATATTACGGAGGTGCTCCACCACCCCAAGGATATGATCAATCAGGATATGGGCAGCAAGGCTACGGCCAGCAAGATCATGGACAACAGGGCTATGGACAACAGCAACAACAAGGCTACGGTCAGCAAGGTTATGGCCAGCAAGGTTATGGTCAACAAGGATACGGACAGCAGGGCTATCCTCCTCCCGATCAGTACCAGCAGCCCGGCTATGGTCAACAGCAGCCACCTCCAGGGCAATACAGCCAGCCACCTCAGCAGGTATGCCTCTTTCTCATCCTTACACTCGACTTTGAGTGATAGTGGCTGACTGCAGCGTGGTATCCAATAGCAATCCTATGGCGTGCCAGGTCAAGAGCACGGATATCCCCAACAACAGCCACAAGGAAATGCTGCTTCTTACTATGGTGGCCCTCCCCCATATAATGCGGCTGGCGGCCAACAGGGCGGATACGGTGGACCGGAGGGAGCCGTCGGACCTGACGGTGAGAGGGGCTTTCTAGCCACCGTTGCGGGTGGTGCCGGAGGAGCTTTTGCAGGCCATAAGCTCGGTGGTGGGAAGCTGGGAATGCTTGGAGGTGCCGCTGCTGGTGCCATTGGAGCAAATGTCTTGGAGAGTCAAGTAAAGAAGTGAGCATTCTTCCTGCATGTGTTTTTTGGTCCTGCTTTGCGATAAGCTAATCTCCCGAGGGTAGACATAAGAAGAAGGACAAGAAAGATAAAAAACACAAGAAGGATAAAAAGAAGCACAAGGGACACAAGCGGGGTGGCAGCTCTAGCTCGAGCAGTAGCAGCAGCAGTGACAGCGACTAACGGTGATAAGGTCCAAGTGCTTGCAACCCCCCTTCTTCTTTCCCTTCTTTGTGTCTGTATTCAGCCGAAAGCGGCTTTTCCTTCTTGTTGATACTTTTCCTCGTTTTCTTAACGGACTGCCTCCGTGCCTCGGTTTGCTCATGCGTTCAGTTTGGATGTTATTGTTCTGCTGAACACAGCGGATATCATTATGGGCGCTTACCCGGGCATCCCTGTCTTTTCCCACATCGTCGCCGGCGTGTATGCCTAAACTACTAGACACGTCGAGGTTTCCTCTTCAGCCAGTTGATATCATTATTCCGTCTGAAACATGATACAGGAATTCTTTTTTGAACTACTTTCTTGGCCCATATCCCAGTTTTAAGCTTGTCATTTCAGCTCCGGATTCATCCGCATCATTGTTGGACTTCGGTAAAGAACCTCAATGATCGTGTTAGGTCCGATTCAACCAAGCATTTGGCTTGAGGCGGGGTTTTCGTGCCCATACGTTCGAAGTTCTTGATAGGCGCAGCACGAGTAGGAACACTTATCCTCACGTTACACGATACATGAGCTGGACAGCCCGGGTGGCTGTGTCAGGCCCCTTGGCTTCAAGGTGGTCAAACTTGGCCGTGCGCAATTTTTATTTTTTTTTCTCGCATGGCAAATGTCATTGTCCTACACCGACCAGGCTGACCAACAGATTAAAGCGGTCGAGTCATAATCTTCGTGCTAGGCCCCTTGTGATACTCTTTCAGGGCTAAGGCCCTATCACACCTGCCCAGATATGGCTATGGTGCTATTCTAATCGCTGATTGGTGAGAAGCTGGGATTCCTTTATACCCAACTGACGATTAATAGCCGATGAATATTGAATGCACAGCTGCGACGGAGGAAAATCCTTGCTCTCTCTCACCTTGTCTTTGTGCGACGTCGGACTTCCAGCGGGAAAGGCAGGAGGTCTTGGCATATACCGCCAAGCATGCGGTCCGCCTCCATAGTGGAGTTCCTGACCTGATAGTTTAAAGATTAGCGTGGTGATCGCGAATGAGCTTGACTTGAGGAGCTCCCTCTTCCTCCAGGCTGAGACGGCCGCCCAAAGAGGAGCAAAGCGGCTCAAGTCACCCTCTTGCCTCTCATATTCCTGAATGGCGTATTTTTTTAATATATATACGGAGGATGCTGCCTATGACATCAACAATCGTCCCTCCGGCCCTCCCGTTGGTCAGAATAACAAGCACCTCCGCTCCAATCTCGTGCTCCAGTTGAAACATGACTAGTGAGTCACCCGCCAGCCCTATGGGCCCATGGCAGGCTTTAATTATAAATTCTCTAATCCAGACCCTCCCGGTCGGGTTAGAGAACGACGCGTATACGTCGGCCCTAATCGCTGTTCCATCAAGGTAGAGCTCTGTTTTCTTGAGAATTTCACTTTCAATTTTCGCCTAGAGCTTGGCAAGTGTGATGAGCCACACTTACTGGATGAAACGCTTTCTACCAAGAGCTTAGTGTCCAGCAAAAAAATCGGAAACGGAGTTTTTTGTTGATATATCTCGCTCCGGGGTTGAAGCCAAGCTTTATTAAAGGACTGGTTGCCTCAACAATTGTGGAATCGGAGAATACAGAGTTTTCGGCCAAGGAAAGGCTGTCTTGACGAGTCCATACACTCTCTTGAGCCGAATAAGCTCATGATCCTCTGGCATCAGACTGAACCCTTCTCATACCCTGCACTTTGGGCTCAACGGCTACCGATGACACTACCTTCACTGGATAGTCCCATGGGGCTGATCCCTCCGAGTTCTCCCTTTCCTTTGTTTGACTTGATCTTCGGGAGTGTCAAGGGTACTCTGTCAGCATCCTCCAGCTCCGCCAAGGCTCTCCACCAGTTGTGTTTCTTATCGCGCCTTGGGAGCTGCTACATATCAAAATAAGGATAGCAAACGTGCTTAGAATCGCACATACCACCACCTGTTTCAGTGGTGACAACGCGTGGCCGCTAACTCTAATGCTCCTTGGCCTGTTGTCAAGCAGAGCTAATTGGTTTACTTCTCTTCTTTTTCCGGAATGGATGTTATGCATGCTCCCTTTGTTTTTTTTGGCGTCCCACTTCTAACATCTCGCCTTTCTTTTTTCTCGACCCGTTATGGAAATTTGAATAGGCACCTACTCCTTCCGACGGAGTGGGGAGATACCCTCTTCGCTGTGGCTTGACTGGGGAGCCATCCCTTTTATCAAAATTATAAAAATGGCTTGATCCCTTTGCTGAGATCTGCTCTACGACATTTCTTCTCTGTCAACGAACTGGTTGAAATAAAACTAAACATTTTTGATATCATCTTCAAATGGCAAAAAAGATGGAACTAGAATTCCCCCCTCCTGCAGAACTGCCGAGTTCATCACAACAATCAGTCAGGTTCGATTCTAATACGATGCAACAATATAACAAGTCCCCCGGGATGAATGACTTTCAACCACGCCTTTCCAAACCAACAGACGATATCCCCATGATATCAGGACGGTCATCTGTGACTCTTGTCGTAGACCCAGACCAGATACAGAATAGACCACGAAAAAGCAGATTATCACCATGCTTTAGTGATGAGATCGATACAACTAGGGCCGACATATTATTGATTGCCTGTTCATTCGTCTCTGGCGTATTAGACAGTGCAGCATTTAATGCCTGGGGTAGTTTTGCAAACATGCAAACTGGTACGTTTTTAGTATATACACGCATCCGCCCATTGACGGAAACCTAATACGACTTTTCTTATCTCCAAAAGGCAACGTCGTCTTCCTTGCCCTGGGAGTGTCAGGCCAACCACGCACTCCGTCCAACAGATGGGCCAAATCCCTCATCGCCATAAGCTCATACATGCTCGGAACGATATTTTTCTCACGAATCTCTCGCCTCATAAAACCGCGCCGTCGCTCTACGCTGGTGGCATCATTTAGCCTCCAAACCGCTGCTATCCTAACGTCCAGCATCCTGGTGCAAACCGGCATCGTTGAATCTTCCATCGATGCCCCTGCAGATGATGTGAACTGGCTACAGCTCCTACCTCTCTCGCTCCTCGCCTTCCAAGCGGCAGGCCAAATAGTTACTTCCCGCTTACTCGGTCTGGATGAGATCCCAACCGTGGTCCTCACCACCGTTATTTGCGACCTGCTTCTTGACAGGAGGCTTCTTAGCTGGAGTGAAGGGTGGAAATCTAACCCCGGACGTACCCGGAGGCTAGGGACGTTCTTGGCTTTGTTTACTGGCGCCATGCTCTCCGGTGGCTTGTCCAAGGCTGCGGGCCTATCAAGCTCGCTGTGGTTGGCAATGGGGGTTAAGCTGCTGATCACCCTGTGCTGGGTATTTTGGGACGTTCGGAAGGAGGCAGATGTGGAACTTGGTGGAATGTCTAGGGCTTGGGGATGACGGTGGTGGTGACGATTATATTAGTTGTTTTTCCATTCTTGCATATTTTGTTTTCTTTCTTCTTCTTTTCCGTGTTGACGCCCCTTTTTTTTGCATCTTTACATTCTGCATTTTAGAAAAAGTTCCTCGGTTTATAGATTCTATTCTATTTTTAATTCTCAACGCCTCCTTGTTTGTAGTCTTGTAGTAATATGGATGAATGCATTCGGGTCAATCCGGGTTGGGCCGTTGAATATCACATCATATTCCTCCTTATATACATGATCCTCACCGTCACACATATGCATGCTGGGTACAATTAAGCCTTTTATCTGTTGGCCCCTAGATCCCTTGTGCATGAAGCATATTTGTATCCTTGCATCTGCTATTTTCACATGTATTACATTGTGTATCCCCATAGATCCTCACGAATTCTTCAGCTAGAATCCTCTGCAAATGCAGATGCAGCTGTATCTACAATATCTCCATAGAAAGACAGGACGGGAAGATACGGATAGTCTTCCCTCGGGAGTATGTAGGTCGCTCGATGAGGATGAACTAGGCATATCTGCTCCTATCACTACGACGAAAGAATGTAAGCGGATGAAGCTGAACAAGTCAACCACGTCATAAGCTCTTGAATTGCCGAAGTTTTTCACATGGAAAATTTCAAGCTGTATGGTAAAGGGTATGATTGATTCCAATATCAGCTTATTTCATAGCCGTGGCTAAGTTAGACCCTGTTTTGAGGAGTTGTATAAGAAGCCGGATGTGCAGCTGTTGCTGTTTTTCCCTCTTTACTCATCATGATTTCTTGCTCGTCAGTGGCGTCTGTCCAACCCCTGATTTGATTGATCGTGATTCATTCTGAGGCGTTAATGACTTCTTCTTGAGTCAGTACCGCAACCTGGAACCAGGCAAACAGCTCAATAACTGGCTGAACCAATTTGATTTTTCTATTTTTTTATTTTTAGAATAGGCTTGAGGAAAATTCAAGGTTCATGAACTCTCCATCAAACCAAACTCTGGAATAAGTTTGAAGAACTGTTTAGGTACGAGTACATCTACATTCATTCAAGATCACACACAGCTAATGTTTTAATCTTCATGATAGAGACATACTATCATCACTCAAATTCTCATGTCTATCTCATGGACTTCAATATTCAAACTGTGTGAAATCCCTGGATACGAGGTTGGCATAGGCCATGTGACACTTTTACCGCCCTTTGGCAAACTGCATCACCGACATAAGTAAGATGGTCGGAGATTCGGGGGTTCAGGGTCTCCAGGCCCCTAACCAACGCCATTGAAGGCCTTGTCGATATATCTGCATGAGCATCCGGATTCATCCGACCGGTGGAAGGGGGGCTGCGCTGGACACCCGCATTTTCGCGAGTTATATGTATTTATATCTCTTTCATAAAGGCGTGGTCGTGACTCTCCCGGGAGGAATAATCCTTCAATCCTTTGCTTCGAGATAGGCATTTCATTATATTTACCCTCATTTGATAGAGGTAATAATTATCTCTGAGAAAGAAAACGAGAAGGATACGAAGGATGGCTGCTTTGTTTCATTCGACCATGAGCAAGGCTACTGCTAAAGGCTGGTGTCTTCTTATTTTGGAATGATATCACACACCCTCCCCGTACGGTTGAGTTCTGCATCTATGCTGACTTTTGAAGCATCTGTGTTTTGATATTGTGGTAATTTAGCTTTGATAGGCGCAGCAACGAGGCAGAAGCGCGCTTTTCGTCCACAATGGTTGTCGTTTGCGACCATGAGAGCAAACTCGTTCAGCTCCACTGCTGCCGCTGCACCCCGCGAATTGGGCCGGCGTGCACCTATCGGCTTAGCAGCGACGACGGCTAACCCGAAACCCAGGGTCGAAGTGGGGTTACCCAGCCAGGGGGAAGAGCCTGTGCCCTTAAAACATATCTTGTATGGTCCCGTTATCTATCGAGCTGCGGGTTGACTCTGTTTTTGACTGTTCACCTACCCTACGTTAGGACTACGTTTGACAAAATCGCCAACTGGAGCCGTCAGGGTTCTCTCTGGCCCCTCACGTTCGGACTCGCATGCTGCGGTGTGGAAATGATGGCCGTCTCCATGCCACGATACGATCAAGACCGATTGGGAATCATCTTTCGAGCCTCACCGCGGCAATCCGACGTGTTGATCGTGTCAGGCACGGTAACGAACAAAATGGCCCCTGCACTCCGCCAGCTGTACGATCAAATGCCAGATCCGAAATGGGTGATTAGCATGGGTAGCTGTGCCAATGGGGGAGGGTATTATCATTATAGCTATAGTGTGGTTAGAGGGGTTGATAGGCTTATGCCGGTCGATATCTATGTGCCTGGATGCCCACCCACGGCGGAAGCGTTTATGTACGGCATCTTCCAGCTGCAGAGGAAGATCAGGGGACAGCGGATTACTAGGATGTGGTATCGAAAGTGAGTGGCTGTGATGGAATATCATTGCCGCTGTGGTTTTGTTGGATGAATGACGGCCGGATGTTGTCTCGACTGTGAGTGGCGATGGAAATTGGTCGATCCTTCGTGGAAAACTCGGAGGATGTAACCTAAATTCATGATAGGTCGCCTTGTACATTCGAGTATTTTTTTTTTGTACTACCTCCTCGGCTTGGCCGGCAGTCGATATACTTGATGCCATCAACTTTTATTGTTGGATTACTTCATCCTCGTGTTGTCTCCATGATATGGATGTATGTGGTTTGCGGTTGACAGAAGATGCGGCGTTTTGCGTGGAGGCAACGGTGGCCAGCCTTGCGTCCAGAAGCTTCGCATAAGATAATTAACTACCTGCCACAACGGCAAAGAAGGTACGAGGAGCATCTCCTTTGGCAGAGCGGAAGCGAAGAAAAGATCAACGGCACAAGCCGAAAGGTGCGAATGGTACGTACTGCACCATGTAACAGCGTAGCATCACCCCATCAAAGACGCTAGGGATACATCGCCGTTGAGGCGAAGAGGTACATGTACATTCATATAGTTGGCCACGTCTTTGACCAGTTGTACAAACCACGTCTTTGAAGCTTTGCTTCCGAAGCAAGTCTCGTCCCTTACACAAGCCAACAAATGAGTGAGTGACAGGCCGAAGCAAGTACCTTACGTTACTCAACAGCCAGCCCAGAACAAGGGAGTATAGAGTAAATTGAATGGTTAATATAAAGTATAAAGCAACAAAAAAAAATATAAAAAATTGTTTTAAATTTTTTCTGGGGCCAACAGGGGGTCGTATCTGCGAGTTGCATGGTCCAGTTAGAGCCAAGTGTTGGTTAGCTTTGTCTATCTCTGACAGCACACTTGCATAAGGGGGAAAAGACGCTATATTTTCTTCTCCAAAGCTGAAGGGTGAAGGAAGCGCTGGGGTAAAGTGGACATTTCCCGGGGAAACGCCCCATTTCTCTCGCCGCCATGCAGGGAGGGGCGGAGGAGGAGAGGAGGAGAGGAGAGGGAAAAAAGGGAGGAGAGGAAAAATATAAAAAAAGGGGGCGGGAAAAGGGGCGAAGGGCGGAAATATGACTCCGCCCCGTCACCGCCCTTTTTTTTTTGTTTGAAAGTACTTGAAGGTAACCGTGAAGCTACAAGTAATTCATGCCATGTTGACATGTTGGTGATGGTACCGACGGAGTATCGCCGGAGTATCTTTTGCACCGGAAAAAATATGCAAAAGTGGCTAAACGGGCGATCATGCTTGGTTGGACCAATCAGAAATAACCAGACAGAATGAGTCAGCAGCCAGCCCAAACCTGGTCTTGCCACACTCTTATTGCCTTTTATGGTTTAGCGTTCCATGTTTGGCGAGGAATACTAGCCATAAACGGTTTAGCGGCGCTCCGGCGCACACAAAACAGGTATCGCTCGCTTTCTTTTTTGGTCCCTGAAAAGTGGGTCTTGCCTGGTAAATTAAAAAACGGCTTATGTCATGGTGAAAATTCTGTAAGGCTCCCGGAAAAAAATTTTCTTATCTGAAAAAAAAAAAACAGCTGACAATAATTTATTTAAATCCTTCTTTCTTCCTCGCTTCATCTTCATCTTCTCCATCCTCTCTTCATCATCACCACCACCCTCTTCTCTCTTTTTCTTTCTCTCTCCGCTCAGTTAATTCCTTTTTTCTTTGTTTCTTCTTATTAAAAGTTTAGACAAAAGAGAAAAGAAAAGGGTTCACCTTTTTTTTTTCCCTTTTACCTTTTCCTCTCTCTACCGGGAAAAATAGACGGTCATACAGAAAAAACGCACACTTTAGACGAAGCGACTCGCGTTGCTTGAAAAAAATCTACTCTTTTATTCTAATACTCCCGTCACCATTTCACCTCAAACTCCTTCCTCCGCCATGCCTGCCGTCGATGTTGCTCAGACTCCCGCCGTCTCTGCCAAAGAGACGGCCAAGTCTCTAACGGTCCTCGATGAACTCTTCAGCTCTCTCTCCGTCTCGAAGACTGCCGATGAAGCCAAGGCTGCTGCTGGCAACATTGCCTCTCTTCTAAACGGTCCTATCGAGGAGCAGCTCGTTCCTGCTAAGTACGTTTTCTCTCTGTGGAAAAATTTTTTCTGAAAATTTTTTTTACCCCTCCATGGAGACCCACATGCTAACATTACCACTTGAACAGGGCTGTCGAAAACTTGAAGAAGCAGCTCAGCAACAAGAAAGATGCTGCTGCTCGTGAACGGGCACTGGATGCCATTCTCGCTATTGCTCAACACTCCACCGTCGCCCCCGCCATGGAGCCATATATCCTCGCCCTCCTTGGCCCAACCTTGACTGCCGTCAGTGACAAGATGGTTTCCGTAAAGGAACTTGCTCAGACTGCTGCCATCGCTATTGTCAAGTCTATCAACCCTAACGCCGTCAAGGCTGCTCTCCCTGCCATCATCAACTCCATTCTCT
Source organism: Arthroderma sp. MBC 929 (assembly GCA_030789285.1). NCBI lineage: Eukaryota > Fungi > Ascomycota > Eurotiomycetes > Onygenales > Arthrodermataceae > Arthroderma > Arthroderma sp. MBC 929. Next base: position 587,688 of record JARJUX010000001.1, on the reverse strand, counting down.
CTGCCCAAAAATGGCCCGAGAAGATGACTGGTCTTCGCTGCATTGAAGTCCTCGTTGAGACTGCTCCCGTACAACTTGCTACCCGTGTTCCAGACTTGATTCCCGTAGTCTCGGAATCTATGTGGGATACCAAGCCTGAAGTCAAGAAGGCTGCCTACGGCACTATGGAGAAGATCTGCGCTCTCATCTCCAACAAGGATATTGAGCGTTTCATTCCCGAGCTCATCAAATGTATCGCCAAACCCGAGAATGTCCCCGAGACTGTCCACCTTTTGGGTGCCACCACTTTCGTCACTGATGTCCACGGACCTACCTTGGCCATCATGGTTCCCCTACTTGACCGTGGTCTTACCGAGCGTGAGACTGCCATCAAGCGAAAGTCTGCCGTTATCGTCGACAACATGTGCAAGCTTGTGGAAGACCCTCAGATTGTTGCTCCTTTCTTGCCAAAACTTATCCCTCGTCTGCAAAAGAACTACGAGACCCTCGCCGACCCCGAGGCTCGTGGCAAGACCAAGCAAGGTCTCGACACCCTCTGCCGTGTTGGTGACGTCAAGGATGGTGTTATCCCCGAAGTTTCCACTGCCGGTGATATCTCCACCGTCTCCAAGATCTTCAAGACTATCCTCGAGGCCAAGCACAAGGAGCAGATTCCTAAGGCTGAAGCCGCCATCGAGTACATCGCTGCCATCTCCGGTCAACTGATCGACGAGAAGGTCGTCGAGAGCGAGGTCTGGACTGAGAACACCCTTGCCTACGTTGCCTCCATCACCGGTGAGGCCGACGCCAAGCAGGTTGCCGACCTTCTCCGCAAGCGCTCCTCTCCCGCAGCTGGTGATGAGGAAGAAGCTGAGGCCGATGAAGAAGAGGGTGAAGATCTTTGCAACTGCACCTTCAACCTTGCTTATGGTGCCAAGATCTTGCTCAACCAAACTAACCTCCGCCTCAAGCGTGGCCAGCGTTACGGTCTTTTGGGACCCAACGGTTCCGGTAAATCCACCCTCATGCGTGCTATCAACAACGAGCAGGTCGAGGGTTTCCCCAAGAAGGACGAGGTCAAGACCGTCTTCGTTGAGCACGATCTCGATGCCGCCGACACCGAACAAACCGTCATTGGCTGGACCGAGAAGAAGCTTCGCGAAGTTGGTATTGACAGCCCTACCGAGGAAATCGCCAAGGGTCTTGAGGAATTCGGTTTCCTCCGTGAACAATTCGAGGGCCCCATCACTTCTCTCTCTGGTGGTTGGAAGATGAAGCTTGCTCTTGCTCGTGCTGTCTTTGAGAAGCCCGATATCCTGCTCCTTGACGAGCCTACCAACCATCTTGACGTCAAGAACGTTGCCTGGCTCGAGGACTACCTCAAGTCTTCTCCTTGCACTTCCATTATCGTCTCTCACGATGGTGGTTTCTTGAACAATGTCGTTCAGCACGTCATCCACTACGAGAGATTCAAGCTCCGCCGTTACCGTGGAAACCTCCAGGAGTTCGTTCGCCGTCTCCCATCCGCTAAGACCTACTTCGATCTCGGTGCCTCTGAGATGGAATTCTCCTTCCCCGAGCCCGGTTTCCTTGAGGGTGTCAAGACCAAGGCTAAGGCCATCGTTCGTGTCAACAACATGAGCTTCCAATACCCAGGCACTTCCAAGCCCCAGATCAGCAACATCTCCTTCCAATGTTCTCTTGGCTCTCGTATTGCCGTCATTGGACCCAACGGTGCCGGAAAGTCCACCCTTGTCAACGTCTTGACTGGTGAACTTATCCCAACCAGCGGTGACGTTTACCAACACGAGAACATCCGTATTGCCTACATCAAGCAACACGCTTTCGCTCACATCGATAACCATCTCACCAAGACTCCCTCCGAATACATCCAATGGCGTTTCGCTACTGGTGAGGATCGTGAGACCATGGATCGTGCCAACAAGATCGTCACTGAGGAGGATGAGAAGGCTATGGACAAGATCTATAACATTGAAGGCTCTCAACGTCGTGTCATTGGTATTCACTCTCGTCGCAAGTTCAAGAACTCTTATGAGTACGAATGTTCTTTCGTTCTCGGTGACAACGTCGGCCTCAAGAACGAGAAGTGGACTCCTATGATGACTGCCGACAACGCCTGGATTCCCAGAACTGAAATTCTCGCCTCCCACGCCAAGCTCGTCGCCGAGGTTGACCAAAAGGAAGCCCTCGCCAGCGGTCAGTTCCGACCCCTCATTCGTCGTGAGATTGAAGAGCACTGCGCCAACTTCGGCCTCGATGCCGAACTTGTTTCTCACTCCCGCATGCTCGGTCTCTCCGGTGGTCAACGTGTCAAGGTCGTCCTTGCTGCCTGCTCTTGGCAACGACCTCACTTGATCGTCCTCGACGAGCCTACCAACTACCTCGATCGTGACTCCCTCGGTGCCCTCTCCAAGGCTCTCAAGGCTTTCGAGGGTGGTGTCATCATCATTACCCACTCCAAGGAGTTCACTGAGAACCTCACCTCCGAAGTCTGGGCTGTCATGGACGGAAAGATGACTCCCTCCGGCCACAACTGGGTGTCCGGTCAAGGTTCCGGTCCTCGTCTCGCTGACAAGTCCCAAGGTGACGAGGAGCGTCGCGATGCCCTTGGCAACGTCGAGAAGGTCGAGAAGAAGAAGAAGCTTACTGGTAGCGAGCTCCGAAAGAAGAAGAAGGACCGTGCTGCCCGCCGCAAGCGTGGTGAGGACGTCTTCTCTGATGAGGATGATTAGATGCAACCTTATTTTTCCCGATGTTTCTTTTTTTTCACGATTTTTATAGAGTTTTCACATCTGCGGCGTTTTTGGTTTTTAATATCCTGTTACGCATTTCCTTTGTATCTCCCATGTCTTTAACGTCAAAAATAATGAACGAGAGGTATTCCATTTTTGAAAACTACTTCTTCTTGTAGACATCACTCTAGATTGGACTCGAGGCTCTGCTATGAGGCTCATACTTAAGCTTAAATTTAACCTACCCACCTTCGTTGGATCTTGATATCTTAAAGAGACTGCTGATCTTAAAACATGAAGAGCCGTTATCCCAAGGTATATAGAGTATCCCACAACTCGCAGGCAGTCTTCTTAAACTGCTTGAGTGAACCCATCTAGAAATAGTAATAGCCGCCCTCAGCATGGCGGTCGTAGTCTCTAAAAATCGCACTAGATAGTATGTGAGACCTGCCTTCGGCGATATGACGAAGCATTTTAGGGCTGCACGATGAGCTGTGAACTGCAGTATCTTTACACACTCAGAATGAGGGGTGTATTTATTCTACTGGGCTCCATAATGTATATAGCAGGACGGACTGTTAGTTGTGATCAACAGAGGAGAAAGACTGTGACAAATGCTGATACGGACTTCGGGGTTAAGCACTAAACTTTGACGTCAGGGACTGATGACATAATCGTTGCCACAGGGAATTTTTTTCAACCCCCGCGATATTTTGGTGGACGGTAAGACGACGAGACGACATATTAACTGCTCAATGGAAGGATGGGAAGGCTGTAATGTTTTTATGATTGCATAAGACCTTGAAAAGTTTGATCTTGACGAGACTTTTTTTTCTTTCTTCAATTATATCTCTACATCTTCTCTTTACATCTTGAATGAGGGGCATATAAAAAATACCTGCTTGCACGGAAAAAAGCATTTGGCAGAGGATTCAACATTAGAATATACATAGACTATTGAATTGTTTGGTCATTTTTTTAGTGTATTATATCTCCCCCCGGAAGAAGTCATGGCTGCTACGGAGCAGAGGCTTCCAGCTTCCCTTGACACATTCTTCTCCCACCCCTCCTCCTCAACACCCTCGTCTGGTTCTAGCTCCTCTACTTCCTATGACCCTATCCGACTCTCCGAGGGCGAGTGTCGGGCTGTTTTGGACCATCCTTTCGCAAAAATAATATTTGGCCATCGCCCAGAAGCCGAATCTGCTATATCCCAGGCGAAATATGGGGAGATTTCCTTCACTGAGCTTGTGGCACAGAACGTCTCGACGACTTCGCAATCTGCATCTGAAAAGGACATCACTCGCTCTAGGCTATTTCATATTGGATGCGCGGCCTTGTTGACTTTTGTGCAGTCGAATGTCACTGGCCCTCCGCTATCGTTTCGTTCAGACCAAGTCGTGATACCCGAAGCATTGAGGGATGGCGCCACCTTGAGGCGTGCTCGCGAGAAGATCATTCGCGATCTCTCCGTGGATGGTGAAGCGGTTTATAAACTTACGCCTAACGTCGAACTTTTTGCTGTTGCGAAAGCTATTCTTACACATCCCGTGCTTTTGGACTCTGAAAATGGCGCAGATAACGCCCCGTTGGCGGTGCTTACAGCAAGGGTGCGAGTGAACCTTTTGCATCAGAAATTATTATCCGAAAATACGGATACGTTACAGTCGATTATATATGCGGATTTAGATGCGATTTCGGAACGATTGTTAGTGGATAGCGCTACCTCTGCGACCAAAAATGACAGAGCAAGATTCTTGTTGGAAAGAGCAGCGATACACACACAATATGGATTTGATTCTAAAGCTAGGGCAGATCTTCAACTTGCAGCAAACGTCAACGGGTTCGAATTCGCGCTTACTGGAAAATTGGGAAAAAGGACAAAGTTTCAACATCGGGATATAACTCAGCTAGTCGTTCTCGCAAAAAGCGCAGATAGCGATGCGGCTTCTGGCACCGGTGCGCCCGTCGATTCCAGTTTAGCCAAACCGGCGAATCTCGACCTTAATGATGATACGTTGTTGGAGGGAATCTCATTTACGAAAGAAGCCCCACAAGAGGAGAAATCGATGGGCATCCAGGACGAATCGTCTCTGCCTCCAGCTTTGGCCAGTCTTGACCCTTCAGATCAACCACAATTAAATCCACTTGACTCGATTTTGCTACTCTCACTCGCGTCTGCAATTACCAACACATCTCCAGATGATGGTTTAACAAGAGAGGAAACGCTACCCTATGCCACTCGTGTACTCGAGGGTGGCAGCTCTAACTGGCAAGTCTACTCCCAAGCTTTACTTGTGCGGAGTAGGATTGAAGGGTATAGGTCGAGAACTGTTGAGCGAGGTGTCCTACAGCTTCAGGCCCTGGTTGATCAAGTCATTGCCGATACTGCGAGCGATTCCCCGACAACTTCTTCTGAGCAACTGGAGCCTACAACCTTCCTTCCTAGACCCGAGGGTTCTGAATCGGCGCCCGCAAGCGAGCGACTGGAATATCTGTGGCTTTTGAACTATTCTACGCGCTGGAGCCTAGAAGCGGAGCTTGCAGCTCGATGGGTGAATCTAGGTGGTCTTCGCACTGCTCTTGATATCTACGAGAGATTACAAATGTGGGCAGAAACTGCACTATGCTATGCTGCAACGGACAGAGAGGACAAGGCCAAGGCCATGGTCAGAAAACAGCTCTTCCAGCCAACTAACCCTGATATCGAAGATGAAAACGATACGTACCAGGGCGCAGAGCTATCTCCTTTACCAGCCGATGCTCCCCGACTTTTCTGCATTTTGGGAGATCTTGACCAGGATATATCGATGTATGAACGTGGCTGGGAGGTATCTAAGGGACGATACGCCCGAGCCCAACGTTCTCTCGCCCGTTTATATCTTACACAAAAACCGCCATTGTTTGATAAAGCCGAAGAGGCATATCGCCTAAGTTTGAAAATCAATAGACTAAACCATGGCGCTTGGTTTGCACTGGGTTGTGTCCAGCTGGAATTGGAAAAATGGGAAGACGCCGTTGAATCGTTCACGCGAACCGTACAGATAGAAGAATCGGATGCCCAAGCATGGAGCAATCTTGCCGCTGCCTTGGTCAACGTTGAACCTGCCAAAGTAATACCGAAGTCCACCAAAGTTCTCCTCGACGATGAAGAGGACGGTGGAACGGGTGAGGATGTTCCCGACCCTAACAAGCCAAAATGGGACGCACTCGCCGCCCTCAATCGAGCAGCCCGGTTTAAGCACACAGATCATCGGATCTGGGACAATATACTCACTATCAGTGCTTCAATACCACCACCAGACACACCATTTCGAGATATAATCCTCGCGCAGACGAGGCTAATCGAGCTACGCGGGCCCAAAGATGGGGAAAAATGTATCGACCTTCCCGTGCTCGCAATGTTAGTCAAAACACTAACTCTCGACCACAAACTGGAGGACAGCATTTCCAAGGACAATTCGAACCCCGCAGATGCAACGAGTCGCATTCGACCTGGCACTATCCCCGCTCAAGTCCTCAAATTGATCGATGAGCACGTAGTTCCCCTTATCACCCACTCAGCTCCATTATGGCTCCTGGTCGCCGAAGTTGAAATATGGCGAGGCCGACCATCCCGCGCATTGCTGGCTCATGAAAAGGCGTGGCGCACAACAGTTGCATCTTGTACCCAGGGCGCATTCCAAATGGGTACGGAGAAGAAGTGGATGGAAATCGTGGTCGCTACCGAGACGCTGGTGAGGAAGGGTTATGCCGTGTATGGAGGGATGGATAAAGAAAGAGAAGCTGGGTCGGAAAATGGAGAGACGGGTGAAAGTGAACTTGTCGCGAAGGATTGGAGATTCAAGGCCAGAAGTGCCGTGAGAGGTATATTAGGCAAAGGGAAAGAATTCTGGGAAGATTCTGAGGGATGGCTACGGTTGAAAGCGTTGGCAGAGGAGGTTAGCGGTTCGTAGGGATTTGGGTCCTGCGAATATAATAAGTGACTGTTGGTGTCTTTGATTGTAACGACGCAGCCAGTCCTGACGGATTTATATTTCCTTTCACGTTGAATTCTCGTACATGCATCTATAGGGAGTGAAAAATAAAACTTTCGTCCGACTTTCTTGTCCATCCAGCCATATTTAAGCCACTTACCGGTCGATTGGCAGATGATCATCAGCAACTTGAGTATTACCCGCGAAGATCAGGGGAAAAGGCGGGAGGAAAATGCTACATGTCAAACGATCGCCTCTGGTAGCCGAAAAGACACATGTAGATGTAGTTGTAAGTGGAATTGCTCTTAAATTCGACCTCAAAAATCCAATGGTTTGACGATCGATTAATAGAGAGCATTGGTTTAATTCTAATTAAATAATACGTGCTGGATAGAATGTAGCTAGAGTCCCTCACAACAAGTAGCTAACTAAATCGCTTCCCTTTAATCCGTACTCTGCTCCTCTTCACCCTTGGCTTATTATTTACTCTCAAAGTCCCAAGGAAAATTTTCCGAACCCTAGTAACCGGTAGCGAGCGGTTTTATTCCTCGGCGCATTAGGTCGAGAATATAATTTAAGGAAACCAAACCAGTCCCTCGGTTAAGTCATGGACCTCCTGTCAACCGCCTCTCCGGATTTTCTTGCTGATCTCTCAACTAGATTGTGCCACGGTGGCTTGAGTCGAACAATAATAACCTCAGCCCTGGATTGTCAAAAATCACAAGGCAAGCCAAGATGAGGCCCCTCGATTGATTCATGTCAGGAGTGGGACGGCATCTTCCAGTTTTCACTCGTTCAAGCGGGTCTCGTTTTGGGTGAGAGATTGAGTGGGAATATGGAACAAGTTCGCCTTCTGCGGTTCGGCATGTTCTTGTAGGTTTACGGTGGATATGAGGGACAAATCGAGATCCCGAAGATGAGATAAATCGTATGGAGCCATCCCCTTCACCCTCTATATGGATTGGTTGCGCTGCTCTAACGCTAGTTCATACTTTACGCTATAGAATTGAAACCACGCTACGGAGTAGAATAATGTCATGCAATTTGTATCGCTCGCATTCGCATTTTGCTAAGAGAGGAGAAAGTGAATACGAAGTGAGCCCTCTAGAACGTGTCCTGCATTTCACCTGAACGAGATCCACAGACTTTCTTTTTCCCGTCCCAGGGAAAAGAAAAAAATTTATGGAGGATAAACAAACTCCATATATTTTATATATTATTACATATATCTCAAGGAAAAACTCTCCTTGGCCCTGCATGGCCTTTGGATAGTAATGCTTTGAATTCGTCCCCCCGGAAAATTCCCCTTGTTTCGAGAGGATTCACCCTCATAGCTACCCATGGGTGCTAATTCCCGAGGAACGACATACATTATTGTCGGCTCTGTGCTGACGGCGCTGGCAACGGTCGCCGTTGTGCTTCGGCTGTTGGCACGATGGAAGAAAGGCGCGGGAATTGCTGCGGATGACTACATGATCTGCGTATCGGTGGTCATCGCATATAGCATGCTCGCAGAGGGGGTGATATGTTTGTCTCCCATGCTCTAGATGCAGCCATTGAAGTTATGAGAGGCTTTTCTAACTTGTTAAATGAGCAGGGGCTAGAGACGGTGGTCTGGGAAAGCCATTCTTAAGTCTGTCGGAAAGAGAACAAACGATATTTTGGAAAGTAAGAAAGATGCATACTCTAGATGAAGAGAGGGAGAGAGGAGGGTGTCACTGGCCCTAACAATTCGCTCTATTCAGTGTTTCCTCGCAAACCAATATTCCTATACGTTTCTCGTCCCGTCGATCAAATTCTCCATCCTCCTCTTATACAAGCGGCTTTTCCCAACTCGCCCATTCAGAATTGCGCTCATGATTGTCGGGAGTATCGTGATTGCATGGTGTCTTGCCGTCTTCTTTCTCTCGACCTTTCAATGTCGTCCAATTGCATTCTTCTGGGACAAATCGATCCCCGGCGGCGAATGTATTGATGGGCAGACTTCCTTTCTAGCCAATTCGATCTCCAACTTGCTTACCGACGTGATCATTCTGATTCTTCCAATGCCGATCATTTGGCGGTTGCAGATGTCTACGGGGAAGAAGGCTGCGATCACAGGTATCTTCCTGCTAGGTAGTTTGTATGTATCCTGCAATTGCTGTCTATCCGTGTGGGGGGAGGGATTTTACTAATTCTTCGTTATTTAGCGTCTGCGTTGCCTGTATATTGAGGACTGTGTCACTAGGTGACATTGCAACAATAGATATATCCTGTGAGTCTGCCACAGATAAAAGATCTTGATTTAGCCCATGTTTTCCCTTACCAACTAACATCTCAAATCAGATTCGCTTGTATATCCCGCCATGTGGACGGAAGTCGAGCCCTGTGTTGGAATCATCTGCGCTTGCCTACCGACCATGCGCCCATTGTTAACCAGCCTCTTCCCCTCACTGATGAGCAGCTACGCTCACGATCGAACAGGCCAGTCTGGGCAACCAGGACGCAGCGGTGGCAATGGTACTGGTGCCTCTGCTTCTAACCCCGGGCGAAACCCCGGGCGAATCCAAATTTCCAAGTCGTATAAAGTGCTGAGCGTGGATCGGTCGCAAAATCTAGATTCTGAGAGTCAATTGGACTGTTCGGATGAGTATCCGCTTAGCCCTATATCTCGGAGGAAGCAATAATTTCGCTAGATATTTTAACGATCAAATGTTATGATTTTTGGAGCGGTGAGGCTTTCTGCTTAGATTTAGAGGGGGTTTGAATTCGGTGGTGATAAATGGGCTTTCTTTTTCCCAGGCGAGTTATCTAAAAAAAAAAAAGAATAGAATTTATTGGGATCTATGCTCATACGTGAACAAATTCATCTATCTACTCTCTATTCACGGCCATTACGAAGCTCGCTCCTATGCCTTTGCGATCTTATCAATCTGTTCGGCCGTGCTTTGTGGCATGCTCAAGAATGGACTATGGCTTCCGCTTAGTTTCTCAACAGTTACGTTCACACCCGCCTTGACGATCTGATCAATCATCATTTGCTGCACCTCAGGAATCAGGCCTGCGTCCTTTTCGCAAAGGAGGTAATGCACGGGAACCTCTCTGAAGGCTTCGTGGGTGACTGGTGTGAACTGGGCGGACTTGGGGTGGACGACGAGTTTCTTGGTCCAGTAGTCGGATTCGTCTTTAGGGAGGTCGTTGTAGAAAACGGGACCGGGATCAGGGACTACCAGCAGGTTTTCCTTGTCCTGCATAAAGTATTATTAGAATTTCTTCGTTTTTCCTTGCATACTTGCCATTGGGTTGGAATACACATACATTCACCTCGATAAATGGTGGTAGACTTCCACCAAATATTCCCGCCAGACTCTGTCCCTTTTGTGGCACAAATGCAGACATGTACACCATCGATTTCAACCCGCCTTTCTTTCCCTTCTTCTTGCGCTCTTCTATGCTGAATCCATACAACGCATCGGTACCCACGACTCCCCCGTAGGAATGCAGGACCGCAACAACTTCCTTGTTCTTGTCAACAAGGCTGGAGACTTCATTGCGGATCAGCGCAACGTCTTCAGGCAGAGACGCTTTGGGCGGGATGGTATTGCTGCAGCTGGGAAGCGGGAGGCAGATGGTTTCGTAGTTTCGGGCCTGGAGGGCAGTGACCAGAGGCGCATAAAAGGCTGGTGTGTGCCATGCCCCATGGACGAGGAGGATAGTTGGAAGGACGTTGGCGATCAACATTGTTTCTTTCTTTTCTTCCTGAATTCTTCTTCACACTTATTTTCCTCGGCTCTGATCCTTGTCTGAGCGTATATGTATAAACCTGGGCGGGAAAACCGAATAATATACTCCCTCCCCTTTCTCGGTATCAGGGACAGGGGAGGATCCCGCGGCTCAGGAACAGCAGGCATCTCTCGTTCATGACGGGGCACGAAAGACAAAACCCTCCCCTAACGCAGACGCTATTGGGAGTCGAAGTGGGGGAGGGTCCTCCTGATGTCTTTGAGCTACCAGGATCTGATGCATGAGAGCTGAACCATGCGATGAGAAAAGCTTATCGGCTGGAAAAACGTGGATTTTGCACGCAATTCTCGAATCGGATATGGAATTCATCGAACCAGCTCCGCAGTCATGATATCTGGATAGCTGTGAAATGATCGCGGCGTCCTAAAATTCATATGTTATTCACACATTCGACTCTCTCCCATCCCCTCTTTTGTTTATTTCACTCACTAGTGTAGGCTCTGAACTGCGTCCAGGCTATTTGTGCGGGTTAAACGATTGAAACAGCATGTTGGCCCACCGAACTAAGTTCGTTTATTAGACTTCAGCTTGTAGAAATCCCCTCGTGAAGTCGAGAAGCTCTCAAGGAACTCGGCTTCTAACATGTGCCAGGTTGGTAGGATTCCGGTTGAATATTAATGTACAAGGCCTTCACTCATTGTACACGATGCTAACCGGTTGGTGGGCTTGTCGAGCACCTTAGCAGTGGAATTGAAGTGCTGCTGGCCGAGATTGAAGCAGTAGGATTTCTTTGAAGTGTTTGTGTCCTATCTACACTTCCAAATAATGGTAGCCCATTCAGATGAAAATAGTGGTTAGTTGCGGGCCAGACGATATTGTGATTTGCCTGTCAAGTGGTCATTTGGGAAATCGTTCCTCATGCGGTGGCCCCTTTGGCACAGGGAGTCCTTTCAACCAGTTTCTTTTTCCATGGACTATCAACATAGTCTCAGATGTTTCGAGATAACATGCAGCAAATACATTCAAAACCGACGATGAATTTCGCACTGGTGATTCGTGTTGGAATTTGTTGTTTCGAACAAAATGATGGAACATTTGGCTTGTTCAGTTTCATCTGCTGAGCAACTCAGCCACCAAACCAATCTATGGGTTACACAGCAAAGAGAGACTGCGAAAAACTTCCCATATTCGCCCTATGATCTCCCCATCATGCCGTCTGTGAAAAAACTTGGTTGTTGGGTGATTGGCTGTTCTCGCTCGAGCGTTGATGCAGTCTTTGTTTGTTTGCAGATCTCTACGCATCTTCTCCTTTGTCTTGCTCATGAACCATAATCTATTTATTCCTTCACTGAAAGAACAGGCTGTTTGTTCTTTTTATATACTTCTTTTCTCTGTTTTCCTACGCCATGGGCAAACCTCAAAAAGAACAATCGCGCCGGTCGTTCGGCCAAACAATGGTTGTCAGATCAAACACCCAACTGCCTTGCTAAGTTTAGCTGTGGCTTGCCCCTATTTAAAGCTTCCAACCTGCATGATATGTGAATTCATGCAGGGGATAAGTGAGAAAGGAGGGGTTTCAACCTCGTTGACAGCCAGTTGAATGGATGTTCACTCTGTCTCCTGCAGAACATGATGCAGCCGCGATCACTCGAATGTCGTTTCACTAGGCTCTTTTTCTTAACTCGGCCAAGCTCTTTTGGTGAAAGAATGGATGTTGGTGATTATATTTACCATTCCATACCCCCGGTTTCGAAGATGGCGGACGGTTATAACCATTCTCTATACACCCCGGGTTCGAGCCAAAGTTATATCCCCCATTTTTTCATCTCAGCATTATCTGTTTCTTGAGATATATACCCCCTTACTACTCCATATACGATGGTTCACACTGAAATGGAAGAGATCCAACATGGTCCTACTGATTTTCTTCACTCTTCCTCAAACCGAATAAGTTATAGCAATCACCACCACCATGGACCATTCTACCCAGCTGACGATGGACCGCGGCCGGCCTCTTCGATCTACTCTAGAGCGACCTCCCTGGAAGATCAGCAGGGTACAAATGACAGCCAGGAAACCATCCAGCCCACCCACTTCGACAACAGACGCGACAGCGAAGACGACCAAGGAGATGAAAACAGCCATGAGAAAGACCCTAGCCGACTAGATGGCTGGGTCCACCCAGCCCTTAGGCCCAATACGACGAGAATGTCGTCCTTCTCAGCAGTACTTCGAGCCTTCCCTGCATCGAGGGAGGTGTCACCTTCAAACAACGACAATAACGATGAGGAGGCCAGAATAACCCAAGACAATGACCACTATAACAACAGCCGCAACAATAATAATAGCTACTACCACAATGACCAAATCGGACAAATAACAGCCGAGCCTACCGTCCCGGTACAGACAGTAGATAGAAATAAAAAGCGCCGATGTAACTTTATTCGACTTGGGTTTGTCGTATTGGCTCTCGTGGCGATTGTTATTTTGGTCATCGGCATCTGTATGGCTACCGGCGTGCTTAAGAATAATCATGGGTCTTCTTCGACCGACGATTCATCCGAGAATGCCTCATCGGATGCTACATGGGCTTCACCTTCACCTTCACCTTCGCCTTCGTCTTTCTCCTCTTCCTATGATGACTTCCTCTCCTCCTCCTTAGCCTCTTCCGTCTCCTCGTCATCGTCATCATGGCCTACAACGACGAGTCAGCCTGCATCAGACTCACCTTCAACACCCTCTGAAATAACGCCAGCGCCAACCTCAACCCCAAAATCAGGCCCTTCGAAAACAACCCAGGATTCAAAACCGACGACCAAAAGCGGATCTAAAGATGATACCGATTCTATAAGTGATATAATCCCAGATCTCGAGATCGAGGGTCCTAACGGCCCTAAGAAATGAAGTTATGCAAATAGTGATAATTGTAATTGTAGTTGTTCAGCGCTTTTTTGTTTGTTGGTTTTTATATATCCTTGCATGGCGTGGGATTTTGCATAGAAACTATGGTTGAAATTAGATTTATTATTTCAAGAGAACTAACTCTTTTTTTTTCTTATGGGTATATCTAGCCTTGCTTGACATGGAGACTTATCCATAAACACAACTGGAGCTCACGCAGCTCTAAGAGGTAACGAGGCCAACAAAGGTAGAAAGGAAGAAAAAACTCATTTAAAATTTAGCCACATCATCAATCAATAATGGGAATCTGTGACGGGAGAAAGAAGAAATAAAAACGGACGAGGCAAGAAAGCTCAACTTGACATTTGCAACAGGGTCATATTTTCACTTTTGGTCGTAGCTGGGGGAGGGCGTCTTCCCCGGCTTGTATCATCTTAAGTTCGTTCCTGTGGCATAGGCAAGGAGCAGGACAGCGTAAGGTAAAGCAAGAGAAACAGGAAAAAAAAACGAAGAAGCATCATCTATCCATAAAGTAGTGCCAAAAAACAGGCTGGAAAAGATATAATAATTATCTGAACGGGTGCTGGATCCCTCCTCTATTGGGCATCGTCTCCAACGCGAAGCTCGACCACTGGTAGGCTATCATCGAAGTTACTGTCTCCATCGTTGTTGTTAGTGTACACTAGCCCCGTATCGTCGGTGAGGTCATGGACGAAATTTGGATCGGAGTCACTCAGGTCACCACCCCTGTCGGCTTTGTTACTGGAGATTTCATCATCGTCGCCATACGAAGATCCAGGAGGGGCAGGGAGTTCAGCTCGTTGATACGCGTTGTAACCGACTGTGTCAAATGACCATGCGGAATCTTGTGCGTACGAGAGTGAGTCTTGACGCATGGAGCCATCGTATCCTTCATCGTCGTCCAAACCCATGGGATCTATATCATTCAAACCGCTCGTATAACCTGGCAAAGGTTCGCTGCCATCACCGCTATTGTTATTATCTTGCTCATCCTTCAGGCGGATTCCTTCCCGCAAACCACCATCTCCCGCTTGGTGAGTTGCTCCTACTCCGGTTAAAGCGCTCGACGACCCATTGCGGGAGGAGCCACCGAGACGCCTGCCTTCCCCCGAAGGTGAGCCGGTGCGGGATTCGGACTCGGAATCAGAGTCGGCTGTTTGCTTGTTGTGGGCCATTTCGGTCACCGTTTCTAGATACTCCCCGCCTAAAGGGCTGTTGGATCGGCGACGGTAGAAGAGGAGATAGGCGGCTTTCGTAACAACGCTGGACGGGTTATGTTTTGAAGACACATGAGAATCTAAAAAAGAGTCAGCACAAGCGCCAAAGGACCTAATACAGAGTAGTAAATGTATGTAGTAGTAACTTACCATTATATTCGTACCAGTTTCCATCGATAAAGTTCTTGGCGTACGCTGTATAGTGTCCGCCACCCAAACCACCGTAGTGGTTATCGACAGCAATTAGGTCGTACATGAGACTTTCTCCCTCCTCAGGCATCTGGACTCTGTCAGACATATCTAGTTCCAGTGGGAAATCAACGTGAGCATCGAGTTTGTCCCTGAACAGCCGATTTGCGCTAAAGCGTTTCAGGTGCATCACCAAGATATCCGGGGACTTCCACAGCTCGAATTTCTTGCTGGCACGACGATGTTCTTTGCAGCGTGGGCAATACCACGCATCGTTTTCTGACAGGATTTCCTCCCGACCAAACTCGTCCAAACATTCCTCCAGCGTGATACCCTTTCGCCGTTTATTTTTTCTGGCCTCACGTTTAGCGGTAAGTTCGGGATCTGGCAGGGTTTCCATAATATCCCAAGTAGGTGTTCCCCGTAACGTATCCTGCTCCTGTGGGTCGGCTCCGAAGACAGCCTCGTACGCCTCAGGGTTCCAGTCGAGGATGATTGCTTCACCAGGCCGAATAAACGGAATTTTCAATGAAGATCGGCGTCGACGGCGTTGCTCTTTTCGCTTGCTTGACTTACCGGCTTGGCGAATATTAATGGATGGGGATGCATCTGACTCAGAGCCAGAATCGCTGCCGTCTTTTGGATCATCGTCTATTGGCATACGGGTAGAAGGACCTCGCATGTGAGCTGGTCCGCTCAACTCATCCTCACTACTCACAGGGGTGTTGTCAGACTGCCTCATAAAGGTCGACTGTTTCTTAAGAGGCAGAACACTATTAACTGCTTTTGCTGGAACGCGAGAAGACAAGAGCGGGTACTCTTTCGACTCATCAATGCTAGAGTATCCACCCAGTGAGCCCGCTTCGCGCCCTTTCATGACTTTGATGTCGCAAATGTTCCTAAGCATTGGGGGGATAAAACTTCCAGGACGAAGAACAGGATGGAGAGAAGATTGCGTATTATCGTCTTGAGATGATGTCTCGCCAGAATCACGCATAGAGACATCTACAAGTCCGTCTTCGCCTTCAACAGACGCAGCTTTGACGCCCGGATCAGACGTCTGGGTATCTTCATCGTTTGTGACAACCGTATCAGAATCCTCCGCGGAAGTATATCTCATCGTATCGTCCTCATTGAGAATGTCGCGGGTCGTCATGGTAGCCACTCTACCAATAAGCTTGCGTAGAATAGCCTCATAATCCAAGGCCTCTTCACGCTTGATGACGGTGAACGTTGGAGCACCAAAGAAGTTGCGTTGTATGTGACCGGACGCCCGCGGCTTGCATATCCGGTTAAAGACCTTGATCAGCATACGGTCGGCCTTCGGAGAGTCAAATTCTGGCTCATCATCATCGTAGCTCAGGAGACTTCTATACATTGATTTCCGCTGCGGGTTTGAGTCAGAGCTTGTAGGAACGCAGTCGACTTCGTAAAGTGCAATATCATCATTCTCGGTGATATGGGCTTCGCCGATGCTTGTCGCATTGCTAAACACCTTGTAGAATTTGTTCTTGAAGATTTCCGCCATGATTATCCTGTCAGCGTCAACCTTGACCCTTTTACCCACAAATTCTTTCAAGCACTTGATGCTGGAATTCTTGTCAATATCAACGTCAAGAATGACAGGCTTCTTATGAAGAGGGAAGAACATTATTTGGTGACTCCATAAGTTATCTATCGGTAGCTGCAATGTCAGGTTGCTAAAGGGGTCAAAAATGATGCTGACTTTGTCACAGTCTGGGCAAACAACCGTCGATTTGTACATGCCAGCGAAAAGATCGGTAATCACTGAGTCGTTTCTTGCTTTGTAGATTTCCCAGCACCGGTCTGCGAACCCTTTAAGGGCTGCTTTATTATGAACCATCTCGTCTGTCGAATCTGGTTTTTCGATGTACGGTTTCTTTTGAATTCTGTTCAGATCCTCTTGAAGACCATCCAGCAAAAAGAGAAGAAATTCTTGAGAATCCTGCTGGCCATACCCGGAGAAAGAAGGCCCGTATCGACCAATGGTGACCTTGAAATGACGAGGTGGGACTGACGAAGCTCCGTTCTCACCGAACAATTGATGGAGAAGGCTTGCATATGCCTTTGCTACTTCTCCATTGTGAGAGAGTGGATTGTTAGGGTTTAGATCCTTCTTGAATTCGTTTTGCAGGAAATAGAGACTGAGCTCCTCAACACTTCGCACACACTGCAATGCCGAGTTCATATAGCAAGTGTTGCCAAGGTTGCTCAGACCTGTAACACCACGCGGTCGGCCATCCTTGCGTTTACGACCTCGAGTAACAATCGAAGGCGCAGGGGAAGAACGTCCGCTGGCGGGGGCGCTGGTGGAGGGTTTGCTCTTATTACTTTTTGGCTGTGCCCGACTTTTGCTGCCGTTAGTTAACGTGTTAAGCCGGCTTGAGGATCTAATGTCAGACATCCATTCACCACCGCCTGGCCCACCAATCTGTTCCTCCAGGACGATCAAACTGTCGCTTCCGAGACCGGCAACGTGCAAGGTAGCGCTTCCGTTGTATTTTAAATTGGCAGTTTGGTCTTTCATGTCAACGAGTTCACGCTGCGAGCCATCCGCCAAGGCAACAAAAGTATTGGATTCGAGGAGTAGAGTGCTGGGGGCGTTGGCGGTTATCGTACTACCAGGAGCTGGGGAAGCACTCCTGGAAGCAGCTGGTGTAACATTTCCAGACCCAGGAAGCCCTTCAAGTATCCTCCAGGTGCGTACTTTCGTTGAAACGTCAATCGATGCAAGCTCTTTGGCCGTTCTGAGCCATTGCTGGAATGGGGTATGTCTACTAGCTAGAAATTTCGCTGGAGAGCGAGTCGTTTCTTTTAGGGCAGAAGCAGGTGTGGCCACCCCGGCCAGCTTTAGGACGGTGAAGATTGGAGGAGTAATTTCATATTGCACATGTTCCACCTCTCCTTCGGTATTCGTATTATGTGCGTACCGAACGATCACCGGCGAGTTCTTGGACAACCCGTACCATTTCATTACCAGATTCCAAGCTTCTTCCGGGAGGACCTCGAAATCCTCGCCCATCTGGAGGCCTGGGCGGAGGGGAACAAACGCATGTCCAGCTTCATCTTTAAACGTAGCGGTACCGGGATCTGTTACAAGGACTAGATCCGAGTTGTCAACGGGGCCAATTTCCCCTTCCGAAGCATTCTTATCAACTTTGTCGCGGGCGGGACCCTTTGTGCTCCTGGACAGCACACGGTTGAGCCAGGTTGCTGAAGTTACATATCCCTTGTCCTTCTCAGAGGGGGGTTGCATCATCAGGCGCGTCACGGTGACTACCTGGTCGTCGATAGGAGGATTGTTGTGGTAGTCCGCGGGAGGATATCCCTGAGTGTGTGATTCATCTATTGTAGAAGCAGTGTAGGTTGACATGCTTGAGGGAGTTGGATAGACACTGTCTGATCCAGAACCAGCGGTATCATCGGAAGAAGACTTGGTGCTATGGCTGTTATTTTCTGCTTCGTCGTCCTTCCCAATCATGTCCACCGATGCAGCGCGCTGATGTCTTGGCCGTTCGGCTTGCCTTTTATTCTTCGTGGCAGTGTTGAAGCTGGAGTTGGTAGAAGCGACATTTTCGGTGAAAGAGTCCGTCCCCATGACCACATCCTGTGACCGGTGTTCATCACCTCCCATTTCGGCAGCAGGTCGCTTAGTTGCAAGTGATGGTGAAAGTCGAGTGTCTTCGTGAGTATTATCATTCGTTGCAGTATTCTTGTTGTAGTTTTCGATATCGCCGTCTTGCATCGGGACGTCCTCGTTGGTCGGCCTAGGGGCGTTGTCATTTAACGGAGACATTTGGTTTTGGTGAGTTTTACCCAACGGAGCAGAATCGGCGTCAAGAGCGGCTGGGGAGCTGGTAGTGGTGGACGATCTCCAGTCTTCGCCTGAGGATTGATCGTTGGATTGCGGGCTCTCGCGTGAAGCCTGTGGGGAGGAAAGTCTGGGGGAGGAAGATGGCGAGAGGGCGAAATCAGCAGTAGAGCGAAGGAAGGCGGGCTGCAGCGAGGCACGCGAAGGAGAACGACCGTAGTGTCTAACTATCCTGGGTCGTCTGGAGGGTTTGTAGTTGGGAAAATGAAATTCGGTTCGGCCTCCAGCTTTTCGCAGCTCTGCGGCAACCTTACGTCTCTTTGAAGAAGGCGTTGTGAATGTGAGCTGCCCACACGATAGTGGCAGCTCCAGGTGAACAGTATTATAGAGATATGAAGGAGATAGTGAAAAAGGAGCTGTCCTTTCTAGGGCTATTATTGGCGGTTGGTGTATGTATCGAACAACGTCGAGAGGTTGCCTGCCCTATGATGTAAGGGAAATGGTGAGGCGGCTAAAAGGGACTCCAATAAAAAAACCGCTTCACTTTATGGAGTAAAACGTAACCATGCTCTCCAAGGAAATTATCTATAACAAAGAGATATGAATCAACGGGTTAGTTATACCTCCGCCCACATCTTCTTCCCTAGGCTCTTTACTTCTGGCGGTGGTAGTGATGGCTGGTGGCGGGTGGGTTTTATTGGGTGTGAGAGAGAGAAGAGGTAGAAGAGAGGGACACACACCTTGCTAGGATCCTACCGCTAGGTGAGCTTGGAGCCGTGCCCACCAAACAGAGTCTGCAGAAGAGCCCAGTAAAGGCTATACGGCCAGATCTCTTTCTGATATAGCGAATAAGAGAGCCTTTCAGTGTTGCATCGTCGCTTTTATTCGTCTTTTTTTTTTGGCTTTCTTGAATTTTTTCCCTCTACGTTTTGGTGACTTTCTGACTAAGCCTATAGATCATGTGACTTTGCCCTATTAACACCAAAAAAAGGCTTCGTATAAACTTGTGGCGAAGAGATGCAAGCAACACAATGTATGTGAGCAGATTTTATTAATAGAATAGCGCTGGTATATACAAAGCATGTCCATCTGATGCCTGGTAAACAATAGCTTTACGCTTTAACTTAGCGTACAACAATCTTATCGACTTCATCCTTGGCTGCAGTCCATGTCTCTAGACTCTTCCGTGCCCAGTCAAGATGGCACTTAGCATACGAGACCTATATGACGACATATAGTTAGTGTACTTGGAAGCAGTACTTGAGAGGAGTCTCCACTTACCATATACCGCTTCATGTCTTCCTCCTTTTCGGTCTGGAACCGCTTCAGGTCTTGCAAAACACCAGCACTTGCATCCTTGACGTCTTGTTCAGCCACGTCCAGCGCTTGCTCTAACTGTATATTTATGATTTTAAGCATCAGCGGTAAAGCCCTTGAGCAATACTGGGGTAATGGGAAAACCTACCTGCTGAAGACTCTCCTTCGTCTTCCCCATCTGGTCACGCCGCGTTCGCTCGGGGTCTACATCCACAAAGCCATGTACAGCATGGCTGATACGGCCAAATATCTTATTCGTAACAAAATTCCCACTCGAGGTCTTGCGGTGACTAGGCCCGAGAGAACTGGGTTCAGCGGGCCTATGCGGAAGCCCCTGAGATGCTGACGGTCTGACAATGTCACTTTGGTTTGGTGGGAAATCTGAATCAATAGAAGCCGTGTCTTCCGTAGCCGCTGCTGTAGTGGCTTCCGGGTTACCAGGCTCATTATTATTATTTGCCGAAGAATCGGATAGTGAGCGTCTCGGTTTTGTAGAAGGAGCGGTTGTCTTGTTCAGGTACTGCTCAATACGCTTAGCCTCTAGCTCACTCCTTTCGAGTGACTCTAAAAGGGCTTTCTTCTTGACTAGTTCATCCCTTGTCATTTCTTCCTGAATTCTCTTTAGGACTCGGTACCGAAGCACACCACGAACCACACCGGCAAATTGGGCGCTCTCTCGCATGGGCTCTGCAAAGTTGGCGCCCAGGGTTGAAGAAAGCTCTTCGGTCTCGATATAAGAGTTATCAGTTGCTTGGCCAACCCTCTCTATGGCACCGGCCACCGATGGGGATGGCTCTGATAGGGCAAATCCATTATACCTCGCCCCAAGCTCCATCAGATCCGATGCCAGGGACGATAAATGGGTAAGCGTCCTCCGGTTCACCTTCTCGACACTCCCTTGAAGCAATAACTCTATTTCTCGGGTGGAGGCTTCGAAGTTCGTAAAGTAAGGGTCTAACTCTTGCTCGCTCATATTTCTGGTCGATGGTGGGAAACGATTGAGGAACGAAGGAACGGTTCCTGTGTTGTCGGTGGGACTGCCTCCAGCCTTGAGCTTTGCGGAAGCTGAAGGCACAGGGAGCCAATTATGAGCTGGAGTTGGGTTGGCAGGGTCAAGCGGGGGTGCCTTGAGGTTATTCTTGGGAACCGACGATGCAGGATGTGAATGAAGGACCTCAGTCTATAAACCGATACGACACTAGTCAGTCGCATGGAACGCAAGGGACCGCTGCTTCCATGAAAAGAGCGCAAAGGATAGAACTAACCCAGCTTGCATTGGGATCTAGGAATCTCCACCAGACGCCATCCTCCCTGATCTCCTTCATTTTCCGGCAGCGATTCAGGAAAACACTAAGCATACGTTTCCGTAGTTCTATTATCGACGTATCTTCTTTGGCTTTGGTTGGCTTCGCAGCATAGTCTGCCATGGTATGTTTTTCTGGTATAGGTGGGATAATAAGGGTAGGGTGCATATTGACGAGGGTTGCACGAAGGGAGCTGAATTCGGAATATCGGCGTTTGACTTCAAGGTCCTAGATGAAAGGTAGAGTTAGGCATGGGTGTATCAAACGAATAAGTGATCAATCCCCGCCAGGTTCTCCTAGGGTTATTGAAACGTACTCCTGTCCTTATAGTATATACTATGAAGCTTCCCCCGGATTCGTTGTTCTTCCCCGCATGAGTGATAAGAATTGGCAATTCCGGGTTTTCATTTAAAATCTGTTCTATTCTGCTATCATAAGACCCTCTCTTGAGGTAGGGTTGGTCTTGCCGTGGCCCTTCATAATGGCCTGGGCCGTGGTCTTCGTCTTCGTCAATGCTTGGTGTATCTGTCCGGGTTACGTAGTCTGGCGGGTCACGAGTTGATGATCGGGATGAGGACCTGGAGCGGCGTCCTTGGTAGGCTGCTTAAGATGGTAGAGAAGAGGTTAGCAACCGGGTACCGCGCAAGAGGTATAGAAATGTATGTGATAAAAAGATACCAGGCATACGTGGGGGCATTGCAGCGGCGTGAAATGAGTCGCTGGTTGGAGCCTCGTTACGGTCGAGCGCTCCGTAGGGGTTGTTATCTTCGTCATTCCACATTTTAATATGTTTGCAATGCCTACCAACGGGCACTGCAAGAGAGGAGGAGAGAAACGACGATCCAGGAGTGAAGGATGGGAGGCAGGCGTGCTACGGCCTTCGGTTGGCTCGGTGGGAGCTGCGGCGGGAAAGCGAATAAGTAGAGGGAGTCCGGAGTATTAGAGGATAGAGTTAGAGATCCTTAGGATATATCAATATCTGTCTTCAGTGCCAGCGAGAGCATCAGAATTGTGGTATCAGCTGGAGTAGATGCGACTTTCTGCCTTGCCGCATCACGAAGCTCTGAAGTTGGCGTTGGGTCTTGGCGCCGGGGATCCTCAAACGTCGATGACGTTCGAAACAGGAACAAACTGCTTGCTTCATGCTAGACGTTGGGATATTGTCGATGGTCAACGTCTACAGTAACCGACTCTGCAGATATAATACTTTAGATCTGTTTTTACTTAGACGAACCACTTTGGTCAAGGACACCACCAATACCAGCACGCAGATACCACCTTATTAGCGCGGACGGGGTTAACTCCTGTGCCACCATGTTTTCTAGATATCATAACAACGAGCTTCTAGATCTATATGCAGCTCCCAAGGCCAATGAGCATCCAAGGGGATCTAGCATGTCTAATACAAAACCATTCTCTCCCATCAATCCTAGCCACCATGGCTGACTCCTGAAGGCCCCGCCACCGCACTTCCCCTGGCTCTATTACTGCTGGGCTCCCCGGCTTCTATTGGAGGATCCTCAACATCATTAATGGCCGCTTCGGCTTTATCAGCCTGGTGTTCTCCCTCTGGTTTTTTATTTTTGGAAGGCCGTGGAACACTCTTGCGTCGGGAAGCACGCCTCCTCGCTCTCCTCTCTGCGACTATATCTATATTGTTCCTCTCCTCACTTTCTTCTTCTATATCCTGGGCCTGCTTCTCTTGGGTTTCATCAAAGTGAATCCCTCGATCAACCGCTTTGCCCTTGATATCCTGTTTGCGAGACCTGTTTCTACGTGGACGGTCTGGCTGCTCTGAAGACGATGGGCGTTCATGGCGACGCTTCGTACTTTTGCGCACTTTATATTTTCTCTTCTTAGACTTCCTTCTCTTTCTAGCTGCTTTCTTATTTCGCCTTTTCTGCCAAAAGTAGATGCCTAGACCGACAAAGAAGAGGAACACAAGGAGTGCTGCGGCGAGCACGCCACCTTGCTGCTCTGCAGTCCACGAATTCCAGTCTGTGGGTGAGCCGCGAGGGTGTATATCTGAGTGCTGTGTGCGTGAACGAGGAATTGCTGGCATTGCTAAAGTATGGATCAGCTGCTAGCTCAAACTTCTAGGTCAATCTGCTGATAAGTTGCTATCAAGTAGAGTACCTTTCAAAAACTCTCTCTGTTTCTATGATCCCATGAACATGATAGATATTGGAAACTGGATTCACAAATGACCAACTGAAGGGATAATGATAGATAGGAACTGGATAGAAGGAAGATATGAATAGGGATATATCTCTATAGCTTTCTCAGGAGAAAAGGAATGTTAAGAATACTGCAAAAAATGTGTGGATTAATCGTTGTGTGTATTTCATCGACAGTCGGGATATCCCCTGATTTGTTTGTTGTTTGCGCGATGAAGACAACAACGCCAAAAAGGAGAGAAATAATGAAATATCACCAGAGACAACTTTTCATGGTATCCATTCTTTCTATCACTATCTAACAGCCCTGTAAAAAAAAATTCTACCTAGCATACTGCTTTTCACCACAAATAATTCCTATACTCTCTCTCTATGCCTTAACGCTGCATCATGGAACTCTCAAGCCTTTGAAGATTGACGGGCAGGTGCAGGTCGCTGAACGGGTGGGTGAGGTAGAGGAAGTGGAAGAGGCAGCGCTGGGATCGGATGGCCAGCCCGGAGAGCTTGAAGTTGCTCTTCCCGTGCCTGTGCTTGCAGTCTTGCATTGTGGCGGATGAAATTCTCAACCTGCTGTGTGTGTCTGACACCACGGGCTTGTTCTGCCAGAAAGAGCTCCTCCTCTGCCCTGCCCATCAAGACACGATGCTTCACTACATATGAGATATGTTTCCCAATTTTCCACAGGATGAGAGCAATGCCAGGCATCACTAAGAGAATAATCACAATGATATAGTTGTGGTGCATTTTGGGACAAAGGAGAAGCCTAGTTAATAAACAAGAAATGGTCAATCATCTCATTCTTATACTGGAGATATGTGAGGGCAATAGTTACCTGAGAGACTTATTGAAGGGTCCTTAGACTGTTTTTTATTTATTATTGGACCCCAATGCCACTGTGAAAATTGAACCTATCTTGAATTTAGCACATGTTATCATCAAGGAGATCACTATAACATACCTTTGAAAAAGATCAAGAAGCCCAGATATTTCCTTATAATGGAAAAAGGTGGCTTTCTAACCACCTTCCACCTGACAACACCTGGGTTTGGGGAAAGCAAGCTGGAGACCTGGACATGTGCGGTGCATAGAGAGGGTGAAAAAGAAAAGGAATGTTGCCCAAAGTAGGAAGATGCCATGGCAGATGCCGCCGACTAAGCGAAATTTGTATGACATTGTTATGGTTGCGAAGATGCTGGCGCCACGGCGACAGTGTTAATGTGTGAGAACAACAGGTGTGTCTTGACGGTAGCAGCGGCAAAGATACTGCTAATTAAAAGTTGGGTTTGGGATCATTATATTCAATGATTGTCAGGGTCAAGACAGCTTTGGAGAAGAGATGTCCATCCATAATGCACCAGGGTGTCATCAGCAACTCTCAACAACACCCGCAGCTTATCATGGATTTGCGGTGTGCTGATATTAGGATATTCAGGCATAAGAAGAATTATCTTAGCCCCATGAATAACCCGAAGGCCAGTCACAAAGACATCCAGTTCACTGGTCCATCCGATCAAACCATCCGTGCCTTTAGAGACTGACGTCTCTACTAGTGTGTCCAGCCCGTCAACCACCCATGAATAGAATTTTTGGACTAAAGGCAGATGGACATCCCCATAGCTCAATTTAGCAAGGCACCTGGCCCAAACTTCAGTTTCCTTGATTTCATTAAGGTAGAGGTTCTGTTTCTCTGCCGCGAATAAAGTGGTGGACTCTTTGAGGTACTCCTGAAGAAGGTCAGAGACAGGAGTAAACAATTTGCCTTGGCTATTCTGTCCAAGGAAGCGGTGGAGAGACCGCTCGAATAATCGAGGAGAGTTTCCATAGATATTTGGAAGAAGATCGGCGAGTTCAGAACTTGCTGCGAACGGCAGTGTGAGCACTGGTTTATCGGGGCAAAGCACTAAAGAACACGCAGTAGTCGCATATTCTCTCAGCTCTTCGTCGTCATCCTGAAGCATCTCATACAAGGCAAACAGAATTTCAAGTAGTACTGGGCTCGTGTCAAATTTGAATTTTGCCATGCTTAAGCCACGAATGAGACACCTCATAGATATGACAGCAGAGTATCTTGTTGTGAATTCCTAGAGGTATTATATTAGCAACTCAATGGAAACCAAAAGACAAATGAATTAACCATATGGCATGGGCAACAGAGCAACTTACGGTTTCATCACGCATAGCAAATGTGAGATTTTTAGCTAGCATGTATAAGTTCGAAACCGCCTCTGGATCTGAAGTAACATCGCCTGGCGATTCGAGGC
The DNA here is from genome assembly GCA_030789285.1 of Arthroderma sp. MBC 929. Taxonomy (NCBI): domain Eukaryota; kingdom Fungi; phylum Ascomycota; class Eurotiomycetes; order Onygenales; family Arthrodermataceae; genus Arthroderma; species Arthroderma sp. MBC 929. Next base: position 562,037 of record JARJUX010000001.1, on the reverse strand, counting down.
TGAATGGCAATAAAGCTCCCTGTAGAGAGACAGCAGCATTAACTATCGTGCGGTCTGACACCTGCTTGGTGACTTCTAGCACGACTCCCAGAGCAGGGCGTATTTTCGAGATATCAATATCTTCAGGCAACTGAGAAATTGTGTCGTACAGCTCTTCCAATTCCTCTGCCAGATTAGTCATAGCGACGGCTTTTACCGACCCAGCGCTGTTAGAGGTTATAATGTGAAGGTAGCAATTGATGCGGCTATATTTCAAGTCGGCTTTAGAACCAAAGCCTTGATGGACTTGTTCTAGAACTGCACAGCCAGTGTCTGTGTCAACTGCAGCAACTTCTTCGATGAACTGAGCCAACTGTTCCGGTGGAGTGGCAGCAAACAACTGCAATACCACAGAGTTGAACGCGAGAGCATTTAACAACAGAGAAGAGGATCGAAAGATTGTGGTGCTGCGATGCGTTTGGATAATTCGATCATAGGCCTCAGTGAAACGGTAGGTGTTGGACATTGCTTCACACCGTGACAAGGCGTATCCTAAATCCACAATTAATACAAAACCGAAATAGGAAACGGGCACCTATTTGTTAAACGCTCAAGTCGGCATACCTTTTTTCCCACAGGCAAAGCTTGCCTGCAAAGCATCATTAAGTATCTCTACTAAAGTACTGAGGACGAAAGGAGAAGAAACATGGTTGTACATGTGACTGAAGGCTTCCTCGATTGCAACAATGGCTGATTCAAATATCGCTAAACGTAGTGTTAGCATAACTTTTCTGAGAGCGGCGGTGCACATAGAAAACTTACACAGATGATATCCGAGGGGGGTACCCCAAAGCTTGCGAAGTAAATATTTGACACATAGCGCTTTGGAATGCATGGTATTCTGTGTAGCCCCGGATTTCACTGACTTTGAAACATCGAGCACCTCAGCCACAATATGAGCTCGGTTAACAAGAGCGACATATGCACGAGCAGCATGGTCGCGAATACCCCAAACGGGGCTGTCAAATTGACGGCGAACAAGATCTTGCAAAATTCGCTCTTCTTCGGACGGGCGGACCGGGAGCTTATTCCCTATTAGTTCAAGTGCTGGAAAAATGCGCTCAGTTATAATGGAAAGCTCTCCCAGCTTAGATTGCTCTTCGGGTTCCTGGTCCTTTCCCTTTGGGTCACCTCCAAGGAGGCGTGAAAGTAATGGAATCAAGCCCGGGAACTTCCTGAAATCAACCCTATGCTTGGCTTCTGGGGTAGCTGTTTTATGGAGAGAACCCCCTGAACCAGAGATAGGTCGGCTCATTCTACTGACAAGTGGGCGGAAGAGCATTAAACCACAATTTCGGATTGCCCAGCTAAAGAGAAGTTAGATCAAAAACACACCGCCGTAGGGAGCCCCAGGACTTACATTTCCGATCCAAGATAATTAGATGATAGATGTAAAGCGGACATTATAAAGGGTTCGGTACTTGGGCCCAATGCCGCGTTAGTGAACAACTCTTTGAGGCAATTCAGCGCATGAACCTGGGGTAGCTTTAAACCGCCAGAATCGGTGCTGAGGTATGGATCAATCTTGGAGATATTCTGGAAGTCCTCAATCATGTCTTGAAATAGCGCCTTCGGAGCGGATAACGCAACCCCCGTTGCCAGAGCTGGTAGACCCGCCGATCTACGAGTTAATTTGGAGGACCTGTCATGGATTGTGTTTAAAATTTCCTAAAACAGTAAGTTACCAGTTGTGCAGTGGGTAGGCAGATTATTTCTTACCTTGTACCAAGATCTTGGGAGACTAGCGATGTTTGAATCATTCGAATGGGTGCACCGGCGACAGCAAGATGCGAATGTCTGCGATACAGCTGTGAATGCACCACGATGCCTCAATTCAGCCAGTTGAGTAAATGCTAAATTTCCTACTCCTCGGAAATCTTCATAGCCAAGACCGCCTTCTGGCGGAGAATAGGTGTCGTTTATTAACGTTTCATTCAATAAAACACTGAGCAGATTGAGAAATGGTTAGTACGTTACTCTCCAGATTGCATTTTGAGGAAACCAAACCCATACCTTGATTCACGTAAGGCACGCCAAGAGCAAGACAGGATATCTTTTGGCCCCATGAGATCATCTCCATCGTTTTCGTGTTCGCGCTCTGGAGAGTCGACACATAAAACAATGCCAACCGCAGCCCAGATAGAATTGCATATCGCAAGTGTCCGGTCATGGATTGATCTCCAGGTTTTGACCGGATCTGCCGGGTCACTTGAGATAAGTGAGTAGAAATTCGGGAGGCCCATTATGTAACTATGGTCTGGTTAGCCTCAGAGTGTGTGCTCGTAGGGGAAGGGTTCTACTCACGTCAACGAAGCTAGGTATCCATGAACTGGAGTATTGCGCAAAGCAATGTGGATAGGCACGCTTGTGGACAAAGTTACACTTTCCAGTTTTGACAGAAGGGAATCAACAGCCCCATGTTTCGACTGATACCATTCTGCTGACTTTTCAGATGCTTTGCCTTGCTCCGCAAGGTCGAATAGCAGTGCAAAAAAACGTGCAAGAGCATCAGCATAGTCGGCCCTACCAGTCCGTCCTGCCATATCTTCTACTCTCGATAGAGCATTAACAAACTGTACAATTGGTGCGCTCAGTACTGCAGCTTGCCCCTGTGAATTGTCTGGCTGGCTGACTAGATATTTTCGGGGGAATAGGTGTATTAGCTCTAAGGAGGTAGCGCGGACCTCGTCATATGGGTCAAGCAATAAATCTCCTAGGACACGGAGGAGGCTGGGTTGAAAGATGTTGACCTGAAACGCCCAGGCCTTTTGATCGACACCGAGGTTCGCGATATTCTTAGAGTCAATCCTGCTATCAACCCCTGATTGTATAATAATTTTTAGGATCTTGAGAGCTAGAATATGCGTCTGATACGAAGCACAGGGGTAAAGCTCTGCTTCAAGAAACCTAACATACCAATCCATAAATTGATGTGTGTCGACGGTTTTTTCATTTGTAGCATCATTTGGATTTGTTGAATCTTTCACGTGCGAGCCACCCCTGACTCGAACCATAAGTTTCCGCATGTGGCCCAAAAGCTGACCTCGCGTGCGAGCATCCGTTTCGGCATGTATGAAAGGGAGGGTTTGCATCAGGACCGCAAGAGCGTTAGAGGAAAACGGTTTGCAGGTTGAATGAGCGGAGACGAGTAGGGCTAAGATGGAAACTCGAATATTGGCATTGGAATGGACGAGAAACGGGCGCAGAGTTCGGGAATCAAGGACTAGCGGCGTTGCAGTCGATGCTAGTGTACCATAAACCCCTATGAAACGTCAGCATGCCTCTTGTTTTGGGTCAATTTCTGGGACTAAACCTACTGTCTTCATGGACAAGCCCCAATTCTTTGCCCATCTGGAGAACATAAACCAACAGCTCAAACTCAGTGTCGGATGTAGTTGGGGATTTCCCTGCGAGAAAATTTTCAAGTGGTAATGCCTCAATAAATGCCCGAAACTCGACGTGGTTCTTTTGGAAAAGCGGCCGAAAAACGTGATTGGTCATAGACTCTAAAGTGTCGATTTCCAAAAGCGAAACATATTTCAAAGGGCTAATCCAAAAGGGCCTGTTGGTATCCAGCATGGTGTATCTGAATCCACTTATACTTGACGCAGCATTAAGCTTTGAGATCAGCTTAGAAAGGAGGCCCCCAGTTACACTAGCCACGTTCTGATGTTGGGCATTGAGCAAAAGAGCGAGTGTCAGTAGTTGTGCGGCGTAGATCTGCAACGCTTCAGTATCGAGTGTGGCTCGTGAATTCTCATCCGCGAAGATGGAGAGGGGCACATTGATATTAAGGCAATGCTCTTTGAAAATAGGAATCCAGCTGCTACTATTATCCCAGAGCCAGCTTTGAAGCTCGGCAATAAAATCCGCCGCGGGGAAAGCATCCTTGCGGATAAGCCACTCTAGCGAGACAATGGAAGCTTTTAACCTCGAACGTGTTTCAAGCAAGAAAATACTAGGCAGCGAGGCGCCTATTATCCCCTGGTATATGAGTTTGGGGGTTTTGACGGTTGATATTTTTTCGAGAACAGTCGACAAGCTATTTAAAACCTGCTTCATCGGCTTCGGCTTTCCCTCTTCCATACGATCGAGAAATATTTCATAAATGGCGGTCCAGGTATCTTCAGAAAGAGCAAACTGGCGCAGTTCCTGGTTATTGGAAGCCAGGGACGCATCGAGGAATGCGGATATAGCATTGCATCCTGCGACTCGATGCGAACTTGGTAGGCTGCTCAAGGAGAATGTATGAAAAAGACATTTCCATAGACGAAAAAGCCCACTGAAACGATGTATAAAAATGCCAATTAGCGAGCTCTACCATATATTTAGAGTTATTTGGACAATCCTTACTTATTGTTTCCCCCTTCTAGTATGAGTTTTTTTAACGGCCCTTGGGTGATGCTTCGAAGGACCTTCTCAGGCACGACAGCAGGAGTGTCACCCTCATAATTCAAATATGTTTCTATATCCTCGTCTTGCCCGGATTGACACTTTTCTCGGGCATGATCAACACCCATGATTGATGTATATTCAATTTCAAGTCTGGCCTCCGAAGTGCAAAGCCTGCCTCTTCAAAAAACCGTTCTATATCCAACTTCACCCCTCGCTCATCTTTTGTCCCGCCATCTTTGAGAGGGAAAAAAAATGTCAAGGATAAAATATTTTTCCGCGCCGAGATTCTTATCCGCGGTTGGATTAAGGTTATGTCAGCTGATCGGCGAGCGTCTTTAATTTTTTCTCTTTTCGTTTTTCGGCGATGATTTCAGAGAGAGCAAACAAGTTCGCTGCCCAAAGTTGTATAGGAAGAGAAAGGCGCAAGCCAATTTTCATTGTGTTCTCGTTGGATTTGAGGATCTCTTTTGTTCTATTTCGATTTTATCTTCTTCCTTTAATAATAAATTTAATCCGTCACCATGTCTGTTTGGGACTCCCTCTCCGGCCGTAAATCCTCAAGTTCCCCTGCTCCCTTCGACCCGGCCTCCGCCCAAGATGTTTCCTCTTTTCTTTCGAGTACCGCCTTGCCAGATCCAACAGAGCTACATCCTCTTGCTGGCTTGAATCAAGATACATTGGATTATCTAACCCTTGAAGACTCCGCCTTAAACGACATTCCCGGCGCGCAATCGGCTCTTCCGTCAAGAGGATGGTCGGACGATTTAAGTTATGGGACTGGAACTACGTATCTCACTGCCCTTGGCATAGGAGGAGCATGGGGACTTATCGAGGGCCTTAAGCGGTCACCAGCATCCGCTCCGCCCAAGCTTAAGCTTAACAGCGTTCTCAACTCCGTTACCCGAAGAGGCCCGTTCCTCGGCAACTCTGCGGGTGTGGTCGCAATGGTATATAATGGAATAAACTCGACACTTGGATACGCAAGGGGAAAGCATGATCCTGCGAATAGCATCGTTGCTGGTGCTTTGAGCGGGATGCTGTTCAAGAGCACCCGAGGATTGCGTCCAATGATGATATCCGGAGGCATAGTGGCCAGCATAGCTGGTGTCTGGGCCGTATGATTCCCTCCCTTAATTTCCTAATGTATTAATAGATTACTGATTTCACGTGCTCTATAGGTTACGAGACGAGCTTTCTTTTCGTGATTTCTGACCCGGCATCGAGGCACGATTTACCACGATGAAACGGAATAACGTTGGCTTAATTCCTTTCTCTTGGCCACTTCATCGAGCAGGATGTTTGGGGCGACCTTACAAAAGCGATTCCCGATCTCACCAATCTCTCTCCCTTTCTCTCTCATTTGCCGTGTATTAATATTCCAGCTGTCTAGCTGGCCTTCCTTTCCCACTCTGGCGCGTGTTTGTGGGCATTTGACGTTTAGCATGTTTACTCCCTTTGACGGAATCTTGGTCTTACATGGGGGTTATTGTACATATAGAGGTTTTTCCTTTTTCTCTTTTTTTTTCAACAGACTCGCACCGGAAGGCTTGTTTTTTGTCTCATTCTTCGGTATAAAAAAGAACGGGGTTATATTCAAAGCATTTCATCAGTCAAGTCAGACTATATAGTGTCTCAATCTGGGAACCAATTGGCTTAACATCTTCTCTCTATCACAGCTAGCAGGATTCATTCTCAACGAACCCAACAAACCAGAGCATCCACGTGAACCGCAGTGAATCATCTGACTCGCCGGATATCATATTACATAATCCAGCCTCGTCTTTCGTCAAGTTTTGGCCTCATGAGAAGAAAAGAGAGAAATGTCTTCAAGAACTGCTCTCACTTCATGATAGTTGGTGGTTTATATTTTGCTAATATGGACCTTCTCTGACTTTGTATATATGTCCAATCCTCTCTTGGCTTGTACAGCAAAAATGTTATTTACCGCCTCGTAACTCTGTTAATGACTCTTCCCCGTACTATTTTGCCATCCCTCCACTTGAATACATATTCTCCCGGAGGTCGTTCCTGAGCTGCTTTACTGCAGTCCGCTCGTCTGGTTATCGATGATAAGGCTGCAGGCTCATCCGGCAAGGCGTGGCTCCAACACTCCATCTCCATGCGCCGAGGATTCTAAGCAGCCCGCGGGCCCCTCACCTTCGGGCAATCCGTTGACGCTGCAGACTCATCCAGACCAGCTCACCCCAAAATTCTCCTCATACCATGATAGCATAAGCTCCTCTCAGGATTCAGATCGAACCCCACACCCCAGATGTGCAATATCGCCGCATTCGACGACTCCTAGGACACCGGTCCTCCAAATTCGAACCGACGTTCCGGCTCTCCTGCAGCCAAGTTTTCCCGAAAGCCAGCCTGAGCCTCATCTTCACGCAAGTCGGTCAGCTACCAGTCTTCCCCGCAGAGCTCCTAGCATTAGATCGGTTCTAGCTGCCGAATACACGCATTCGAGCGCTGGATCGCTTTCCCCTGGTTCGGCTTTTTCGTCTCCTCAAATAGCAGCCCTTTCCGATATAACTCCCCTTCCGTCTCCAATCCAACTCGGCTCGACATCATGGAGGTCGGGAAGCAGCTACTCTCTCTCTCGTGTATCCTCAAACGCCTCGTACCGCGAACCACAGCCTGCCCGACGAGGCCCTGACAACAGGAGTGTCTCTAGGTCTTCTTCGGGGACTCATCGCCCGCCGGGATCCAGCCATGGCCAATTGCGATCGCCGCAGGAAGGCCAGACTTCTACTCTGGCGCCAGGACGGTCTCATACCCGCAATCGCAGTCTCAGCGAATATGTCCCAGCGGCTCCCATTCCTCCGCAACCGCGGAAACCGACCTTCTCTAGCGCTGTCCCGCCGTCTTTGACACCCGCGAACGCTGCTGCGGAAGAAGCGCTGAAATCCAAGCTGCAGCGGGAAGAGTATCTGGCCATTCGCCGAGGCATTGCTCCTGGTAAAGCCACTTCTCCAACCCCGCCATCAAGCATGCAGAGGGCAGATAGTAGTAGCGACAGTGCGTCATACTCTGCACTATTATCACCACAGTTTGACTCGGCACATATATACAATGTTCGGTCAATCAGATCCAAGCAGCCGCGGAGATATCGAGGGTTACGCCAGCTAGGACAAGGTGCATTCAGCCAAGTTGTTCTTGCTGTGAGGGAAGAAGGCTTCAACGATCAACGTCACGGACAAGCATCTCCTCCTAAATTGGTAGCAGTCAAAATCGTCGAATATGGACCTACCGGGGGTGCTGATGAAGAGAGAGTTGAAGTGTCCCTCAACCGCGAAGTAGATATTTTGAAATCTGTCAACCACCCTTCCGTTGTCCAGCTCAAAGCTTTTGGGAGCAGCGGCAAAAATGCTCTTCTCGTGCTAGATTACTGTCCTGGTGGAGACTTGTTCGAGTTTGCTAGCCAGTGCCACGAAGGGATGAACCCCAGCTTAATCAGGAGGATATTCGCGGAGCTTGTAGATGCGGTGAGATACCTGCATAAAAATCAAATCGTCCACCGAGACATCAAGCTTGAGAGTAAGTCTAAATCTTATCCATTACCATGCTTCTAGCACAGTGTTGAAACTGATTAACTTTCTTAGATGTCCTTGTGAATATGCCTTCGCCGATGATGCAGGATATATCCGACTGGCAGCGCCACCCTCAAGCTATTGTTACCCTGACTGATCTAGGCCTCTCTCGCCGCATCCCCCAGCCACCAGAGAGTCCGTTATTGCATACCCGCTGTGGTAGCGAAGATTATGCCGCACCTGAAATCCTGATGGGTCAGCCTTATGATGGCCGATCCACGGATGCCTGGGCACTGGGAGTGCTCCTGTATGCTATCATGGAGACCCGGCTTCCGTTCGATGCACTGCCAGGCACCAGAGGAGACCCAGCCAAACTGCGCGCCCGCACACCCCATCGCATTGCTCGCTGTGAATGGGGTTGGTATGTATATGCGGATGAGGACGGCGAATGGGATCCCATAGAAGGCAAAGACTTAGAAGGTGCCAGACTCTGTGTGGAAGGTCTGCTACGGAGGAGTAGCAAACGGATGCAGCTAGATGAAATCGCCGAAATGGAATGGGTTCGTGATGCCATTGATGTTCCTGACGGGTTGAGGCGAGGAGACATTGAAGTGCCGTGAGCTGGTTAGCACCTTTTCTTCTTTTTTCCTTTTTTCCCCTTTCCCTTTCGGAGCTCCATTCATGATCCCGTTATTGTGTTATACTTGCAAGTTTGCTAGCTGAGCCTGCTATCTGAGCCTGCAATCGTCTTTACTGGTCTTGGTCTCGGTTTAAGATACTCCCTGTCTCCTTCATATTACTTTTCTACCCTGTTCATTTTTATCTAATATATTTTGTATATAATAAGCATAGGCATTCCTACCACTTTTTTGTAAATAAATAACAAACATCCAGATAGGTAAGCAAGCAGACGCATGCAATCTACCGTTCCACCTTGTCCATCAGCCCTCATTAACCAACACTCTTACTTGATTGTGAGGGATTATGTATGCGCGAGCAAACAAACAAACAGGTTAATGGATGGTTTCTTATTGCTAACATTTCATACACATGCTAACTAATGGCGAAGTGGAAATCAATTTATCATGGCAGGATAAAGCCCATTTCTGCATCTGATCTCTGATTGAAGATAGCTTCTCAAGGCTGTTTTACATGCTGCACACGTCTCCCAAACACTAGGGCTCTTGATATCTCATCCTTTCCAAGCAGAAGGATATACAAAAGGCCTACAGTGAAAAGAAGAGGACAACAGCTGCAGAGGTGCAGACGTGCCTTGCAGTCCTGAACTACCCTTGATGGTATTATGCTTGCTCTGCTTACACGCTCTTCTCTTGCTTTCCATTTCTTACTACTGTGAGGACTGTCTAGTATTGTGTAGTCTAGGTCTAGGTCTAGGGCCGTGGAAGCATCATGGGGAAATCGGTAGGCCTGAAAGCCAAAGGTTCTACGCCTCTACCGGTTTAGAGACTCTAGATAGGGACAAGGCCAGGCACTAGGCATTTTGCGTACGTCGTCAGCCGATGGAATAGCAATACCACCATGATGGCATAGCGTGTACCGCACCATCCAACAAAAGGAATAGTGATAGCCGGAAGTTGATTTCCCTTCTTTCGCGGCAATGTAGTGTGTTATAAGGATAATCTGCCTCTATATAACTGCCCTACGGGACTGTGGTCTAATGGTCGATACATCTAGATTGCTAAATCTTGACCCTTTTTTTTGGGTCCCTCAAGTTCGATTTTAAGCCTGGACACCTTTTTTTCTCCCACCCTCATTAGGTATGCGTTTCTTGAGCTACAGTCAGTGAGCGATATAGATCTATTATCATGGCACTTATATTTATGATTCTGTACCTTGCATCAGACGAACATGGGTAGAATCTTAGAAAGCTCCACCTTTTCTCCACAGAGCTCCATTATCTTTATCCTAGCGCGATATCGTCTTAACTATGAACGAGGTAGTTACCCCATACCACTATTGAAGAGTAGAAACGGTCATCTAGTTATAGAAGAGACTGGAGAAGCTTTCCATCTTCACGCAGCCTGATACACCCTCGTTGGCCTGGGAGTCATGGAATTTAACAAAATACATAAACTTAAATTTCCACATCGAGTCATGAGTTTTAATGGCGAAGATGATGTTGGATTCTAGGCTACTAACACGAAAGAAACGAGAGGTAAAGAGTCCACTATCATAAGGTGTAAGAACAAAATTCATAACTTATAATGTGCCGTCTATCACATCCAGATGGTATCGTGGAATTTCAGATGCTAGGTAAAGACGCTTGGTGATCCTTTAGACACGATGTCGCTAGCATTTAATCATAGTACTCGTTGAAAGTCATTGGCAGGGCCCCCCAAAAAAGAGGTTCGTATATATCGAGGGTGGTGATGCAAAGGGAAAGACACATGGTACATCTATAGGCACCGCCTTAGTCGATATTTTAGGGTAGGCGCTTCATATACCGACAAACATAGTGGCCCCAAGTAGCGCTTTTTCCATCCACAGGCGGGGTTGGAGCCCAGGCGTCGAGATCAATATCAAGTTCTCCAGCCACCTCAAATCCATGCCGTTCATATGTCTTCCACGCCGCTTCCGACGAATGTACCCAGGTGAACACCTCAAGCTTATCAGCCACCTCACAACCCCAGTTCAGTAGCATTCCCCCGACACCCTGTGACTGGAATTTGGTCCCGACGATAAGACCCACGACTATCATACAGCTTGTACCCGGTGGCATCAAAACGTCCTGCCAGTGCTGCATATCCTCACTTTCCATAGTCATAAGACGGGCAATGCTGTCATCGACATTCTCATTCTCTTCACCATCCACTCCCTCGTCGGCGTCGGGTATCTTGTCTTCGTGACTTGGCTTATCCTCTGGTGTGCCTGGATCTGATTTTGGTACTTTCTCTATGTCAATGCCACAGAAGACCCAACCTGCATACCCCGCAATCTCGCCCGTGGTGTCATCGACAACTTTCTTGTAGACAAATCTCTCGGAGCCAAGGTTACTTTCTAAGCCTCCTTTGGTTACTTCTGCCATATCGAATGACTTTTTGCCAAGCTGCTTGACCTGTGTGTGTATGTCTGTTGCAAATGACTCGGCGCTGAGTTGTGCGAGAGCGTCAATATCGGCATATTTGACAGACTGGAGGCTGAATGTAGTAGTTTTGGTCATGGCTGCGGTGACTGATTTCAGTTCTCTAGACTGGTATATCGGTTAAGTCAAGCTAAGAAGTGTTTTGTCTCGATTTTAGGAATTGGTTTATGGGTATATGTAAAAAAGTGCTAAGTGGGATGTTTCTTTGTATTGTCGCGCTGTTAGCGACCAGGTTGCACAACCGTTGACACGTGATGGTATATATCATGGTTAGTAGCTCATTATAAGCGACAACTGTATAGCTTTTGGGTCAGATGGTATGTTGGCATTTGAATGTTGGATACAGGATATCGCCCTCTAGGCTGGAGAGTATGTAGTAGACCTACGACCGTGGCTATGCTACAAACCAAATACCATTCAGTCTAGTCTAATATTCGGGTGAACTTCCTACATATGTATATATCTTAAATTAATGATGACCGAACTCATTGCAGAGACAATAATTAACTAAACTTGAGATCGAGCCCATACGTTCCATCCCATATCAACCACAGTTTTAAGGATCAAGTGGATCTCCCAAACCTGTAAATGCCGACACACCCACTTCTCCAGCTGGGAATCGCTTTAAATACATCTCCGTGCAATGATCCGCATGTCCACCTCGATCACTAAATTGGAAATTCTCAATCGTGGTACCCAGCTTCCTTGATCTTTCGATTTTGCGCCAATAGAAAAAGCAGTGGGCCATGTGCCAATCTGCTGATACCCAAAATATACGCTCGTCGCTCGTTTTTAACTCGGCTCTTAATGCAAGTTCATCTAGTGTGAGCGTGGTGGAGTTAATGTTGTCCTCGGCATAATAGAGCCATTCTCCATTGGGCCCAGTCCCGGATTTATCGAATTCGGCAGTCAGCTCGTCGTCACGGCATATCGGTGGGAGCCATGATGTTGACAGCGAGTCGTATTTACACCCAAGGCTCTTTGCTTCAGCTATTGAGCTCCCGCAGTGGCAGACAACTTTTGGATGTTTCGGTAGATGGGCGATGATGTCCCGGATGGAAGATATCAATCCCCATGCTGCGAGACAGAAGATGACGGTTTTCCAAGCCAAGGAGAATATCACACGACGGCGGCTTATCTTCGGTGTTGGAGGAACTACCTCAATATCACCGTCGTCGTTTTGAAGCTGAGTGTAGCTGCTTTTGTCCGTGGCATTGAACTTGTCGCTTTTCATATTTTCGCTGCAGTTTCTGTAAGCGGGGAGTTTTCTTCAACGTTAGTGTTAAAGGCCGACTTACTGGCTCATTGTGAATAACCCTTTTAGGACCATTGAGATTTACCCTAAGGGCACACTCGTAGTTTGGGAAGTAAGGAGATCAAACAAATTGTAGGTGAAGTCGTTCTGCTGGGGGATTCCCCAAGTCTGTGTCAAACCTCCCAGGTGCGAGGAAGTATTCAAGAGGGATCAATTCGACGCGGGGTAGGTGGGCGGAGATCTCGGTAGTAGGATTCTATCCTCCACTGCACCTAGCTGGAGTCTGTTCTCCGCTGTGCTTCCCCGAATCCTTCAGTTTTTGACTGCCGGTATTACTCCCGAAATGAGCAAAGCTGTGCAAAGTATGCAATGAAAATGCATGAATCAGACAGACTTACGTAGGTGCAAGATCCTTCAAGATGGATTTGAATATTATCAGCTCATACAGTTGCATGAAGTTGTACCATTTCCCCACTGGTGGATCATCAGCTGGTAAAACTACCATCACTCGGAATGTAAAGTTTCGTTCCACAGCATAGTCTGAGCGTGAAGGATCATATCTGCGCTGAAGCCAGTGTATTTGCCCAGGTATCACCAGCGTGTAACCCTGAATTGCATCATCACTTTGCCCAAGGTCATACGTATCATCATGCAAGCGGGATAAGGAGAAAATCAAGGAAGCAAACAACAGTCAACAGTCGAATAGAATGCGGATTGAGCCAGCCGTGGACTGTTCTGGCAGCGGGGCATCCAACCGGACGGTGATGCAGTTGCTGTGTTACACAGGATACAGTTCTCATCACCAACACACCCCGCTTCAGACCCCGAACCCTGGCGGATGTGCGGCTGGAGTTTGGTTGGACGGTTGGACCCGCAGTCAAATTAAGGTTTGCCAGCCGGTCGCCCATCCGGCTTGGCATACATAGTCTATCTCAACGTTAGTTCAGCTCTCCAAGTAGTTCTGCAGTAGTTCTAAAGTAAGGAGGGCAAGGCTGAGGCTAGACGACGCCATTCTGCGAGTCTAGAAAGCTACTGATCCTGTGTACGTTAAGTTAGGCGTGGAAATACTACCATCACTTTCGGCAACCACGAATCAATGTGAATGTTGATTTTTATACTCATAGAATCACCGAAAATCATATTTTATCTAGCTACTTTGTTGAGCTATCACAAAATAATTCCAAAATACGTCATTACCATCAGAAATCCCAGGTGAACAATGCCCATTCTTGGTTGGAGGAAATTGAATACGTGCACCCTGTCATCCCGCGCTGCAGCCACGAGCGTTTGTGACATATGAAAACGGCTACCAATTGACATTTCGCCGGTTTATGGCGGGTCGACTCGGGGCAAGACCATCGCTCAGTTGTCCGAGGTGTCGCCCTCAAACTTATAACCTGGGTAAGCGTTGGTCCGCTTCTCCACGTCAGAGTCACCGTCGAACTTGTAGCCTGGGTAGGCATTGGTTCGCTTCTCTAGAGAATTAGAATCACCCTCGAATTTATAACCTGGATAGGCATTGGTGCGCTTCTCTGGAGTATCTGAGTCGCCCTCGAACTTGTAACCTGGGTAAGCGTTGGTGCGCTTCTCCAGATCAGAGTCGCCCTCGAATTTATAGCCCGGATAGGCATTGGTGCGCTTCTCCAAAGAATCGGAATCACCCTCAAACTTGTAACCTGGGTATGCATTGGTTCGCTTCCTCATGTTATCCGAGTCGCCGTCAAACTTGTAGCCCGGATAGGCATTGGTTCGTTTCTCCAAAGAATCAGAGTCACCCTCAAATTTATAGCCTGGGTAGGCATTGGTACGCTTCTCCAAAGAATCGGAGTCGCCATCGAATTTATACCCTGGATAGGCGTTGGTTCGTTTCTTCAAATTATCGGAATCACCCTCGAACGTATAGCCAGGGTAGGCGTTGGTGGGCTCGCGCTTCTCGACTGCTTCACCCATGCCTCCATTATGAGGGGCTGGTGCTGCGCTAGCAAGCGCTGCAGACAAGGCGAAGACGAACACGGAAGTGAATTTAACCATAGTGGCTAGTTGGTAGAGGTGTTTGTAAGGGGGAGGCTCGACTTGAGATTGAGTTAAGATTGGTTTGGTTCTAGCAAATTTGGTCCTGGGACTAGAAAGAGTTGGGCATAAGAATAAGACCGTGGATTATTCATTGAATTTATGTTTCCGCGGGGTAGCTGTGCCCACAACCTTGAGGGAAGGTGCCGGAGTTCGACGGTTCCAACGCCTGCCCGACTTATCCCCTGACTGGTATCCTTGGTTATGCCCAAGACGGCACGGCACTGTGAACCGATAACAAATCGGATTCCCTGTATTCGAACAGCACCTCTAGAGTTAGTAAAATTCGTCATAGTACTTGATCACCATGGGGTGATATCAATGTCGAATGGAATATGCAGAGTCTATCCCACCCAATTCCCTGCTGAAGGATTGCACAGCATCTAGACTAGTCATAAGCATAGATATTTTAAACTTCAGAGCGCAAGCCAACGGATGGTACAATTCCTAAAAAGGCTGTAAATCCTTCATGTCAGGCGATTTCTGAATTGACTATCCTCACCCTTGCACGGCGGGAACGTCTATCCTGTTGCCACATCACGTTTGGCCACTTGATGCATGCATTCATGAAGTTGTGTGAGCTTCAACTTCCATCGCGAGGCGGTGGCTGCCTGTGCTTGTGTTACATCCCGGCCGTTTGTGCGAGGGTGATTCCTGTTTCAGGGATCCTGTGGAGATCTTCATCAGTTAACAGTTAGTCATGCAACGCACGTAAGTCCCATATTGCTAGTACTCCATTCATCTTCCTCCAGGGTGCGTGTGCACAGCATTGTTCTTGGGTATCTCCTTGACCCCGCCATTCTAAATCATATAACCAACGCATCCTCGGAGTAGTAGTCCTTCAAGCCAGCAGTCTTCTATTTTCAACAGAGAAAAAAGGAAGACGGCCTCTTTGCCATGGCTTTCTTCAAGGATCTGAAATACTTCTCTCGTCCAGGAAGCCTGGAAAAGGCAGAGCTATCTTCTGAAGAGGAAAGCAGTTTATCAGATCGCCTGCTCGAGGACGAGGAATACCGGCTGAGGCAGCCGCGAAGAGCATATGGAAGAGGAACAATCTGTTGCATGTTGCTTGCATTTGCTTTCAGCGTTGTCGTCGCCTTCTCCCTCGGGTTGGCATGGAAGCCAAACATGAATTCGCAGTGCATGAAGCACACCTCATATTACTGTATGTCACTTACTCTCTCTCAGTTTAACTGCCAATTCCCGATACTGACTGAGATGTAGCAAGTGTAATGAGGGATATAGATCCTGATCTTCACCTTGTCAAGTTTAATGGTAAATACTCTTTCAAGTTATAACTTCCACGGGTATTAAAATACTCAGGCTCACCTTAACCTAACTAGGCACACTGACTCACGACTCGGAATATTCTGGGATTAATGGAGTTCCCAACCTGGAGAGCGACAAGGCGTGGGGTAGATGGGACCCTGGTGTGTAGAAACCCTCTCTTTTTGAAATCTTTCGCCGTCCCTACCATTAACAGCCTCGTCTTAGTGAAATATGCAAGCTTCTCGGACGAGGAATTTGCAGCTATGGGTATGGATCTAGAGGGATCCGCAAAGTTCACACCAGAATATGGTGGTGGTTATATTGGCTTCCTTGAAGTTAGCCACCATATGCACGTAAGTGTCTCCGTCGGCCAGCACGCTACTATTCACTAGAGCCAAATATTAACATCTCCATAGTGTTTGAACGTGATACGCCAGGCACTTCATAGAGATTATTATGAAAAGCCCGAGAACAGGCATTGGGCAGAGTGGTTAAAAGATAGACCGTTCACCACCAAGATTCATATAAGTAAGCATGCGCCAGGCCTCATCCTTCAACCTAATAACTAACGGTTCCTAGGCCATTGCATCGAGATACTGCGCCAAAATATTATGTGCAATGGTGATGTCGGAGTTATTCCTCACCACTGGGTCAAGGACATTCCGGACCCATTCGCAAATTTCAACACCATGCACAAATGCCGTAATAGCGACAGTATCCATAAATGGATTCAGGATCACCTTGTTGAGGATGCTCCGGTTGGTGGCTCTTATCCCATGCCAGCAGGCTCAAAAGTGTGGCCAAAGCCGCCATAAGCCCGGGTGAAGGCAATAAATGAGAAACTGCATGAACAGGGGTGACCTGTGCGGCTGAATAAGATGCAGAATAGTGAGATCCAATAGTTGTTTTTAGATAGGATATTCCTTTGTATGCAATAATTCTCCCCAAAGAATCGACTTTTTTTTTTTCTTGTCAGATTTCGTGTAGCGCTTCTCTTTATAGGCGCGGGACGACTTTTATACCCCCAAATTGTTGAATGCAGCCTCTGTGATTGCAATGCGTTTTCAAAGCAACAATATCGAGTCATCAATGTATTCGAATGCTAGCACATAAAATACACTTGGGTGGTAAGAGTTATAAGACTAGCATTGGACACTAGGTCGAACTATTGAATGTGCGTATGTGGCACTCCGGGACCATCTTCTGGCGTGGCATCACCGGCCTGGTGCTCGTCTACCCATTCCTCCAGCCGGTCGTACGCTCTACATTCCTTTGTAGTGTTGAAGATTGGCACGTACTCCGAGTTGGGGTAGGCAAATGGTATCAAACCCACATCACCGTGACAAATGAGCGACTGCCGTAGATAATCTACGCAGTGGTCAATATGTTGCATGTACGGAGAAGTGGGTGAAGCGGGCGAATGGTGCAGTGACCAGAGAGATGTCCTCAGCGCATTGAGGCAGTGTAGCTGATGCCACATTTCAACACCTGCTACGTAGTAGCCTTCGTCTTCGTTCCAAGGCGCTGTTTCCACAGGAAGTTTCGCAGCATCGGCTTCGTCAAGGAGTATTATGCCATCTATATTCACTGGTCAAAACCACGCTTGACATATCTTCCGAGTTGTAAAGTTCGCAGTCGGAACTTACGCCTTATCAAACGTTCCCAAGCCAGGTTACTTTCAGATGAATTGCCCATATAGTTGGTCCGCTCGCCGTGCAGACCAGCGTTAAATTTCCGCTTCTCATATGAGATCAGATGTTGAAGTGGTGCTGCCGTAATTGTTAGAAGCTATGATGCCGACATTAGAGGCGTAGAGATACCCACACCACATCGTCGGCTTCGCACTTTCCAGTCTTATAAGGCCGCCAGAAGCGTGTAATGAATACCAGACAAGAATAAGTGTCCAAATAGTAAGGGCAAAGGAGACACTCCAGCGGCCGAATACTGATAGCCGAGTCGTTGGTGGCTGTTGACTTTGAAGCGACTCATCATCATCTTCCTTAAGTGGCTGATATTTCACTTTTTGCCAATACTGGTAAACAGCACCAGGCTTTTGAAGGAGCATCTTGAACAAGTCGAGGTATCGCTCAAATATGCAAGCTAAAAGACCTAGGAGTGAAAGGAATTTCCAATGTGCGTGAAGCAGACGGCCCCGGGTTGTAAAATCGATAAAGATGATGGGGAGCCTTGCCACCACCAAAAAAAAGTTGAGTTATAGCCCATGCCTCATACCACAGCAAGTTATGCAATTATTTGGAGGTTGGTTCATGGGCTGTGGCAATATCCCACTTCAAGATGCGTGGGGCCCTCTCATCACCTCAGAGCAGAAAAACTGGAGATGGATAATACCGGATAGGGTTGAAGGATCAAATCCTCACTTTTCGTGTAACATTTGGATTTCAATGCGCCCCGCATGCTGATCAATGGATTAGCGTTAGACCCTAGGTTGGGGAACTGCATTGCATGTAACACTAAGTTGTCAGCACTGCATATATGCAATGTCGAAATAATGACGCATCTCAGCTGGATATTTATCAGACTTTCTGTGCCAGGTACCTAGGAATCACTTTGTGAATAGGCCAATGGTACTTCCAATGGGTCGAGGCGACTTAGAGGTTGATGCGAAACTGGATTAGTCGGCACAGCGGGGACAGATTCCAATTTCCATCATTCTGAGAGCCATAATTTCATCAGTTTCATGAACCCAAATTCCTCTTCTCTCTGACGCCCAAAGAGCTATGCCGAACATAGCCCAGTACGATCCACTGGTTTCCGAGTACGATGGCGAGCTGCCGCAAGAGCCTAAGACTCCTAGGCGCCTGATTAAACACCCTTTATCAGAAACCACTAAATCGCAGTGGTCAACCATAGCTCTAGTAATAGCGCTGAGCTCCATGGTGGCAGCCCTTGTAACGACGACTGTTCATCAAGTGCTTCAATCACGGCCAGCAGTGCGGTCCATCCCTATGTTGGATGTACCAGCTCGTAAGTAGGCCTTCTGTACTCGGTATGAAATGATATGCTCTAATTCATGACAGTTGGGAATGTGCAGCGAGCTCTCATGGCGGACTCAAAATTTATGTTGCCTGATCGGAACTCGAGCTATGATGCCTGGATGAGTTTATTTCCTCGTGGGTATCCCAACGAGCAGACGGACATATTGGGCCAATGCTTACACTTGACTTGATATAGGGGGCAAAGGCTACGTGTCGATGTCTAACATCGAAAAAGCCGGTGAAGTCCCGGATTTTGTACGGCAGATGAGCTCTGATGGCAGCGGTCGCTTTTCTGTCGCTGTGTTCCACCAATTGCACTGTCTGGTAAGCATGCATTTATCCATATGTCCCAGTACTGCTCTGTCTAGAGGCGATGAGAAAACTCGAAGCCGAACCCCCGTCCCTGCTATCGTATGATGTGGTAATAAGTGTGGTTCTATAGCATTTGATGTTCCGAGATTATTCCGCAGCGATTGTAAATGAGCCATTTGAAGGTAGAGACCATACGTCACATTGTTTTGAGTACCTACGGGCAAGCCTGATTTGTGCGGCGGATTCCAATCTTGAGCCCTTTAGGTCGAAGTTTGAAGGGATGGATGGAGATGGCGTGGATGGTTTTGGGAGCAACCACCAGTGCCGCAACTTTGACAAGGTTTATGCTTGGGCAGACAAGTTTCGATACAACGACAAGCAGGACGCGGAAAATTTCGAGGGTTAATATTCATCTGAAGCAGGAAGTGCTGGCAACCGTCCGGCGTGGGAAAGCGACTAATTCTGGCATCAAAAGTCGTCTCCCGATTTGATCATAGATATCGTATTCTTCCCGTCACTCCTCTCATGGAGATCGCGTGTTGCATATCGTAGATTTAATTTTATAATTAGTACATACCAGCCAAATCCCTGGCCGTCTCTTGTCTCCTCTTGGGGGCCTTGAGATTGGTACCTCAAATACATCGCAATTCCCATCTCTTCGGGTTCCCAACAACAGGGAAGCTATGGTATGAAATGCCGTACGCTGGCAAGGAAGGTCTCTATGTTCTTGGTTGAACTCTCTTCCTCTCATTCCCTTTCACATCTTCCGCAGTGTGCATCTGTGTTTGTAAATACAGACGGCTGTTGGCCCTTTGTTTTGCTAAAGCCTCGGCCGCTTCCTGTTCCCTCTTTGCTTTGCCATTCTCCTTCAACTGCTTTGACAGCTCTTCCATCTCGATTAACCTTGCCTCATGAATATTGCTCCTCTCTAGTCGCTTCTCTTCCGCGTGACGTGTAGCTCTAGCCTCCTTGAGAGTCAGTAGACCAGCCGCTTTCCGCAGGGAATCGTTGACCCTACGCTCCTTCGCATGACGCCGGCGGCCTATTGCGCTGTTGGGTAGACTATAAAGCGGGAAGCTGTACTTGCTACCGTCACGGATTGCTAATGTGATATTGATACTGTCATTGAGGCCTGGAGGAAGGGCTGGTCGGGAATGGTGGAACACTAGGCCTGGATCGCTGTTCAACACCTGCTTGCAAAAAGCGGCATCGAAGTCGAAGCATACCTTCTGTTGGAAATACTTCATGGCGGTGTCTAGGTTGGCCCAGTAGGGTACCTTGGTGGAGATAGACTGTGTCATTTTAAGATAAATACACCTTGCTGGTACTCGACCACCGGTCGATGGCCGAACAGGGTATGCACGTAGGTGCGAGAGTGTAATAGTTCGCAGATTTCGATAGCACTTGTCAAGTTGTGCATAATCACCGTTCAGGCCGACCACGCGCATGACATCTAACTCCAGGGTACGCAGTTCGGGGCATCTATGTAATAACTCCCATAGCTTGGAACGGCCGTGCTTTGTGCTATGCTCAGTAAAAAATTGGCAAGAAGGACTGTTAATTTCGCCCAATATGCTGATATGCTGAACGTATTGACCGCATACATCAACATATCCGCCAAGTTCTTTTTCGTCCATGAAATAGAACGTATTATTTGCCCAGAAGATAGGAGATGACTCTGTATATATGCGAGAATTTGTACGCAGAAGACCTAGGCCTTTCCGACGTAGACATTCACAAGTTCTTTTTGGCTCCCAGCTGTGGTAGCCCTGCAAGAAAGGGTGCCACTCTGGAGTGGTTGTCGTGCGATCGTCGTAGGAGTCGCTACACAGGGCCTCATGTCGTTTGCTAAGCACGTCTGGCTCGACAAGTACATAGCAGTATATCTGTTGGCGCAGCTCCAATGGCAGCTTAAAGAACCTACAGTATCGCATCGACGCTGGGACGATGGGGATATTCGACAAGTCAAGAACTTTGGCCATGTTTGTGTGATATGATCATTTGAATGCGATAGACATTTTCTCCACGAAAAGTCTTGTCCATGAGAACCCAAGCGAGCATCAACAGCCGCTTTACTGTCCTCTTCAGCTGCAGCGAGTCGAAATCTCATCGCGACTTCGCGTCTGAAAGTCGTTTCGTGCGGCTAAATCACGTGATGGACGTCTAATCCTCACACTCCGGTTGGTGGAAGCTCCAACAGCGATATCGGGCAAAGAGTCAAGCGTCTAAAAATATTCAAGCGACGGTGATTCATCAACAAGCCTGCAAGCTGGCATCCTCTTCAATCCTGTGCAAATTTCCTCGACTGGCCCAGTATATTGATTTTCAAGCTTCAGGAAAGCTGATATCCTCTTCCAGGACGGGCACTGCCTCTCTCTAAAAGCAAATCACTTGGCTAGATAGCTATCTAGCTATCCACCAATCCACAATGCTTCGTTCACAGTGTAGAGGGCAGATGCTCTCAAGGAGATTATTTACTCCTCTGACCTCGTATGTAGGAATTGACCCTATCTATCCTGCCAGCAGTCACTAACTCTTAAACTTAGCCAATGGACTCCCTCGCGACATGCATCTTCCTCCTCCAAATCCGAAAAGCCTCTCAATACCGTCTCCAGGAACATCACACAGCCAATCTCCCAGGGAGCTTCGCAGGCCATGCTTTATGCCACGGGCTTAGATGTCCCCGATATGGATAAAGCGCAAGTCGGCATATCCAGTGTCTGGTATAATGGAAACCCTTGCAATATGCATCTACTTGAGTTGAACAATAAGATTCGCGAGAGTGTACAAAGGGCCGGCTTGGTGGGATACCAATTTAATACCATTGGTGTTAGCGACGGTATCAGTATGGGTACAAAGGGCATGCGTTACAGTTTACAGAGTCGTGACTTGATCGCCGACTCCATCGAAACGGTGATGGGCGGCCAGTGGTATGATGCAAACATCAGTATTCCTGGGTGCGATAAGAATATGCCTGGTGTGGTTATGGCGATGGGCCGCGTGAACCGACCCAGTATGATGGTTTATGGAGGAACAATTAGACCCGGCTGTGCCACCACGATGGGTAACTCCGATATCGACATGGTTTCTGCCTTCCAAGCCTATGGCCAATTTTTGACCGGACAAATTACCGAAGAACAGCGCTTCGATATCATCCGTCATGCCTGCCCTGGTAGCGGTGCTTGTGGTGGAATGTACACTGCTAACACCATGGCGTCGGCGATTGAAATTATGGGCATGACTCTACCCGGCTCATCCTCCAACCCAGCTGAATCCAAAGCCAAGGTACTCGAATGCCAGGCTGCTGGTGAAGCCATCAAAAATCTTTTAGTCCAAGATATCCGACCCTCCGACATTCTCACGCGCACTGCCTTTGAGAACGCCATGGTTCTCGTCAACATCACGGGTGGCTCAACTAATGCCGTTCTCCATCTCATTGCCATCGCCGACTCGGTCGGTATCAAACTCACCATCGACGACTTTCAATCCGTCAGCGACCGAATTCCATTCCTTGCCGATCTCAAGCCATCCGGAAAATACGTCATGGCCGATCTGTTCAACATCGGCGGTACTCCAGCACTTATCAAATTCCTCCTGAAGGAAGGCCTCATTGACGGCTCAACCATGACCGTAACAGGCCAGACATTGGCCAAGAATGTCGAGAAAATGCCCGATTTCCCAGCCGACCAAGATATCATCAGACCAGTTAGCAACCCAATCAAAGAGACAGGCCACATCCAGATCCTACGCGGAAGCCTGGCTCCCGGCGGCAGTGTCGGTAAGATTACAGGAAAAGAGGGCCTGCAATTCACCGGCAAGGCTAGAGTATATGAGGATGAAGAAGACTTCATCACCTCCATTGAAAACAACGAGATCAAAAAGGACGAAAAGACTGTAGTCGTCATTCGCTACACCGGCCCCAAGGGAGGACCTGGAATGCCAGGCAAGTTTACACAATATCACAGATTCCCCCTATAGAGTACAGTCTATCTAATACGTAAAACAGAAATGCTCAAGCCCTCCGCCGCCCTCATGGGCGCTGGTCTCGGCCAGTCCGCAGCTCTCATCACCGACGGCCGATTCAGCGGCGGCTCCCACGGCTTCTTGATCGGCCACATCGTCCCCGAGGCTGCTGTAGGTGGACCCATCGGCCTCGTAGAAGATGGAGACATCATCACCATCGACGCCGAGAAGAGGACTCTCGACCTCGAAGTTGCCGACGACATTCTTGCCGAGCGGAAGAAGAAATGGACTGCAAAGCAAGAGGCTGGAGAGGGCCGTCCTACCGGTTTGACCATGAGAGGCACACTAGGCAAATACGCAAGGTATGTCCATCCCTTACTTCCCTGCTATCTTATAACTCTATCTTCATTTCATCTGATGCTGGTACTAACGTATTCTTCTCCCCTGCTTCAGAGCTGTCGGAGACGCAAGCCACGGCTGCCTCACGGACTCTGTATAAACAAGGGAAAAAAAACAACCTATTATTCACTTATTTTGGCTAGGTCGGCTATTGGCATTTTAATTTGATATTTTTGACGTTATGTTACTGTACTTATACCTCGCCCACCCCGTACCATGCATGGGCTTTCATTTCAATATTTGGAAAATTTACTCATCGTTCCAGTTGACTTCCTAATCAACTACATACCATCTCTCACAGGAGGAGTAGAGATTATTATTCTTATTATCATAATTCGCTCGTAGGAAACCCATTCCAACGACATTCATTCCCCCACCGCCAACCTAGCTTTTCTCCACAAAATATAAGGCACAGAAACCTTCCCCAGGGTAACGGTGCAGGGGGATCTAGACGTTGGCGTTGGTGTTGGCCCCATTGCTCGGATCGCGCCAGCTCGGTCCAACGATGGGCTACATCAAGTATGACAGCCGCGAGAAACCGAACTACTATCGAACACGCATATGCAAGACACAAGACACATGAGAAACAGCATATATTGTTTATCCCGTTAAATATATAGTTAAAAAATAAAACACATTGTTCGTTCCATTGCTTAAGTTAAAAACGCCATGCAAATGCTCCTTTCCTTTCCTTTGGATATCATATTCTTTTTAATGCTAGTGGTAATAAGTTTCCTGTAAGCCCCCAGTGTCCGACCGAACCAAGCCTCCAGTGGCAATCATCCATCCCTTGATATATAAAGAACGTACATGGTAACAAAATTAAATCAAATCAAATCGAAAACCGTCCTATTCCGCCTACGCTAGCACATGTTGTAGCGAAGGGGCATATTTCCATATCGTATACTTCTCAGGCCACTCGTATAAGATGAAAAAGTAATAAACAAGTACATTAAAAAGAAGTAAGACAAACAGGTAGGAGCGAAATAAATAGCGAGAGCGGGGTATTGTAAAGCAGGACAAAATAGAAGGTTATCCAATGTCTAGGAGAATTTGGCAGTGACGGCATCAGTGGCGAGCATCTCTAGGCGTCGCTCATACAGGGACATCATGTGCATCATGACATCACCAAAGACTACATCCGCTAAATCCTCGTTGCGTATTAACGAGGCTTCAACGTAGTTTCTGTCCGAAGGTTTGTCTCTATTCCCACGCAGAAGTATGATGCATCCTGCCAATGTGAGGTTCGGAGCGGGCGTTTCCCAGAACGCGGTGGCTGACTTTGCTTTTTCAGCTTGTCGACGGTCCCTGCCGCCCAGTAGGCTGAATCTCAACGGGAGATTAATACCACTTGACTGAGTTTGTGGAGCAGGTGATTTGTATAGGTTGATCAGGGACCGGATATACGATTTCTCCGCGCGCGCGACGGGGTCTCCCTCGTTGATAAAGCTGTAGAATAGCCATTTGTTAAATTTCGGAATGGGGGGTTTGTCGAGTGGCAGGATTGAGACTGGAGGTGATCCGAATGTGAAGCAGTGGATGCGCTTGAATCGCTCTCTTAGATATATCAATGGTGACCGTTGAGACTGCGACATGAGGTGTGCATACAGCAGACTGGCTACTGCGCCGCCGGCAGAATGGCCAGTTATTATCAGTGAACAGGAAGAACGAGATGGTTTCTCGTACAACAACTGTTCAAGCCGTGAGGCAATTGGATTAACCATGCGTCGGGCCACAGAAAGGAACCCTGCGTGGCAGAGATTCCCAGCATCATCCAGAAATCCCATCGGCGAGGTGGGTTCGGTGTCCATGTTCGTCGCCCAATCTGAAAACGAGGTTACGTTGGTTCCGCGGATGGCGAAAACGATGACATTCCGATGATCCAGGGCGGCTGATTTAATAACCATCGACTTGGTTCCACCCAGAGCATCCCCATCGACCTGCATCTCATGTTCGCCAAAGCTCGCTCGACTATAGGCGCAATGGGAGGATTGCGCCGCAAGGCATATAAGTGGCCATGTAGAAATAAACCTATTCCAGGGGATTAATATAAATGCATTCTCAAACCTTATTGGGTTCATAGACACTCACAGGTTTAAAGGTGGTAAATTTGGCGGTAGCCGTGAATTCACATATTGATATACTTTGGAAAAGTAATTCGTCTTCTGACCAGCAGACGACTGACCACCGCGCATGATACTTCGCGAAGATCCAATGCTAGACCTAGAGCCGCTCCCGGTAGGGGTTGTCCCGACATCTATATCAAGAACTATATCCAAAAAATGCATATTAGTTTCTATCAGGAAAACGAAAGCAGAAGCCATCCATACCGAGGTCTCTCTCTCGACCACTGAATGATTGAGTATCTATGTCTCTGATTATCTCGTCCATTTTCTCCATTAATAAATCTGACAGATCGATATGAATATCAGAAGCGCGACCTATATCTGCGTCCCCACTGCTAGGTGTAAGATACGTCGACGGATGTGAAGGACGAGAGGACGAGCCAAAGCTTCCAGTACTGCTGATAGAGCGCGGTGTTCTTCGATGACCGCCACTACTCAATGATGAAAGACCGGATACGATGCGATGCGCGGAGTTAAAAGACGGAAGTGGAGAGGGAGAACGGGTACGGAAATGTGGAGAGGAGGGTGGAGACGGAGGTAGTTGCTGTGTAGCGCAGGGAGGTGTAGAATCGTAATCGGAGGGGCTGAAAGGCATGATAGATGGGCGAGGTTCTTCTTGTATTTGGAAGTACGACGACTGTCGTTCGTCTAACGGCGGGCGAGGCGGGTATCGCGTCTCCATAGGCTGATAGCTGTCATGTCTATGCATGTTTTCATAATTAGGATAGGACGAGGCGCGGTAGCGCAAGCGAGCTTCTTCTCGAGTGATGGAATGTTGGTGGTGGTGGTGGTGTTGCTGCTGTTGCGCATAAAGAGAGGCGTCGGGGTATTGAGGAGTGAGACGAGATGGAGGGTGAGGGTTACTGGTTGGCGCACTGGCGCGACGGTCATAGTGCGGCGCATTCGACGACCAGGAGTCGCGAGACATTATATTCGATGACCGGCTATTCTCAAAGTGGAATAAGTGTTCAGATATTCAGCGGATAACGTTGGACGAAGTCGATCAATGCAACAAAGAGACCGTGATGAAAGCAGCGATTCACGAGTGATAAACGAGTCCATTCGGGGAGTCTGCAAGAAGCCGTCTGCGAAGAGGTGTCGAAACGATGGAGGGAGAAAGAAGGTAGAGAGGACGAGGCAGAGGAGCTAGCAAGAGAACAGAGCGTTCTTCCTCGTGTTCTTCTTTTCTCTTTTCCCTCTTGTCGTGACTGGATAGAGATGTATGTGTACTGCGTGGCACACCAGCAGCCGATCGACGTACAGGGTATAAAACGATCTGTTGGGCGGTGTTCTGGTAGTAGGAAGACGAGGCTCAGACGTAGAGGATGGAGAAAGTCCGTAGTGTCAAGAGAGAAGTAGAAAAGGTACAAAGTGGTGAAGAGAGCGAAAGATGGAAGAGCGTCGTTGAAGGCGGGGAGAAAAAAGCGTACGACTTTCCCAATACGGCCAAGAGAGCTGCCTGGGGGAGGGAGGTTTGGGGGTCAGAAAGGCTTCCGACTATGTATACATCGTCGAACTTCCTCTTCTCTCGTTTTCTCCCAGGATTTATCTCGACTCGGTTCCGTCGCTGCTGTTGGTTTGTGAGTATTTGTCAACATCCCGCCTCGTATACAACCAGGTTATCCCCTGTCGACCTTTGGTGGGGAGAATGTCCGCTTCATCTCGACACTCACCTGGGCATCAAGGATCGTGATGGGGGGATTTTCTATAAATAACCAGATGGTTATACGCCTCACGCGCGACTGAGATGGAGTTTGTACGCCTCTCAGAGTGCTGTTCGACTGTAACCAACGCTGCAGACAACCGTCGACCTGGACGGCCTCAGCAGTATGTACCTCCTTCGAGGTCGATACATTGCCATCGGGACTGCTAAGCAATCCTTCAACCCATGGCGGTGTACGTGGCGTCTGCAGGGTAGATGTATTCACCAATTCCCAACGATGGTCTCCAACCACTCATGGGCATTTCAATAGCAAAACCATTGGGTGAAAAAACCACATCCGAGCTGGCTTTGGCTTTCGGGGCATTTCGAGCTCAAAACTACCCGGGACATGGACAGTTTTCCATTGAAAGTCCACAGCCCACCACCTGCATGGACAGGGTGAGTACAAACTACAAGACGCTGCGCCATCGCACGCTCCTCGGTACTTGACTAAGTGGAGGAAGAACGGTGAGTTCGGATGTACCTCTTCGCTTCAGTGATGGAGGATTTTGGTCCATGAGGGTCGTTGAGGCTGAAAAAATCCCATCATTGGGCATCCACCAAAACTCAAAGCAAAGCTGAAACGATCAAGCAGCCAATAAACACCGGATATAAAGAAGACGACGACCGTCTGGTTACAGCTTAATGACGGGGATACGAAGAGAAGAGCCTCATGACATGCGGGTGACGTGGGACTTACATATCGTATCGCGCTTTTTAGTCAATTCTTTGACTTTTCTAAAGCCTCGTGGAGACCTTCTACGACAGGTGGATGGCATGGAAATGATAGAACAGGGTGGAAAAACGTGGCGATGAGGAAATCGTTACATGGACTGGTTGATATGTATTGGGAAAATCTATATGAGGCCTGAACCAATCAATCAAATCGTACATCTTGTAGGATACTCGCTCGAGCTTGAACCAGTGCACATATCTCCAAGATAAATTCGTGCAGTATAACTGCGTTTGTAATGATGTGGTTGATCGAGACTTGATCCTTCTTCTCTTCTCCTCCTTCTTCTGCCTCTGCTTCTCTTTCATCACCTCCGCTTCGGTCGGCTGTAGGGGTACCGTCAGCTTCCGGTATAACGCTGCCCGATACTGCATCGTCGTTATCGTTCTCAACGTCCTGATTCGGCGCCACACTCGGCTCTGGCGCTTTGGAAGCAGCTACCTGTTGTCGCAAATCCTTGACAACCGGCCTCGGACCCCTTGATTTCGACTGCGATCGTGAGGGTGGGGAGCTTATTTGAGGAGTAGTAGCCGCCGACAATCCTATATCACTCATTATAGACCCGATCTTCAATCGTTCCGAGAGCGGTGGAGATGCGGGAGTGGGATCCTGGTTTGAAGCGTCTCCTGTCTGGTTGGGTGTGAGTCGCCTAGATGCTGTGGGCTGCTCTATATCCTCTCGATGAAGAATCTCCCTTCGCGCTTCGAGCAGTACGTCAAAGTCGGCTATCTCTTTCCGCCAGGCGTCAAGTTGTTGGACTAGCTGGGCTAGAACTTCGGAGAGAACTGGTGTGTCATCGGATGACCATGTGGGCCGGTTATATAGGGATCGTAGTAGTTTTTTGTCTTGCGGCTCCTCTGGCTCTTCAGAAGTAGATTCATCAGAAGTCTCTTTAGGTATAGGTGTAGGGTACTGGTACTTCTGAGGTAGGACGAGAAGCCAGCCATCCAGTGAAATCAGGTCAGAGGAGGCCAACGCGGCAATCGCATTCGTCAAAGCAAGATTTGTTATGACGCTATTGGCATAGAATTGGCGTAATAAATCGAGCATTCCGCTAAATATTTCGTCCTTAAAATTCAGAATCCATGGGGACTCTGGGAAAGGGTGGTGGTCATGCGTCGATGGAAGGCTGTGGGTGCGGTGGTAGAGTATTGCTGATGCGCTATCTATATATTCCCCATATGACTTATCGACGGATGTGGACTCGATCACCGCCGTGGCCATGCCAAGTAGGTGTTCCAGTTCTGTATTCAGAGCTCCTGCCGTTCTATCAATCGCATCGACCCCACGCTCTCCAACCATCTTGAACAAAGAGCTTGCAAATTGATGGTGATTCTGCAAAATAACAGTAATGAGCCGTAGCGTAGCCACGACGGTCTGTCGATTTTTCGATCTGATACCCATCAACACGAGGTCAACGAGATTGAAGAGGGTCGGGGACGGCTTGGGCGCGGCTTCAGTAAAAGACGCCAGGAGATCAAGTGACTTGCGCCGGCTCAGAGACATTTGTGCTTTCTCCTCTGGGGAAAGAACTTGTGGCTCTTCATCGGAAGGGGACGCGAGGAGGAAGTGTAGAATGCGATGAACCAAGTCTGGGTGGTCGACGGATTCTAATATTCGGCATAGATAGGTGATGACTGATGATGTGCTGCCTCCATCCACGTCTGAGGATTCCAACAATGATGGATACCTGTTCGAGCTTGTGTCAGTGAATCATATACAAATCTCAGGGTCACAAACTAGAAGATCATACAGCAATTGTTCAAGAAATAGAACTTGAAAATGATCCAGAAGTGTATCGTTCACTTCTGCAGACTTGCAATGGTCAATTGCGTCTTGCCAAAACAAGAGATATGATAGAAAGGCATCGAGCTGTGTGCCATGTGGCTGAACACTGCTTTCAGAATTCATATCATCGGAGAAAGAAACAATAGGCGGAACCTCATGTATCTCAGTCGGCACGGTCAACCTAACACCTTGCTTAGCTCACAAGCATGAATAAGGTAGAGTAAGGGCGAACATACCTGCTCAACTGGCTATATGATGCACCCAACCCGGTAGCCATCAAAGTAGCCATATCACTCTCGATAAGCCACTTCTCAAGATCCTTCGCCTTCGACGCTGTCTCAATGATATACAACAGCCCCGTCCGCGCAAAATCTCCCGTCCTCCCTTCACAATGCACATAGTCGACTAGCAGATAAAACAATGGGAAATCACCCCTCCTCGTCGCTCCCGCAAACTCCTCTTTCCCCTGCAGCCCAGTCGTGTCATCATCCTGTTTCTGCGGCGAAAACCACGCCGGCAACACCTCAGGTCGTAATCGGATGATGTTCGCAACGCCAAAAACCAATTCAACCAATTTGGCTTCTCCCCCTCCACCGCTGTCGTCGCGGTTGTTGTCATTATTGTCTCCTCCCAACGAGTTCGAGTTCCCTCGCGAGACCAGTTCGACCAGCGCACGCGAAAATATTCGACTATCAACTATCCCATCTACTTCCGCCTCTATCAGGGTGTTGAGCAGCCTGGCGCTAGCCGAGATGACTCCCGGGTCGTTGGTATTCAGCGCGAGTTTCGTGATAGTCACGTAAACCTGTGAAGTAGCAGCGTCGACATGGCACGGATGGGGAGACGGGCCGCGAGATTCATCGCTGAGAATTGAATTTAATCGGTCTAACAGGCTGCGAATCAGGGGGATGGTGGGGGAGTCGGGCGAGAGGGCGTGCGGGCTTCGCCATATTTGCTGTATAGAAACGTGGTTAGCGAGTGTGATTCACTTCTATCACGTCTCTTCTGTTTGCCAATTGGCCACGTCGGGGAGTTCAGAGAAGATAGAAAGACGTGGTGCATACGTGGAGATTATTGCATGTTCGTTTGAATGTCACGAGCCGCTTCGCCGTGACGTTCTTCTGGATGGATTTAGAGGGAGTCAAGGCAGCGCCGCCGATGAGACGAGACCACTAGATTTCAACAACGCGATTGAGTTAATTCGGGGGGATCAAGGAGGGAAAAGAAGGGATGAAGACGAGGAAACCCCTTACAAACTCCATGATGCTCTGATTTTACCATACTTTGAGCGTGTGAGCCCGACTTTGTGAGGAAATTCCATCTTGAGGTCGATCGTCAAAACGGCCAAAACACGCGCCGATAAGCTCTCCTTATCGCCAGGAACCACAAACTCCCAACAACATCATTTGAATATGCTCGCTTTCTTCTAGGGTCGTGTAAAACAAAATATAATATGGTCATTTACAAGTCTAACATCCAGTCATTATTATCATAAAATAAGAAGAAAAAGAGAAAGAACTAAGTCGCACTACGAACGCAACGACCCCTAATGGCTCTAACACCAGGATAAACCACCAGACGCCGACTTTTTCGTTGTCGCATGCATGAAGAGCTTTTTCGATTTCTCAAAAGTCATCATCGGGTTCTTCCTTTTTCCGCCTGCCGCCTTTTTTCTTTGGAGCCTCGTTCTGGTCGCTGTTGTCATCGTCCTGCTTCCGGTGAGCCTGGTCAGGAATCTTGGAGATTATATCGGCTAAGAAATCGAGCACTTCGTCCTTGGCGATGGCTTCCTTTAGATGGGCGGCTGTTATGCGCTTTGACGAGCGGTCCTTGGCTTGCTGGGCGGCTTTGGTGACGAGTGATATCATAAACAGTTCGAGGGCTTTCGCTATAGTAGGATGAAGTGTTAGTGAGCTGCCTATAAACCAAACACGGCTACAAGACAAACTATATCAAAGTATACTTACAGACTGCAATTGGCGTAACCTGCGCCACTTTGCCAACATCCTCGTCGGCTTGCATGATTCGTTTTATTCTCGCGACAGGGAATTTGGTGCGGACTTCGATTCCGGCCGAAGGGCTAGAGGAGCTGACAGCAGCAATCGGTATTTTCTCATCGGGAGAGGCTTCTTCCGGCAGTGGTTGTGCGGGTTGCTGGGCCTCCGGGTAGGGCGGCTGTGGTTCATGCTGCTGGTGCTGTTCTGGTTCTTGTTGCTGGCGGTGATGCGGGGGTTGTTGCTCATGGGGTAGTTCGGGAGGTTGATATTGGGGGTAGTGCTCATGAGAAGAAGGGTGGCGCGAAAACGGCGGTTGAGCTTGCGACTGCTGCGCGTGTTGTGTCCTCGATCTCGTCTGCGGGGGCATTTCAGAAACGGGGGAGTAGGGCTGAGGGATATAAGGCTGAGTGGGATACTGGTGGTGAGGGTAATGCTGGCGTTGCGGTTGGTACGGCGGCTGTTGAGTGTGGTGTTGTTGTTGGTGTTGTTGAGGTTGCTGAGGTTGAGGTTGCTGTTGTTGCTGGAGGTGAGGATTGAAGAAGGGAGACGCGTCGTAGGAGGCCTGGGGAGTAAATGGACCGGTTGAGGTGTACGGACTCGGACTGTAAGCGTCACTGAAGGAAGATGAAGGGACCGAGGCAAGATTAGAGAAATCGGGGGATCGGGGTCTGTATGAATTGTCCTGGTCTGTCATTGCTGGGGCGCATAATGTTAGCAAACGAATACGAGATGCAAGAAACGGTGAAGGGAGGGATTTCTCCTACCTACCGGTATTGAAGGGACCTTGAAGCTAAGCTAGAAGACAGTGATAAGGATTTACTCCCATGCCACCGACAAATCAATTAAGAGATATCCAAGTGAAGAGTGGGATCGAGTTCTGGCGCGGATGCAGTCAAGCTCTCCTTTCACCGGGAAGCTCCTTGTTCTTTTTTTTTTTTTTTGCGATGGTCCGGGGCAGGATTATTAGATAGTCCGGGGGTGACAGGCAAAAAAGAGCAGCAACGAGGCTTTTTGGGAGCGTCAAACCGCCGCCTTTTATCTCCTTCGCGGCCCCACAACGCGCCCTCCTGCAGGCTGCACTTTTGTTCTCTCAGCCAAACAACAGCCAAACAACACAGCTAGACAGATTAAAATTCATTTGACTTCCCGTGACCAGTTATGGAGTCTCGATGGGTGGTGAACTCGGAAAAAAATAAAAAAGAAATATTCAATCGTGGCGCTGCCTGGAATCGAACCAGGATCGACTGAGCCACAATCAGTCATCGTAACCATTTGACCACAGCACCTTCTGTTTGATGTCAGGAAAGACAGACTTTGGGCCCTCGAGCTCAGGGAGTGCTAGCCATACATATGGACTACTCTATTAACCGTAGTACCTACCAAGTATAATCAATAGTTAAGTATGGAGGATTGCTCTTGTAGCCACACCAGAGACGGTCCAGACTCCAGGGCTGTAGTCGTGTTTAGAAGAATCTCTTGGCCATACAAAGCGGCAGGACGAAGAGTTGGTCGCTAGTTTGTCCAGCGTTCATTTGCTTCTGGGGATGCTTCGGGACATCTATGCGTAAACCACCCTTTCTTCCTCAGTATACAATGCTAGTCCACAGGACTATCTCTTTGACTCTAACCTCGTCAGGCAAAGGGGGATTCGCGCGTAGAAGCCTATATCGGCCTAGCGGCGGCTGCCACTAACCGCTGGGGAAAGCGCGGCTGTTCCACTCTCTGTGGTTTCTTTTTCGACTCATCTAACGACACACTATTGAATGCACAAACGCCAGAGCACGCTACTGGTTTCATAATGCCGCCATGGTGGATCACTATTTGATACGACTAGCGAGCTGTATCAAGCCTCACAAATGTTCTTTGTTACGCGTGATGACGCGGATTTCAACATCTATGGAACCCCTTTCGCGACGGAGGAGAGAGCGCGAGTGTTACCTCGAGACAGCTCAATCCGAAGCTGGACATTGTCTCGAATCTATCTGCTGTGCTAGTTCCAAAATACTACGATACCTCGTTCGGTCACTGGCTGGGCCTCGAACAACGCCCTCCATATTTGTATTAGAGGTGTCATGAAAGTCAGGGGACTGGCACAGAAAATTAAGTCTTCAAGTTCTTTAAGGGAAAGGGGAGGGCTCCTATGCCTTAAATAGCACTCGCTGGGTGCTTCAGATCAACTTCCTCTGATATCACCGTCCAATTATCTCCGCCGGGCGCCTTCATACCCCTAATCATACATGGTCGTCGTGTATTTTAACCGCTAGAACGGCTCCTTTCTCCTCTAGCACTGGCTGATTTCAAACATTTGCCGGGAATCACACAGATCAAACGAGCTTGTTACAAGCGGCTGGTTTCTGATTCGGTCCGTTTGGAAATGTGATTCAAATCAACCTGTCTCACTTGGGTTGCATATATATTCGGCGGGACGGTTTCATCTAACCCTCCTTCTCAACTTACGCATACTTATACGCAAACAGAATATTTCACTACTATCATACCCCTGAGCAGATTACATTCACCCTCCTTATCTATTTAATTTAGAACTTCCCATAGTTTTGCAGAATGGCTCGGCGATGGCGCAGTCAAAGTCATGCACCAGATTGCCGGCCCCGTCACAAACGGCGGCGAGTAGAGGAGAGCCTTCTTACCCAATTCTTGGAAACAAGTTACTCATCGCGCCCACCTCCAGCGTCTAACACTGGTTCTGTTGTTGGCTCCGGGCTAATTCCGAATGACTTACTTGATCTTCGAGATCAGGCAATAGAGTCGACATCACAAATGGCAATGGGATATCCTCCCTACCTGGAACCACCAGTATATCCTTCAGACTTGGTCGACTCTGAGGGCGTGAGGGCTAACATCATCCCGCGTGAACGTGAGTTTCCCCGCCTACTCTCTCCAACTTCCCACCCTCTTTGCCTGACCAAATACAGGAGAATCAAATGGGGCTGGTTATGACGTTCCAGAACCTTGCCCTCGGGAAGGGCATTGCGAAAACCCTTATGCCAATGGAGGGTGCCGGCTCTTCAAAGTCCCCTGCCACCTGCCATATATTGGTGCAATCAGGACGGCAGCTCTAAAACGGGTGGTCGATTGGAAGACCATCAATGGAATTCCGATCGCCCTGGATTTCTCACGGCGGGGCCCCGCAAATCTTCGCGGGGCACTGATCCTACACACTCGCGGGGAGCTCATCCCAAACGACAGAGCTTGCCGCGCGTGCAAATCCCATAGAGGCCCATTCGCCTCTTGTGTGGTTGGCCCGTGGACCCAGGATGGGCGGGCTGAGAATGGTGCATGCACATGTTGCATCTGGCGCAACCAGGCAAACAAGTGCAGCCTTGGTGCGTTAATTCTCCCTCCCCCTTTTCGTTGACTCTTGATATACACACGGCTTCGCCAGGGAGTAATTTATTGATGAAATTCGCCTTTTTAGTCTCCGACAACACCGACATCCCTCGAGAGGCACCCACCGGTCCCCGACACCCAGCGCATCGTACACCACGGAGGCATTCCGTGGTTGCGCCACCCGTCGCCGTAGCAGTCCCACCGGCTCCCACCCCGAGTCAGGACCTGCCGTATGATCCTTCTGCTCTTCGCAGGGTCATGTCACAGGCGAGAGAGATTCTCAGGAAGCACGGGGAGCTTCAAACGGAGCAAGAAAAGGCTCAAGCAGAGCTAAAAAATATGCTTTCCATTATTGAGACTGTGTTGGGTCTAGAGGAATAGCCGTCTCTGGCTGTCCATTCTTTCTTGGGTTGTGCTATATTATGTATGGAGTATGGTGTTTCTGTTGGGCTTGGTCTTTTTTTTTCTGTTTCTTCTCAAAACTGCATTTCACGGTTGATAAAAAAGCGCTGCATGTACTATTTTCGATTTGTTTATATACCCTTCACTTAGACCTTTCATTTTGTTTAGTTCGATTCGAGGCTTTCTATCTAGAAGCACCGATATGGTGCTGTTTCATTATTCTTCATTCCCACTCTTCGTAGGTTTTGACACTTTTAGCGCAGTATTTAATCCGTACTAGTGCTACACCAAACTACACGCGTTAATTGGTTTCCAATGTTTTTGGGTAATTGGACAGTAATTGTGTAAATAACCCAGTTAGTGTGAAGTTTCTACCAATGAACTATCTCTAAACACGTTCAATTTCATTGCTCGGTGGATATTTAGACCAATAGAAGCTCCTATAAATCAGTATGGATGGCTATTGGTTGTTAAAATACGCTAATTGAAATGCGCTAACAGTGTCAAAACCTCCAGACGAGAGGATATGGACAATTTTAACTACTTGATACAATTGAATTGGGTCTTATGATAAGAATTCATAGTTCAAATAAAATCATGTCGACATTTTCATTCTGGGATTTAAGCTACAGTCCCAGGTATATATAAAGTAAGTATGATTTCATCACAACACTCACAGTCCCCCTTAAATTCAGACAGACAGATAGCTTATAAAATTTCTCGCGCGCCAGCTGCCTCCAATTGAAAGTGGATAATCTAGGCACCGCTTCCGTTGTAGAGAAGCTTGTTGGTAGTGCCTGAGCCGGGGTTGCGGACAGCGGCAACGGCGAGCTGCTTGATGCGGTCGCAAGCCTGTTGGGCAGTGATGCCCTCGGCAGCAATAAGAGTGGCACCAACACCAGCAACGTGGGGAGCAGCCATGGAGGTTCCGGACATGGATTGAGAGCCACCACCTGGGCGGGCGGAGATGATGTCAGAGCCGGGAGCGTAGATGTCCACTGTGAGTTGACTTTTGTTAGCTATGGTTCGGTTCATGATGGTGATGGTATCATGTACTTACAGATGGAACCCCAGTTGGAGAAGCTGGACTTGGTGTCTCCGTTAGCGGTGGAACCGGTGGTGCAGACGGCCTGGGCGGAGGCGGGAGAGTAGTTGCGGGCATCTTGCTATATTTTGGCGGTTACGGTTATTCAAATTGCTCATGATTTATCAGGGGTATACGGGGTTAACTCACGTTATCGTTACCAGCGGCAACAGCCATGAAGATACCAGCGGATTGAGCCTGGGTAGCAGCATCGTTCAAAGCCTGGTTGTAGCCTCCTCCCAAACTCAAGTTCATGACGGCCTTTCCGAGGGAGTTGCGGGATCGGGCGTCGCTGACACACCAGTTGATACCCTGAACGATACCACTGAAGGAACCAGATCCATCGCTTCCAAGGACCTTGACGGCAACAACGGAAGCCTTCTTGGCAAGACCATAGGTAGCACCGGCGAAGGTACCAGCGGTGTGGGTGCCGTGGCCGTGGCCATCACGGTTATCTCCGTCAACAGTGTTGGTTCCCCATCGAGCACGTCCGCTGAATTCGGAGTGGTTGATGTCAATACCAGTGTCGACACCGTAGATGATGACTCCCTGGCCGGCGGTGTCGTCGTAGACGTAGTCACGGCTACCAGCAGCTCGGTGGGAGACTCGTCCTAGACCCCAGGATGGAGCGTTGGGCTGAGTGGTGATAGCATCGAGGCGGGCAATGCGGTCTTGCTCAATATACTTGACCTATATATCCAAACTGAATTAGTACGAGTTGTTTTGACAGCGCTCACGCCTGTATTTTTCGGGTTTATATCGGGGAGAATGAAACTCAAGAGGGACCATACCTTTCCGTTGTTGATAATCTCCTCAACGGTGTCAGCATCAAAGTGACCGCTGTATCCCCTCCAGCCATTAATGTCATAGTTGAACTTGAGACCGGTGGTCTGGGAGTTGCGCTTCCTCGAGTTGGTGGTATGAGCTTCTGCGACCCAGGAGACGTGGGATTCGAAATCCTGAGTAGAGACATCATCCTTCATCACCACGATGTAGGAGTCAGGAATGACATCGTCACTATCAACACGGTTGAAGACAGCGCGGGCGTCGACAGCCACAAGGGCGAAGAAGACGGAGACGAGTTTCATGGAACGCATTTTTGCAAAGGGGAGTCAAGATAACCAAGAGACTTGCTGTTGATTGTGTTTTCTGGTTGTTTCCCTATCTTCATCAGGCGCGATCATGGCTGTATTTATATCCTTTCCTCTTCCTTAGAACCGTTTCCCCCCTCAATAGTAGTAAAGCTTTTCGGAAAAAGCGAATGCTAGAAGAACTCATGGCTAGAGACGGTAAAAGTGTTGTTTCCTCCTCAGATGAAGCGGAAGATACGATGACAAGGGATATAACCATCCATGTGATGCCACAACCAGATAGGGATATCCTTGATCGACCCTTGATCGACCAGCTCAGGCATTGAAGAATGCCCTAGACCAAAATGAACGATGGCAACGGCCGCATGGGGTACTTCCAGTCGGCTTTGAGCAGAGTATCTCGGTCCATGACTCTCGGTCGGGTAAGAATGCCCTCTATCACCATAAAACAACGGTTCTTCACGGCGTTGTAAAGTAGCGGAATATAGGACCGGAGCGGCTTCAGTTCTCGGCATCAAGATAGGAAGGTCACCATCCTTATATGTAATGAAAGTTCAGGAGACCCGTTCGAGGCTATAGGGCGTCTTCCTTAACAAAGCTAGCACAGGGCGATAAGAGTTGATATTGCAAGCTAGATCGTGAAAAACTGGACGTGTCTATCGCTGCGAAGCGAAGGCCCAGCTTTGAACGGATGAATGGAATGACTGCTCGAGGAGAAGGGCACCAGTATATCGCGTAGTGCACCCCCCCATGGTCGGCATGCATGTCGAACCCCAGATAAACCCATATGATGAACAATCCTGGTCTGATCCGACACATGTTGGCAACTCTAAAGCATTGCCGAGTCTATCGGAAGCCAGACACTCCCGCCCCGTTGCGTGAAAGTATGTTGTCATTCCTCTGCCCCCCTTATTAAGGAACCGGGTTGACCCTTGTTAAACTCAGCCCGACCAAGAAGCCGATGAGGCAAAGCCGTCCATCATCTTTTGAGAAGCCGAAGCAGCATATCATGACCCGGGATCGGCTGGTGGTGTTGGAGGGATCTATTCCATTGGTTTGGTCGACTTGCGATTCAATCCCTGGGAGGTGGTGTCAATCGTCGGGAATTTACTGCTGATCGTTCAAGTACACTGCTGATCTTTTTTTCCTCAACCCTGACGGAGCATTCTCTCTGCTGAGATAATCCCGCGGTGTACTTTTCCTACAGGAGGGTGTTCGGTGGTGCGGAGATGCTGGGGAAACATGCAATATTCGCTTGGTATACCGAGCAACCCCTGAAACGCCCCTCGCTTGGTTGGGCTTAAGCTTGCAGACAAGGCGAGGAACAATCATGGAAGTTCCCAGTGTCAGCCCGTGAAAACATCTCCCCAACCCCAAGCGAGCCTGGGCATGTTTAATGGAACATTGTAAAAAGCTGGCAACGTGAGGTGATTCGCGGGCTAGTCTCCATACGTCCGGTTGACCCTCACTTCTTCCCCGTCTGTAGTCGAGACGCCACAAATTGTTCTGCATATCCATGTACTCGGCTATAAGAGGATAGACATATAATTCGTATAGATAGCCTGAGCCACATGCACTAGAGATGAGCACATATCAAACAAAGTGTCATAGGATGCCGCGGGTGGCACGCCTCAGTTAGGGAGGAGAACACGGTATTTACCTAATAAAAGTAGGAGAACATGAATACTCGACGTGATGAAACAGCTAAAGAATCATCTTCATCTGGTCCCCAAGAGCTATTTTTCCACCGGAAAACTCCAAGGAGTCTCTCAACCCTGTCGATTCACCGGGAAAGAATCACGCAAATATGTAAGAAGTTGATATCTTCCTTCTCTGTTGGGCTTAAGTTCCATCCATGGAAACCCTCCCTAGGCCTACCGTCGTGAGTACATTTTATCCCTGCCTGCAGCGATTCCGGGGTAAGCATGCATTGGAAAAGGTGGAAGTCAGGCAGGCCGACCGGTTCGGCCACAGTTGGGATGCCGTACGGGGGATAACTCGACACCTTCAAAGGCACCCCGGATAGAGCCCGTTCTCGGCTGCTAAATGCCTGAGGGTCTTCCCGAGACTTCCATCCGCTCATCATTTTCTAGAACTCTTCAGGCTCAAATTGTTTAATCTATGGCTAGTCAGGCGGCACTGGCGCTGGCAAACGGTCAAGGGCTCGGTCGGGGAGGTTATCTCATGTGCCTTTCATTGCCACAAAGCCTCGCTAAGGGTCAATATATTTGACTTGGCTCACGGATATTTGTAACAATATCATGAAGGTTTTGAGGAGAAAGGCCCTTATACTCGCCTGGACACCGCAACCGAGACCTGATATTGACAGGACCGACCTCTATCTCAAACAGTCCCCAAGTTAATTCTCAGATGGTCCCCGAATTATTGCAGTTTGCTCGTCGGCTATAACCTCTGGTTTATGTAACACCAAGCCGAACCGGGTGAGCGTGTTTCCTTGAGGTCCAGAATATCTGTTATGACGGCAGATGATCGACATCTAAGCGTGCTTTTGTCACTTTATGTTATGATTGTGAAGATCGCCAGGAACCTTGGGCCTTCCACGGGTGTATCACAGGGATAGCAGTTTTTATCCACTGCGACGGTAGCGCTCAAGTGCAAACACATGAATTACTTAACAACACGCACAAGTTGTCATACTAAGACTGTTTATAGCATATAAATTTCTTTAATGGTTTCATTGTTCACAAAGGTAAGGTGTTTATCAAAAGTCATGTCATATCGTCGTATTGCAGCCTATGTAATTGATGTATATACCTGGATCTGTGGCCAAACCATCAAAGAGTATCTCTAACAAAGGAAAATAAAGTCAGAAAAAATCAAAACAGCAGCATAATCGTAATTCGGAGCATCTGTCTTCCAAAATTATCTCTCATTCATCCCTGCCCAGTTAACTCCATTCCCAACAGATTCGGATATTAAAGGGAAGCTGTTGGCCAGCGCAAAAGCGATAGGATAGAGTTCTGGTTCGAGGCCATAGCTGGTGCGGTCTGAATAAGTGTATCTGTGTAGTAAACCCTCCTCGAGCAGAAAAAAAAAGTACTTAAACGGGGCGTAAACGAAACGGACACTAATCAGTCACGAATTTTGGACTGCCTTTTTGCTGTGCCAATATGGGTATTTTGAACCTTCGCAGCGAATTTCAGACTGGTCAAGGTTTCGGCCAGATGCTCTTGTCGAGGGCTGGTCATTACAAACATGAGGGTTTTTGAGTTGCCACTCAAAGAGAATTGGAGCAGATACGTGAGCTAGCAGAGGAGTAGAGGTTAGTAAATTGTACTCAAGCACTACGACGTAACACGGGTGATGGTTTGCCTACCTTGCTGTTTCGGTATGGAACATGCCCACCTTCCTTTCCTTGCCCAAGGGCCCCGATGACGTCCCCTAAGCAGCTAAGGCTCCGGTTGATGTTCTGGGTCTCCTTAAGCCTGTCCCCGGTGGTATTACTGTGACTGAGCCTTTCACTTCCAGCAAGATCGACAAGGTTAAGGGTTCCTTCGCTATGCTCCCCGGTGAAAGCATTATCTCCGATCAGGCGCAAGATGAAGACTGAGTGCGACCGAGACGACCTTTCATTAGCCTTCGTCGCTGCAACAGATCGGTTTGCCGCAGCGCGCTCGAGAATAGTTTCGACCTTGGAGGGGGAGTCGAGATCAACAATCGTGATGTTGGTGATGATCGTCTGGCTCTTTTTCATGTCGTGTCGGATCTCGTGCTTCTTCTTGTCCAACTCTTCTGCTTTTCCTAGCAAGTCGTTGATGTTTTCATTATAAACTTCGACGAAGCTGCCTTCCATAGTATAAGTCCAGCCCTTCTCCTGCAGTTCGCTGGCAGTTTCATAAATCTGATGGACTGCTCGTGGGATCATGCCGTCTAGGGAAGACATGGTGTGTGTTTTTCCACTACCCGTTTGTCCATAGCAAAAGATGCACACGTTATAACCATCCAGTGCGCTTTGAACCAGCTGGCTTATTTCTTCAAACACCTCCGAGTTTTGCGAGGAAGGGCCGAAGACATGGTCAAACGAGAATGAATGATTTTTCGTGTTGACGGTTCCCATAGCGCTCCTCTCTTCGGGACCCTGAACGCATATCTCTCTCGAGTCCACCTCCTGATCGGGGAATTGAATCCTTGCAGCACTGTCTGGTGACTCTGAAGTCAGAAGGGGTCGAACACGGCAGAACACTCGGATGTTGCCTTTAAGCTCCTGGATTTGATTGTGTAGTTTCCTTCGCATTGTTTCCTCTTTCCGAAGCTTCTCTTTTGCAGCATGGGTTTCACGAAGTGCGTCGCTGAGCTCCTGGTCAAGCCGTGCGAACGACTCTGATTGCTCTTTACTTCCGGACTCGAGAAACTCGATTCTAGCCTTTAAGGCACGCACGGTAGATTCTAACGTTACAGCGTCGCTGTTGCAAGTGACTAATTTTTGTTGAAGGTCCTTGTTCATTTCGCGCTCGCGACTGAGATCGCTGGTCATCCTCTCCATCCTCGAGGTCAACTCTTGAATCTCACGGTCTTTTCTTTCAACATCGCCATAACCCTTCTGCTTCTCAGCTGTCAGCTGTGCTGTAACGTCGTGTATTTCCCGAGCGCGTATTGATCTTTCTTCCTCCAGCTCAATCTCCAGTTGCCGTCTAGCTTGCACTAAATCGTTTTGATGCTGCAACTTTAATCGTTCAATCTGCATTTGAACGCCTTGCCGCATTGACTCGGATTCATCGCGGTGTCGTCTATTTAGACCATCAATAGTAGACGCATGGCCACGATTAGCCTCATCCAGCTGGTCCTGAGCCATAGCCAATCGGTGCCTCATGGTTTCAATTTCTATTCTTAAGTTAGTGTTGTCGTTTGTAATGTCGGTCTGTTTTGATTCAAGGTCCTGAACTACATGATAATATCCGTTAGTGTCTCCATCGCTGGACCCTGAGTTGCAGTTGGTTCTTGCTCATACCTCGGTTTCTATACAAGTCAACGGCCTCTTTCAGGCCCGCACTATCATGAGTTGCCTGACCAAAATATTCGACGAACTTGTTAAACATGACGTCCACATCTTCAGACTTTGCGTCATGGTCCCATGCTGCTCGAATTTGAGATTCACGTGTTAGAAACGGTTTTAACTTTGAGGGTGATTGCTGGGGTATTCTTTTTATAAACTGGGCAAAATCAATCGCAGTGGATGTGATGGAAAGTAATTTGTCAAGGCCTTGGGTCTCGATTGATTTTGAGGGTGACATGCTTGGGGAGATATCGGGTTTGGGCAATGGTTTCTGCAATGGGGTGGGAACCAGGGAAGGATGTTTCAAACAAGGGAGTAACGTAGAGGGTGTCTGAGGGGGGTGTATCAACTGATGCGGGTTTGGGCTGCGGGGTGGGGGGCTTGACAGGTCAGGAATTTGGTTCCTTAAGCCATCAGAGCCCCCATAGGGTACCATACTTTCTGTTCTAGCGGGAGCTTGGGGTGACAAAGGAAATATGTTCGCACCATTTCGTAGCTTTCGCTTCCCTAGGGATAATCCTCCATCGGCTCCACTGCGAACGTCCATAGATGTCATGGGCCTCATTGACGGGTTCCGTTCGGCGATAGAGGTCTGGGGTCTGGGATAGCCCCGGATGGTCGACACAGATCGAGAGGGTGGACCAACAGGAGACTGGTGGCTGTTGCGCTGTGAGTAGGAGTAGGACATGCCCCGAGTTTCAGGTCGATGCGATGAGGAAAACGACTTTGAGTTCCCATGGTTTGATCTTCGAGGCTCAGCGCCCCGTTGGCTTAACGTCTTTCGAGTAGGAGCTGCGGTAGGTAATAAAACAATTAGATCTGGGCCAGGAGTAAAACAAGACACAAACATACGATTGAATTTCTGACCCGCTGTCGCAGGTGAGTGTGCTGAATTTGTTGAAGCATTGTTTGCGGCGGTTGTGATGTCTCGAAGTCCAACGGATTGGGAGTGATGCGCCTTTGGCCGTGGAATATTGGAGACGCTTGAACCAAACTGCGGGAAAACAGTCGTTAATTATACCATTCTGCCTTGGTACAGATAGAGACAATTCCAAAGCATACCCTGTGGCGGTTCTCTTCCCCATCCATTGTAACCAGATGATGGCAGGGCGAATCGCAGAAAGGAATGACTTGGGTTGGTTTAGCTTTAGAAAAAAGAAGAAATCCAGCTGGCAGCCGAAGTTGGACTTGGAGTTAACGGCGCCGCAAAAAACATCGACATTGGATAGCGCCCAGTTTGAAGATGGTTGATCCAATGTTGACATTTCGCGACGTTTGATGGTCTTTTTAGCTGACGAAACGCCGCAAGCCGCAGCAACGGTCCCAAAGAGGTTAGAGGTAAACAAACGGAAGTCCCGAGGCTAAGCCTATCTGGGTTAGTGCGGGTCCATGCATGTGACACAAAAGCAAACATAGCAAACTTGGCACATGACGTGGGTGGTATTACATAAGCTCATCTGTCTCAACGCCGCAAAGTTACCCAAAAGGGCAAAAGCGAGGGAGTCGAAAAAAGAAAAGAAAAAGACATTGAAGAAGATCTTCTGTTATCTCGAAGCTGTTTCTCTCCCCGCAGGTGGTTCTTGTGCCTGTCGCGTTGGTGGCCGTGGGTCCCTCTCCCTCTCTCTCTCTCGTACAAAAAGCCAAGCAACG
Organism: Arthroderma sp. MBC 929; assembly: GCA_030789285.1. NCBI lineage: Eukaryota > Fungi > Ascomycota > Eurotiomycetes > Onygenales > Arthrodermataceae > Arthroderma > Arthroderma sp. MBC 929. The sequence continues at coordinate 517,768 of JARJUX010000001.1, read as the reverse complement.
GCTCAGCTGTCCTTTACCCAAACCAAAAGACGGAGAGTAATCTGCTGCCTGCGCCTCTCAGAACATACCGCCTCCTGTCGCACACAAAGTACAACTCAAAGAAGCTGTACCGTCTTTGTATAAATCCTATCGTTGCTGATTAGCAGACCTCCGCCCGATGTCTGGTCGTTTTGTTCGTGCGTCGAAATATCGTAAGTCCGCCCGCTTCCCCGGAGAGTGAACCGCTTTGTTACTAGAACTAGTCTACCTAACTGCGCAACACCTCTCCTCACAGGGCATATTTTTGGCCGACCAACGCGAAAGGTATCTGCCTAGAAATTCACGATACTGCTCTCGGTCGATACTCGACGAATTGGTTCTTACTGTTGTCTTTTGGTCAGGAACAATGCTATGATAACCTGCGCGTCTCGGCGAACGCCTGGGACACCAATCTTGTCAAGGTACGTCCGATTTCGTTACTGTCAGCTTGACTAGTCACCCTGATTAATTGTACTCTTGTCATTTATCAGGCCAATCCCCAATATGTCTCCGTCAATTGGGAAACCGGTGGTGGTGGAGCCTTCGCAGTCATTCCAATCGAGGAGAGGGGCAAGCTTCCAGAACGCATTCCACTCTTCCGGGGCCATACTGCAGTAGTGTTGGATACAGACTGGTAGGTTTAGTTATTGGAGGTTGTCAGGCGTTCGCAACTAACTCTTGATAGGAATCCTTTTAACGACTCGTTGATCTCATCCGGCTCCGACGACGGAAAGGTATCCTTCGAATAATACTCTCGCAATGCTCCTGATTTTTAGCTTACACGTTACTAGATCTTCCTCTGGAGAGTGCCAGAGGGCTTCACCCTGCGGTCTGATGGAGATGAGGTCTCCGACATAGCGCCCGTCGGAAAGCTTGCCGGCCACGCAAGGTACGCAGCGTAATCGATCAACAGGTCTCGGGTTACAACTAATGTGCCAATAGGAAAGTCGGACACGTTCTTTTCAATCCATCGGCCGAAAATGTTCTAGCCTCTGCGTCAGGAGACTTTACTGTTAAACTATGGGATATCGAAGCCGGTGCTCCCAAGCTGACCCTTAAGGTTGGTGACGTTATACAATCCATGTCGTGGAGCGCCAATGGCTCTTTGCTGGTTACAACCTCCCGTGATAAGAAGCTCCGCATTTGGGACGTTCGTCAGGAGAAGCCGGTGCACGAGGGCGCGGGCCATTCTGGCGCAAAGAACAGCAGATCTGTTTGGATGGGCGAACATGACCGCATTGCGACTACTGGATTTTCAAGAATGAGCGACAGGCAGCTTGCTCTCTGGGATATCCGTGCGGCGAGAGAACCTATCGACGGCTTCAAAGTTCTTGACTCAATTTCCGGTGTGTCAATGCCATTCTGGGATGACGGTACAAACTGTCTCTACTTGGCTGGTAAAGGGTGAGTATTCCATATCGCAAGGTATCTGCGGTACAACGCTGACTCTTGGATAGTGATGGCAATATACGTTATTTCGAATACCAGAACGACAAATTCGAATACCTGTCAGAATACAAATCTGGCGACCCCCAACGAGGAATAGCATTTATGCCCAAGCGGGGTGTCAACATGCATGAACACGAAGTCATGAGAGCATTCAAAACCGTAAATGACTCTTATATTGAACCTATCTCCTTTATTGTGCCAAGACGGGCAGAGGTTTTCCAAGACGACATCTACCCCCCAGCTACTGGTCTGCGTCCAGCCATGTCTTCTCAAGAGTGGTTTGATGGTAAAGAAGGCCTGCCACCCAAGATCGACATGGGTAGTCTATTTGAGGGCGAAGGATTAAAGGAAGTTTCTGCGGCCGCCGTTTCCACCCCTAAGGAAGAACTAGTGGCTAAGGCTCCTGAGCCAACGCCAGCGCCTAAGCGTGTCGAGCCAGAGGCAACACCCGTATCTTCACCCACAGTGATCAGCACACCTCCTAATATGAAGGAGCAAGGTGCGTCCATGGCCGCCGTAGCCTCAAAATATAAGGACGACGAGCAGCTCGAAGAAGACGAAGACAGCTCAAGTTTCGAGGAAGTACCAAAACCCACACAAAGAACACCTGAAGTATCCATCACACCCCCAGAAGAATCAACTCCCATCCCATGGGAATCCAAGAAACCAGAACCAAAGGTAAAAAAACAACAACCATTCCCCAACCCAACATGTCACTATCCAAGGACGTAACTAATTTGCAAAATCCAGGCTTCTGAACCAACCCCAAGATCCCAACCTACCTCACCCGGCGCATCTACCCCCGTATCCACCGAACAGCCACAGGGCTCTCAATCCTCCCTCTTCAAGGAAATCGAAGCAATCAAGTCCCTGATAACCGAACAGACCCAAACCATCACCGCTCAAGCAGAGCAAATCAAACATCTAACCCAGGAGATCGACGAGCTGAAATTGAAGATCAACTAGGCTAGCTTGTACAAGATATCTATCGACTTTGGGCTTTTGGATAGACGTGACGTTTTTTAAATCTACGGTATACCACTGTCAGTTGTCCCTTTGATCATGATGCGTTAGGCTCTACTTTGCATGTACCTGTCTCCCATGGTTTAGTTCATTGCGGGTGAACAATCTTATCACTCCCACCCTCGCCTTACCTGTTTATAGCTCTTCAAGTACTACTATGAATAAAATATTTTCTTCCAAATCATAGCGTTTTATTAACCTGGAAATTGGTACGTCGCTTTGTACAGAACAGTTTTTGATGGAACACTTTTTCTTTTCTATTGTTGGTCGCTTATATCACACTATATGCCAACTAGGCCGAATGGTAACAAAGTGAATTAATCAATCCTAAACGTTTAACCCGAAGGGAGAAGAAGAAAAGGAAAATGGAAAACGTAAAAATGAGCCCTGAGGCGCTTCATGGAGTGCAGCATGTCTGTCCTACCTATCCTTTGTCTTTTTCTCAATACAAAACGCCATTCTCCAATTGCCCGCCAAAGTATTTCTTAAAGGAAGCATTGCAAAAATAGGATAGGAGGCGAGGGTAGTTAGGTAGCGTAGATATCATTGCTTAAGCCCACCTCGCTGATTCTCTCTCCTGTTCAACCCGCGAGGCTCTCTCCTGGTCACCGAGTTCATCCTCGTATTTGTAACTCATCCGTCTCCCCGCTGCTGGTCTATCGTACTTGCTGCTGTGTCGACGGCTGCTACCCTTGCCATCTCGGTCGGCATTGACCGCTTGCCGACGCTGCTGTTCTTTAAGCATGCGCTCACGATTTCGGGCCTCGCGTTCCAAGGTATGCGGGTCCTTCTCTGGTGCTGCAGCGGTATCTTTCTTTGATGAGCTTCCAGAAGTTCGGTCATGTCCCGCCAGCCTACTTTCCTTCACCCCGTTGGTTTGGCTGCTTGGTTCCTCTCGTCTTGATCGCCGTTGTCGACGACTTGCCTCTTCACTTCCATCTCGGGATTCCGAACGATCTCGGCGTGATCTTTTACGGTCCCGGGTGCTGTCACGGTCCCGCTCCCGATCTCGGTCCCTATCCCTGTCTCGATCTCGGTCTCTTTCTCTATCCCTGTCCCTATCTCGATCTCTAGTTTTGTCTCGCTCGCTATCATGGCCTCTTTCTCGATGGCGAGGGCGATCTCCTTTCTCAGCAGCTCTTGATTCACGACGGCTGGCACTACTGAAACTATCTTCGAGTCTGGGTTTTTCTTTTTCTCCGCGGTTCGATGACGGGCCTCGAGTCGTTACATCATTTTCCGTTTTATCAGGCCCACCCGTACCCACAATTTCTCTACTGCCGCTGTAGCTTGGGCTACGACGTCTGTGCGAGCGCCTGGATGAACTTGGTTTCTCTCCGTTCCTTTCTCGCCTACTTCGATGAGACGACTTGTGTGAAGGTACCGCATAGGGTGATCTTGATCGGGATCTGTCACCCTTGGCATCTCTGTATTCGTCTTCGTTTTTCCCACTAGTTTCTCGCCTCGACCGTCTGCTGCGGCGGCTATGGTGTCGATCTTCGGAATTGGTGGACTCACGAGACCGCGAGCGGCTATGGTGGCGCTGGTGGTGTCGAGATCTGCGCCGTGAAGGTGACCTAGATCGAGACCTTGAAGCAGATCTTGGTCGTGACTCGTCACGGGCAGTTCCATTTGGTTCGACACTGGGGTTGGAGCTAGATAATCACATTAGCGAGAGATATCCTCCGAGGTACTGAGTCGGAGCGTTGAATCCCGGATTCTTACCTTTGAAGGTCTTTGCTCGGTGGCTGGTTAAAAAATTGACGGCCCTGGGGTGGAAGTATTCTATTGTTACGGATACCGGTGTTAGGCAACCCTTCCCTCATCGCTCTAGGAGCTGCCGGGGCACCGATAACACCAGGCCCCCTCATGCCGCTGTTCATAAAGTTGGGAGTGTTTAGCGGTAGCGCCGGTTGCTGTACAGGAACGCCTGTATAATTAGGTGTGGGCTGCACACCATTAACTGAAGGAAATCTACCGCGCATGCCTCCAGTCATAGAATCATCGCCGGTGAAGCTTGGAATTGGACAAACATCCTCTTGGTTTGTTGGTTCGTTACTCGTAGCTTCCTTGTTTGCTACGGTCGTCGATGGTATAGGGCCTTCTTCATCACCTTGTTCATCGTTTGGACCTGCTGGAGCAGTTGACGGCCTTTCCTCCTCGGCGGTTGATCCGTCTTTCTGAGTTTCGGTTTCCTTTTCATTATTCTCCAGCTGTTCTTCCTGAAGTTCCTGCTCGCCACCCGGGCAAAGTGAATCATTGAATGCCTTTTCGTCTTGCTCGGAGGTTGTTTGCGACGGCTGCGCTCCAGGTGGTCCGGATATGTTATTTTGATACGGCTGCTGTTGCTGCTGATATAAATTGGGTGTATGGCGCTGAAAATTGCCCATGGTAGCTGAAGCATAATTACCTTGCATATTTGAGTTAAATCCGCCACGACCGCGTCCACCGGGGTTAAACCCACGCCCTCGGCCAAAACCACCGCGGCCAAAAGAGCCAAATGAACCTTGAAATTCATTGCTAGGGTAATTCTGTTGGTGCATTTGAGGATAGTTTGCGTGGTTTTGTGACATATTATATCCACGAAATCCAGGATTAGGGCCAAAGTCGGCACCCATGCGATTAGGGAATGCATTTCCATTGAAGTTATCTGGACCTCCATTCCACATATTGCTCTGACCATCCCAAGTTCCGTACATCCCTTGTCCTGCGCCAAAATTCATTCCCATGTTCATGCCATTGTTCATTCCATTCATATTCATTCCATAGTCAGCAAACATTCCCTGAGCCGCAACCGTCGGGTCCATTCCAACACCGGGCATTCCTGGAGTGCCTGTAAGGTAAAGAATTATTAAATGGCCACATCAAAAAGATGCCGTCGGAAGTAATAGGACATACCCATTTGGTTTTGAAACGGCATCATTCCAGGCATGGCATTGCCCATGAATTGCATTGGGTTATATGCTCCAGATTCTGGCCATTGCATTTGCGCATACCCTGGGTTCGACACCACGGGCATGCCATTGGCAAACCCTGTATTCTGCGATGCAAAGGCTGATGCATCATCCGTTTCGTTAGCGGGAGGATCAGTGGGAGGGTTAGCCAAATTCAACGCGTCCTGGTTTGTTACGGCCTCTTCGCTGGCTGCGGCTGCCTCGGTATTCGAGATAGGAGGTTCCTGCTGCTAGCGAATGATCAGTATCTACATTTGTAATATACCAGTAGCCATCCATTCTCACCTCTGCATTTTCTTGTTTATGGGTATCTTCCCCTTGGGTTGGAGGGTTTGATGAAGCGGGGGTTTCCTGGGCACTATTCGGGGTTTCATCGGGTGCTCCGCCATTGGTTTGGCCCTGGGTATCAGTAGTATCATCGAGTTTGGAATTTTGTGGTGCAGGTGTTTCTTCCAAAACGGGTTCTTGGGCCTGGTCGGTGGTGACGTTCTGATCACTGGGTGGGTTTGTAGGAGCAGCGGGAGTCGAGGTTTGCCGTTCCTTTTCCCTCTTTTTCTCCTCGGTTCGTAGAAACGCTTTTAGCGTTGTTCGGAGAGCTTTATTCGGCTTGCAGAGAGAGGCATCGAGGGGATCATGGGCGCAGACAGGGCAGCTTTCTGGAAGGGTATTTTGACCTAGTTGGATGCTTGTTAGTGGCAAAAGGAATTTTGAAACCTGGGAAATGACGGATCAAAGAGCTCATACACTTTTCACAGATTGTCTGATCGCAACAGGGAAGTCGAAAAGCATTCCAAGCGAGCTGGTTACAGATGGCACATCGCAGTTTGAATGGTATCTCATCCGTTGTGAGGGTACTGGTAGGGGAGAGGTTAGTTTCGAGCATATTAGCTGTAGGAAGCTAGGAAACAAACCTGGCTATATCCATCAACCCAGATGACTGGTCGAGAGCCGCCATTGTGCTTGGATAAGGTCCTTCTGTTGGAAACGGAGAGCTAGTCGAGATCTGGGCAGTGGCATGCGGGACTTGGTAGAAGTGCGCCTTACACGGTGCACATGTTGATGGATGGGAGGACCTGCCGACTCCAATTCCTAGCTCGATCTGAGTGAATAGACGACTTTCATCAACCTTGAGTGAAAAGAGTCTGTTTGGTTACTCGCAAGAGACTTTTTTATGCGGGAACCGACGAACGAAGAAGGTCACGTGAGTACAGCAAACGCAAGCAAGCTAGCAAAAGGCGTATCAGATCAAAAACACTGAGAGGAGAAGTTGAAACGAGAGAAGACAGCGAGAGAAGACAAAAGAAGAGAAGCTCACAGTAAGGAGAATTGCCAGGAAGAACACAGTAAAATTAATAAAAAGAGAGAACAAAAATAAAACAAAAAAGATATTCAATCGTGGCGCTGCCTGGAATCGAACCAGGATCGACTGAGCCACAATCAGTCATCGTAACCATTTGACCACAGCACCTTGTTAGTTGTTGAGAGCCTCGCCTTTTAGTCTCACTACCCTAAAACAGCTTTCTGGCGTCTGCGTTGTCAAAGTCGCAAACTCTCACCGTCTCTCAGCTTCAAGTTCAGTCTTGATATCCTGCAAAGCACACCCAATCAACACACCGCTCACGACGTTCGCAGCAGCAGCAGCAAGCGATTCGGTTAAACAGTCCTTTACCTCGCCTCGCCGATCCAGTGCTAACGACAACAGCCTGCAAACCCACCAACCAGCTACCACCTACGGGCGCATGGTTCTCCCCCTCGCTGTGGGAAGACCGCCTGGATGCTGCTGGCCGAGAAATATCCCTGATGCCTGGCACGCCAACACTCCTGATCGGTCACCTGTGGCTGGCTTGTATGGTATTTTATGCGCCACACCTCTACTAGACTAGAGCCACTCCCGCCGTCATTGTTACACCTCTTTTCCCTACTACCATGCCATCCAACTCGAAGGAACACACTCGGATTCGTGAACGAAATCACCGTCGTGGCCAGGATAGTGAAGAAGAGACAGAAATACTACAAGAAGAAGAAGAAGGTTCGAAACGCTCTAGCCGCCTGCACGACAAAGAGCGCCAGAGTCGATCGTCCCACGGAACCAAAAAACGTTCACCCAAAGCTAAAGATAAAGACCGACATACTCATTTCTCGTCGTCTACTTCAAGTCTAAAATATAAAAAACGCCCCATGTCCGAATCCGATTCGAAATCTCGACCAGCTTCGGTGTCGCTGTCAGAAACAAAACCCAACCTTCCTTACCCTTCGTTCTCAAGGGCCCATAGCAAAGAAGCTGTTGGTAGCCGAGAAAGCTTGGGTTTGCGGTTAAATGTTTTGACTCCTGAACCTACTGTGACTGACCTTGACGGGGATAAGGCGAAGGATGTACGACGAAAAAGTGCAGATAGGGGTACCCCAGACCAAAAACGCCAGAGTCGGAAGAAGCAACAAGATACTGCTAATAGTCGCCCGCTTAGCCCCCCCCTCACAAACGACGACCCGGAATGTATAAGCAAAAAGGATACATCGAGTGAGGGCCGGGCGTCGGAGGAGAAGGAAAAGTCCACCAAGAGTTCCGATGAGGTCAAAAAGCCTCGGAATAGACCTCACTCGATCCGATCCTCATCCAGCGTTCAACGGAAGTCAAGCGAACAAACTCTCAAAGGAAGCAAAACAGGGAGGCCTACCACACCAGCGAAATTGAAATTCTTCGATGTCCTCCAATTCCCGTCTAAGCCTTCAGCACAGTCGAAGGCTAGATCTTCCGAAAAATCCAGCTCGTCACGCCGGTCGAGTCAGCCAAAGAAGACCCCCTCACCGCCCAGGTCGACTGTCTCAGACAACACCATCACAAACGCAATAGACTCCGACGCTACATCAATTGCACCCATCCAGATACAGACAACAAGCAACGTATCCAAAGAGTCTCGCCACAGAAAGAGTCGCTCTCTTCATTCCAGAACGAAATCGACGGACAATTTTTCATCAAGAAGGAGAAACTTTCATGATGATGTCGGAGCAGTCCAATCGCCGACAACGCCGCCCCCTCCACCTCCACCCCCCGAAATCCCGCTCACAAGGCCCAAGGTCGACTACTTGCTCCAGAATGGGGGTCTGGGTTATGCCCTCCCACGCAACTTCCTTGGTGCCGGTGAGTCCACGAATATGCCGCAATGCATGTTTGACCCGAACATTGTTGGGGCCAGGCTCTTTGAACCATTTTCGAGACTGCTGGACGACTACGGTAGCGTGATGGAGAAAAATGGTTCATTGGCGGTTGCAACTGGGTATAGATCGGTCGCTAGACGACTACTGGATCGTTTGGAAGCCGTTTTTGCGCGAGATATCTCATCTGAAATTTGCGAGTGCAGCATGTGCTGCACGGTTGAACCTGATGTAGAACTGACGGGTGTGAGCTGGGGTGAGGTGCTGGAGATTGTTTCTGGTCGACGTGAATTACCTTCTTGGCCCCCTTTCCACATCAACGCGGAGCCAGCGGTTGAAGTCCTAGGCAAATCCAGGAGGCAGACACCCATGCAAAAGCTGGACATCGACGTGCCCGAAGAATTCAGAGAGCATTATATACGGCAATCTCAAAAAACAAAGCACACTGTGAATAAATGGCTGTCACGACAGCCGGATCAACCAAGCGCCCTGCCCGAGGAGGTCGATGATGAAACTTTAGCATTTGCAATCTTGACATCCCTTGACCAAACACAGAGAGGGCTGTATTATCAGCTAATGGAAATAAGAGTGGCTACCCCTGTACCTAGAAAAGAAACGCCAAAGCCACAAGAACGCCCTGCCGCCTTGATCGGTCCCTGTGCTGCAATTCAGCGCCTCTATAGACTTGTCAGTCCTCCCCGTGATCCAGAAACTGCTCTGTTCCTAGTTCAGAACCCTGGAATGCATAACGTCTTAGCTACAGTGGCTGCCATCAACGAGGACGAGTGGGACATATTAATATCGGGCCGCTTTGATGGATTCTTACGAAGTGGAGCCGAAGACGATCTGCCTCCTACTTCTAAGACCGCACCCCCACGGAAAAATGGAGCAAAGGTGGCTGATGGTCCGTTACGCCCAGTCAGTCAGCCATACGGCTCTGCTCCAATCGATCGAAAAGGCACTCCATCCCAACAGGGTATCTCGGCATCAGCTGGCGGGCCGATCTCTATCGACGAGGAATCGGAAATCGCAGTATTATCAGAAGTTGAGCGGGACATTTTCCTCGGCATGGAAGCACTCGAAGATGCCTTTGAAATGCTCCATAGCAAAGCAGAAATGGTACGGCGTATACTTCGCGAGCGTAATGCTGGGCTCACTGCCGCCAACCAAGCTCGAAGGGGGAATATACAGGTCCTCCCCGGTGGAACCCCATTAGCAGGCCGTTGGTCGAATTCGGGTACACCTTTTGAAGCAGAAAGCGACGATGGAATAGATGACATGTTATCTGAGATCGCGCCTTCAGATTCAGCGAGCAACATTAGCTCCAATAGGCGAAGAAGGCCGAAGAGACGGACAGAAAGACGGACACCCGCCCCTGTGGAAGAGGAGGATGAAGAATGAAGAACATCTCAACTATGCTCAATCACATTACGACGTGCCAAAACAAGCTGAATCCCCAATCTTGGCTTTCTCTCTTTTTTTTATTCTTTTGCTTCCTGTTACCTCTTTAAGCGGGATATGATGAAAATAGAACCCTTTATGAATATGGATATCTGGCTGGTCGGCACTTGCATGGATATAGGTTAATTGCCCATTTCCCCCTTCTTCTAAGCCTTTTTGTACTTTCGAGATATCTCTCCCCCTTGATACCTCCTTCTTGCCTCCTTCCACCGATGGTGTCCCCTTTTTCTTCATATCTCTGCGCTCTGCTCTAGCCTTTTTGCTCCGTTTCAGCCCATTAACGACTCCAGTTTACGATTCTAGGAAATACCATTATGATATGATGCTCAATATTCCCCTTAATCCACAACTTATGACTTGCTATTTCTTTGTGTAATCTCAATGAAGAAATTCATCTCCATGTTAAAGGTCACTCAGTAAAATCCCGGTTCCAATTCGTCCAGCGAAGGCTGATATTTTCTGTATCATTCTTTGTTCCTTTGGCAAGTAGCACAACGAAACAGCATCCTGAGGAGCTCACCGACCTTTACCAATCTCTCGCGCATCAAGTTGGGCATCCAAATTCGTACGCCTGAAGACTTTGGTGTCCTTCGCGACTGTATCACAGGCCAGATGCAGGGAAGGGTACGCAGTACAGACCGCTTCATAATTAATTCCAGTACTGATTGCTCACCATCTCGGTTTTTTCCCGTGGAATGAATATCTCGTTCTCAATGCTTTGTCCAGTGAAAGAAAAAGAACTGCATTTCATGTCAATCTCAGGATGGAAAACTCCGATGGAGGCCTTCACTTCTAGATTAGGGAAAGAAGGTATAAAAGCAGCCATGGTCGTCATTCTTTCTCCCTCCTTTACATACATACCGCCTTACGGCAATGCATGCAGCTCGAAGATCATCATTAGACTATCAGACAAGTGGCGAGCGAGTCCGATTTGTAACGCATCCGTCTAGTACTTGAATGATTCATACAGCATACAGTACAATCAATAGGGACCTGCAGATATGACGGACACCTGCATCGTCCGTCACAAGACCTTTGATGAATTCTGCATGGATCTACTCAGAGCTACTGACCGGTGCATCCCCCTCCGCAACCAGCAGTACTACACCGGTGTCAGCGTGCTGGCTTTCCACTGGGAGAATGAGGATGCTGGGATTCGAGCGCAGGAACGAGAGCTACTGGAGGTTTTCCAGTCAGAGTATGGGTTTTATGGAGAGAGTATCTCCATCCCTACCACAGCGCAGGCGCAACTGACTCTGGCGTGGGGATTGGCTGCGTTCACACTTAAACATGGCGGTACAGCGAGATTGATTATTTTTGTCTACTCGGGGTTTGCAGAGTGGGTGAATGGCGGGTTGGTTTTGTCCAGGTAGGTTTGATAGTGGAGGGGAAGTATCTACGATTATCATTCACTAAAGTCTCGATCTGGTGGCAACAGTAGCGGTCGAGCTAACGCGGGTGCGGGAAAGGTCGAAGGATCGACGATCAACTGGCCCTTGATCCAGTCTCTATGTGAGGCGTCTTCTGGACACGTCTTGTACCTGATGAACACCGTCTTCCCGCCCCCCCCCATCAACGTATCAGGGGTCAGAAGTGTTGGCCGCCACCGGGAAAGTTGGCGGTGCTACCAACCCTCAAGCCTCCTCATTTCTGAGACTGATCATCGACGAATTAAAGGCGCCGCTCGGCGCCTCTTCAGTTTCAGTTGCACAGCTCTATGCTCTTCTCCGTCTAAGAGTACCAGCCAGTCAGACCCAGCAGCATGCACCGGTCCATATTCCCAAACAAGGGAAACCAAGTATAGTGATAAACAGACTGGGTTTCCCTACACGGCCGAATTCAGAGCTTTACACTCGCCGGAATGGGCTGGAGTCGATGCATCAGGCAGCCCTAGTTTCAGTCAACCTGAGCCACGAAATCGGGGAGCCTCAGCTGGAGTATTGGAAACAGTGGCTGGCATCTCACATCACCACGCCGATGCTTTCCTCACGGATCTCGATGGAGGCGGCGTTTGGAGGGGGATCGTCGGTGATCCTTGTAGCTCTACCTCTGGAGGTGTGGACGGTGCTGGAGTTGGAGGATTGCGCATATCGCTTTGTGTCTTTGGTTCGATCCCATAACAAAGTGCCTTTGCGCTGTTGTTCGCGGCGGCCGTCCTGCTCGAGGTGCAGCGCATGAATGCGGTAGACACAAAGCGTAGAACATAAAGGATGTCAAGTCGGTTTCTGAACTACTGGGGTGCTCAACGCTTCTATTATCATTCTTCCGTCCAGATTCAGAAAGGATCTTTGTAGCCCGCTTCTACTTTCCTTCATTCAGCCTAGAACAATGCGATCATACCACTTGGAAGATATCCTTTCTAACTAATCACCTAGAATGAGGGGACAATCAATCTATTTCCTACTCCGCCATGGGCATAACGATACCTTCCTTGCATATATCTCAACCAGCAGGATGATCGTCGATTGAGTTGCTGACACGAAGAGTATCCTTGTGATATGCCCCTCGAGCATACATACTACGTAGTTTATCCCATGGCATCTTCCCCAGCATCTGATTTTATATCACGCAGTCTCATCCATCAGTCCATATCATGTAAACCCCACGCCTCGGACGTTTCAAGAACACGAGATGAAGACGAGCCTGATGCCAATTCAACGTAAAGGAGCCTCTCCATTCCCCCCCATATTCCTTGTAACCTTACGGCTCGTATCTTTTCTCGCTTCATGCTACCTCGCCCCTTGGCGCCACTACTGAGCGGAGTGAAAAGGCTGTCAATAGCTCATTCTGTGAAGGTTTCAAGTCAGCTTGCCCAAACTCGCGATGGATAGTGCGTCTTCCATCAGATGTATCTCATTTTCCTGCAGATCTACTCAACTTCTTCATCTTTCTTTTGCTGCAAAGACTGGAAGAAAATCCGCCGACGTTTAGATTAAGAACATCCTAGATCGCTTGGCATCTCGCCTGTGATTCTTCTTTGTGGGTCGATTTTTCGACTATCGCGACACTAAATAAAAACCCCTGAACGACGTTCCAGAAATCACCGCCGGAGAGAAGGTCGTCGCGTGTTGACCTTGACAAAGGGGCCATGCAGGAACCTGGTGATATCAAAATATTAAGACATGGTATCTTCCCGAGTGACAAGTCAGTTGTGCATCTGTCGGTACCGGTCAGGGATATGGCAAGCAGCAGAACGACATATGACGCTGGCGACATGCTGTCAGAATGCTGCTTATTCTACATACTCTCCGTGCCAACCGCCTTTCGTATCCTCTCGTCTGAGACGGTGACTGGCTGCCTCTGATTGCCAAAACGCATTCCTCACACTAATGATTCAGCCATATGCATGCAACCAACGGGTTGAATTGGCATCGCATGGTTCTGGGTTCAGTAAAGACGCCTCCAGTTTCTTTTGCTTTTTCTTTCTACCAGAGACTGAAAAAAGGGTCTCTCCACAGCTCTCCACTACCAAGAGCGCTACTGAGAAGACTTCAACGCCGCCCACTTCGAATACCCGAGCGATTTACGGAGTACGAGCTGGGGAAATGCATCCTCGGCTTCACCTGCTCCACCAAGAGAGGATTCGTTTTCAAGAGGATCAAAAAAGCAATTGGTGATTTGTTTTTACCTGGTCCAGATGCGCAATAGCGTGCTTGTGCTGCAGAGAACCGCATATGCAGCCAATAATGAATCACCAGTCGATAAACAAAGAGACTAAAATCTGCTACGAGGCCGAAATATAAAAACCTGCTGGAGCAAAGACGCTAACGGCGAATGCATGAATGAGATAAACTATTTTCATGGATTCCCCACCTTGCCTTCGTTGCAAGGCTCGGCCTCCAAGCGCGCTTGCAGTCATATAATAATACTGGATGATATCCCCCCGTTCTCTTGGTGCAGATGCCATACGACTTTTCTGAATAAAAATCCTGCCACGGATGGAATCTTGCAACTCTTGTGCTTTGTCACACGTACTCGATCTACCGTCTTCCAGCCAGGCTCATGTGTCACATCCCATCCTAATGAACAGCTAGCAGCCATACGCTACCTGTTGATATATCTTCCGGTGCCTTTTCCGATGAATCGAAACCTCCTCTCGCTTATATCATGACTTGGGCTTCGGTGCTATGGCACTTGGCAGCCCGACAGGATGAATATACCACCGCTACTAAACTGCCTTCCTCACGGCGGTGGGATGCGCCTTTAGTTATTGATTCCCTATCCGCTGAACACCGAAGAGGTCTGATAGCCGTCGTTGTCACCTCTCTCATCTCTGCTATTGCTACTGCCGGCTTGTTCCTCTTTATCACCTATCGCCTGATCTTCTGGCGCAAATATCACACCTCCTATATAGGATACAACCAATATGTCGTCCTTATATACAATCTTCTAATAGCGGATCTTCAAGTGGCCCTTGGGTTCCTCTTGTCTGTCAAATGGGTGGCGGATGACTCGATACACAGTTCTTCAGTTTACTGCTCTATGCAAGGATGGCTACTTCAGATCGGGGACCCGTCGAGTGGATTATTCGTGCTAGCAATCGCCGTACACACCTTCACAACAGTCTGGCTCACGAGGAAACCCTCGTATAGAATCTTGGTCGGAAGTGTCATTGGACTATGGCTATTCTGCCTAATACTAGTACTTATCCCAACACTTCGGCATGGAAACGAAACATACGCTCCTTCAGGCGCCTGGGTATGTAGAGCACCTAAACTACGTTTAAACCTCCAAATACTAACAACAACCTCATCATCTAGTGCTGGATCCACGATGAATACGAAGCAGAAAGACTCTGGACTCACTACTTCTGGATATTCTTCTCCGAATTCGGCTCCGTCTTAATCTACACCATCCTCTTCTTCCACCTCCGCCGCACCCTCAAACGATCCTCCGTCCTCCGCCACGGCCAGAAGGAAAAACTCCGCAGACTCCGCCGCGTCACGGCCGTCATGGTCCTCTACCCAATCGCATACATCATACTCTCCCTCCCCCTCGCCGCAGGCCGCATGGCAATGGCCCAAGGCCACAAACCGAGTATCTCCTACCTCTCCGCTGCCGGCGCTATAATCTCCAGTTCCGGCCTAGTCGACGTAATAATGTATACTCTAACGCGCAAAGCGCTAATAATAAACACTGAAGTCTCTCGCTCCGATCGAGACAGAGTGTACGGAACCAACATACATAGTCACGCAGCGACAGTCACTGCTGGGCCTGGAAATGTCACTACAACCGCAACCAGGCATGAAATGAGGATGCTTTCCCGACTTGCATCGAATGGGATATCAAGGAATGATGCCGGACATGGCTCGACGGAGAATATAATGGAGGGACTAGAACTTGCTGGGCTGGGAAGCGTGTATCAGAAGACTACGATTGAAATTACCCATGAGCCTGTTACAGGGGCTAGTTCGCCTTCTTATTCTGTGGCTGAGGAGCCGGTGCCAGTGCAGACTCGATCGCAGTATTCCTGGGTACCGAAATGGTCGTGAGGGGAGTTGGGAATAATGGTCCTGGGTGGCGGGGGTGGAGGGGGCGCTTTTGGAGTCTCTTATCTGGGTTACGGAATTTGATACATATTAATGAAACAACCAGCTCATGTAATTTATGATAGATTAATTAATTAGCTCTACAAGATGAAGAAGCATTGAAGTTTTGTTCTTGAGATAATCTTGAGAGCGAACGAATACAACACGATCTTGAAACAAAACTAATCTGGATTGCATTTTTGTGAACATACTCAAGAAAATTTTCTCTAGTCTATCTCACTCTCTATCCCCCGTTGTCCTTCACCACAAATTTAGTTCTTTATCAACGCCTTGCTTGCCATTTTCCCACTACGCCGACCCAATGTTCTTGCAGCCGAAGCTGCTGTCGGCTGACGAGCTCGCCCGCTATCCGCCTCCGGTTTATCTGTTCGATCCCACTGCTTCGAACAATATCGGGCGCTTCGCGAGCATTTCAAGAATGTGTGGTTGCGCTGGCATAGCTCATCATGGGGACTAACCTCTGGAGTGATTGCTTTGAAGAATGCGGCCCCGACGCCCCAACATCCCATCTCTCCTAGGCATCGGAAAATAGCCGCATCGTTCCCACGAGAGTGAATAGACCAGATTTAAGGTGCTGTAGTAGAGTTGCTGTGAGATACTTCAACAGGTGGAGCTACGGTTGACTTTGTGATTCCCAGATCAAAGAGTAGAAAAAGTACAGGAACTGAAACTTTTCCGAGCGCAAAATAATTGGGATTTGGGGAGTTTCTGAGATTAACTGCTTTTTGACCGGGCATTTTCGTCTTGCCAGCCTGTGTGCCAGTGCTGATGGTAAATGGCTCACCGAAAACACTTGTGGAACTGGTGGCTTCGGATTTGTTTTTCACCTGCACCACCAATGCTCCAGAATTCTTCGGGCTGAACGTCTCTGATGAACTGCCAACATAGAAGAGAATAAGGAGGTCGTATGTTGGTTGGTTTGGGGCTAATTGCAGGGCTCCTCTGCGTCGAAGTAAATCATGTAGCAGGTCAGGAATATCGTCATGTGTAAGGTTCTCCTTGATTGGCGTAAAATGGTTGAAGTTGATGCGAGCTTTCATGATAACTTTCGGCAGCTTGCTGAGCAGAGGGTGGTGCTCCTTAGCATAGAGCGCCTCGAGAAACTGTTGAACAGTAAACGTGGCCGCGGGTGTGGGAAGGAACTGCTTGCAAAAGGAGCCATGGGCTAAGATTAGCAACGTCCGGGCATACAGTTCCCCCTGTAGGCCATTTTCTATGAGCCCCTGGTTTAAGAGCTCATTTGTAAGAGTTGCTAGACTGGTCCTCCAATTGTCTTTGTGACAAAGTAGTTCTAGAGCTGCCTGGGAGAGTATATGCTCGGATGGGGCAATTGTCTCGAGAAGGCCACTCTCAGGCTCCATTCCAATAACAACTCGCATAAACGAATTTATGGCTTTACGCTGGAACTCAAGGCTCCGAGGGTTTTCCATACGGCAATATTCTTGATAACCTGACGCCATCTCGGGCGGGTTCTCCAAGTACAGTCGCAGACTTGACTGCCTGTCGTCTCGAAAAGCGTGTCGCCATCCACGACATTGTATCAGGCCGTTTGAAAGTTGTTCAGCCCTCATTACAACGGAGTCGCAGAAAGCAACACGACTATATGAGCGGGTGTGCCAGCTGGACGGTTCTGGTGGTGGTGCAATCTCTTAGTGCCTCAACATTGCCAGCTGTTCTAGAGAGCTGTCAGTGCGGCTGGGGTCTTCTACCCATCTTAGGACTGGATGATGGGATTAGGATTAGTAACACGTATTAGATGTGAGGGCAGTTTCTCAAAGCTGGCTTGCAGCAAACTGGCCAAAGAGGGAAGGACGCTGGGCTGTCCTTTATATATTCGAGGTCCACATTTCGATATATATAAGACTCGACCGCTTTGCTTCCCAGGATGCTTCGCGATAGAAGCTCCTGGCAGAGGGGGAGCCGGTAGGCCAATATTGGGGTGCTGGGGGTCATGTTGTATATAATATATATATTCATGACTTCTCCAAGGAAAGCCATCATGACATCCTGCACACCTCTGTTTTATATCTAAGGGTGCCACTGTTGAGTGAGTGCAGCTGCATTTGAAACGGAATTTCACCTCTCGTTGTGACTAGACATCCGTTAATAGGGAGGTGAATTCCATCGGTGACCACCAAGAAGCGGGAATATCACGGCCCAGCTCAAAAAAATTCATAGATATTCGGGTATATAACTAGAATAGTACATCAATGTATATTCTTACAACATTCTTCACTCCGTCAAACTCGACCGGGCATTCCCTTGCGTAGATAAGCAGATGGCACTTCACAGGGAGAACTTCCTGTAACCATGTAGCTGAAGGTAACGATGGTAGAGGTATTTCCGCCCCTAAGTTTTAAAATGCTCGATTTTCCGGTTTTGCGTCACTCAGCCGTACATAAGTCGGCCGTTTGAGAAGCATAGTCGACGGCCGATTCCAGAGGGAGACTTAACGAATGATTCCAAATTCACTCGCCTCAACCCAGCGAAATTCACGACGATCCCACACCTTTGAACTCCGGGTTATGCTCCATGGTCTGAGTGATAAAGCCTCGCAGCGCAGCCCACCGTGACGAGTTATTAGCATCACCACCAGCTCCTTCACCGCCCATATCCGCATCACTCTTCGATGAGGGTGCACCCAGCCCAGCCGCCATCTGGCTCATATTCCTCGCAAACCGGTCTCGCTCCATCTTATCCAATTTTTCTTTCCTCTTCATAGCGCCAGGTTTATGTTTCAAGCTCTTATGCTTGATGATATTCACTTGGCTATTGCCCGCCGCTCCGGACTCTTCATCCTCAGCATCTGGCAAAGCATCGGCGAGAGAGTCGAGGTTTGTCTTGAGTTTTTTCGAGGGTCGTCGCCGCTTAAGTGGTTTGGTGCGAGATTTCTCTATCTTATTCATAAAAGTTGACCGCTTAATTACGCGCTTGTCTTTTTTGGATGTGCGGAATTCTGCATCAAAGCCATCGTCGTTGGAGCTGGTGGGTGGGGTATGCTTCGCGAGTCCTTTGCCTGGTTTGGCTTTGGGGCGTATGGGAGCCTGTGATACAAAGTGTTAGATAAATAGGTATATAGACTGGTATCTTAGTGACTTACCATGATGTTAAGCTTGATGCTGAAGCTGTCGCGAATCGATTTATTTTTTTTATCATCTCAAATCTGATAATTTTGAGGATCGCCATGTTTGCCTAGTTTGCACTTGACATTTCTAATCCCCGCGTATAAAAAAAAGGATGGTCTCAGCCCACTTCTCCCCGCCAGACAAGATAATCATAGCATTGTTTTAGTTTCCTACTGTGAGGATGAAGGATGTTGAAGAGTCTCGCAGGCTGCTCAGGGAGCAGATTGCAGCTACTGAATCCCAGCTTCAGAGACTGAAAGAGCAACTAGCAGAACTCGAACAGGAGCCTAGAACTCCGACAGAAGCTGAGGAACAAACTCCTAATACTGGAAACTGGCCTCTCTTGCAGGATGAGTACAGACGGTATGGACGGCAGATGATTGTTAGCCAGATAGGATTAAAAGGTAGGTGAATTACAGGAGGTAGCAAGGCGTGAAGTTAGCTCTAACTAGTCATATATGTACAGGCCAACTAAGTCTACGAAACGCGGCGGTTCTCCTCATCGGAGCTGGAGGATTGGGCTGTCCCGCAGCTCTATACCTGGCTGGCGCAGGTGTTGGGAAGCTCGGATTTGTTGACGGCGATCGTGTCGAGCACTCGAATCTTCACCGTCAGGTCCTGCATCGTACGAGGAACACTGGGAAGTTCAAAGTGGATAGTGCTATTGAATATTTGAAAGAGTGAGGGTGGAATTACCCGTATGTCGCGCAGTATTCGTTCTGACTTTATCAGGTTAAACCCGCATCCTACATACGTCCCATACCGTTCTCATCTCGATTCACAAAATGCACCGGATATCTTCGCCGAGTATGATGTCGTGTTGGACTGCACAGATAACCCTGCAACGAGGTACCTCATTTCCGATACTGCTGTGGTCACCGGTATTCCAGTTATATCTGCATCAGCGCTGCGAACGGAAGGCCAACTAATGATACTCAACTATCCACCACGAAAGCCGGGTAATGAGTCTGGTGGCCCTTGCTATCGCTGTGTCTTCCCAAAACCTCCCCCAGCAGATAGCGTGGTAAGCTGCGCCGATGGCGGGATCATCGGCCCGGTGGTGGGGATGATGGGCGTCATGCAAGCACTGGAAACGATCCGTGTTCTCACGGCACCAGCAGAGGGAGTGGATGTGACGGATAGTAATCGAATTGTGCCGACACTTCATATATTTTCTGCGTATTCCACGCCTCCATTCCGGAATGTCAGGTTGCGACGGCGGAGGGCTAAGTGTATGGCGTGTTCTGAAAATGCTTCGATATCCGTTGAGTCGCTTCGTGCGGGTTCGACCGACTACGTCCAATTCTGCGGGTCGTCGAGTCCAGTCTCTCTTCTCACCCCAAGTGAGCGAGTCGGTGCAAAAGAGTTTGAAGGTCGATATTTTAAGCCTTGCTCAGAGATCTCTCAGGCTAAAGGGCATCTGATTGACGTTCGAGATGAGGTCCAGTTCGGCATCTGCTCCCTTCCAACCAGCTTAAATATCCCGATATCCACAATTCTAGCATCATTCAACAGCACAGCCGACGAAGGAGAACTTCCATCATGGCTGCCGTCAGATATTGCTACTGATAACTCCACAGCGCCTATTAATATTGTCTGCCGTTTAGGAAACGACTCTCAGACTGCGGTTGATATAATGAAGCGTCTGGGTCTCGATCGGGGAGGAGAGCGATATATCGGCGATATCAATGGCGGGTTAAACGCCTGGAGAAGGGACGTAGACCCAAGCTTTCCCGATTATTAGGTCTCAAAATACTGCAAAAATCGAGTATAGACCATGAAGTTTGAAAGCGGCGAACTACGGCTCAAAAGGCGTCTCATCGATCCAGGCCCAATCAACGAGGACCCTACCCTGCTCCACCAGAGCGAGTTTTTCAAAAACACTCATCGACACATCGATATCAGTCGGTTTACACCCGACGCCTACCCAGTGTCAAGTTAGAATGCGATACACATATGATGTTGGGGGAGGACATACATCGATCGACAACCGTAACATCCACACTCCTCCCATTCCTCCTCAACCGAATCTTCAGCCCACATAACGGATTCTGATTCGGATCCGACCCCGTGCTCACCGCATCATACAAGTCCTTGGACACAGCGCAGATATTCTCTGATGCGGAACTAGTTATGCCGCACGAACCCAGGGCGGGTTCATAGTAGGTTAGGTCGCCTGTATACGGCCCACCATTTCCAGTCGGCAGGGGAAGGTTGGATCCATTTCTGAAGAGTAAATGTCAGCTCAACATACCCCATGAATAGTATCATAACTGTAGATAAATAGATTAGATAGATATGTAAAAACTGACCGGTTCTTCCCACTCAACCCAGCAGCCAACCCAATGATTACCGCCAGAACAAAAATGACAGCAACACCAAGAGCGATGAGCACTCGTTTTCTTTTCTTCCTCTCCTCAACGGTTCCATCGAGTAAACCTAGTTTCAGCTTGAGTTTCTCCGTGAACGTTGCGTTCGCGAAGCCGGCGCCCACACCTCCAGCAGCAGCAGCTCCATCCACATCACCATGTGTATGTGTATCCTTGGGCGGAGGAACAGGTGGAGGAACAGGTTTCCGTCTCGGAACACCCACTACTCCTACATCTTTCATCACCATGCCGTCATCATCACCATGAGCGCTAGTATCATGATGGGTGGAAAACCCCTTCTCAACCTCCCCAGACATGATTGGACTATTGCGATGGTGATCGTCGTGTTTGAACTTCTCGTCAACATTTGTAGAGGATGTGGAGACCGAGGGGGAAATAGAGGGTGATGGTGCCATTGCTATATCTTATTCATTGACAAATATTTATTTGCCCCGTGAATTAAGCAATCAATGAACAGTTACCTAGCTATGAAAATATCAAACAAAGAAAATAATTCCTCGTTGGCAAACATCTAATTTCTTACGCTGGCGATAAATCTTTAATGCGATGATGCTTGTCAGGGGTAAAACGGGAACTAGGATGTTTCAAACCACCAATGATATGCAGGTCATTTATCCTTAGCGGGCGTCAAACTGACTTACATCAAAGTGGAGGATCGCTCGTCTGTGCTGAATGCTTGACATTATTATGGGGTTTAGTATGGAGTAGTAACTACATAGTAGCTACATAGTAAATACTTTACAACCAGCAATATCAATGTACGGAATGGTGAGTTATTAATATTGGTGGTGAACTGGTGAACTCCCTCGGTCCGCATCACGAGATTAGCGCAAGGATCCGACATTAACAAAGCTAATAAAATCCCAACAAGTTCGCTCAAGCGTTATTCGGGCGATGCATGAAGTAACAGATGAAGATGAAGATGATGATCAATAATTCTACAATATGCTCCGTAAATATGGTATCTGGTGCAAACAAGGCTCTCTCTCCCAGCCTCCTCCTCCTCTTCTTCATCCCAGCCCCTTCCCAGCCTCCCCAGCAATAATCGCTCCGAAACTCAATTGGCCGATAAATTGGAGGTAACAAAATCCCATTCAAATCTAATCCTGAAAGATACCAACAAAAAACCACATCGAGGAAGAAACAGAAAGGGAATATGGGGGTGGTAAAAAAAATATGTATATACAGGCTGTCTTTCTAGTGAACTGATTGTCGTTGACCGTGATGGTGGGAGGAGTAAATTAAATAATCAGGACAGCCATTGGGTTGGTTTAAGCGCATGCCGTGACGGGGCAGTGCGAGAAAGTAAAGTAAGAGTTTTGAGGGTATATAGATGTAAAATGGTGAGATAGCTCGGCTAGTCTATTTGGTGCCGCGACGCTTGGCCATCTGGGAGCGGATGAAGAGAAGGAGCAGGCCGACAGCGACGACGAAGACGACGCAGAAGACGACCATGACACCAGGGTTTCTGGCGGCCCAGTTTTTGCGCTTGGAGAGCATGTGGGTGGCCTCCAAGGCGACTCTTTTGGTGAGGTCGAGAGCAGGCATTGTGCTGTGTGAGTCGTATTAGTATGTGGCTGTAATTGGTTGTATCGCTGTGTAGCGTAGCTCTGCGTCGACTTACAGAGATTTGGAGAGGACTGAGGGAGATGAAATTGATCAAGCGGTCGAATCCCTTTGGCACTACTTGACGGTGTTAGCGGGAGTTGGGGTTGTGCGACGCGCGAAAACCTGCTTGGGGGAAGACGTACAGCACGAAAGCAGAGACTAGGTGCTTGGCTAGACAGGAGCAATTGAGCGGATGTCGACGTTTTGAGGGAGAGAGTGAAGTAAGAGGATGAAAGGTGAAAAGAAGAAGAAGAAGAAAGAGGAGAGAAAGAGAAGAAAAGAAGAGGAAAAATAAGAAGAAAAAAAGCGGAAAAAGGCCCCTCTCTGACTTCCTTGGCTGGCGTCAGTTTTTACGGCTTGCATACAGCTCCGACTACGGGTAGCGCGGTACAGCGCATACAGCGTCTTGTCACGTATGGTAACGAGCCGCGGAAAAAACTGAAGAAAAAAGGAAAAAAGGAAAAAAAAGGCAAAAATAAAAAGCTCATTTCGAATAAATTGCGGCCCACCAGCTAGTTAGTTTATCCCTCACCAGATCAACCCAGGGAAGAGCTGCTGAATGATGGCGATTTCTCGGTCGGCAGGGAGAGCTCTTATGAGCTCTAGCTATGGCCAATCACGCTGTGGTTTGGGGGTAGCTCGGCTTGGTCGGCATCACGCTGTATATCCCAACCACTTCACATTTCTATGTATCTCCGCTTATGCACATCCATCGTAAGAGTTCTCACCGCATCGTATCTCTCTCTGTATTATTCTGTAATATCTGCGCGCTCCCGCCTCTGGTCCGCCCTCACCCATACCGTACTGTACTTGTATCGTATGTAACCTCGGCCAAGCTGCGGGGAAACTAATCACCGATTTTCGTCCTGGCGATCCGCGATCTGCATATTACTGCTTTTATGGCACACGAGATGATATCTTTGGGCGCGTTAATATATCTACCTTTATAAAGAGCATTGAACCTAGCTACGATGGCGATGGCGATGTGAACGTAGTGGCTCATCCAGATACTCACAAGCTCTAACCATCTAGCGCAGTTCGATCACCCGACTTATCGGCCCTCGGTCGAAACGCCTGCATCCTCGCAATAACACAAGATAGCTTCCTCCTTGCTAAACTGCCCTGTTATACCTCTGCATCCAGTCCTCGAACGCGAGCTTCTCCTGGGCTACGCTAGCGATGTATAACAGTCCCCTCCACGACGGTCGGCCAGAAGACGGTACAGATACCTTAAGGTCGCTATCCTCACACAACTCCTCGGTTGCAAGCTAATCAAAAGCTGGATGGGAGCCTGACTGAAATATTCTGAAGCCGGATACTCTCACAAAGGGGCGAAATGAGTGACGAGCTGTCCTACTTCAGCATGTTTATATGATGCTTACGCTGACACATCTGCCTTTTCCACTCAAGAAAACCGAGAAAGCCTTTACTTATAAATGACGCTCGGGGCTGCATTATATTGGTGAACATATTGGTGAACATCTAGAAAGATATATAGCCGAGAGTATCTCCTAATATTCTGATATATTCTGGATACATAGCTACTTTCGTGGATCTAGAGATGAATTATAAGGAGAAACTATCCATCACCTTGTTAAGAATGAAATCCTATACACGCACTGAAAAGCCGATTTCTCCGAAACCCATTTTGCTCTGGTCAGATCGCAAAAACAATCATATTGTAATTATAATTAACTCAACAAATCCCTTGACAATCATTATCACCACGACATCTCCACCAGAAAGAGAAACAGCGACTTGCATGCGGAAGGCAATAACTTTATACAATCATGATGGAATCAACAATGGACGTAAGATTTTGATGTGTCTCTTGATAAGCTTCAAAGTCCAACTGTATGATAATTCTCCCTCGAACCATTTTTTGTTCAACATTCAAGGAGAAGGTTATAAACGACAGATACGAAAGAGAGATGCGTACAAAGTTCCTCTATCTTTGAATTGATCACTCATTTCTTTTTTTCGCTGATGCTATCCTACAAACCACCATCAAGAATGAAGTGATAGAAGGATGTGTGGCCAGAGGATCAACCCGGGCTTAACAGTCCCCATTTATACCAAAGGCATCAAACCAACGGTGAACACACATATCCTCTGCCTCACGAATACAATAAGAGACTTGACCTCAACTCTTTGAAATGCTTTTGGCCTCAAACATGCTCGTTCTGGGTCGGCTCGATGGTTGAAGCAATATAAATCAACCAATCGGCCGGGGGAGGGTTAGTTGAATACGAGGGTGTGCCCCACTTCGATGCTGAACTTCTTCCAGCCCAACTCCGTTCCCAGATCTTCCCGCTGAAGGAGGGGTA
This sequence comes from Arthroderma sp. MBC 929, assembly GCA_030789285.1. Taxonomy (NCBI): domain Eukaryota; kingdom Fungi; phylum Ascomycota; class Eurotiomycetes; order Onygenales; family Arthrodermataceae; genus Arthroderma; species Arthroderma sp. MBC 929. Next base: position 492,711 of record JARJUX010000001.1, on the reverse strand, counting down.
TTCTCACTAAATGATCTGGTTGTTTCGTTCCTCAAGTCACCTACGAGTGGTAATACTTCCCCCCCTTCACATCTGAATCCTGATAGAAGATCAGGATGCTGTTTGTGTTGTACAAGGATTCGGAGCCAGCCACCCCGTGAACTTCCGGCATGATTGAGGTTGAGACTGGTGTCTAAACTTGCAGCTATTCTTTGCTCCAACTAAGAGGCGTTCCCCGTTACATTTGCTTCCTGATACAGTCTATCAAACAAAGAATATAGAAATCTCGCCAGCGAAAACACCCAAAAATGGCGGATCCTTTCAGCGTTGCTGCCTCAGCGCTGACTGTTGTCATAGCTGCCATTCACTCGACGCAATCACTCTATGAGACTGTCAAAAGCTTCAAAGATCGCAATAAAACTTTACAACGACTTCAAAATGAGCTCAAGAGTCTGATCGATATCTTGAACTTGTTGTCGCAAGTGGCTGATCCTGACTTGCCGATGATGAACCTTCTACATGGTCCTGTTGATCGGTGCAGACAAGTATGCCGCGAATTCGAGCGATCGATGAAAATTTTCAATGATAAATCAAAAACAGGCTTTCGAGATTGGGCAAAGATGGAATATATGAGAGGTGATATAAATGAATTTATAGATTCTGTCGCAGAGTATAAGTCAACAATTTCAATCGGTCTAGGCACTATTACCATGTTAGTCGCAATTCCTCACTTGCCTAGGCTCTACTAACATCTTCATTAGGCACACCACCAAAGTCACCCAAAAACTTCTGCAGGAGTACGATGAGCTGGTCCAGGATACGGCATATAACCTCGAGCTTCGTTTACAGCAGATAAATGATAAAATGGAGCAGCTTCCTAGCACAAACACCCACACCTCAGACATCACTATAGACTTGAAAGATGAGAGAGAAGTGACCGAGCAGTGCCTTCGGGTCTGTGAAGATGCAAGAGTTTACATCGAATCATTGGCAAAACGAGAATCACCTCTACTGCGAGAAGCGAGCCAGAACACTGCTGATAAGAACACGACAGAAGAATATACACGAAAACGCTTCGAAGCACAGCTATTGACGAATCAAGTCCTGGATGACAATCGGGATAGTTTAAATGAGACGGTCACGCGTCTTCAGACACGCCTCAAGTCCATAATCTTAAACGGTCCCAGAAGCGACAGTGAAAGATTGCAATTACAGGAAGATATCGAGATTTCAAAGCAGTGCCTAGAGGTGTGCAAAATGGCTAATGAGGCTTCCCGGCAGAAGGTATACAGAATCGGGGAGGTTGTTGCCGACGGTGAGAGTGATCAAGTAGTGGTGACTACCTTAGCAGACCTATTCGACATCAATAAAGCGCTGTCCAAGGGGAACTCAGCGCAGTTGGTTGGCTCTATGACGGACGAGAGTCTTCAGCATCTGACTGAGAAACGTTACAGCAGTCGTTTTGGGGCTTTGACTGCGAACCCTAGCCCTTCGACGGCTAGCGCTACCAGACCGCCGACAGCTGTCGGCGTTCAGAGGAGTACTTATTCTCAACCTCAAGATGAAGTGCAGACTTTTAGGCCAAAAGTAGCGCGTAATAGGTCGTCCCCCAACGAGATGAGGAAACGGGTGGCGGGTGATGTAGTGCAGCTTGAGACAGAGTCTAGTTAGTCAGGGCATGTTTCTCACTAGCCGCAAAATACCCCAGGCAGCTCACAATAGGCCAAGCCTTTTGAACTACACGTAACCTTTGGGCGTGATTTACTTTTCTCAGATAAATGCTAATGAAACTAGATGATTGAATGGGACATGTTATTTTCACGGACATTTGAAATTTGGGCAGGGGCTTAAAAGCTATCTGTCGCCCTAATTTAATTCCAAGAGTTCCCATAGAGGATAGGAGAGAGTTGCTTTTTGGCCACCACTAAATATACTGCTGTACGAAGCTTAGAGGCGAATTGCATGAAAGTGTTGTTTTTGTTTCATGGCTGGTTCCAGGTGGGAGCAATGTTCTTTTTTAACAGTTATCTTAAGATTCCTTCGGGCCCATTTGTAGATATGGCAAGGGCAAAAGCACTTATGATCTCCCAACCCAGGAGCTCCCAAGACAAGTAATTGTGAGATGCCCGGGCCATGCATTAAGATTTTGTGATTGGTAGTAATCATATATAAAGTTGCAGCCCAGAAGTCTAAAGTGTAATAGTGATGGATCAGGTGTGGCCTTCTGCTCTAATTCACGGCTATTTCACATCTATTTAGACCATTTCTCCCCTCAGCTACTGAATATAATTACCACTAAAGCCTTCCCTGATTTACTGATATCAATTGAAGGACTATAGCATCGCCAGGATTCACGTAAAATTTCGCAAGAGCGAACATATCCCGGAGTTAAAGGAGGATGGACATAAACGGAGTTAGTAGGTTTATGACGTGTCGATCTGCTCAACCCATTGGATATATATAGAGTGGCTTCGGATCCATATATCTGATATTAGAATTAACTCCAGACAGTTTTGGAAAAAAAGAAGCAAGCGGTAAGACACCCCCGTCGTTATGTTCTATACCACGATCCAAGTCTAAGAGAACAGCTGTGCAGTTTCCAATACCATTCGCAGCATCAAATTTTAAATCTAGGTTCTCGCTCTATCTTGCAAATCAACGCCATGTCTCGAGTCTGGCTTATCACCGGGTGTTCTAGCGGATTCGGAAAGGAAATCGCTCTCGCAGCGGCAAAGATTGGGGATAGAGTCGTTGCCACGGCGCGGGATATCTCCAAAATCGAGGATTTGGAACAAGAATACCCCCGGCTTATCATTAGAAAGAGACTTGATGTGCTTGATAGTGATGAGCAGATGCGAGATACCATCAAGGATATCATCAGCCAGGTCGGCAAGGTCGATATTCTAGTGAATAACGCTGGGTATATTCTTGAAGGCGCGATTGAGGAATGCAGGTAATGACCTCCCTTCTCTTTTCCATTTCCATTTCCTTCCCTTTTATTGGCTGTCTTACTGATCCGGATCTGCAGCGCGGAAGAAGTTCAAATGCAATTTTCCACCAACGTCTTTGGACAGCTAAATGTACTTCGTGCAGTGGTTCCATACATGCGGGCCAATAAATCCGGCACAATCGCCAATCTGGGCTCAATCGCAGGCTGGGCCGGAAGCCCAAGTGCGGGATTGTATTGTGCTAGCAAAGCGGCCGTTGCAATGTACACCGAGTCTCTACGTGGGGAGCTTGCCCCGTTCAATATCGACGTGACTTGTATCGAGCCAGGCTACTTCCGGACCAATTTCCTCCAGAGCGGACGCAGAACTATTGCGAAGAATAGAATTCCCGAACTGGCTGCTGTGACTGATCAGACCAAGGGGTCGTTGGATGCATATAACAGAAAGCAACCTGGCGACCCCGAGAAAGGGGCGGAAGTTATCGTGCAGGCATTGACGAAGACTGGTGTGTGTGAGGGTAGAACTCTGCCGGCCAGGCTGGCTTTGGGAAAAGACGCGGTGGCAATTATTGGTCGAGCTATCAGTCGACATAGGGAGGAGTTGGATGATTGGGCGGATATCGCGTCAACGACGAACTGTAGTGATGTGGATTAGAGATTTTAGCAGAACATTTCTCGGATGCATTTAGTAATTTAGACTGCAATCAACAATGCAGTTTCTCAAAGCTTTGACGTTAATAATAGCGATATCTACCAGCTGCAGCTCCCAAGTTCAAACAGTTCGTTCTCTTTGAGTTTGTCCTGCATCTTTGGCTTTTCGGATGCAGCCACCGAGTAATGTGCATGCAGGATGCTGCAGTAGGAGGATAATGACATCAACATTAGGGGAATTTATTTTGATAATATCTGGCTGAACAGCTGCTGGGACGTGTGGACAGTCCCATTGACTATTCTCACCTCCTCGAGGGAAAGGAGTGTCAAGAGCGGCGCCCATCAAGTATACTTCGGCAAAAGAACCGACGCCGTGGAAGGTTTGAAAAACGGGATGCGCTTTAAACTAATATTTCTTCTTCTCCGTTAATCTGATGCCTGGAAATATCTCGAATTATCATGATATTCGCTCGCTAGAGCCACAATAAAGACGCGACCAATATTCAACGGCGCTATCTCCACCCCGCGCCGGAGCTGAGTCCGACACACCCCGCCATCGCCTCCGTTCATTTCATCAACTAAAACTTTTATGGCGGTTACAGCCCGCTATCATTGGGCAAAACATCTCTAGAATCCCAAGCTCTCTCTTCAGGATGCCGTCACAGAATAGCTACGGCTATACAGCCGATATCCATCTTCAGCCGAACCGGGATACAGCCACCCACACACGGCACATTCCTCGGGCACGGCGTCGCGGTCGCTATCCCGTTTCAAGCCTGCTGCATGTGCGTGATAGCAAGGGACTGTGAGGACTACATAGAGAGAAGGCTCATCCCTCTCTATGGTCCTCTTTTCATACTCTCCTTTTCTTTTCTTCTATTAGTTCTGTAGATATCTGGAATATCTAATACCTCTTCATTTCTATTTCTCACATCTACCCAACGACCTGTACAATGTCTTCGAAACCTGAGATCGGCTTCGTGGGCCTGGGCGCCATGGGCTTTGGCATGGCCACCAACCTAGTCAAGCAGGGTTATCCAGTCAGAGGTTTTGACGTTTGGGCTCCCTCGTTGGAACGATTCAGAGAAGCAGGCGGTTCAGTCGCGTCGTCTCCCGCCGATTCGGCGCGAGGGAAACAATACTATGTCTGCATGGTCGCGACAGCCGCGCAAGCTCAAGCAGTTCTATTCGATGGTGATGACGCCGTTGTCCCTGCCCTTCCGAAGGGCGCTACCCTCATCCTATGCGCTACTATCCCCGCTACCGCCGCACAAGCTATAGAAGCCACCATCATCTCCCTTGGACGAGACGATATCTATTTCATCGATGCACCTGTATCTGGCGGCGCTGGACGAGCTGCTGCGGGAACCCTATCGATTATGGCCGGCGGGCCTGACGAGGCGTTAGAAAAGGGGAAATTCCTCTTAAGTGAAATGTCGGATGAGAATAAGCTATATCTCGTCCCAGGAGGGATCGGCGCGGGCAGCAATATGAAGATGTTGCATCAAGTGTTGGCTGCCATTCATATCCTGGCCGCCTCGGAGGCCATGGGATTTGCGGCGCATCTAGGACTGGATCCAAAGGAGATAGGCGACGCAATCGCGCAAACCGATGCCTGGAGCTGGATGCATGAAAATCGCGTGACTCGCATGCTCGAAGAAGATTATTACCCCGGCGTCAGCGCATTGACTATAATATTAAAGGACGTGGTAAGTATTTCACTTTACGGAGTAACCTCCAAGCATGACGGCAGGTACTAATTTCTCCTCTCCAGGGTATCGTCACCGCCGCGGCCCGCATGCACAACTTCCCTACCCCCCTCTGCTCAACCGCCGAACAAGTCTTCCTAAACGGCATCCAACTCGGTTTCGGCTCCCACGACGACTCCGGCGCAGTTCGCGTCTACCACCCAACTCCAATCGCACAAGCCGCCTCAAAGGACCTAACACCCGAGACCAAATCCGCACGCCAAGACCTCGTCATCGCCCTGCTGCGAAACATCCACCTCTGTGCCGCCGCTGAGGCTGTATCGTTCGCTAAAGCCCTGAACATCTACATCCCACAGTTCTACACGCTGGTTAACGCCGCGGCGGGCGCGAGTACAATGTTCAAGACGCGCGGGGCAGAGATGATTGCCGGCGTTAGCGGAGATAAGATCAAAGAAGGCGAGAGTGGGAGGAGCTTAGACGCTGCCATTGCCGAGCTGGCTGGTGTTGTGCAGAGTGCGAGAGATTTATATTGTCCTTTGCATTTGGGGAATTCGGCTTTGAACCTGATGATTTCTACTCAGAGTTTGGGGCTGGGAGAGGCGGCGGATAGTAATGTTATTCGCGCGTATCCATAGATTTTACACGGTTGTTTTTTGGGTCAAGTCTACGTTTATAGTTTTTAGCATGATATCTCCTTAGAATTTTCAGACTTTCATTATTTCTATACTTCGATATCTGATGGTTGCCTAATGTTGAAATCTACATCATCCAATGAGCAATCCCATCTCACAGGCTGCATACCTTAGTTCCCTCGCTAACATGAGGCTGCCTTGCGATTGTACAACCTTTGCTCTCCTGATAAAATATTCCTCTTCATCGCGTGCTGAACTTCACCATTACAATTATGAGGATCGATATCACCAATAATGAAAGATTCAGATCCGCATTCGCAGCGGCAATCCGCGTATTCGCTTCTCCAACCACCTCGAAAATGGACGGCAAAACACGTTGAAATGGCTCAGGCTCAGATCATTGAGAATGCTAGTCCGCAGGCAATAGTTCCGGGATATCTCCCGAGTGAAGATGAACCTGGTATGTTTTTTCCGCTGATTTTTCCTTGCTCATTCCACTGATTTCCAGCCAGAATTCAACCGACTCGCAACGGAATTCTGTCAACCCAGCAGAGAGGAGCTCGAAAATAACCATGCAAGATTCTTCTCTCGAGAAACCATGTTTGGGTCCGCATTTCAGGCCATTGCCAGATATGTTCAACTGCTGGACTGGAGCGCCCCAGGAGAATATAGATATGTTGATAAAGACTACCTTCTTCAAATCCTTTATCCAATTATAGATGAAATCGACGGAGGGGATAAACTGTAAGTGTTTTATCTAATTAACTCTTCCATGTCACCGACTTCATCCATTGGGCTGACAATAGCAAAGATTGTATCTCCCTGGTATAAACGTGCCACTTACAATACCGCAGCTCTCACGCAAAACTAAGCCTTTGAAGGATTTTGATACAATTACTCGGATAATAGCCAGGGGCGAATCGTATAGTGTTCCACTCATGTTTCTATCAGTAAGTCTATCCACCACAAGAAATTATTCATGAAGTTTGAATTGCTCAGCTCATTCCTAATTTCTAGATCGTCAAAGCAGACTATAATGCCGAGACCCAGATAGCTCGAAATGAGCTTCCACAGTGTCTGCTCCAGGCAATATTAGCTTATTCGCAGAATCCAAATCTTCAGCAATACACGGCATTTGCAATCTGTCTTCACCAACTGACGATACGAGTCGTCAAGGCCACGGTATCTCAAACCTATCTTAGGAATTTCTTTGAGAGGGGAGAAATTACTGAACCTATGCAGCTTTATCGATCTGAGCCGTTTGAAATATTGGATCGAGAGGGACGTAGGGGCTTTCTTCGGCTTATTATGGGTGTTTTTAGGGATCTTGTTGAAAAGGAGGAGGCTGAGATTGAGCTTCCGGGTTATAACACGCTTAAGCCTACAACAGTAGTCAAGGAAAAATAAATGTGTTAAGAAATGCTTCATGAGCTCGAGGTCCGGAGGGGGCATAATCATCCAAAGTGGAATTTCCTTCTGGGAATCGCCTGATGGCATCGTTTTGAAGCCTTGCGTCCTCGAGGTATCCTCGGCGTCAGCCTTCAGAAGCGCCTCAGGAATCTCTTGGCATTTCCCACAAACCTTTTGTCTTGGCAATTGTGAAGCTGATCTCTCTCCTCAACATCCCTTTTCTCTCAAGGGACCGAACACACTGACAGCGCCTTATGATATTCTGCCTTCGTATGTCACAGTCTGCCATAAATGCGCGATCGTCGTGTGGCGGAGGGAATAGTAAAATTTTCCTATTCTGTCTTACATGATAGGTTTTGTTATGGTTTCTTTTTGGCATATCCAGTATGTTTTTCGAACAGCATTGGTTTCGAATCCCACCATGAGAATATCTTGTACTTTACGCATCTGTACTACGAAGCGTTCCCATAATAGCAAGAGAAATGCTGAGCGACAGTAGTCAAAGGCTATGCCTGTCCAGCCTTGCAGCCCTCAGCCTCCAATGCACCCGAGATACGTGCCAACCATTTGTTGGCGGATGGTTGACCAGGGTCACTGCCCCTCTGAAAAACAGCCTCCATGACATACACCGTCTGATTTCTTCAATTTATATACCCATCTCCCGTTCCACATATCAGATGCAATAATCTTCCTCTAATAGTCGACCCGGGAATGCGCAGATATTGCTTGAAAAGATGGCAGAAATTTTAGGCGTTGTGAGCGCAGGCTTCAGCATCGCATCCTTCACAATTCAGATTGCCGAAAAAACCAACAAGATTCGACACTTTCTTAATGACGTCAAGTCGGCCCCAGCAGAGATCCAGATGCACTTGCAGGATATACAGCTCTTAACCGAAATTCTGCGAGATTTTGATACACAACGGCCTGGCGGTTTTGGGAATCAAAGAAGCAGGCAATGTGCAGAGCAGTGCCGCCAGGCAGCTAATCTGACTTCTGATTTTCTAAACGACATCCAGAAAATAGTGGCGAAGCGAAGGAAGCGTGGTTCCATTGAGTTTGCTTTCAAAAGAGATGACCTTGAGAAACTTTTGCGACGGTTGGAGACTATCAAGTCTACGCTCCATATGGCTCATATGTATGTTATATAGCCATTCTTTTCTGAAATCAACTTGGGGCAGAAACCTAATTGTGAAGTAGGATCAGTCAGATGCAGCATCAGGCCTTCATGTCCGAGTGGGCAGAGTATCAAAACAAGATGATGCAGAATCTCACAGCACAAGTCTCACCAAATGTTCAACTAACATCTTGTTCTGCAGAAACATCATCATTATCATCATCAAAGCCTATCGCATTAACAAAAAGTCAACACCGAACTTCAAGGAGACCCGCATTTCGCATAGAGCTGCCCATCTGGATGGGGGGTAAAGTTTGGGAAGTCTACACTTCCCGAGCACAAGTTGAATGGGCTTTTCGCTTGAGAACATACAATATTATCCCACATGGTTCTCTGATTTTTAGACTTGCACAAGATGGAGATATGGATGGGCTGGCAGATCTTCTAAGATCCAACCAGGCCTCTGTCTTCGATTGTAACCCAAGAGGCGAAACTGCTCTGCATGTAAGTGATAAGATGAGTTTGTCTGAAATAATTAAGTATTATAAAGCCAGTAACTCATATCCCAAGCTGTCTGCACGCGAGGGTCAGGTAGCGGCATGCCAATTTCTGTTGGACAGAGGGGCGGACCCATGCGCAATAGACCGTCGCTTAAGGTAAGCAATCAATACCACTTCAAGGATATTGATTTGTCAGACTGACGGCTACTGCCTAGGACACCATTACATTATGCCCTCAGCTTAGCAGGGATATTCTGGGAGCACCCCAGGCATGAAGAGTGGAATCCGAGACTCCCTTACCAGCAATGTATTTCAAAGCTTATCCCAGCTACACAAGATGCGATTCTGGACATGAACGAAAGTTTTCTTATTGCAGATGAAGCTGAGTTGCTACGACAAGCCATCACGTTTATATACCCTCCATTTTACCAAAGATCACTGTCTGAACGCATTAGTCTTTGCGGACGAAGTCACGAAATAGTATGGAGCACGGAAATGATTCCATTAATCTTTACAGTTGAAGAGAGAAAAAATATGTCCATCTATCGACAGCAAATTCTACCATTTGCCGTCCGACAGTGTACGCGTGCAGCCCTCGCCTCCGAATTTGAACTCAATGGCTACATTGCACTCCTCGCGAGTATCCTCTCTGGCTATCCCCGTGAACTAGCAAAATGCCAAGTTAATGGTCAATCTCAGGGACTGATAATGCCATTTCTTCGACAATCTTTGAATAGTAATCGGACTGGCTGTCCCTATCGGGAAATAGAGGGGTATCGGTCATTACAAAGACGTCTCCGTACAAAGCCACTTCCATTGATTCAGATTTGGGCTCAGTCTCTTCAAGCCGCCAACATTGATCTTTTACAAGTCGGGAAATTAGAGTCGCAGATACTCGCCCAGAATTGTATTGATAAAGATATGCCAGCTTATACGCGGCTGCGACAGAAGCATGGAAGATATCAATACCATCCTAAGCAAGATGTTACCGTTCGGCTTATTGGTTTCAGCTATGGTGCCAAACCAGAGGAATGGCACTGCTGGGTGTCAAATTTTCGGGACGAGTATGCTGGTGAGTTCTGGGATATGGTGGCCAACACAGAGCCTGGAATAGATATGCCAGGCTCTTGGGTGGATTAGGAGGAATGCCGGCCATGCTTCGGACTCTCAATATATAAGAGCTCTGGTGTGGGAGAATCCCATAGAAGTTAGAAGCTGCAGCTGGCTAGCTCATTCACTCATTATCTCCCGTTGGGTTTCTAGCTCTGTTTAGCATAATATTTCAATTCATGTTAGGAGCCCGCTGGTTTGGAGATTGGTTTATTCTGGCTAGACATGATGAGGATGGCCAGGTGGAAGATAGGACCAGTTAACTCTATTATCTACGGTTCTAACAAGTGAAATATTCCAGTCAGGTCGGTTCTGGGCCGTATTTGTCTAGTTTAGGGACGGGCAAGTTCAACCTAAGCAGCCCTGCAGGCATCGCTAGAAACCATATTTTTCAGTCATTTCACGATGCACGGAACTCTATTGCAAAGTCTTCGGAACGCACCCAGCTCGAGCTGGATGTGGATGTGTTTACATGGAGTACCGGCTGCCAACAAGCTGCCGTAGAATTAAGGAACTCCACAGATTCAATGAATTCAGTCGGCCTTGCCATGACATCAAATGGCTGTGAGGGGATTCATCGGATTGTAGGTGAGCAGATTCTCTATGCAGCCCCAATTCAAAACCAAATCGGCGAATCCTATGAGGATTGGATTGGGACCTCCATTTTTAGGGCTAGCCTCCAAAGTTGCAAGAACGAACACCTGTTCGAGTATCGTGAGCTCGATTATAACAGAGGGATGGACTTAAGGTTTTGGGGTCTTCTTTCTAGCGTGGCGGCCGATGGGCATCCGTTCTTTTGGTCCCGGTATAACAGGACTGATTTCTATAAATTCGCAGCCGTTATGTGTACTCCCAGCTATACTATGACTCACAACCGCGTATCGCTCTGGCAGGAAACTTATGATACCCCGCTAAACAGTAGTGTTGGTATTGGGACTGAACGCCGATTAATTCCTCAGATAACTGGCGGAGATATTCTCTACGCGGTTGACCGATCAATCTCTGTCTCCGATACTCGTGGTCATTCTTCATCTAGACGCGAAGAAATCTACTTATCCACTCCCATGGGAGAAGTGCAACGATATATAGATCAAGTATTGTTGGCAAAGGAGATTAACGAAACGATTGCATCTATTGCCGTGCGGGTGGTGAAGCAATACCTGCTTAAACCGACAGATATCCGTGCAGTTGGAAACATGAGTGACCATGAAGACAGGCTTGTGATGCGGCCGATCTCGTTTGGGTTTATGGCGGGGGTTCTCGTCATCCTTATCGCCATTTCAGGGGCGCTGCTTTGGTATTACTTGCCAGTTAGTGCTTGCTCAAGGGACCCAGGCTCCATTGGTGGATTCGCGACGATATTAGCACGGAGCCCTGGACTTACCGCACTGGTTCATGATATGGACATCAGTCAGGTTTCAGACATGGAGCAGTTGCTTGTCAAACAGAGTTTTTACACCAAAGCTGAGAATGATATGAGTTTTGGCATCAATGTGGACGGCAAAGGTGTAACGACCCCTCGTCGCAACCTCTCTGAGGACATTAACTGGTGGCGGCCCCTTCCTTCAAAACGGACTGTCCGCGCTTTCATTCTAATCGTCCCTGCTGCAATAACATGCGCAAGCGAACTTCTCTACCGCCTCTCGACCAGAGCGACGGGTTTGCATTTACTGGCAGAACAGGAACCTTCGTACTATCAATTCGTCTGGGCATACATACCAGCCATACTGATGTTTTGTGTGCGTTCCCTGCTTGTGACTGTGGAATTCTCAACTCGGTTGCTACAACCATTCCATATTCTTCGACGGGGAGGGGCTAGAGTACGCACAAGCATTCTGGCAAACCAGCATCGCAAGATTGCCGCTGCTGGCTTAATAGAAGCGCTTGCGCAACGCCATGTTTCGTTAGCCGTCGCTATTTTCGCCCTTCTACTGTCTTCATTTCTTCCCATAACTGTGTCCAGCCTCTACAGCTTAAATCACCAATGGGTACCTGCCTCTCACATGAACTCCAGTCTGATTCACATGAATAGGGCGATAACCCATGAAGTTGATCTTGAGAATTCAACTTTGTACACGCTTGAGGCACATCGGATTCCTGGAATGCTTCTTCATCTAAACCTGTCATACCCGCAATGGACTTATGAGGACCTCTCATTCCCAAAGCTCAAGCTTTCTGTGCCGGTAGCAACAGACATCTCTGCGAATCAGACAAATATCCGTATTGTTTCCAGGCTTCCTGCAATACGGTTTGGCTTAGTCGGCAGGCCCCTTTCATCGTCCGAGTATTCGACAGACGACCCAGAACATGGTTCCCTCATAATCAACGTGCCTAGAGACGAGCCCATTGTGTCTAAACTTACAGCTGAAGTGTCCGAAGGGGCATACTTCAGTGAGTACTCCTCAGGGTTCTCCCTGGACTCTCTGGGGGGCCTTCTTGTTTATGGAAAGATGCATGCATCAGAAAACCGCCCAGAAACTATGGTAATATTAGGATGTAATGGCACCGTGGAAGAAGTGCTTAATGAAACACAGTTTGCACTGCCAGATTATACTATTATTGGAAGGCCAAGGATCATTGAGGGGTCGGTCACCCCTATCCCAAAATCCTTCTTATTCCCACCAGAAGATGGCATGGAGATGGCCCTTCGTGGTCTTAACTCCATTGTCATCTCAAATGACACCACAAACTTAGGCGCAGTGTTCCAGGCTGCAATATATGGTGTTAGTGGCGTCCCCGCAGCCGAACTTTTACACCCGGAGAAACTCTCGAAAGCTTTAGGAAGAGTTTACAGTATTACAGTGGCACAGATGTTCAACAACTGGGGCTATGTGGACCTCAATGAAACTGAAGCCATTGCGTATAATAAATCATCTAGTGGTATGATTCTTCAGGACCGGCGCTCCCTGAGGCAAGATGAAATATCCACTCGGATCCTACAATCGCTTCTTGCCGTCATCATCGCCTGCGGAATCATCAACATGGTGCTCATGGATACCAAGCGGGTGTTGCCTAAGAATCCATGCAGTATTGGAGCCCTGGCCTCTCTGCTTGCTGGCTCCCGAATGCTAAAGCAAGATGTCATTCCACCTGGTTCCGAATGGCATGATAACAAAGGACTGAAAAAACGTGGCGTTTTTGCAGGCAGAACATTTACTATGGGGTTTTGGGATCGAGAGGGCAACACCCAGTTTAACAGCCAAAGAAATGATAATAATGACAGAATTGAAGAGGAAGAAATTGGAACAAAGAGGTTTGGAATTGATGTTGATAAAATTAAGCAGGCCTAGATCGCGATGTGTAAGTCGATGAGGCAGTGTATTGAGAATGCAATTATGGAATGAGTAAATGATATCTAGTTGTTGATTCCACTTGAATCAGACGATTGATGTCTGCTCAACTGTTGGTTTGCCCTAAATCAGCCGGAGCGGAAGTTCTAATGTTCCGAGAATCTCAAGGCTCCCAATTAATTATGGTGACTCAAAATGCGACGTACAAGTAGATATTGAGGAATCTATCCACTGCTACACTGTAATCCTGTGTAGACAGTATGACCATCTCTGACGGCTACCCGTTTTCTCAGCTCGTATTCCAACCTACCACCACTCCCCGCAGCCACCACGATGGCAGGACAATATAAATTCTGGTTCCTCTCCGACAACCGCCCCCAAGAGTTCAACCACGGCGATGTTTGCATTGTAGAGCAGTATATAGATGGAACCCTCGCCGTCCATGATGCTGCCGATCAGCTCACTGGCGAGAAATCCACTCGCGACCGTACTTTTGTGTTGATTCTACATCTGGCGCAAGAAGACAGCGACCACCACTCCAATTTCACCCAGCTTCTCAAAGCAATTTTCACCCTGGGCAAACCCGTGTGGGACGAGAAGGGGAGTCATTTTTCAGAGTATTGGTGGGATACCCATGACAGTAAGTCGAGCCAAATCAAGCCAGTGGTTGTGCAAGTGAGTGTATCGACCGCATTGCTAAACTCAAGTGAACTGAATAACCAGGCTTATGGGCACAGTTTACCAAAATGAAGAAATTCGATGATGAATTAGCCCAGCGGTGGATCAAGTACCATTCTTTCACGGCTGAATGTATCGCGTCCGGCATCACGATGGATGCCAGTCCGATATTCAGCATAATTGTTGACGCGTTGGAAAACAAGCTCAACAATAATACCACTACTGCTGCTGCTGATAAGGCGCGTGAGATACATCGTGTAGATATCGTGGCGGCAGCACAGTATTTCATCCATGCGTCTAGGTACTTGCTTGATTTCCCTGCGGCTAAGTGGCCTATTCTCAGCTCGACTACTACTAGCGAGCTATGGAAGGGGAGCAGGGGGTATAGTGCTGAGAGATTGACGTTTTGGAAGAAGAGGTGGGAGGAGCTGAGCCAGAATGAGCATTTGTCTGATGATATGAGGGAAACAGCAAGAAAGGCAGAGGTCACGATGGGTAAAGCAGAGAGGGAGAAGGGGAAGAAGAATAAGAAAAAGAAGTGATTGAACGAGATAGAGATATCTTTTTAACCTGATCGCTTGCGGGTAGCAGATATTTGATACCATCAAGCCATAGGGTGTTTCTGTCCCAGAAAGGCAATGCGGGCATCAACACACAGTTACATGCTGTTCGGCGACCTGACAAGCGGAGAGATATGGTGGTCCAGCGCATATACTAGCCTCAGGCTTACTCGAAGATGAGAAGCTTCCTGTGTTCTATGTTGAGCATGTTTATACCACTGCGTTATTGCTATCGAACAACACAATATTGGGAGCTGAGATGCGTATTCTTCCTGTAATTTACCGTCTGTTCAATGGGAAGTCACGTTACGCCATACTATTATATACCCTTTGTTTTGACCTGGAGTTGATCGTTGTGTTGATTCTCAATACATCAACTCTCCCAGCTAACGCGCATCGCTTGATAAAGATGCCATCCAATAACCAAAGAGCTGGAAGGCGGTCAAGAGGACGACGAAGATCTCGTGCAAGAAACGGACCTATTCAACAGGTTGAAGCCCAACCACCATTCCCCTTCCCACCATTCCCCTTCCCACAAATTCCCTTCCCCTCGTTCCCCTTTGAACAGTTTATTCCCTTTCCACCGTTTCCTTTTGAACAGTTTCTATCTTCCGTACCTCAACTAGCCTCGATCCCAAGGAACTTGAGGCCTGAGCAGTTCCAAGTCGGTCCAGTACAAGCGAACTCGGCGGTTGGCCCATCACTAAGACAAGCAGAACAGGTGAGATTGGATTTTTCTCATTTCTCAGGTCCTACTGTGGCTACAGGATCGAAACCAGCAGCCGCCCCTAGACCGAGAGACTAATTTGGTCCAGACAGCTATGGAGGTCCCTCGTATTTTCCAACCTTTGCCCAACGCCCCTCTCGCCGAACATCAGACGCCTAAACTACCCGATTTCTATAAAGGGGGCTCATTTCAAGTGTACCAGGGATGGGTACAAACTATGGACAGTTACTTACAGTCTAACAGCACGGCATTCCCCACGGAGAATGACAAGGTCAAATTTGCTTTAGGACGCACACAGGGTGCAGTTCGTGTAGTTTGCGGCCGGTTGCAGAAAATTCTGGATTTCGACAGTCTCTCATATCAAGAGTTTAAGGAGCTGCTTCGAAATCAAGTCCAGAATACAAATGACCCTGGCTTATCGGCGCTGAGCCGCTTATCTCGCAAAAACCAGCACAGCAGTCGAGCTGTCAAGCAATTCGAGATAATATTCCAGCGCATGTTGGACGAACTGAAGAGTCGGCCGAATTCGAATACCTTGTTTTGGGCAAGGTTATTCTTCGAAAAGCTAAAGCCGTCAATAAGGGGCACAATGCCGGATGACGGGACAACAGATGATAATACTCGAGACACGCCTACATTGGAGCCAGAAATCGAACAGGCACAGGAACCAGACAATAAACGCGACTGTGCGACATCACCACAGCCAATACCATCAGCGGGTCCCTTGCGAGTGAAACGCCAGTTGAGTGACGGCGAGCCCAACAACAGGCCGTTAAAAAGGCTTAAGCTCGAATACAATGAAAACGAGGATACAATGGATCTAGCAGCCAAGTATCAATGCCCTAAGCCAAATGGGCCGTCAGGGGATCCCCCAAGTTCACTTCCCGAACCGGCCGTTCTGAATGCTCAAGGGGTGCCGGCAACGGTGACCCCCCAACACCTCTCCTCTGTAGACAGATCCGCACAACACGGCCGCAATTTGACCGAAACAGGAACGATTGTTGACCAAGACTGGGCTGCTTTTGTGAAGGAGAACCCTGTTCCAAGGGACATGTGTCTAAAATGTAGCAGTCATCTAGCCAAAGACCGCCTGATCCGGTGTCAGCGAGCAAGCAGAGGCTCTAAGTGCGGCTTCTGTCAGAAGGGAAGGGGAAGGAAGCTCTGTGAGCCGGTTCCCGCCGAGTGTAAAGAGAAGTTGGAAGAGCTACAGAAAGCTGCGCGCCTCAGCCACTGGATGAACGACTCTGCATCAAAGGATCGGCTTGTTGTTCTGCAGAACTCGTACGATACCGCGATTAGGGCACATAAACATGCACATAAAGGGAAACCACGGCAGGCTGTGGCCTCATCTACTTCCGCTGTAACCGATTCTCCATCGATTCTCGCCACGGCCGTCGCAGAAAATACCCAGGCTCTTCGCCAGGTTAATGCTAGCTTACGTTGTCTTGTGAATATACTAGCCAAATCACAAAAAGTACCCGTTCCTCTTCCGGAGGAAGAGGGCGGTAATGACAATGACGGCGGTACTCATGCTGGTGAGATTATTCGGGCGTAGATATGACGATTGAGCTGTACCCCTTCTATGACTACTTCTTATGTTGTATGAGTAACACTCCTTTGTTCTGGGACGGTTCTTGTATGCTTTTAACAAGCAGAGCCTGTTGGTCTTTTGTTGATCTCTGTAGAATTGACCCTCAAACTTCATAATAGCATTAAGGAAGGCTTAACCGAAAGTATTCTGCTCAACATCGCAAGAGGATCGAGTTAGGGTCAGTTCATACAATCCCCAAAGTTTTGAAGTCGGTAACTCTCCTATAAAAGTATGACTTCCTGTCTGGTTTGTCGGTTACTCCCTTGAATCACTGTCATGTGTTATAGAAGAGAAAAGCTACTACAAAGAACACTCCACCATCACCTCGTCCTCACCTCACCTCACCTCACTTGCAAAACGCTTCGATTCTCATGCAGTGCCAACAAGTGCTGAAAAGTACCTGAACTTGCGAAGATGCAGTTGTTTCCCCCAGAAATCATTCAGAACATCCTCCAAGAGGTCCGTATTCACCATTTCCTTACTATAAAATGTTCTGACTCTTTCAATAGGTTGACTCATTTCACGACCTGACGGCCCTCTGTCGAACCTGTCGGTATCTGCATGCATATACACTCCCATTTCTATACAAGCATACAATTGTGGATGTTTCCGCTATTTACGCAAGGGGAGATCTGTTGGATCGTTCACAAGGCCCTCTACCACCATGCACCGCGTTGTTACAAGGAATGGCGCGAAACACCCAGGGCCAATGCCAACATGTTCGAAGACTGGACGTCGTGAATGAGCAGAACCAAGAAGGCCTCTCCTTCAGGCGGATTAACGACGAATACATTCGTCAAATTCTAGACGAACGCAATGGCATGCAGTTTTTCGTCAATTGCTTACTAGAGACAGCCATCTCATCTATGGAGCGTCTGGTGGAGTTCAGGTATGAATTGCAGAGGGTACCCTTCTGGAATTGCCATATATCCACCTCACGTAGTCCTCACTAACTCTATAGCAATAGGTGGATGATGCTGGCATATCCTTCGAATGGGATAATATCTGCCTTGTCAAAACATAATATATCGTCGTTTATGTACCGGTGGCCTGAGCGTCCTCCTTCAACTTTTAGTTCTAGGGACACTCCTAAAATCGATGCTCCTACTGCCCACGATCCGGATCTTCGCCTTCTAAAGCAAGACAACATCACGTCTCTAAGCCTGTATAACATTGGAACACATCATGCCGCAGGCTATGCTGCCGACATGATTTTCAGCCTTCGCAACCAGCTAAAAATCCTTAGATTGGGTAGAACACCCGATTGGCGACCTGGCATAGGATTTGAAAGGAGCTCAGGCGAGAATTCAGACAACATACTCCGGTATAAGCGTGGGTGTATCAAGGACGCATTCCATCCTTTTATCCATTACTTTATCATGGCCAGTGATGTCCAGCTATTGGAGCTAGAGGAATTAGAACTGCTCGGCGCTTGCGGTAAAAGTTTCGACTTCTCGAACTGGATTCGCACGTTCAATTTCCACTCTATCAAGAGGTTCACGCTTATAAATCACGGATATTCATGGACTGTGAATGCAAATGTGGTTGATTTCTGGATTTATCTAAAAAACCAAAAGGTGTCTTTCAAGTCGATAAAGACAGACTGTGAAAATGAAGGACTGGGCAAATTTCTCCAATCATTCAGTGGGGTAGAATCTTTGCTTCTTTGTACCTTCGACAAGTCTCAGTTGCCTTTCTCCCGCCTCGAGCTGTCTGGTCATTTTCATTCTCTGAGACGGTTTTTCTATGAGGTGGATTCTGATAGTGTCAGTCCTTTGAGTATGTGGCGAAGCATGTTGCATAACTGCCCCTTGCTCGAAGAACTGGGGACGCATGTGGATGACTATGAATTGTTGGTGAGCAAGATCGTATTTTCAAGGACTCAATTCTCATACTCACTATGATTTTTAACGAATTCGCAGGAAACTTTTTCTAAACTCCTCGATGAGTGTCCATCGCTTAGACGACTTTACATCATAAGGGTGATGGTGGATGAGCGTTACAACTTAAACCATGAAGAATTTCTGCGCGAGTTCTTCGGGTACTTTGGGTCTAAAGATTCCGCCTTTTTCAATAGACTCGAAGTTCTCTCTTATTACCGTACTCTCTGGGAAATTGTACCCACTGATTTGGACGAACCCGAAAATGAAGAAATGGAGTATGAACTGAGCTATGAGCCGCTTGAGGAAGGGGAACTAGACTTACTTTGTGCCGACCAGAAGGAGAATGAGAAGGATAGTGGCATGGACTTGGAGTCGGATTCGAATTCAGATTCAGATCCCTTCGATTGGCTTACAGAGCCCATGTGCTATACGTGGGAACGAGCTAGGTCGGGCTTCAGCAGAATGCCATTGAGAGCGTCGTGGGTGCCATACCAGGATGATGTAATAGCACGTACTGTGCTTGAATCTGTCATGTGTTATGACAAAGATGCTTACCTACCGCGCCGTGATGAGTGGGCTGACGAGTCTGATGCCGGACTAGATGGATACGCGACACCAGAAGAGGATTAATGGACCGAATGATGGCGAGATTAACACGGTGCTTTAAATGGAGAGACATTAGTACAAGGGATGATGAGAAGGAAGGAGTGCTGGCGGTTATTCAAGTCAGCCCCGAGATGAAACCGCGAAGACTGGCTTGTAGAATATGAAGGATGTATTGATTTTTCTCTTTTAGGTATTCCACGGTTCGGCTTGTAGACGAGGGTACACCGACTCTGACCATATGCCCAGCCGGTTCACCTCATATTCCCTGTAAGATAATATCCCATATAAAGATGCCGAGTTTCATGTCAACGGCCGGTATCCCGTTTCACTCTCTTGATATCCCGAGTTGAGAGATCGGCGGGATATTCATCGCGCGGAGCCACGCCGACAAGGCCGGGTAAAAGCCCGGGAGGAACCAACACCCGCCAACAGCTTCGGCATCCCGCCCTCGTCCCCCGCCTTGAAGCGGAGTAGATAAAGATGTTGATATACTCACACTCATGTCAACAACTAACTAAACCATCCAGTTACTCTCAATTGCCATCCTTACTTTCTCGTAAACGCCATACCATACCTGCATCACACACCCATCTCTACCCATCATGCCTTCCCCCGCCCTCAAAAACAACCGGGCACTCCCCCTCCTCGACGCAGCTGTGGCAGGCAAATACGCCGTGCCAGGAGTATGCTGCTATAACATGGAAGGAATCCTCGCCACCGTTCGCGCCGCTGAAGCCAAGCGGTCGCCAGCCATGATCCTCCTCTTCCCCTGGGCCATCCACTACGCCGACGGCCTCCTAGTACAAGCCGCCGCAACAGCGTGTCGCAACGCCTCAGTCCCCGTAACACTACACATGGACCACGCCCAGACGCCTGACATCATCCGACGCGCAGCCGACATGTCCCCGACCTTCGACAGCATCATGATCGACATGTCGCATTACGAGAAGGAAGAGAACCTCGCTCTCACACGCGAACTGGTCCAGTACTGTAACGAGCGGGGAATCGCTACAGAGGCTGAACCAGGTCGAATCGAAGGTGGCGAGGACGGTGTAGCTGACACTGCTGATTTGGAAGGGTTGCTCACCACGCCGGAAGAAAGTAGAGAGTTCGTCGCGACGGGGATTGATTGGTTGGCTCCTGCTTTTGGGAATGTGCATGGATCGTATGGACCGAGGGGAATCCGGTTAGAATATGATCGGTTACAAAGCATTAATGATGCTGTCGGGGAAGGCAAGGATGGGGTTCGATTGGTGCTGCATGGAGCTGATCCGTTCACGAAGGAGATCTTCGACAAGTGTGTTGAGCATGGTGTTTCGAAGGTGAATGTTAACAAGGTTATGAATGGGGAGTATTTGAGGGTGCAGAGGGAGAGGGCGGGAGCAGTGCCGATTACAAAGTTGCATGAGGAGGTTACTGATGCTATGCAGAAGGCGGTTGAGGGGGTGATGGATCTATTAGGATCTTCGGGCAAGGCATGATAGTATATCGTTTTTTTAAGATAGACTGGTAGAGATTCACATTTATTATAGAGATATCCGACAGGTTGAAATATGTAAGAACAGATTTTTGAATTGATATTCGTGGCTTTGGAATGCGAGAACATATATGTACAACTAGCACCTAAGCGCTCCAAAATGTGATGACTTGAGAAAGGCAGTTCGTGTGCGGTAGAAATGCCGTACGAGCAGGCATGGCATTTCTTCAAGGCATGCCTATTTGTCAAACAAAAGAAAAGAGAAAACACGCGAGTTAGGAGACATGGAATAAAGTATAAAGAAAATATGGACTAACAAAATAACCTATTTAGAACGACAACATCTTCTTGATCTCAGCAATGGCTTTGCCGGGGTTCAATCCCTTGGGGCAAGTTCTCGAGCAGTTGAGAATAGTGTGGCATCTATACACACTCATGCTGTTATCAAGGGCGGCCTTGCGCTGGGCCGTCTTCTCATCTCGGGAGTCAACAAGCCATCTGTAGGATTGGAGAAGGATGGCGGGTCCGAGGTACTCTTCGCTATTCCACCAGTATGATGGGCAGGACGTCGAGCAGCACGCGCAGAGAATGCACTCATACAATCCGTCAAGCTTCTTGCGGTCTGCTGGTGACTGACGGTTTTCACGGCCCTGTAAGAAGGGTTAGTATGGCAACGTGATATTCGGATGCTGTATGCAAGCATTATCAACTCACATCTGGAGAGGGGGTGTCCCGCTGCAAGTAAGGCTTGATAGACTTATATTGCTTGTAGAAATAGGTCATGTCGGGTACGAGATCCTTGACAACGTAGGTGTGAGGAAGGGGATAAATCCGAGTCTCAGCGGTTGTGTCGGTGTTAATGCGGCCTGATTCATGACATCGATGATTAGCTTATTTCAATACCCGTATAAGCAGAACAGCATAGATCTAAGCCTTACACAAGCATGCAAGAGTGTTGGTGCCTTCAATGTTCATGGCACAGCTACCGCAGATACCCTCTCGGCAACTTCTCCGGAAAGTCAAAGTTGGGTCGTTTTCATTCTTGATTCTGATCAATGCGTCCAACACCATGGGTCCGGTCTTGTTAAGGTCGAGAGTATAGGTCTGCATCGTTGGTTTCGCCTCGGGCGTGTCTGGGTTCCATCGGTAGATCTTGAAGGTCTTGATCTTAGGGGCCGGCTCACCGGCGGCCTCAGGCGCGGGTGTAGCAGCGGGCTTCGCGGATTCGACGGTGGCATACGATCTAGAAGCGATCATAGGGCGAAACAGAGAGCCCGCAGGCCGAATAAGGCGGGAAGTTGATCGAAGGGATGCCATGGTGGAGGGTGCAGTTCGTTTGCGCTGTCTTGGTTCTTTCGCCTTTGGTCCGTGTCAAGCGTACCCCCAACACACGGTAGCTAGCAATTGACTCGAGATGAGCGAAGAGTAGAGGAGAGGAGATGTTGTGAACGTAGTCACAGTATTGGTACAGGCAGCTTCCCCGGTGGTTGGATCTCTGGGCTCGTTGTGATGGTTGCTTTGCTGGATCTTCGAGGTTGAAATCGTGACTTTTCCTCGTTGAGCGAGCCTCGGGAATATATCGGTTATGTCAGCCATTTTGGCCAATCACAGCCTGCTGATTACCACTGCAGCGTCATGTGCCTTTGAGCCTCGCTTGCCGCCGACTTTGCAACGTCTCACGATGAGTATAAAGCAATGATCTTTGCTCGCTGAGGATACAACTGGTCTACAGATTGATATATAAAGTTGAAGAGCTCTCAGACTTGAGGATAGAGGCAGTGTACACAGAGAAGATGCATCCCAAGGCTACTCGTCACGTGCCACGTGCGCTGTGGACCAGCCGCTGAAAAGCGTCGATGTGTGGATGCGATGCGATGCGGTGATATGGAACGGTCAACAATGTTGAGCGTATGCTCTATCTTCTGACCGCTTGATACGCTGTTTGATAGAAAGCATTTACTCTTACCTTCATTGGTTAGTATCTGCACTGTTTCACCTATACGCGGAGAGCTGCTATAGGGCTCATGGGCCGTTGGGGATCTAGCCAAACTCCCTCGCCCAACCGTCGTGTATCCTTGACTGTGGCCTGCACTGGTGCAGCGCTGGTGAGAACCGTCTTTATGGCGAAAGAGCTAATGTAACAACCGCGTCAGCTCTTCTAAGATGGCAGCCCATACATGGGTCTGTCAACATGGCAGTCTAACCAATTGTGCACTCTACCCAGTGCTAGTTCATCGGAGCCAACAAAAACACATAGCGGCCCCAGAATGAATATACAGGGATACATCAGGCCTACAGGCTCCCATAGGAAAGTGATTTCAGCTTCAAAAAAGGTGAACAGAGCTCGATGTATCTATATATATGTGGGAGAATCACCCGGAACTGGCGGATAACTCCACGACACGTTACGCCGACTCGCACGATGTCCATGCATGCGCTACTCTGTTGTAGGGGTTTATCAAGAAAATCCACGTTGGCTCTGACTGTTCGCTCAGCCTCAAAGCTAACGCCACCAGCTATACCAATTCAATCTAGCGTCTGGGCAGGATATACCCCAGGATAAAAGCTCAGCAGTGATGGAACAGGGGAGCCTGAAGGCATTGGGCCTTGAACAATCGAATCCGGGGGATCCGGAGTCATGAAGATGTCAAAAAACCACCTGGAAACGGAAAGCTTTGATAAAGCTTTCATATATTTGTTCCTGGCAACGGAGCATCAATTATCCCGATCGGATTCCGTATTCGTGTTCGTGTTCTGCCCTGTCATCGTATTTCGGGCAACTCTTCCGACTTCAATTATGTTTCTGCCTGGGAGCACTCTACTACCATTTCTCCGTCGTCTGGTCAATATCGCATAGCCCTCTGCCCAAATACATAGCGACAGATGACGTGCCATGGGCGTGTCAAGGGCGTGTTTCTCAATCTCTCGACTATCTAAGTCCATAATTGGGCAATCATGATATCGGCATGTGGAGTCTATGGAGTCCAGCACTCTGTTCCTCCCCGTTCCGAAGCTCCGCCTGCTGCGTCAACCATGATTTTGATGAGGGCCCATCTTTGAAAAAATTCTCCAACGTGGAAGAGTGGCAGGCTTTCGTCCCTTCATTCAAAAGGCATGAGCTTCGCCCATGTATCTCTACTTGAATTAAGGGACTCGAGCCATCAATCTCGCTCTTCCTTCTCTTTAAAGCAACGCCCTTTCTCGCCTCTCCCTTGGTTAAGCTCACATTATTATCCCTATCGTATTGTGAGCCCTTCGCCACTGTTCGCTTTTTATATCACTTTTTGCGAGTCAATAGGCCGTTAGCCAGCATGGCGTCGTCGGAGTGTACCTTGGAGCTCTGCCCGATCTCTGAAAGCATATTTGAATACAGACCCTCTCTCGCCGCAAATGCCACGTTTCTTGCCATCTTTGCCGCGTCGGGCATCGCGCATGTCCTCCAACTTATACTTTGGCGGTCCTATTCGTTCTCAACTCCCATGATTCTCGGTTGTATCACCGAGGTCATCGGCTACGTGGGGCGGTTGATGTTACACAACAACCCCTTCAACATTGACGGCTTCCTGATCCAGATCTGCTGTATCACTCTCGCCCCTGCTTTTTACTCTGCCGCCATATACTTCACTATCGCCGATATTGTTCGTCACTTTGGTCCCGAAGCGTCATGGCTAAAGCCGACCCACTACGCCTGGATATTCATCCCCTGTGATATTATCAGCCTCATCCTGCAGGCCACAGGAGGTGGCCTCGCAAGTGTTGCAGCGCAGAATGATGAGGATGACAAGCCAGGGACTAATACCATGGTGGCAGGCCTTGCTTTCCAGGTGTTTAGTCTCCTCGTTTTCATCACGCTCACTCTCGCCTTTGTGTGGCGGGCTAGGCGCCTACGATCGCAATCCAAAGAGTATTCCAGTGATGCAATAAAGCGACCAATCTCGCGCGGAAGACTAGCCCTTTTCGCCATCCCATTTTCCCTCGCTATTCTGACTATCTTTACCCGGTGCATTTTCCGCGTTGCAGAATTAAGTGAAGGCTGGACCGGCGATTTGATTCACGACGAGGCAACTTTCATTGCCTTAGAAGGAGCGTAAGTTAAAAGCCCCTACCATTACGCCTATCGCCCATACCACTAGTTATTCAGCATAGCTAACATATATCTGTAGAATGGTTGCCGTTGCGGCAGTGGCCCTCAATATCGGCCATCCAAAATTGCTTGGCCGTTCCTAATGCTGCCAAGTTCCTCCACTCAGCTCGAATTGTTAACCTTTCACCTCTTCCCACCTCCGGTATAGATCGTTCAAAAATATTTCCTTTCCAGCGGTTGCGTTCTTGTCGGCGTCGGTCTTAAAGCTATTTTCTTATACCCAGGTTCTCAGCCCACAGCTTATTAGCAATGGTAGGACCATATATCTTTCTACTTCGCACCTACATCCATTTTTGTATATCCGCTCTTTGCACATAGAGAATACAACATATACAACCATCTACATGTTTTCTAGCGGGCTCTGGGACATCACAATAAACTCATGAGACGTTTTAACACACAGACTATTTAATGTACGTGATTCTTCATTCCCAGCAACACTGGACATATTAAGCTAATTACATAGCTTCTATCTAGAAGTCAATCACATCTTAACCAAATTTGTTTCGAGCATGATACAAGTGCTGGCTTTGCAGTTGGTATAAATACATTATGAGACACAAGTACTCTCGCGACAGAAGAATTCAGTATATGCTCGGGTAACCACCCCTCTGTCCACGTTTATCCAGGTAAATGTACGGATTGGAGTCGTCCATTAAAGCACCATTGCATGAACGCGGACAAGGCGATCTCGGAGCTTGATCCTGATAATAGTGCAGTTGGCCTTGCCGCGTGTCGTGTGGCTTTTTTCAAAATGCGATGGGCCTGGCAAACCCCTTAGCCATTTCCTGACCCGCCTGGAGGAAGCACTATCCTTGGCTTTTTTCTTAGTGAAGTTGATCCGGATTCGGGGGGTCCTTGGAGGGAGGCGTGACCATGTGAATACCGCTGGACCGCAGACGGCTCTGGTTGAAAGCTCTCCAGACATCGTGAAGAAGCGAAGAAAGATAAGAACGCTTGTGGATTGTTTTGGATAACTGAGGTCTTATATGCTCTCGGAGGTAATAACTGAGCTTGAAAGGGTGGATTTGTACGTGGTTTGATATGTATGGGAATGTGGAAATGATGAGAAGAGGTCAGGGACGAGACAAATGAGAAGGACAATTATATACGGCCCTCGTGTGTCATGAGAATGTCATGAATTCCGGATAATGGCGGCAGGAAGACGTTGGAATGGCATATACGGAACTTGGATATGCGTCACGGCCTTGAGCGATTCATAGCTAGGAAATATTCGCAATGACAAGACGATAACCTGAATGTCGGCGATTTCCATGGGTCGATTCTCATCGTGTATGCGTCCTCTAAGGGACCATGACGAAGCATCACTTCATCGCACCCCCTGGTGACTGCTACCGCCTGATATCCTGAAGAAAGTTTCAGGAACCGAGGAACAGTACCCAAACCTGAAAAGTACTGAGGTGCTCACACTTTACAAAAAGTCATGGAGCTTGTTTCCAACAGTCATCTTTTCAAGTCTATATTTTCCTGGTTCGCTTGATATACCGAATCATCATTACCAAGGAGTATAGAGGTTTCGAGATCTTGGTAGCTGTCCCAGTCACCTGGTATCCCAACGTCGTTCCATGTTTGAGCGACGCTGTCAACCCTGATAAGCATCTATCTATACCCAGAATGATAGCCAGAGCTCATGCTCATGGAGCTGGACTGTATGGACTCGACCATATACATGGTTGGAAGAGCAGGCTCTATGACTTGAAGGAGTCCCCCTTTAGCCCTGTCGTAATAAGAACACCGCGAAGACTGTTAAGCGCTCTATATCAGGGATGATGGATACTTCACTTACTCCTTCTTCCATGCTTGGATAGCTTTTTGTGCTTCCAAGAACCTCGGAGGATCATCAGAGCTTCCATATTCGTTTGCACTTTCTTCTTCGATCAGAAACTCAGAAAAGCACCCTTACCTCCTTCCATCTTATCTTTTCACTGTTTACATCTCACTATCTCTCTTCATTATGTTTCGTCTTTCGCTACGCCTCCGAACTTATATACATAACTTCAGCTATCCCATACCGCAAGGCCGGTTATCCTTAGCATCCTTAGCCAAAGAGCCCACGCTACGATGGCATTTATCGATCTATCGGATATCAACATACTATTTATCGCTGCCAACTTTACGGAACCTGCAGATATTAACGCACTCGCTCGGGTATGTCGACGTAACTACGAACTTCTGAACTCATATCTTTACCAGTATGATGCATTTTTCCACGGTAGCAAGGCTTTTCTTTGGGCAATTTTATATCGCCAATATAAAACAGCAGTTTATGCCCTCGACGCCGGTGCTGATCCCGACATGATTGTGTGCAATGATGCCGGAGTGCGTGAGTGGGGTCCAGGACTCTACGACTTAATAGCGTCAGACTGGGAGTCGCCCGACGTGGACCCTTGTCGAAGGCGCGAACACCCGGTTCCAGGGAACGAGATATCCTTAATTCGTCTTCTGTTCGAGCGAGGAGCACAGCTAGATCTCCCAACGGCAACACATGTCATTAAAGGGGTGCTGTTTGATAAGGATACTTCGATGCTCGAGATGTTGCTTGAACGGGGCGTTCATAAAGAGTTTCAAGACCGCCACTTTTCAATTACAATGATGCAACACCATGTTACTGTTGATGACGATAAGCTCAGAATACTTCTCTCCCACGGCTTCCCAGTGGACTGCAGGGATGGGCAGGGAGCGACTCACTTGTATTTTGCCCTTAAATACAGCAACTTGGACAAGGCCCGCATGCTACTTCATCAAGGGGCAGATCCGAATACGCAAACCGAAACAGGGGTCACACCGGTTCATATGTTTCTATCAAGCAACAACAGTACCCTTACCGATGCTGAGGAGGAAAGGCTACTTCTGCTGCTATCAAAACACGGGGCCAACATCAATATAGCAGCTCGTAACTCCAGGGCCCCAGTGACGTTGTTTGTGGAGGAAAGAACCCGAGTGAACCCACGCATTACGCTAACTCGGTTGTTCCTCGAGTTTGACGCTGACATCTACGGCCATACAGCCTCAGGCGGTAGCTTACTCCACTCAGCCGCGCGCTATAATCGAGCTGACTTGGTCACCGAGTTACTTGGCCTCGGGCTAGATATTAACAGCAGGGATAAAGATGGATGCACCCCTCTTATCAGGGCAGCTGATAGCCAGCCGCGTTTATCCCGTGATGTAATAAAGCTGCTGCTTGACGGCGGGACAGATCTCAAGATACCGGATGTACTGGGACGAACGGCATCTAGTTTTGACCTTGTAAGGACAGAACTGGCGAAAAAGACGCGTGATGCGGAAATGGCTCAATTGTTAGAAATTTGGCCTCCCTCTCCAAAAGAAACCGACCAGGAGCCTGGCGATGATGAAGAAGATAACGAGGATGACGCTGAGGCCAGCAAGGGGACCCCACGCCAGGAAGGTGAGCCTGACGATGATTACGAGGAGCCCAGCAGTAAGGCTCCGCGCCTGGAAGCTGAGAGCAGCCGGGTTCTGCGACCAAGGAACTGAAGGATTCGTATAGACGCTGCCGTTTCTTTCGTTCGTGTTTGGATATCTTTACAAGACTGTATTATTAGAGAATTCGGCTGTTGTAGCCTGGTAGGTATATTTTGATTCCTTCGTTTACTATGGAGAAGAGATATGTGGTTGTGTTCGCGATATTTCTTCTTTTGAACATGTGGAGGCACGTGAGAGGCCCAGGCCAGGGTCGTGTCACGTGGCACCGTATAGATGACAGGCGCTAGACCTAATATAGCAAGGGACTCGAACTTTATTGCGGTTAACCTCGGTTTAGTCGGCTTGGCGTTATCCACTCTTGCGCTGACATAATATACGGTCAGTGCACTAAATTTCCTATTGGTCGGTGAATCTCCATCATGTGATGTCATTCTCTTTTTGTTTTTTTCCCGCTCTTTGCAAGCTTCACTCTTTGTTCGTCATCGCTGGTTTCTGCTGGATTATATGGGGCTTCTGCGGACTCGCCTACCGTTGATTCTGACACCTACTCGGTTTTGCAGAAGAGATATAACTTCTCCGGTACATCTACCTGCTCTCTTTCACCAAAACATCCCCTCTTCCTCCTTCCCCGCGTTTCCCACACTCGCTTCTACACCCCAGCGAAGATTCAATATGACGTTCCTTTCGCCTTATTCCAAGAGGCACAAAATCACCGTTATAGGCTCCGGTAACTGGTACGTAAGATTCTGCTCTTAAGTGGCAATCCCTGTGTGGAATCTGACAGGAGTTGGTGTTGCTTAGGGGATCTGCCATTTCCAAAATTGTCGCTGAAAATGCTACCGCAAACCCCAATCTCTTCGAGCCTGTCGTGAACATGTGGGTATATGAGGAAGAAGTCGAAATCGAAAAAACCTCAAGACACTACGACGCGTCCTCACCGCTCTGTAATGGCCCGCAGAAGTTGACCAAGGTGATCAACACTTGCCATGAGAACATCAAATACCTTCCCAATATCACCCTTCCCGAAAACCTGCGTGCGAACCCTTCGTTAGAAGATTCCGTTAAGGATTCCACCATTTTGGTCTTCAATCTTCCTCACCAGTTCATCGGCGGCATCTGTCAAAGATTGAAGGGCCACATTTTGCCATACGCCCGCGGTATTTCTTGCATCAAGGGCGTGAACGTCACGGAGGGAGGTATCAGTCTATTCTCTGAAACTATTGGAAAGGAGCTTGGTATCTACTGTGGCGCTCTGTCTGGAGCAAACATCGCCTCTGAGGTCGCTAAGGAACTATACTCCGAGTCCACAATCGCCTACGATCCCCCTCACTTAGATTCAAAGGCTCCAACTCCTAAGAACGCATCCCCCGCCTCATCATCCTTGAACGTTGCGGAGCTCGTGCAGTTCGAGCACAAAGACACGTCCGGCCAGTTTTCGAAAGTTAAATTGCGCCCTCTCCCATCCGAGTACCCAGCAGTCGACCACCCATTCCTCAAGACCCTTTTCCATCGCCCGTACTTCCATATCCGCGTCGTTCACGATGTCGCTGGTGTTTCTCTCGGTGGAGCTCTGAAGAACATCATTGCCTTGGCTACCGGTTTCGTCGAGGGTCTGGGCTGGGGTGATAATGCAAAGGCGGCAGTGATGAGGGTTGGACTGTTGGAGATGGTGAAGTTTGGAACAACATTCTTCAGCAACTCTGTGAATGCGCAGACTTTCACCGAGGAGAGCTGTGGAGTTGCAGATCTGATCACCAGCTGCAACGGAGGGCGTAACCACCGATGCGCGAGGCTTAGCATCGAGCGAAACCTGCCCATCGGAGAGGTCGAGAAGCAGGAGCTCAACGGTCAGAAACTACAGGGTACTTCCACTGCCGAAGAAGTCAATCTTTTCTTGAAGAAACAAGGCATGGAGGAGGAGTACCCTCTTTTCACAACTGTCTATCGTAAGTGCTCACCTTGTTCACTCTATTCGGAACATATTTTCTAACTATAATTTAGGCATCTTGATTGGCGAAGCAAACGTCAACGATATCCCAAGTCTTATTGAGCGGTAAACACTGCATATTTTCTGCTGCCTCATTTCTAGCGTTGCTTTCCAATTGACGACGACAAGAAGTATTTTAAACCTAACATAGCATTCTTTCCTGGTTATGGGCTAGTGCGCTCTTAATCACGAATGACATTAAAAAATAAATAAAAAATATAGACTTGGTACATAGAGACTAGGAAAATACTACGATTTCTGCTGGTGTTTGGCAGGGTAGCTCATGACCCGAAAAACACCTTTCAATTTGTGTCTAATTCTTTTCCTCGCATGATCAATCTAGCCATAGTTGGGTTACAACGTACATATTCAACAAAAGCTTTCGAGAAACGTAGGACAAATTCGCATCGGGAGCGTTGTTAGGGACCTTAGCGGGTGGTGGGATGCGTTGAGAGCTAAAAGCCCCCCAATCCATGCAGATGACATCAGCGGTTTTCAACCATCATGTGAACGTCAACATGATCGCTTTATTCTCTCTTTTAACCTGGATGAAAGCTACATAATGCTCAGGATCTCCCAGTGTCTTCTCCTCCCGCTGAGGATCTTCCATCTACACGCCAAGTAAGAAAACGAGTATCTACGCTAATGGATTCCAAGGAGCGAGTTTACGTTCTGCCCTTGACCAACGATGGAGCACCGGATGTTCCTGGCGGTTATATCTCCCTCCCTCCTCCAACCAATCCTCCTTACCTTCTTCGATTCCTTATAGAGGGAAGCAGTCCAATATGCCGACAGGGAAGTCTGTGGGTGAACATTCCTTCCAATGGGGAGGAATTTGACCGGGAGAAGTATAAGGAATACCAGTAATTAGGTACCCCCGTCCACTTTACAATTGATGAGAATGGGAAAAGCTGACGGATCAACTTACGGACTGCAACCGAATTTCAATCGAGATATCAAGGTTGATATACCGGTTACTATTGCGGGTGCTTTTGGGTTCTATACGACCTGGAGTCCTCTACCAGAACTCTCAAATGCGGTTTCAGAACGACGGACAGAAGAGAAGGTCAAATCCGAAATATACTACGTCAACGTTAGCCCGGTTATAAAACTGAACAATGACGCTATTCCTCTCGACTCGTTATCGGTATTCTCTGTCGTATCAAAGTTTATGGGCGAGTATCCAACGGATTGGAATAAGCATCTGCGCGGGATCGGTCAAAGGGGATATAATATGGTACATTTCACGCCATTGATGAAGCGGGGCGATTCAAACTCACCGTACAGCCTTTATGATCAGCTACAGTTTGACGAGAAGTGTTTCCCAAATGGTGAGAAGGATATCGCCGAGTTGGTTGATAGGATGGAGAAGGAATATGGACTTCTCTCCTTGACAGACGTGGTATGGAATCATACCGCGAACAACAGCAGGATCATCAAGGAACATCCTGAAGTGGGGTATAATGTTGAAACAGCTCCATGGCTAGAAGCCGCCCTAGAGCTGGATGATGCCCTTTTACGCTATGGGAACCAGCTTGGAAAGCTTGGGTTACCCACTGAGTTCAAGACTGAGGATGACCTGATCACTGTAATGGAAAAAATGAGGCCTCACGTCATTGATGAAATTAAACTGTGGGAATATTACACTCTGGACGTGGAGCGTGATGCCACCCGTACAGTGGAGGCCTGGAAGACTGGAAATCTCACGTACCCCCAGGGAGGCTTTGGAGAGGTTGGAATTGGAGGTCTGTCACAAATTCGGGAATGGACATTGGAAGAGAAGGTGAACTTTCTTCGCAGTAAAGCTGTGAAGAATATTTCTCAGATATTAGGACGATACAGCCGACAGATTGATCCCGAAGTAGGCTCGGCATTCCTAACGGCACTATATGGAAAATACGACGCATCCACGACGAAGATTTCCGAGGTTGACACGAAATTTCGCAAACTTCTGGATGTAGTTAATGTATCGTTGTTTCGAGAGTTTGACGAAGAAGTCAAGGACATATTCAACCAAGTATACAATCGAACCAAGTATCTTCGCATTGACGACCACGGACCTAAACTGGGACCTGTCACGGAGAGCAGCCCCCTTATTGAAACATACTTCACAAGGCTTGCCTCGGACGAAACGACGAAGAAGCATAGTCCAAAGGCTCTAGCGCTTGTTAATAATGGTTGGGTCTGGAATGCTGATGCTATGAAGGATAACGCTGGGCCTGATTCGAGGGCATACCTCCGCCGAGACGTCATTGTTTGGGGTGACTGTGTTAAACTTCGATACGGGCAGTCTCACAAGGATAATCCCATCTTGTGGGATTTTATGGCAGATTATTCTAAACTGATGGCCAAATACTTTGTTGGATTCAGAATAGACAATTGCCATTCGACACCGTTAGCTGTTGCCGAATACCTCTTAGACGAAGCTAGAAAAGTTCGTCCGGATTTGGTTGTCTTTGCAGAGTTATTCACCGGGTCAGAGGAGACCGATTATGTATTTGCAAAGCGGCTTGGATTAACCGCCTTGATTCGTGAGGCTATGCAGGCGTGGAGCGCTGCAGAACTAAGTAGGCTCGTCCATCGACATGGAGGCCGCCCTATCGGTAGCTTTGATAATGATCTCCTGTGCCATAAGAGCCACGCCAAAAATAACCAAGTTCTGTCGCATATCGCATCTTCGCCTCTCCATGCGCTCTTTATGGATTGCACGCACGACAACGAGACACCCGCTCAAAAGAGGGAAGCTAGGGATACGCTTTCAAATGCTGCCTTGGTGAGTATGTGTGCATCTGCAACTGGCAGCGTGATGGGCTATGATGAAATATACCCAGAGCATATAGATCTTGTAAACGAGACTAGACTATATGCATCCGCATTTTCAAACGGGCAGGTGGAGTCCGAGACTGGCAGAGGTGGTATAGGGGGCGTTAAGAAGCTCTTAAATCGACTGCATACTAAGATGGCGTTGGAGAAGTTTGACGAGACGCATATACACCACGAAGGTGAATACATTACCGTCCACAGGGTTCAGCCGCATACAAGGAAAGGGATCTTGCTCCTAACACACACTGCATTTACCGGCAGCAATGGCTCCGGTCCCCTTGATCCAATATACCTGGCGGGCACAAAAGCTAGAGCTTTAGGGGCGTGGAAACTAGTAGTTGACGCAAATGAGGCTCGAAATGGTCTTGATAAAGATGCTCTCCTCGGACTTCCCAGCGAAGTTCTCGACATTACAGGAACAAATATAGTAGAGGAAGGAGATACCACTGTGGTTCGGCCTCCCAGCGACTTCCCCCCGGGTTCCATCGCTCTTCTCGAAACATGGGTGCCAAGTACAGAATCAACCGAGAACTTGAGTGGCTTTATTACAAGCGGTGCAAAGGAGGCCTTCCAGTCTGTCGATGCCGTAGGCCTCAATTTTGCTTTGTACCGCTGTGATGCGGAGGAGAGGGACAGCAGTAAAGGTGCTCGGGGTGTCTATAATATCCCCAACCATGGGTCCCTCGTTTACGCAGGACTAGAAGGGTGGTGGAGCGTTCTAGAGGGTATCATCAAGGCGAACAATTTAGGCCACCCACTCTGCAACAATCTCCGAGATGGGCAATGGGCGATGGATTTCGTTGTTGAAAGAATGTCCAACGCTATAACTCAAGAGAGGTACGCACAGCTGCGCGAGGTAACAGAATGGCTCAAGTCACGCTTTGATGCCATTCGAAAGCTTCCAAACTTCTTGCACCCAAGGTATTTTACTATTGTGATTAAAACCGCATATGATGCAGCCTTCAAGCGTGGGGTCCATGTGCTCGGCTCGACCGTCGATGAAGGACAGCACTTCATTCATGAATTGGCAATGGTAAGCATACAGCAAGTAGGGCTTGTGAACTCCGCTTCTCTGTACCCAACTAGAAGAGTACCTTGCCTTGCTGCAGGTTTACCTCACTTTTCAACCGATTGGGCACGGTGCTGGGGGAGAGATGTGTTTATTTCTCTCCGTGGGCTCCTGCTTTGCACGGGACGGTTCGCGGAAGCAAAAGACCATATCATAGCCTTTGCAAGCGTGCTAAAGCATGGAATGATACCGAACTTGCTCTCAGATGGGAAACTTCCGCGATACAACTCCCGCGACTCAGTATGGTTCTTTTTACAGGCCATCCAAGACTTCACAAATATAGTACCTGACGGTATCAAAATCTTGACTGAAAGGGTGCCTCGCCGATTCCTGCCATATGATGACACATGGTTCCCATTCGATGACCAGAGGGCATATAGTAAGAGCTCAACTGTGGCTGAAATTATCCAGGAGGTATTCCAGAGACATGCCTCCGGGATGTCATTCCGGGAGTACAACGCGGGACCGGAATTGGACATGCAAATGCGCGATGAGGGTTTCCAGATTGATATCAACGTCGACTGGGAGACGGGTATAATATTTGGAGGAAACCAATGGAACTGTGGGACTTGGATGGATAAGATGGGGGAAAGCCCGAAGGCTGGGAATAAAGGACATCCTGGTACTCCCAGAGACGGGGCTGCTGTTGAAATTACGGGTCTTTTGTACAGTGCCCTCAACTGGACCTCAGGACTTGCAGAACGCGGTTTATACCCCTATAAACAGGTAGAGATCGCAGGAGGCCAGCCGATAAGCCTAGGAGACTGGGCTAGCAGGATCAAATCTAATTTTGAACGGTGCTACTATATCCCATCCGACCCAGCGCAGGATAGCAAATACGACGTCGATGGCAATATAATAAACCGCCGTGGTATATATAAGGATCTGTATAGATCAGGAAAGCCATATGAAGACTATCAGCTCCGTCCAAACTTCCCGATCGCCATGGTGGTTGCACCCGAGCTTTTCGATCCTGTGAAAGGCTTTGGCGCTCTGCTGGTGGTAGATAAGATCATTCGCGGTCCCACTGGAATGGCAACCCTCGACCCAGGAGATTTGAATTATAGACCATACTATAATAACTCCGAAGATTCCACCGACTTTGCTACATCGAAGGGAAGGAATTATCACCAAGGGCCAGAATGGCTCTGGCCGACCGGCTACTTTTTGCGAGCCTTATTGAAATTCAACCTGATGAGAGGCAATACAGCAGCGGATCGGGTTGATATATTCCAACAACTAACTCTCAGGCTAGAGTCTTGTAAGAAGGCACTTCGAAGCAGTCCGTGGAAGGGCCTTACAGAACTAACAAACAAGAACAATGAACTTTGTGGCGATTCGGTAAGTTTGAAACGAGTTTTTATTTTCTTTTCTTCTTTTGCTGCAGAGAGTGTGGAGCGCATCGCTGACCAGATTTTTCTTCTGATAATTATTAGTCTCCCACACAGGCGTGGTCTGCAGCTTGTTTGCTCGATCTCTATTACGATGCGTCGCAAATCCATGGAAATAATAATGGACCTTCGCGAGCGTAGTTCATGCCGTATTTTGTATATTTTTTTAGCTGTAGATTCAATATAACAATTTATTTATTTTTTGGTTCTTGTGAACCTCCAAGCAAAAGAAACGAAAAGGGGAAAACGTCATAAGACGCCCTAAAAGAGCCAAGATTGACTTGACATTTCATCGTGCAGAAATACTTCAAGGATATACGGGCGATTTGAATATTTCAAAAAGAAACGAAACACAATCCGCCAGCTGTCTTCAGTGACGCCCATTTCCCGCCGTATACAATGAATAGACGGCCCTGCGGTTGATGAAGCATCGAGCGAACGACCTCTCTCCTCCCCCATTCCACACGCGGGCTATTTCCCGTTGTATCTTCTCGACCAAAACCCCTCGATGACGTCCCTTTTACTCTCTGTCGCGTTGACAGCTACATCGTCTGCAGCTAACGCGCTTGCTACCGATGGAAAAGGCGATGGCGACGCTCCGAAATACCAGGACCAGGCCCGAGGTCAACGCGACTTGCTCACTCAAATCGTCGTCAGTACGGCATTGGGATTCGGTGCTTTCATGACGTTCTGTGTATGTCTGCTGCTTGCGAATTGGGAGCGAGCGTGTTCTGGATGGCTTAATTCCGTTACTGACTCTTGCTATGTGATAGATATTGCGACCGAGATGGAGGGTGCTATATGCTGCTCGCCGAAGGCTACGGACCGCCGCATCCAAGTTACCTGAGCTACCAGATACGATGTTTGGATGGATTCCGGTGCTTTATAAAATTTCCGACGATGAAATACTGGCGTCTGCGGGCCTGGATGCTTTTGCGGTATGCGATTGTTATGTTATTTTTCTGGCTTCTTCTAGGACGACTTACTGACCGCTTGATTTCGCGAATAGTTCCTGTCGTTTTATACCTACGCAATCAGGCTCTTGTCGATAATCTTTTTCTTTACCCTAATCATAATCCTACCTATTCACTACACATATACCGGAAAATACGGCTATCCCTGGGACGGCAACCATGGCGACGGGAATAGTACCGAGTATTATATTGGGAGCCCGGAAGTTAGAATAACTTCAATGGTGCCGCTTGGGGATGACAAGGAGGACAAAAAGACTAAAACCGACCCAACATACCTCTGGATGTACGTCGTCTTCTCGTACATATTTACCGGAGTGGCGCTGTATCTCCTAATCGAATTCACGAACAAAATAATCCGGATCCGACAACAGTATCTCGGAGGACAGACAAGTATGACTGATCGAACCATCCGACTCTCTGGGGTACCTCCTGAGCTAAGATCGGAGGAAAAAGTTAAGGATTTCATTGAGAATCTAGAGATTGGGAAGGTTGAAAGCGTCATGCTCTGCCGTGACTGGACGGAACTTGACAAGTTAATGGATGATCGGAAGAAAATGCTTCACCACCTGGAGAGGGCATGGACACAGCATCTTGGATACCGATGGAAGAAGACACATAGACGTCCTGCACGTCCGGTCCGGTCAGAATCGCATCCCGGCCTCGCGGACTCGACTGAGCGTTCTAGGCTGATCTCAAACGGAGACGATGCGACTCAAGCACATGTGTCGATGTATTCGAGGGAGAGGCCCAAAGTTCGCATTTGGTATGGCCCGTTTAAGCTGAGGTTCAAGTCGATCGACGCGATTGATTACTATGAAGAAAAGCTCCGCCGATTAGATGAAGAGATTGAGACTATACGCCAGAAGGACTTCACCCCTACACCGCTTGCTTTCGTGACTATGGAATCTATCGCAGCTTGTCAGATGGCGGTACAAGCGATCCTAGACCCAGCGCCCATGCAGCTTGTTGCAAGCCTAGCTCCGGCTCCAGCGGATGTTGTATGGCAGTATACCTACATGTCTCGCATGAGAAGAATGATTCGGGGCTGGTCTATCACGTTGATCATTGGATTCCTCACCATCGTCTGGTCTATAATCCTTATTCCACTCGCTTATTTGCTCAATCTGGAGGCGATCGAAAAAGTAATCCCCCAACTTGCTGAGGCACTATCTCGGCATCCCGTTGCCAAATCTCTTGTGCAAACGGGTCTTCCGACTTTGATCTTGTCTTTGCTCAATATTGCCGTCCCTTATATCTATAACTGTACGTTTTTATTCTCTTGACCCCTTATCTGACGCTGTTCGGAAAAACTAACAGAGTGTGGTTTTAGGGCTGGCAAACTTGCAAGGCATGACATCTCAGGGAGACGTGGAGCTATCTGTCGTCTCGAAGAACTTTTTCTTCACATTCTTCAACTTATTCCTTGTGTTCACTGTGTTCGCAACGGCGTCTAATTTCTACGGCTTGTGGGAAAATCTTCGAGAAGTGTTCAAGGATACTACAACCGTAGCCTTTGCCCTAGCACGCTCCCTGGAGAAATTAGCTCCATTCTACGTGAACCTGATCGTTCTTCAGGCCCTGGGATTGCTGCCTTTTCGCCTCCTCGAATTCGGTGCAGTGGCCATGTACCCGTTTAATAGACTGGGGGCAAAAACCCCCCGGGATTACGCCGATTTGGAAAAGCCTCCGACCTTTAGATATGGCTTCGCTCTCCCTCAGACGATTCTCGTTTTTGTCATCTGTATCGTATACAGTATTCTCCCCAGTTCATGGCTTGTCTGCCTCTTTGGCCTGATCTACTTCAACATCGGCCGATTCATCTACAAGTACCAACTGCTCTATGCCATGGACCATCAACAACACTCAACCGGCCAAGCATGGCCAATGATATGTGGCCGAGTTATACTTGGTTTGGTAGTGTTCCAGCTAGCGATGATTGGAATCCTAGCTCTTCGAACAGCCATCACGCGCTCGATTCTCTTAATCCCCCTGTTGGCAGGAACTGTGTGGTTCTCATATTTCTTCTCCCGCACCTACGAGCCGTTGATGAAATTCATTGCCCTCCGAAGCATCGATCGTGCCCGTGTGGCCGAATCGGACGAGTCTCCATCGCCAACTTCATCTTTCTCCCCACCATCCCAGTGGGAGCGAGATTCGATACCTCTCCGCCTACGCGGCCAGGACCTGGCGCCTAAGTTAAGAAAATACGTGAATCCAAACTTAATTGTACCTCTTGATGAAGCTTGGATTCCTGGTCGGCCTAGTACGAATGATTATGCGCAATCACTTGCTGATAGTCGAT
This sequence comes from Arthroderma sp. MBC 929, assembly GCA_030789285.1. Lineage (NCBI taxonomy): Eukaryota > Fungi > Ascomycota > Eurotiomycetes > Onygenales > Arthrodermataceae > Arthroderma > Arthroderma sp. MBC 929. The sequence continues at coordinate 453,692 of JARJUX010000001.1, read as the reverse complement.
ATTCGGTTTAAGGAAAGCTTGCGCTCCTCGTTTTATTCTTGTCCGCCAATTACCCCCCTGATGACTATCATTTTAATAATACATATATCTCATTCTGCCTGGTGCAGTTGTTGCGGCACCCAGCTGCTAGGGTCGCGATCTTGCCTCTTCCCTTTACTATTGTTGAGTTATAACTATACATATAATAATCGCCGCGGTGGCGTTGGCTGATCACTGCATGACTTAATTAGGCTGGCGCGCCATCACATTGCATTGTGGGAGATATTTATAAATCGGTGGATGAACATGTTCAAATTACATTTTAGAACCGATTGCCAATGATTAATGAATCTACAAGACATGCGCAATTTGACAATAATCTCTGAATGAAGTGCCAGTGTTTTATGTATTTCCATATTTCCGCTTGCTCAGTAAATTCGTTATGACCGAAAAAAAATAAATAAACTACTTTTGTTTAGATAAATGTGAAGTAAATAATGACGGTCTTGATATTGGAGATTTCAGAATCCTGCCGAGGCCCATCTACACCGTTCTAAACCACTTTTTTTTCCCCCGCTTTATTCGTTTATTGAGAAATTTATAGTGTAATGGGCTCTTAGGCGGAGAGAGCTTGACGCTTCTTGATTGCCTCGGCGAGATTTTCCAGGACGGACTCGGTATCTTCCCATCCGATGCAGGCGTCTGTGATGCTAACGCCGTATTTCAAACCGGGTTTGCCGAGAGGTGACATTTTTTGGTTTCCTGCAATCGAATTCAGTTAGAGACGGTATAAATCAAGGTGAGAAGAAAAGAAAAAAATTTTAAACATACCCTCATTGATATGACTCTCAATCATGACTCCCATAATGGCATTCTCACCCGCAGCAAGCTGCTCAGCAAGGACAGCAGCAACCTTTGGCTGGTTCTTATGGTTCTTCTCGGAGTTTCCATGGCTGCAATCAACCATTAATCGCTGAGCGAGGCCCTTTTCAGCTAACCTCGTCTTTGCGCTCGCGATACTCTCAGCATCATAGTTTGTACCCTTCTTTCCTCCGCGCAAGATGGTGAAGCAGTCTTCATTACCGACCGTGCCGACAATCGATACAACACCGGGCTTGGTCACGGATAGGAAGTGATGGGGGTGCTTAACGGCGCCAATTGCATCGATAGCCACGTCCAATGAGCCATCAGTTCCATTCTTGAAACCCACTGGGAAAGAGAGCCCGCTGGCCAATTCACGATGGAGCTGAGACTCGGTGGTTCGAGCACCCACGGCGCCGACGGAGAGTAAATCGGCCAAGAACTGGGGGGAGATGGTATCCAGCATCTCGCTGGCGATTGGCATTCCCTTGTCGGTCAAATCGACGAAGAGCTGACGAGATACCCTCAACCCTTTATTGATTTGGAAAGAATTGTCAATGTCAGGGTCATTGATGAGGCCCTTCCATCCGACTGTCGTGCGTGGCTTTTCAAGGTAGGATCGCATAACGATCATGAGCTCGTTCTTGTATTTTTCTTTCAGGACGAGGAGCCGATTGCAGTACTCCATGGCGGCCTCGGGGTCGTGGATAGAACATGGTCCGATGATGACTAGAAGACGGTTCTTTTCGTCTTGACCGTTAACGATAGCGGCTGCTTCTTCTCTGGAGGCGAGGACGGTCTTTTTCGAAGCGGGAGTTTGGTAGATTTCATGCTGCAGGAGGTTTGGCGGGGTAAGAGGGTTGTAGCCACGAACTGGATATAAATGCGCCTTGGTCAGTCGATTTTAATTCTTTGCGAGGAAGAGAAGACAGTACTGACTTCTCCAGTCTTCAGCGTGGCTTCTGTTGCCGATGTTTGGGTTCTCGATATGCCACCGCTGGAGATTTGTTAGTTTGTGGTTTTTTTGCGAGGGGCGGTGGGAGGCGGTGACTCACCGTCGCCATGTTGATTCTGTGCGATTATTTTAGAGCGTGTTAGAGAAAAAGGAGGAAGATGTCAAGGGAGAGAAACTATTATTGAGATTCTTTTCTTCAGAAACTTGAGTGATTGAGCTGATGTTGAAGTTGTAAAAGCAGCAAAGAAAAAAAAGTAGAAGCTTTTGGTGGAATTAGTTTACCTTTTTGGTTTTCTTAATTTATACGAGAAAAAGATTCAATATCACAACGTCATAAGCGTAACAAAATCTCACAGCGAACAAAAAGGAGCAATTGACTTTGGCCTGCGATGACTCAAATATCCTTCCTCTTCACCGAAAATTTCAAATATTCCATGCGAAACAACAAGCGCTACCGACTTCGCAGCACAACATCCACCAGGGTCCACAAACATCCCAAGCTCTCTGGTCCCGCCGTGGAGAATCAACCAAGTTAGACGCCGTCTCGGTCAATCACTGGCGAGCCATTTCATATCGATAAACGAGCTCGGTCACCCCTGAAGCCGGGATAGCTCACCGTCGAGATTTGCGTTCATCGCATCCAGCTGGTCCAGCAGTTTCCTACGCTTTTTGCTCAAGTTTGATGACATGTCCTTTAGAGACCGAGATGCCTGCAAGCTCCGGTGGTCCGCGTCCAATTGCTTTGACGTGTCATTGCAGAGGTCGATGAGTTTTTCCTTCAAGGGTCGAAGGTTCTCTGCGCATTTTTCAACCTGTTGCGAGTGGACTTCCTCCAATTGGTCCAGGAGCTTTTCACCGCCCCTCTGATAGATGTCGACGACTTTGAACATGTGCCTTTCTTCACGCACAAGCTTGCCCATCAGACGCTAGACCTCATCAGTTTCTAATGTCACTCTACTAGCTATCTGTCATGGGATGAATGACCTACCTTAGTTGTCTTCAACATGATATCCATATCAGCTTGAATGCTAGTGTCTGGAAGGCGTTGCCATCTAGATCGATCCTTGTGGCCCCTTCCTATTGCCGAGTCTGGTGTTGAAGATGACTGAATATCCTCGGGAATGGTTGTATCGCCATCTGAAACGATATCCTCAGAAAACTGGGTTTGGACTTCATTGTGTTCCTTATCGCGGGGCTCACTTGGGCAGATGAGGTTTCTACGTCGTCCAATGGGCTTTTGAGGGTATGGCCACTCGCGGGAGGCTCTGAGTCTTTCCGCAAAAGTAGGTCTCCTTGAGATTTTGTGTTTTTCCATCGCCATCGTAGGTCTGAACGGATGGCAGATCGTGCTATTATCCAAGGTCCGTTGTTTTCCATGAGAGGGAAATACAATACTGTCAATTTCCTTTGCCGAACCAGCCCTTTGCTTCTCTCGTTCCTGCCGCATACCCTTTCTTTTGAATATTGAAGTGCTATCAGTTCCTGAGGCCCCATGATTACACAGCCCTGTCAACTCTTGCGCTTCTCTGTTCAATGGAGGAGAGGCTACGGGCCCTACCTTCCGCCTAATGGGAGATGGTTCCACTAGGTGGTTCCGGTATATAGATTGACCGCTGCGGGCCACAGGTTTCCTCGGCTTTGGACTTCCATTTTCGTCCACAGTCTGAGATGGGCAAAATACTTTCTTTTCGGGAATCCTTTCTTCGAACGAATCGCTACTGATTAATTCACTGGTCGAAGGGGGAACTAGTTGATGGGAAGGAGATTCATCGGTGCCAATTTCAGATTCGGCTGAAATCGATAATACATCCGTACCGTCATCCCTATCATCTTGATCGTCTGTTAGAGAGACGCTTCCCATAGTGCGCGAATAGTCCGGCTCCTGAAGTTTCAAGCCCAATGGATTACTTTCCACTTCTGGGCTCCCCCCTACCCCGTCCAGATCCTCTGGCTCTACACTAGTGCTAACTTCATCTGATACCTGGAATTGTACCTTTGGAGTCCGAACTTTCGTCTCGATCGCCTTGGTATTTGAACAATTTCCTGTCGGCTTGTGCGTTTTTGCGTTTGCTGGACTACCCAGATCTGATATATCATGCGTGTCATATTCTACGTCGATTGCCAGGGATGCATCATCCTGATCACTAGCTGGCGTTGAAGGTACGCTCGGTATCGGCCCCTTAGTAGGAGGCCGTAGCCTGTTTGGTGCCTCAACCTTCCGGGACATAAAATTTGAAACGTTCTTTGACACTTGGGAAATGTTATCTGCTTTCGTTATTCCCGCCGTAGCCTTCGGGCTATTCTTACTCAGGTCTTTGCCGTGTGTAATTCCAGCACCTGCTAGGGTCAATGCAAGCTTCTTCGCAAGTGTCTGTTTTTGAATGGCTGGTGCTTTGCTCCCCACTTCATGGTCCGCACATGGTTGCTTTTTCACGCCATCCTGCGGGTCCCTCTTCTGTATACCCTTGCTCCCGCTGCCACCGCCGCTATCACCGGTCAGTGTATCATTTTGGCCGAGCATACCAGCCATGAGTGGTCTACTGTTAGCCGAAGGGTTTTGCGGTGAAATGACTACTGTGGAAGCCAATTGCTCACGACTGGGTTCTTCATTCTCGGATTTTTGGACTGCCATGGCAGGGGAAGGTGTGTCGCCACGTGTAGCAATAGTCAATGCATGCTGAGGCTCCAACACTACCCCATCTGCGACGCTTTCTGTAATTTGGGGAGCTACTGCTGGGGAGTCCGTTTCGATTGGATCACCGAGGTCCTCTTCGTTCTCTTCCTCCGCAGCTGCTGCCATTCTTCTACTCGCTTCTGCCGCTGCCACGCGTCGCTTTCGAGACGAAGTCAATGTTTTTGTCACTTGGCGACGTACCCGTTGTTTGGGCGCTGTTGAATTTAGAGATGGCGTGATAGGCAATGACAATGGAGGTGCTCTTTTTGTTGCAGATGACAATTGTTTTCTCGCCTTGGGGGGAACCAATGCTTCTTCCTTCTCAGGCATCCGTTTTTGCTTCTTGGCCATAGTGGGCGGCACCGGTCTGCTTGTAAAACCACATCCATCGGATACTCGAAGGTCTTGGTCCCAGTCCACATTCTCCAAGGCTGTAGAAAGTTCAGCTGCTTTATGAAAAGGCCTTTTCAGCCTGGAATTTGCTGTCGTAGAGGTAGGATCGGTGCGCACGTTGGGTGGATGATTATGCCCCTCTGTATCGGTCGCCGGCCTCCCGCCAACGCCTGGAGCCATGTCCCGAGTGGCATCAATCTCAGACGCCTGCAAGGGTTGAGAATCGGATATACGAGTGACACAACTGTCGAAGTTCTCTGCAATATTGGCTACGTGTGTATCTTTGCCGTTGGCCGGTGATACGGGTACATCGTTTGGAGATGTCGTTGGAACGTCGACGGTTGGCAGATGAAGTTGAAGTGCTTCTTGTGCCAAATCCGGAAGGTCTCGTTGATGGTCAGCCGCACGGTCCACATGCGGCTCGTCTGCAGCATCGCGAGTTTCCATAGAGACTTCGCGCTCGCCGGCTAGGGTTTCTGAGATATGTGACGGTGCACTTTGTCGCAATTCATCTTTGCTTACCTCTGAGTTACCTACAGTTTCCAAGGTATGGTATTCATTCCCATCTATAACCTGTAACGAACTCCCAGCAATCGGAGTTTTTGAATGGTGGCTGGCTTCAGAGTCTAGATCAATAATGTCCTCCAATTGTAACTGCTGCGAAGCGCTACTTTCTGCGTCCACCTGCGGGGAGCTAGCCGCTCGTTTCTGTGCTAAATATCTTCTTGACTCAAGTAAAACTTCGTCCGCATCTGGCAATTTAATGATTGCTGACGAGATACCCCGGTGGCCTTTCGCAGGAGCTTCTTCTGCTATTTGACAGTTACCAATAATCAAAGCGGTTTCATTTGGTGTTGGGTACTCGTCATTCCATGCGGCCACGAATTCAGATACTCCGTGTCGGATATGCTCATTAGGCTTCCTAGATACGGCATCTGTATGCCTTGTAAGATATAGTTCAAGAATCGAGAAATTATACCGGCATAGGATTCACGGTAGTATACTTTTCAATTTTGCAATGGCAGAGACTATTTCTGCGGCCTGGTTGATTTCACGAGCTCTTATGATAAGCCGGTCTAGCGATCTTTTAGCCCCATCGACCGTGTATAACCCTTCGTGGTGTGGAACAGTCTGTAGCATCAGAGGATCGTCATGCATCTGCTGAATGCACGTAAAACTTTCAATTGCTACATCTAGCACCTGAAATCGCGTTTCATCCATGATCAGAAATATTAGATGGTCAGATACGATCAGTGTTGAGACGCAAGACCGGAGGTCCATCGAGCATTCTGGCCCATCCAGCGAGGCTAGTGTGAATATAGCTGCATCTGCATTACGGCCTGACAGACATAGAAACTGACTAAACTCTCTGGCCCAGTCGTAGTACGACAAGGCAGGCCTAGAGGGGAAGTGTATCAGCCATTTTTCATCAGTATCCGCAGGCCAAAAGGTGGATAAATCGAATTGCGCCATAGCTAGCAGTCGAATAATACTGGCGGCGATAAGTCTCAAAGGATAGTCACTATCGCAAACTACTATCCCACCAATTTGCCTAGAAAGATGAATGGTTATCATCGGCGATAGTATGTGAATTCTAATACGCAACCTACCAAGTCAGCTCTGTAATTGGCGAAAGTTGCCTTTGATTTTCTTCACAGTCGCGAATAAGCTCGTAAAGGAATTGACCACTCTATGCGGAGTCAGTACAATACCAGGTAGCTCTCAACACTAAGGCATACCCATCGACGAGGCAACGCAGTATCTCTAGCCACCAGAGTCTGGAGAAAGAGGCGGCACGTCCTCTGACCGATGGCACTCTTGCGTCGTCGGGCAGCTGCGGCAAATTCGCCATCCACGGCCTGCTTCAGCATATGTGAAAGCTCTCTCATCGACTCCTGATTTTCAGTTAAGCATTTTATCCTTGAAACATCCGCGTCAAGAGTGGGTATTTACTAGAAATAAGAAACCTCCGCGCTCTCTTGCCAGACATGGTGGCGCTCGCAGTAGGACAACCAGCATGCATTGGAGGGATAAGAGGTCGAATCTAGAGCAATTGCCTTTGTTAGGATTGCTATCGAGTAGTGTGATAAGAGTTGACAGCTCGTTTTCGCTGGTCGAATCGGAGGAGCGCAAGAAGCCATTTGAAATATCCGGGGGAATCCTGTAGAATATACGTGTCAACAGGATACGGAGAGAGAGATGCGAATACTCGCCAACCTCAACAGATCGCCCTGCTTGAGATCCGTAGTGGCCTGGTGAAGGTAAGATATGAGCTGCTGAGAAAGAGATTCATGCTTCGTGGGTTCGGGAAGGCATGGCATATTGAAATGAGGGACGCGTTTTGCAGCCTGTAGACGGGTATATAGAATCTCCAGTTATCTAGGATATTTCAATTCACAGAACAAACGAAGGCCCTGTAAGGAATAATGAACAGAGAGCATGAGAAGGGCCCAAAGGCTGCTCTCCGCGGGTTGATATCACGTGCGACGTTGGTTTTCACCGCTGTCAGAAGCTGGCCGATTTATCACGATCATTCATAATATCTTGGGTAGATGATGCTGGGAATAAAAAGCAAAGGCTTAATGATCTCGAATCCTCCTCATAGTCCTCTTAACAGGAGGACCCCGCTGAACACGCAAAGGTTCGAGAAGTCATTGTGAGGAAAAATGGGTATACAGAATGCTTCATGACCGTGGCGACGGCATGTGTCGACTATCAATTATGGAATATTACTTGAAAAACGCATCTTGAAATCCCGAAGGTGGGCAATGTTCTGCGATGCTCCGTCCGAGGACAGTGTCCAGGATCAAAAATCTCCCCACTGAGAGATGCCATGATCGCTACCATCTGGTGGCAGCGTTTGCTTTTCACGGCACGCAGATTAATATCGATTGCACGACCATGACAATCTTCTGCCTCAAAAGGAGCTTCTGCTTCCTTTGTTGCATTCTCCTCAATTTGGATTGTCCGTTTGCCTCGCTCTTCTCCCCTGAACTCGTTGTCTCTTTCGAGTTTAATTTGACACTAATAATTTGGCGTCAATAGCTCGTATTCATGGGAAAACCAAAATCCAGCAATGGGTTTCCAAACAAATTTGTGGGTTAACCCCCTCCGTGATCTAATGTCGTTGCTCACATTCCCTTCCCTATTATTCCACGAGTGGTAATTACTGGTTGAAATGGAGAATAACTACCTACCGAATAATCGAGAACCCCAACAGCCAGCTGCACCCACACCTACGGCTCCAATAAATTCGGCTCCAGTTCGGAAAAGAAAGCGCCTCACACGAGATCAGCGTCGGGATATTCTTCTCCTTCGTTCGCTTGACTGGACCTATGAGCAAATCCAAAGGAAGGTTCCTGGTGTAACTTATGCCGGTGTCCAATACACCTGTCAACTATCCGTTGCTACACCCGGGACACATCCTGGAAGACCCAGCGGGATAAGTGACAAACAGCTCGATGAGATTATTGAATTCATTGGAAGCTCTTTGGTAAATCGCCAAATGACGTATAAAAAGGTCCTTGAAGTTCTCCAGCTTCCTTTTCACTGGAAAGCCCTTACTCGAGCACTTCGAGGGAGGGGTTTTAGACGCTTGAAGAGTCTACAGAAGCCGCTAGCCACAGCACCCGGGCCGACACAATAGAAGAGCTCGAAATTTGGCTGAGAGCATATACAATCTGGACAATGGAGTTATATTTTTTTGAAATTAATAAGTTGTGGTGAGGCAAATTCAAGGTGAGATCTTCATGATTGAATTCCATCAAAATAAGCGGGACCAAATGTCCTGGAGGCTTATTGTGCGAAACTAAAGGCAGAACTAGAACACAACGCGCTGACCAGTTACGACGGCTGATTTGTTAACCTCGATTGGAGAAACATGGGATATCACAAAGAATTAGATCCGACAGCACCATCTGCAGAAACTATATACAGCATAGTCAATGAAATTGGGGTCGGTATTCTATATAGTCGGTCGCTGGCTGGTTCGATGGCCGGGGAGTACAGTTATAGATATTTACTAGATTTCGGGCATTTTATACTTATTTAATTACCTTTCAACAGTCACATAATCATAGATATACGACCTTTACGTCCACCTCTCTGTTCTCCGGGGGGGTAATGCTCAGAGCTAGGGAAAATACTCGGTGCGAAGAGACAGAAAATCATTTAAGTGACATGCATTTTAACTGGGTCATAGGAAGTATATGTGAGTCATATCTTCAACAAAGTCTCCGTGGCGCAATGGTTAGCGCGTACGGCTGTTAAAACATTAGCAGTTCTCATCCTGAATCGGGAACCGTAAGGTTGGAAGTTCGAGCCTTCCCGGGGACGTTTAACTTTTTCTTTTTGCTTTTTTTTTGGTTGCTGCTTCCTTGGGTACAGGCTATTATTAATAAGTGTTTTTTCATCTCGCAGGTGCTCTCATGGTACCTTTCTCTTTTCTTTTGGAAGAACAGAATCCATATATGGTAGGTAAATAGTGCCTGTTATTACCATTGCACCAGGAAGAAGAGCACACACTATGCTGAGCCAACCCAACTCCAGGCTTGCCTCCTTTCGGTGAAAACATGCTCCGTACTCCGTAAACAGGACAATATTCTTGGTTTAGTCGCTGCCAGCCAGGGTGTGAGGCAAAAGTATAACGGATTCTATCGCCAAGTCTCCGTGGCGCAATGGTTAGCGCGTACGGCTGTTAACCCATTAACAGTTTGATCCTGTCAGGAACCGTAAGGTTGGAAGTTCGAGCCTTCCCGGGGACGTTAATTATTTTTTTATTTGTTTACTTTTTTTTATCTATGATTTATTTTTATTAATTGCCTCCGGACTGCACTTTCCTCGCCATCGTCTCTACTGCATATTAATTAGCTAAGACTTCATTCAATCTTCTTTTTCGAATGGTAGGAAGACAAGAACCGTTGTGAGAGGAGAAAGACGCTCGGTCTAGATCCGAGAACGATGGAGGTCGTTGTGTAGGACTTACTCCGATAACGTCTTTTAGAGATACTAGTCTTGCGCTGTAAATGAGGAGTGAAGTTACATTGATGGAACTGATGTCGATCAGGGAAAAATAAGCACGTATCATCGTTCCGCCCTGGAATATCTACCCCGGATTTACGGTTGTGGACGCATATTGCACGGGGTAGTTTTCTGCTAGTATGCTTGTGATGGATATTCCTCAGTCGGTCGGAGCCGCAAGCCAGAGGAAGCATATCTGCAGGCGGAGTTCGTCCTCGATTCCTGTTACTACCTTGAGCAAGCCGAGGAGGTATTGCTGAAGTCTAGTATAAGAAGGAGAATTCGGCAGTTCTGCTTGATTGCCATCGTCACTACCATTAAAACTCCTTACGAGATCAATACCCAACTGGGAGGGAGCAGTTCTCAATATGCAGCTCCTTTTGGCGTTTTCACTCGGCTTGCCGGCCTTGCGCCTGGCATCGGCAAGATCCATATGGTCTAATTCCCCTGGGGAGTATTCCAAACTAATATCCAGCGCTCTTCCACTCGGGAATGGCCGACTTGGAAGTGAGATATTTCCTATCTACGTTGTGATTCTAAACTGCCGGTGTATATACTGAGAGGTGGTGATTGCTAATTTTGAATGGAAAATAGTGATGCCTCTCGGCTCATATGGCAAAGAGGTCGTCAATTTGAACGTAGATTCCTTGTGGAGTGGCGGGCCATTCGAGAGTGAGGTAGGTTTTTCTATCCAGGGGGTTCCAGGAATGGAACCCGGGGAGGTGAATAAATCTGCGCGATTCATGTTGCTGACGAGTTAACCAGTCTTATGCTGGGGGCAATCCATCCGAGTCAGTGGCAGAGGCCCTTCCAGATATCCGCAAGACGATCTTCGAAGAAGGAACGGGAGATGTAGGTCCACTCCTCGGGAAGAACGAGTATTTTGGCTCGTACCAGGTCTTGGGTAACTTGACTCTCGATCTTAGGGACCTAGGGGATGTGGCGGATTTCAGGATGAGTTTAGACCTTGAGAGTGCCATATATATGAGCAATTTTACTACTGACGGTGTTGACTATCAAAGGTAAAAATGCCTGGGTATACTAATTCCTCAGTAGTTTGGCAAATATGCTAACGAATCTTTGAAATAGGGAGGCATTTTGTTCGTTTCCTGACCAAGTATGCGTGTATCGTATCTCATCCAGTTCTTCTCTCCCAGAAGTTACAATCGCCCTTGAGAATCTATTAGTTTCACCACAGCCGAGTGTAAGCTGCAAGGATAACAGCATTGTCCTTAAGGGACAGACAGCAGAAAATATCGGGTTGATATATAATGCAAATGCCAAGGTGGTTGTGGAAGGAAGTGATGATGAAGATTTCTGCGCCAACTCAGGGGTAAAGGTACCAAGTGGAAAGTCTGATATTGTTGTTATTGTCGGTGCTGGGACAGATTATGATGCTACCAAGGGTAACTCTGCGAGTGAATACTCCTTCAAAGGCGAGGACCCATCAAGCAGCGTCTCTAAGGCCGTAACTGCAGCTTCCAGTAAGAGTTATGCTCAGTTGAAAGAAGGCCACACCACAGACTTTTCGGCCATCTTTGGCAAGTTCGCACTGGATCTCCCTGACAAGGCGGGCTCGGCTGAAAAGCCCTTGCCAGAACTTATCTCTTCGTACGGTACAGGAGGAAACCCGTTTGTGGAGAACCTACTCTTTGATTTTGCACGATACCTGTTCATCTCATCATCTCGGCCAGGCGCCCTTCCACCAAACCTGCAAGGCCTGTGGACAGAAAGCGACTCGCCGAGCTGGAGCTCTGATTACCATGCAAATATCAATTTACAAATGAATCATTGGACGATTGAGCAGACAGGATTAGGCAATTTAACTGAGCCGCTATGGACATACATCACCCAAACATGGATGCCACGGGGAGCGGAAACTGCTCGGCTCCTATATGGTGTCGATGATGGCTGGGTGACACACAATGAAATGAATGTGTTCGGCCATACTGCGTAAGTCACAGCATATTACCCGCTCGCCCTTACTTGCGCTAATTATTACTAGAATGAAAGATGGTGCGACCTACGCAAACTATCCAGCGACCAATGCTTGGATGTCGCAACACGTCTGGGACCGTTTTGATTTCTCTCAGGACACAGAATGGTATAAGGAAGTTGGATATCCAATAATCAAGGGTACCGCTCAGTTTTGGCTTGCGCACCTGGTCGAAGATAAACATTTCAATGACGGAACTTGGGTTGTGAACCCGTGTAACTCTCCAGAGCATGGGCCTACGGTATGAATTTCCCACAAGGACTCGTTTTATTGGGCCGAATGGCTAACTCAGATAACCCAAATACAGACCTTTGGCTGCACTCACTTCCAACAAGTCGTCTGGGAGGTGTTTGACCACATTCTGCGCGGCTGGGATGCATCCGGAGATACGGATTCCACCTTCAAATCAGATGTCGCTGCGATGCTGAACAAGATGGACAATGGCATCCACGTCGGTTCCTGGGGCCAGATTCAAGAATGGAAAATGAACGAACATGAAACAAAGGATAAACACCGCCATCTCTCAAACCTCAACGGTTGGTACCCTGGGTACTCCATTTCAGGGGTCCACGGCCAGAACAAAACCATTGTCGACGCTGTACGCACTTCCCTCGAGGAGCGCGGGTCCGGAGTTGATGATGCAAACACTGGATGGGGTAAGGTATGGCGAAGTGCATGCTGGGCGCTTCTGAACGATACCGAGCAAGCATACAGCACCCTGAAGCTGGGAATTGAGAGGAATTTTGCCGGCAATGGGTTGTCCATGTATGGTGGTGATGAGCCGTTCCAGATCGATGCGAATTTCGGTCTTACTGGAGCTGTGATGTCGATGCTCATTCGTGATCTTGATCGGTCGAATGACGACGATAGGGCCCAGTCTGTTCTCCTCGGACCTGCTATCCCCGCCGAGTGGGCAGATGGAAGTGTGAAGGGCGTGAGATTACGAGGGGGAGGAGTGGTTGACTTTGGCTGGAATGGTGAAGGAGTGGTAAATTCGTGCAAAGCGGATCTTTCAAAACGTGGAGATGGCCTTCCAAAAGTAACATTCTATGTAAAGGGCGGGGAGAGTATCGATTGTTAAGTATTTTCTGACTGTCATGTAGAAAGTAAATGACGAATTGCCGTTGTCAATGTTGTTCCGCCTCCCTGGGCTAACCGGCTCATCTGGATATAAAAAACCACAGCCTTCACGAACTAGCTCTAATTGACGAGTTTTAGATTTTGACAGCCATTGAATCAAATACTTCTTTCATAGGGCTGACAAGCTGGTTCACCTCCAGTTTCACAGCTATGTACCTACCGCAGCCACATCGGATCGACATGAGAGCTAGCATATGCTGCCCGTCATTTTATTCTCAGATGTCCGTCGTTAAACCCAGGCTGCGCTGCGCGATTGTGGATCGTTGCATCCAACCCCACGAATCCTTCACACCAGGCGCACCATAGATGTTCAGCAAATATTCATACCAGCCCATTTGCCGTCCTTCTACACGTCGTATCAACACCAACGCGTTCTCTGGATTTACCTCACGTGATCGGAACGGAGCAATTAATTTGCCTCGCGGTTTCAATGAAGGCCGAACGCCGTTTGGATGACCCGAAATTCTTGTGTGGACGACAAATAATGCCGGGATGCGATCGTTAGGCGGCCACCATACGTGTCGCCGATGTTGATATTGGGATTTTCTTTTGTCATGGAGCCGGTATATATATGAAGTATACATATTTCGCTCATAGCAATGCACACCGGATCTTTTCATGCCCTACCTCATCCCCATAGCACGTATTCTGCGGGTAAAATAAATACGTAGAACGATGAAAGCACCTTCCGGGGACCTCGCGACGGTCGAGCTCGAGACACAAGCTGCGATAGGCACGCCGATAAAACTCGCCGCCGCAGAAGACGATGAGAAACAATCCCTCCCGACTCCCCAGACTTCGCTCGAAAGGCAGCAGGCCTCCCTTGTCGACGAACCGCTAAACGTCGATAAGCTCCTCCATGACGACTCAGCTTCCGAAAAGACAGTCTTCTACCTCGCCTATGGCTCGAATCTATGCGCCAAAACATTCCGCGGAAGGCGCCGCATCATGCCTATCTCCAACGTAAATGTCCTCGTCCCTGACCTCGCGCTGACCTTCGACCTGCCGGGTGTCCCGTACATCGAACCCTGCTTTGCAGCGACGCAGTATCGTGATCAGAAGACTGGATTGGCACTATATCCGGGTCAGAACTCGGATAGTTTCCATAACACAGTTGACCAATGGCGTAAACCGCTCGTTGGGGTGGTGTATGAAGTCACACTTGCGGATTATGCGCGGATAATAGCCACAGAAGGCGCCGGGGCTTCATACGTCGATGAGCTGGTCGATTGTTATCCGTTCCCTGCCGATTTTGACCCCCGTGACCCTGTCCCTGATGTTCCGACAACGCAACGATTCAGGGCACATACACTCCTTGCGCCGAAGGTGAAGGATATAGATTCTCCAGGCGAGAAGCAGCCTAGCCGTCGCCGTCCGGATCCCACGTACGCTTGTCCATCGCCGCGGTATAAGAATTTGCTCGTCACTGGAGCGCAGGAGCATGATCTCCCGCTTGAGTATCGGGATTATCTTGGATCTGTAGCAGCGTTTAGAATCACCACGTTTCGACAGCGGGTGGGAAAGGCTGTTTTTGTGATGACGTGGGGGATACCTGTCCTGCTGTTCATGATGGTGAATGTGGCTTTGGTGAATGATAAGGGTAGAGCGCCTGGATTCATGGCTTATATTCAGGTCCAGCTATTCTCGCGGATGTGGGGGAGTTATGATTTTCTTTTCAAGAGGGTGTTTGGAAACGGTGAGCGGACGATTGAATCAAGCGGTGATGCTAAAGGCATCAAGCTGAATTAAATATATGGGATGGTGTTTTTGGGGTTTATAGAATATAGTTCTCGCCTGGAGGTGTATGGGCTCGAGATACTGGCTGTTGTGTAATACTTTGTAGAAAGAAGATAGACCTTCGTCCTTTATATATATATAACAATGTCATTTCTTGATCACGCAAGAGGTGCATAACCACGGCGATGGCGTTTTAACATGTTCATCTTGTGCAATATAAAAACTAAGCAAGCCAGGGTAGATTACAAAGAGTCAAAGTACGGACCGGGATTTGTACAAAGGGAACACTAATTTGCATGGAGAAAAGAGCAAAGTTATAAATACATAGTATAAATTCACCAACTTGCCCTTCTTTTGTTTGCCTCACATCTTCCCTACTTTCTAAACAATCGAACAAAAAGGGGAAACAGAAATGAGTATGAGAGTACAGTTAGTAGTTAGGTAGTAAAATGGGAGTTGCTATAATCACAGGAAAATGGGAGACAGGGGTCTAGTCTTTGTATGGTGTGTACCCGATTTAGTTTTTATCTCTTTTGTTGTTTACCTTCTGCCAACCGGAGGGTTGTATACGATCTTTCTCGACTTGATTGGCGACCACTTGTATCGCTTGATCCAGACGCTGAGGGCGAAGAGACCGCTGGTGATGATCATAACCTTGAGACCCATCTTCTTTCGCTCGTCCATTTCGGGTTCGGCGGTCCAGTTAAGGAATTCGGTGACGTCCTTGGCCATTTGGGAGGTGGTTGCAGGTGTACCATCTTCGTATTCAACGAGGCCGTCAAAGAGAACACGAGCCATACCAATTCCTACAGATTAGGCGCCATTAGCACTGGTATAGTAAGGAAAATCATCAGATATTTCGAGAATCACGTACCGGTACCAGGGAAATAAGGGTTGAAGTTCAATCCTTCCTGAACAGCTGCACCCGCTGGTGGCTCATCAGGATATCCGGTTAACAAACTGAAGATGTAATCGCAGCCACCATGTCGTGCCTTGACCATAAGACTCAGATCTGGGGGCAGAGCGCCGTTGTTTCCAGCACGGGCAGCCTCATCGTTCTTATAAGGTGCTGGTATGTAGTCGGAGAGCTTTCCAGGGCGCTTCTCAATCTCACCCTGGTCATTGGGTTCGGTATCATATTCGTACTCTTCCGCCATGGCCTTCATCTCATCAACGGTGTGCATGACACCAACGAATGATCGCCATGGGACACGGGTGAGGGAGTGGCATTGTGCACAGACTTCGCGGTATACTTGGAATCCACGACGAAGACTTTGGAACGTGAGAATTGTTAGCGAGAATACAAGGAAATTTGATCTGCAACTTTTTTTTCAAGACATTGCGAAAAACTTACGCGGCATGGTCGAAGGTCTTGTAGAATTTGGCGTGCTCCCAAGGGTATGCGGTGGCATGGAGTCTGTTATCCCGGATAGGTTAGAATTCGGCGCCAAAAATGATAAACAGTCCTCGCTCTCGGAACGGAGCCAATACACAACTCACCCCTCCTCGGCGGGAGTCGATGCGAATGCCTCTTCTCCATAAAGATGGTAGTACCAAGCAATGGCACCGGCGGTGACTGCAGTGGCTGCCGATGCGGTCAGAGTAAGATGAAAGGGAGACGACTGCGCTGCGGCACCGGAGACGGAGGAGGACGACCGCTGCAAAGAATTGAACATGAAGTTACACGTTAGCCATCATTTCCACCGTAGCTAAACGACCGGGACCACCTCAATGGCTAGAATCTCGAGAATAAGAGGAGGGGGGCGTACCGTTGCAGTTTGTCGGAAGGACTGTCTAGCGACGGCCTTTGAAGGCACGCTTCTGAGGATGGATCTTGCCAACATATTGAATAGGACGATTCCCCCGCCGTAAAGTCAACGGATGGATAGGGAAATGGAAATCGACCAAGGAACGGTGGGTGGGCGGGAGGGAGGATGGTAAGCCTGACGAACGAGGTTGTAAGCTCAACCGAGAGTGAGTGTGAAGGCTTCGTTCGTTGGTGGTTTAGGATTCAACTTTTGGTGAGCCGCCCCGTGATTGGTCCAGGGCGAGGGTCAATAACTCCTTGTGTGTGATTGGCTGTTAGAGGTCACGTGGTACACTCTCGGCAAGACTAAGATGAATTTTACACCGTCGACGACATTTGTTTGTTTGGCGCTACGATACACTCTCGCTGGCCGTCTTGTTCGCGTCCAGTTCGCTTTCAACTCCCTTCCACAATGCTGCGATAGCCTGATCAATGCTGCAGCACACGTCGCTCGTGTAGAGTACCAATGACAACGCTGGGATTCTGCGCAGAGATCGCCCACTAAGCCCCTGATAATAGACAATGCCGTCGAGTTATTAACCTATCACCCTACGGCATATGGGCTCTTGGCTTTGAATACACTTACAATACTCGCATGGGCAATGTCACCGAGCCGTTTTGGTATGGACTCGGGAAACATCTGATACCATAATACCATTTCACCGTACGCCGGGATTTGAAGGCTGTCCGCTGGTTGACAGACATATCTGAGTTGAGTGTCCGGGTTTTCTGGTTCTACCCTCACAACATCAAAAGTCGAGCCGTTTATAAGCCCACACTGGCTTAGGTTTTCGAAGCAACCTCGGAATATTTCATAAATCTCCCGCGGGGATGGTGGAGGGATATACTGTTTTATATCAATTCGGTCAAGGAACGCAGAGTCCTGCAATGTAGTCAATATATACCCCATGCTCCTTGGAGCTGCTTCCAGGAATGCTATTCTTACCAATGCCGTGATAAGATTGCTAGTACACAGCATAATCACATTGGGATGGTGTCTGAGACGATCAACAGCAGTAAGGAGAGAGTTTACGGCTCTCATCGCATCCAAGGGATCGTTGCCGTTCAGAGTCTGTTCTCTTTTGGCAGTCATAGTCTCTATCTCATCAATGAAAACGCAGACGAGTGTGTCCGGTTCTTCGTCTAGCATCGATTCTATACTGTTGAACACTTTCGTCACGAGTTTTCCGCTTTCACTAAAAAATTTACTTCCCAGAGAGTGTGCGTTGATTTCCACTAACTTACTCCGTGGGAATTGTCTCCCAAGTCGGATAGCTAGTTTTTGGGCCAAGCCGCGACTATGCACAGCCTTAGACGGTAGAAAGTATTGGATTCTAGCCGAATTCACTCACCATAGGCTTGTTTTCCCCGTCCCTGGTGGTCCATAAAGAAGAATCAGTCGGTTCCAGTTGATGGTCCATGTATCCAGCTTGCGCCACGAAAAGGCCACTATTCAACATAAGCATGTCATATTCAAGGGTCACTAAGGGTAACGAACGCATTCGACTCAACGCTTGCAGAAGGCGTGAGGGGATCGGCTCCTCGAATAAAAGCCTTTACCATTAGCCGCCGAGGAATTGTATAACAAGGATGTTCTTTGCGACATACGACTCCCAGATACCATCTAACTCGTTGCTAGGCAATGCAAGCACACGTGCCTGTGGTGACTCTCCGTCAAGCCTTTCTCCCACAGTATCTTGCTCTTGGCTACTCTCCATCTCAGAAGATTTAAGCTGGTACGCCTGTACGTCAAGTTTGACATCTGCTAAGCGATAGGCTCCGCTCTCGACCTGTGGTTCGCCCAAGCATTCTATCGCCTTTATCGAATCGAGGTATTGCGATTGCAGCCCGCAGAAACTTTCTACAACGGCATTAAGATACCATTTGTTATTAATTGAGCGGATTGAATGCTCACCGAAATACGTTATCTCCTGCCCGAGAGTCAAAACCGCAAAATTCTCCTCTAGCCACTTCGTAACTTCGTCCCGTACCTTGTAAAGTGCTTAGTAAAGGCAGCAGAGAGAGACTCGGGCGTAAGAGACTGCCTGGCCTCACTCACAAGATCCGTTCGAATTATTGTATTATCGTCCGCACTCTTTACTCTTGCTTCGACGTGGAGAACAGGCTTGTTCACGGTGCCGGTCTGCGTGCTAATTCCCATCATGAGCGTAGCGATTGGTTGGCTCTAAGAATGATTCACTAGTCAAGAGTATAGCAATTAGGTGAAGAGAAGTATTCGCCGTTGTTACAGATTGAAATCGTTAAGGTACAAACGAAAAGGTGTCTTGTCCAGTAGTGTGAATTGCCCAAAGCGGTAAGGCGAGGCGAGTTAGCTATCGAAACGATGTCAACTGCTCAAGCTCTCGAGATCTCGCGTAGCAAAAGGCTTACAGGGAAAAGGAGTCGACGCATCTAAATCTCCCCAGACTTGGCTTTGGAATTCTCTATTGGTACGTATCAAAATCTTCTGGTGCGGTCTATAATTCTAGGATATTAGATAAAATGATGCCTCGAAAGGAGGGTGATTTTTCCACGACCTAACATACAGTAAGTATCCTTCCAACTATCCTCAACTACAGCAGAACTCTGTTATACACTCTCCTCCATTGATAGAAGTCCAGCAACAGCAACCTCAACGCTACGATCACCAGTCACCATCTTCTACGCATGCGCCATGATAACTCAAGGTAGCCGAGCTGCCTAATCTACGGCCTTGAGGTCACTAGAGGGTAGGCTATGACAGCCCTACTTCCTCTCCCTTGCTCTCGCCCGGGTTGGCATCGAATGCAAGGCCAGCATGAACAAGTTCCTCAAAGCCGTGAGACACCCAGGTCCTCCACAAGTTGAAACCCATCCAACGGTTTACAGCTTTCTGCCAATTGGTGCATGAGCGGACCACAAGGATGACCAGGGTAGCATTTGTGACAAAACAGGCATGGGTATCGGGGAAAATTCGCGATTATTAAATCGATATAATCACCCTCGAGCGCGAAACAGCTCAGCACGTTCATAACTACTCAGCACCAAACCGCGGTTTGGGCCTCCAGAAGTTCATGGGTGTATACAAGAATTGAGTTGAAATGAGGTTCTGGCTCGCCAGGCCTCTGTCGATATTAGTCCCTGGGAAGCAGACAGCAACTAAAACTTATCCTTGGTTCCTCGGATTCGATTTCGGGAGAGCCCCAATCATAGCTCAGGCTCATTCTAGGGGAGATGCTGGGACCCTGTAAATTAACCAGGCTAAGCCCATTTTCCACGAACGCACCATCAAACACAGAGTTGCGATGGCGGCCGCGGGCACTTTGGTAAACCCCGTGCTCATTCTGCCTATAGAGTTAGATCCGGTACCTTGTGCTGTTCCTGATGGATCAAGTTTCGTCATGGCATCTGCCTGTCTGTACGTACATATATGTCCTGCGAGGCGCCCACTCTGCCCATCAATCCACTCGAGGATTTCCTAGGATCACACCACTGCGTTTCTTTTGTTTTCGGCTCAATTTTTCCTACCATCGACTGTAGTCTTACCAGAATAATCTGAGATTCGTTTCTCGACCCTGGCGCGCCCACGAGCGATCAAATGGCCTTGGCCTGGATTTGATGCCCTTGTACTCTGCAGAAGCGAGAAATTCAACCAACTGCAGGATCGATGGCCAAGCCACTGAACTTTGCTCCGAAGACTAAAACTAGCGCCAAATACTCTCTCTGGCTGGCAAACTTCAGCTTGAGATCGCAACCATTGATAAAAACTCCCACGGAATAAATACCCCTTTGGCGAGCTCAGAGCTCTAACCATGACTCTTTTACGGAATCATCGCATTACTGGGGATTGGAGCATTCATCCGCTGAGGTGATTGAACATCTCTCCCTTATTGGGACTTCTTCCGTGGATTGTGAATGGGAAGCTGGACAGGGTGAACCCGTCGTATTCACCCCTCTCTACGCATATACGTTTCAAGGGGACAAGGATTCGTCGCTCTTTTAGCCCCCAATAACTGATTTGAGGGCTGCTGACGTGACAATGATGGACTTGGGCGTTCATGCTACCGCTCCCTTAACCTTTGGGCTGTGCGGCTCTCCAGCCGTTATCATCTGAATTTATTAGGAAGCTTCAAGGATGCTCGGCTTACGCTTTTCTTTGCTTCACCCCTGGGACTCTGCTCTTCTGTTTGAGCTACCCGTCCTTATAACGGACGAGCTCGCCCTATTCACGCGCACCTTCAAAGCAGATAGGCCCTGAGCAAGTGCATTGGCAAGATTTACACAGCGGTTGTTTGGCTGCATCCACCAACTCGAGTACCTGCTGGGTTGTCGGCACCGATGCCACCACTGCAGCCAGTGTTTGAGCGACCGAAGGCAGCGTTTGGCAAGGCCAAATCCTTGATTTATACGTCGCTTCGCAAAGTTGATGAGGAGGGAGAGAGCAGCGATGGAAAGCCAGGGGCAGACACGAATTCCCACAAACTATGGGTGCCAACCTTTCTTCGCCTCTCTACGGTAGTATCATTTCTTATTACCTTTTTCGCCATTTCCAGCTCGCTAGTTGCTCTTTACATCTACTCGTCGCGAAATGAATACCGGCAAGGTATCAAGACAGATGGCAGCAAATATTATTACTTATGGACTTATGGGCCAACTGCAGGTATGGATTCCTATGGTTCCCCCCGTGGTATACTACCCTTCTAATTTTTGAAAATATGCAGTATTCATGTTATTGGGAACATTCTGGTCTCAAGTTGAATATCGAGCGGCACAGCTAATGCCATGGGTATTGATGCTTCGGGGAGAGACGGCAGGGTCGGACAGCATCTTTTTAGATTACATCTCCGACTGGAATGTGGTCTCTCTGGTTAAATCTCTCAAGAAGGGACATTTCTTAGTCTCGCTTTGTATCGTGGGTTCGCTCCTTATCAAGGCTTTGGCTGTTTTTTCGACAGGCTTATTTGAGCTTCGTCCAGTTCGGATTGACCGTCCCGATAGCTTTACTATCACCCATTCGTTTAGTGGCGACAACTTTCGACCGGAGGTTGACTTTCAGCCTTTCGTTACGTGCCAGGGCGCTGAATACCATAATCTGGGCTATCCCTTCGGTACTGATGGGTCACGCGCTTTCCCGCCGTTTCAGCTAAGCTCAAGACCAGCGGACAGTAATTATACAATAAATGAAGACAACGAGCACGAAGTTGATTTAGACGTTCTCTCTGCTTATGCTGACTGCAAGCTAGCCGACTATGAGGTTCATAATAAATCTAATCCGTCGTTGCGAATGAGGGCAGACGGATGTGTTCTCGATACAACATTGAATGGTTTTTGGCTCGATACTGATATTGACAAACCTTCATACAAAGATTTGTTCGAGGGTTTGAGCGTCGGACTTTATAGTTGTGACGGCAAGGGAAGCAGTGAAGCTGGGATGAACCCTGAGTTTCGGGAAGCAGACTGGAGGGTTTGGGCAATTCTTGCGAAAAGGAATGGTCCAACTCCTGAAGATGGGGGTCTTGATGGTTTTGAATTTAAGCCGCTAATGTGCAAAGTACGTTATGAGATGAACCATGGCCCGGTGCGCGCGTGGCGGAGTGCTGGCGATACTACCGCGTCAACCTCCATTAACTCCACGGAAATGGCACCTCTCGACCCAATACCTCATGTGAGTTTCAGCGACTTGACTTACGCAACCTACCATTCCATGGTCTACACAGTGACAGGACGTGACGTTACGCAAAGGTTTGCTTATAGCTTAAACCAAACCCAGAAAGATATGTGGGAGCTGCCAGATTTTATTTCAGCAGTTGAGCATTCAATGACTTGCACGGCGACGCAAGTAGCTAGGAGATACTTGTTAATATCATCAAACACAACCAGCGAAGGAACCCTACGGAACACCGAACACCGCTTGTTCGTGCGGGAACTTTCCTTCGGTTTTATGTTGGGAATCTTATGTCTCTTAATAATGGTGTCGGGTGCCCTTTTATTCTTTTATATACCCATCGCCGTTTGCCCTCGAGATCCTGGATCTATAGGGGGAATTGCCGCTATCTTAGCAGCAAGTCCCACGTTTATGGTAGCTTTTGACGGCTTGGAAACGAAACAGGGTTCGCAAATGCTGCCCCTGTTAGGACAACAAAATTTTAAGTCAGGAATTATAGCGAACGGAAAATTTTTAGTGGAGCCGAGTAATGGAGACGGGTGTCTGCCTCATGATACTGGCCAAGAATCGGAAATACGTTGGTGGTATCCGGCCTCTGCATCGTTAGTTATGCGGCTTTGCACGTTGCTTACCCCCCTTATCCTAATCGCGATTCTTGAAGGTCTTTACCACCATTCAGCTGGCTCTGGAGCACTCGGACTTATTGAAGGGAAGTCACAATATCTCCGATATGTGTGGATCTACATCCCTGCTCTAGTCATGTTCGGAGTGCGATTGTTTTACCAGTCCATGGAATTTGGAACTAGGGTGATACAGCCGTATTATAGTCTTCGGTGTGGTGGTGCCCGTCCTGACCTGTCGATTTTGGAGAATCAACATCGCAAGATCGGGTTGTATGCAGTTATTGATGCTCTTCGAAAACGACAATGGGCATTGGCAGCCTCCGCATTCGCCCTTTTGCTTGCCGCCGTACTACCAATTGTGGTTTCCGGTCTTTACGTGGTTCATGAATCCAGTGCTGGGAAACCTGTTAGCATTGAACAGATCAACCGGTGGAATGTTGGGGAACACAGCGATGGCTTGACAAAGCCTTTCTACGGCCGAGGAGAAAATGTGATTAACCATCAGGAGGACATACTTGCTGGTATGATTTTGCATCTAAATCTCTCTTACCCAACATGGACGTACGAGGATCTAGCTTTTCCTGGCTTCAAAATCTCTCCTTCATCTGATAGTTATACGAATGATACCAAAGGAACCTTGGAAACTCGCCTGCCTGCATTGCGTGCGAGACTCCAGTGCGAGCAAGTTCCTACTTCAGAGTGTAGTGTCCGTGTCCGACGGGGAAAAACTGAAGAACTTCTTATGGAAGGTGAAAGACTAGTTATTACCTGCACGGAGTTAAAAGAATCGTGTGGCTTTACAGAGCTCGGAACTGCTATCCAAGAAGAGGGCTCTTATTTCTCCACCTCAGATGATTGGTATACTGAGTACATACCCGGCTGTCCGACACACCTGTTCACGATTGGTAGATGGGAGGCAGAAGGCGCAAACCCAAAGATATTCAAATGTCATTCCGCGATTGAGGAGGTTGATGTGGACGTAAGATTACAATTGCCATTGTATGAATTCGACTTGGACAATCCGCCAACCACCGTTCCAGGGTCTGAACGGGAGGTTTTCGGTGGCTTTCTCTCGCCCACCGATAATGGAGCTAGAACATTGCCTTATTGGAGTAACATGCTACAATTTCTTATGAATGTTACAAGTCCTACTCTTGACCCTAACACCACCCACCTAGACCCAGTCACTCAGGCCGCAGTATATGGAACTGGTGGTGTTCCTGTAGAGGAATTATTCGAAGATTCCAACCGGATGATAGAATCGGTCAATCGTATCCACGGCATTGTTGTTGCGCAACTTCTCAACAGCTGGGCTCATCAGCCTCTCAAGGACGATATCAACCCAGATTCGTTTGTGTATCCCGAGAAAACAGAGGTTCCAGTGTACACTGGTACTTTTTACGACGCGCGACAGCACCTAGTGCAAAGTCGAGTGTCAACAACTATTCTTGAGGTCCTACTTGGGTGCATGGTTGCCTGCGGCATCATTACTATTGCATTAATGAAGACGCGCAATATCCTACCTAAGGACCCGAATAGCATAGCCGCAACCGCGAGTCTATTGCATGGTTCTCGGATGCTTGACCGGGATGTTATTCCTGAGGGCTCAGAGTGGTGTGACGACAAGGAATTGAAGAAACGAGGAGTGTTTTATGGTCATACGTTTACTATGGGATGGTGGAACCGGCGTTTAACAAAAAGAAAGGGGGCAGAGCGTGAAACAGGCCTGCATGGTCACTTGGATGGGCCTGAAGGGAATGGACAATTTGAAGAGGGATTTTTGAACGAAGTCAATATTGGGGAGCCTCTTACGCTTGACAGCGATATCGGTCGGAATAGCAATAGGCCTACTTCAACTAGTGGCGAACTGGCTGATAGTGTTGACTTGGGCATCGAGAGGCCATTGAATGAGAGGGAAACAGTCCATGACGCTGCTGATCATGGAGAACATGGGGACGAACACGGTAATCAGGAAGCCGATGGCGGGGAGAATGAAATCGTTTACGAAGAGAGGTTCGGAATCGACATCGATCTCGACACGAATGAGAAGAATTGTTAAAAAAGAACTCTTGTATATACATATACCGTTGGTTTGGTCTCTGGCGATAGATGAATGTACTCTGTATGCCGCTTAAAAGTGCCAAGGCCAGGGAACAAGGCAAAACGCCCATCAAAGAAGCGTCTCAAGGAGCTCTCATCCATTAAAGGGGTAAGTAGGTATGTTTACACGTCCCTGACTGTCGACCTTTTCATCGTTCTTCATCGCACATGTTCGCATTTTGCTGGATGTTGACAGAAACATTGAGTCACATGACACTGTCCAACCGCGGGTGACCGGAATTTCATAACTCCGAAATGCCATCTATGTCACTCAAACCAGCTGGTGGCCTGTGGTGGTGTCGAAGCTTGCTTGACTGTTATCTCAATCGGCGGACACTCCCTAAAGTCCGCGAAACATCATGAGGGCATCTGTCTCCTCCACGGTCACTGTGCTCTAAGCTTCGACTCTAACTCCCCATCCGCGCCTGTGGCTGCTATCCTTGTTGGAACATGACCTACCTTGAGTCGGAAGTAAAACCAGCAGCTCAATCCAACGGAAGCGGAAATATACGTTGGAGATTCTCACATCCACTATGGCCAGTCACCGAACGTCGAAAGCTCCCCCAAAGGGACCACGGAGGGATGTGCTTGCTCCGCTCAAGTTCGCGCAGCTTGAGGTGTTGAAACCTGTGCTTCCAGCCGGTAAGTGAGCCTTCGTCATGTGCTACCTTGTGCTGGTCACAGCTGATAGAGCTAGAAATGGGTAATTGACACGCAGACAGAAATCCTGGCCTCCATTATCGACTATCTGCCTCCCACAGACCTTATCCGGGTTGCGAGGACGTCAAAGCGCATGCAAGAAATGGTATATGATGACACAAGATGGGTGCGGTTACTTAAAAGGATGGACTGCTGGAATGAAATAGAGGCAAGGAAGTTGGCCGAGCATGATTCTGTACAGCTTGACGGGCGGCCGAACGCTGACTCACAGCCATTGAGTGCTGAAAACCCGACCATAATTATCGGCTCCAAACCTTCTGAGAGAGGGGGTGATGCAGGTGGATTCGACACCGTGGATTTCACTGCATCGTCGGAAAATAAAGGATTCTCTGGCTCCGGTACTAATCCTCTGGCTGTGTTACGCCGCGTGCGTTCAGTCCGGGGCCAGGCGAGGGAGGAATATGGCAAGATCCACGGAACGTTAAACCCTTATTACAAGGATATTACCGATAGCGACACATCTGATAAGTGTCTAGTGTTCAAAAACTACGAGAATCCCGAGCAGCAAGCCCAACTTCTAGCACAATTGATGTCCTTCTCAAAAGCCGATTCAAATTTTGAAAATGGGACGGGGAGGAAGAAGCTGTTAGATGTTATATCGGCATTCGAAACGGCCGCATTGCGGGAATTTAGAAACGGCTACGAAACGGGTGATATCGACGGTTTAATGCAAAGATACGCTCGCGTGCTAATGGCTTTGAATGGTGGCAAGGCAGCTTTCGAGCTCTTTACTCATCACAACCACCTTATAACAAAGAAATCCGATTTTGGTAATCCGATGGATTGTGTTAAATCTTCTACTGGGGCCCCTTCCCTTGAAATCACTCAGTCGTTCCTCTCCCGACTGAGTGCTGCATTTAATGAAGAGGTATCAAAAATAGACAAGTGCTTCCCACACTATCCAAATATGTCATCTTCTTTTCTTGATAAGATCGGCAGGGATGTACTTTCGCCATACTTTAATGTTTTATTTGACGAGCTGCATTCCACGAACATCACCTCGTACCTCCAGATAGTGGCTGGAACGTTTAAGCAAACTTTGAACTTTGCTGCGTCGCTACAACCAATCCAATCATCTGGAGATGACTTTTACGATGCGGTTGACGAGACAGTCGCAAAGGCATTCGAGCCGCATATCGATTTATACCTGGCGGAGGAGCTTGCTCAATTCCAAAAACAGTCAAATACTATTGTCTCCGACTGGGATAGGCAATTGTCCGAACAAGCTGCATCCACTGAGTCTTTTTTCATGTCCAACATTAATAGACAGGCTGATAAGAAGGATTTCTTGACTTCCTTCAAGAAAGTCATTATGGCGCCTGTTAATATATTACCGGGATTCTCCTCGAAACCCAGTGAACCCAAGAATGACGACAAAGATAAACCGTCAACTCCTGGCACGGAATTTACCTCTCACCCGAACCGTTCATCTACCCTCATATCTCCCAGCCCAGGTACTTCAACCCCTACAGAACTTCCGACTACGGAACTGGCGGCAAAAGCAGCCATCATGAATTCAAAACTCGAGGGAATTCGATCCCTATTTAGCATGGAAGTTGCACTCAACCTGGTACACTCCGCCAAGTCCAGTCTTGAACGGGCTGCGCAGTTTGTTAAACTTGGCGGAGAAATGGGGAAAGCCACTCAGCAACAGTGCGAGGCAATATTCGTCGCACTCCTTGATATCCTTGGCCAACGGCATGTAATTGCTGGCTTTGATAAAGCCGTTGACCATCTCTCAGAGTATCGCCCTCGTCAACATAACGAACAGGAGGAGGCAAAGGTGGAACCATTAGTCACCTTTATCGAGCTCGTGAACGTCGGTGATCTGATACTTCAAATGGTGGACGTCTTTTACGAGCAACAGCTCATAGGCTCTGGTCTTACTGACCGTAGCGATTTTATTGACCCAGCAGTAAAGGCAAAAAAGAAATTTGAACAGGTACTCGATGAGCGCGTTGCTATTGGCTTGAACAAAGGCATTGACGTTCTCATGGAGGAGGTGGATTATCTGTTAGCTACAAAACAAACTGCGGCGGATTTCAATCCGGAGTCAGTTGACCAGCCCCAAAAACCGATGGATATTGGGCCCAGTGATGCTGCCCAAGCTGTGGTTGAGGTTATCTCTTACCATACAAAGATGTTAGTTGGCAGTACTGACAAAAGCATGCTTGATGTGTTCAACCAAGAGATTGCGCTTCGACTCTTCACCTCGTTATGCAAGCATCTCAAACTCCAACGAATAAGCACTGATGGTTCAATCAAACTTATAAGGTATAATACTTCAATCCCACCCAGCCTCCAGTTTCTCCATAAAGGGTGCATTCTTACTAATACATATGAATAGTGACATGAACCATTACTTCAACTTCATCGCCTCAATGAAAAATGAGCAGCTCCTACTTTACTTCACCGCCCTGAGGGAGTTATCACAGGTTTACCTCATCCATCCTTCCGACTCGAAAGAAATGGCGACTATTATTGCCGACGGCGACCGTTTCCATGGCATCTTTCGGGCTGAGGAGGTATATGAATTTGCCGAGAGACGGGCGGATTGGTACCAGGTTAAATATAAGGTAGAAAGGGCAATGTTTGGCATCGGTTGCATTGTAATGTGATGTGAATAGACGTTTATGCTATATAATGATAACCCCCAGCACAGGATATATCGACTTATGATACAAACTAATATCTCACTTCCTATCATATGGATTACCTTGTAATGCCACACCGGGATGGAAGATTCGTATGATGACGGAGTAAAATCCCCGTGGCCGTCATGGCAAGGGCAGTATCCATGAGCGGTTGGAATACCCTGGTTTATGGAGGTGTAGGAAGATGAAGGCTTACTGGATGGGAACACCGGAGCATGCTGGAGTATGAATGAGCTAGATGTCCATCCCAAGGCAACTACTTTACCAAGCCGGTGAGAGCGTGGCTCCCTGGATAGCCAAAAATAGGATCAATTGAATGGTTCACATCGATCCACAGACACTATAGACGAACGGCCTTGTTAATCTGTGATGTCGAGGATGATCCGTAAAGTATTCCGGCATGATCATTGTATCTTGCCGAAGGGTCATCCGTTTTGCAATGTGCGATATGAACCCAGACAGCTCTGGGCACTATTGCAACCCATCAAGGGTCCGCCGATGTCAGCTGGGCAGGCTACTGCGCTAAGTATGCCCAACTGGAGGTTGAGGTATCTTGATGCCTGTGGATCCGAATGGGAATCAGCCCTATTATTACACCGGCCTTCCAGATGAAGCCAGAAGTAGAACCAGGAAATGGAAATTCAGGCAGTGAAATAGCCTAAAATTCGAGAGCAATACTGCCTGATCCACTTGAGCGCTGCGTGACGTGAATGTTCACGATTTCTACCCTCAGCCACTGCTAGTGGAGAAAGCCTTCGTGAGAGAGCCGAAGCAAGCGAAGAAGTGCCCCATATCGCCAGAAGGTCGCCTTTTTAGCTTGAACTTTTCCATCATCGAATTGAAGTTTGGTCGCTGGCCCACCATCG
The DNA here is from genome assembly GCA_030789285.1 of Arthroderma sp. MBC 929. Lineage (NCBI taxonomy): Eukaryota > Fungi > Ascomycota > Eurotiomycetes > Onygenales > Arthrodermataceae > Arthroderma > Arthroderma sp. MBC 929. Next base: position 424,524 of record JARJUX010000001.1, on the reverse strand, counting down.
CGATCCACTCGCTATTCTGGCTGAGAATTCCACCAACAGCAACAGATATATGGCGCATAATTGATCGTTAGTATCAATACAGCGAGTTAGCTGCGCCTCGTCTTGACAGCCTCAGCCCCAATAGCCCTGCGGATAACTCTTGGATGTGTTGTGTATGCATCGATCTCCTGGCATGCATCGCGTTTACTCTACCCATTTTCGTCGATTCACGTCTTGGTTTCTGTGGCGATTGGCGCAGAACTATCACGGCCAAGCAACGGAGATCATGTTCGGCTTTTAGCGCCAGATCCACTGTGTGTAACAACTCGCCATGACCAAAAAAAAGGGTCCTCTCGTTGGAAAAAAAAAAAAATCGAATCTCTCGGCTTTTCTGAGGCACTTGGCGAGAAAGCGACAACACCTGCCTTATTCGTGCTGTGTAACCGCCGTTTGGTTGGCGATGATGGCTGATGGTAGTTGGAAGATGCGGTTCTTCTCAGCTTCAAAGTTTTTACGGTCTTCCAGATCACGGATAGATCCAGTTCAGAGAAAGCATAGATTGGGTTCGCTAAATATAACTTGTGAAAGTTATATAAACGTGTGATATCTCCTGTTGTTTTCTGATCTTTGGCATATCAATTGAGGACAATACCAAAGTACAACCATTGCTTGCCTTTGCATATAATTATACTATCACGACTCCTTTCTGATTCAAGATGATTTTCAAATCTGCCTCGCTTGCGTACCTCTTAATTGCAGCTGGCAATTTGCAGACTGCGACAGCTGAACGGGCCCATTCTTCTTACAAGTCCGATCGCGAGTTTCGCGACACTATCCTGAGCGTCACCAACCGATACCGCTCTGAGCATCAGGTCGATGACCTATCGTGGAACAATACACTAGCAGGTACTGCCTTACGGTGGGCCAAGCACTGCAAATGGGAGCCTTCGGTATGCTTTTCCATTCTCATAGCAGATGATTTATCTCACTTCGTGCCTTAAGCTAATATATGATTGACAGGGCTATGGTCCCGGAGAGAATCTGGCAAGGGACTTTCCTAATGTCTCCAAGGCAGTAGAGGCGTGGGGAAACGAGCGGGACGGGTACGACTTTAACAAGCAATCCGACTCTGCTACCGGAAAGGCTGGGAACTTCACCCAGTTGGTCTGGAAAGATACAACCACCGTTGGCTGTGCTAGGATTCACTGCGGATATCGTGGTGGCCGCCCTGACCACGACGACTGGGACGATCATGATGACGATCATGATGACCGTGACGACGACCATGATGATCGGGATGATGACGATGATGATCGTGACGACCGCGACGACCGCGACGACCGCGACGATGAGGGTGAGGGCCGCCTCTACAAACGCTATAGATACGGCGAAGACCACGATGATGATCACGATGACTGGGATGATCATGATGATGGACACCGTGGACCTAACCCCGATCCTCGATACGCCTATGGTTGGTTCGTTGTGTGCGAGTACTGGCCACCCGGAAACGTTGCTGGAAAGAATCAATTTCAAGAGAATGTGCAGCCCCTTGGTCGAAATGAGAGCGACAAGAGCGGAGGAAACAAGGACGGAGGAAGCCAGGACTCCCCAAGTGGAGTGAGCGAAGGTAGTAATGGTGATACTAGCGGTGCCATTCAGCTTTCTAGCTCTAAGGGATGGGGAGTAGCCATCACTCTGCTTGCTGCATCTCTGGGCATGTTCGGATTCGCTTGAAGGCGTCTATTGGGGGATTTTGCATTGCCTGTTGATTTATGACCTGTTACGAGCCATCGAGCGAGCATAGCTGTGGTTTTTATGTGCTTTAATCTGTTGTATAAGTTTTGCTATTATTCTGCCAGTTTATTCTTGTTTATAGTTGAAGAAAATATCATCAAATATTTCTAACGCGTTCGGGAATTACAGTCGTCTAGAAATGATGGATTATTTTTATTCGAAAATTCGTCTACTCATAGCTATAGAAAAATGGTATCGCTAAAACTTTTAATAGATCTTGCAGATCTAGTGTCGCCAAATCCGAACTGCCTTGTCTCTACCCCCACTCCCTACTTTCTCACCATCGGGGCTCCAATCTACCGCGTATACTTCGTCTTGATGACCTGGCAAATCCATAGATAGCTTTCCAGTTCGTACATCCCATACTTTCAGCGTTGTATCTTTCGAAGAAGAGACTAGAAGGCGGGAATCCGCCGAAAAGCAGCATTGGTATACGGCGCCTACATGGCCGCGAAGCGAAGAGATGAACCTATGGTAAAGCATATTGTTAGAATAGGCAAGGTACAAGCCGAGAGAAGAGGGAGAACATACTTTCCATCGCGGGCATTCCAGAGTTTAACATGGTTGTCAAAACTCGCAGAAGCTATATATGCGCCATCTGGAGAGAAGGTAACATGGTTAACTTCCTTTTGATGCCCAAGCATCCGAGCGACCGGCTTGTTCGAATTTGCCGGATCCCATAAAAACATAGTAAAATCATCACTAGCAGACACAAGCCTTTCGCTGATTTTGTTTGAGATCGTGGCTGCTTTTTCGAATCTTGCTTTTGCAAACTTGACTTTTTCTTCGTCTGTCGCTGGAGGAGCTTGGTTGTGTTCATGGTAGGATGTACGGATAACAAAATCGGTCGATAGAGCGAGATGGTTCACTCGATGGGTATGTGAAGAAAGCGTCTGAATAAGGCGACCGTCCTTCGGGTCCCAAATTTTGATCGTTTTGTCATGGGATGATGTATATATCTTTCCAGTCCCTCCCCAGCGAACGCATGTGACAGATCCCTTATGGCCTGTAAGGACACTTTCCACCCGCCTTGATACTACATCCCATATTCTGACAGTTGAGTCTTTGGATGCTGAAGCTAGCCTTGGCCTTCCAGGGGTCTGAATATGATATGGTTCCCAAGCAAGACTCATGATCCATTTGGTATGACCTTTCAGCGGAGCACCTAGTGGCTGACCCTTTTTGGGATCCCATAGTCTCACTGAATTGTCCATGCTGCCCGTAGCGATTATCTGGGCATTAGGCGACCAGCTAACAGCTAAAATCCAGCTCGAATGACCCTTCAAAGTGTGCACTGGAGTCCCTGTATCACAATCCCATATTCTAGCAGTTGAATCACCACTGCCGGTGACCATGCGGGAGGAAGAAGCGGGGGAAAATGCCGTAGCCAGAATTGCCTCTCCATGGCCTGATATCGAGGCCGAGCAACGGGACACTGCTTTAACTCGAAATACCGCCTGGGGGGTAAAGTGAAGGTGTATAATGTCCTCGGTGGTTTTCACTCCGGGTTTGAGAAGCGAGCGATATAAATCGGAGACGATATCAATTGTCTGCTCATCTTCACCATCGGATTTGTACGTAAATCTATATGGAACTCTTTCATCTTCCTTTACGTTATCGGTGAGCATATATTCACTTAACTACCACCAAACACAATAATCGTGAACGGTTAAAGGAGCCAAAGAGCTTACCTACATTTCCTTGTAAGGTGTTCAACAAAATCTCAAGATTCCGGACCGTAGAGTCGCCAACGGGTATAGCGACGGCTGGGCCTGAACCCTCTCCGCTTGCTTGGTCGAAGAATTGCACTCGGACGCTTCCTAGGTTTTCTGGGATAGAGTCAACCTCTTGCTGTTGCCGCGCCTTTTCAGAGGCATCTAGCCTCTGTCGCTTGCTCGGAGGTGGTACTAGAGTAGCCATTGTCTCGATTCCAACCTTCTCTTGACCGCTTAATGTCTGCTGGGAGTTCGATACTGACCCTTCGCTGCACCAAAAAATTCCCACCATATCAGCACGCTAGACCGTTTCTGTGCAATCATCCTTATCTTATCTAGAATCACGTGTAAACTTCCGGTTACATAATCTTTCCCAAGTGTCCCGTTTAGGCAAGTAACTAACTAACCATAAAACTACCAACCTCAACGCTCAATACATCGTCTTCTCTCGTTCGCAGATGAGAAAATGTATAGAGAAATGTTTTAGATCCAAACTTGGTCAGCAGCATGGTGCGTGTCTACTATGCCACTTCTGAGCGCTCAGCGTTCAGAACACCCACTCAACGGCCAGCAACATCTCGGACGACAACAACTACTGGGCCAAGAACCGCGAGGCCGACGACGGCTGCCACAAGTGTTCCTTCTCAAGACATAATTTGTGCTATCAGCGAGTCGAGGGGCGTTTCCCCGACCGTGGGCCTCGCCTTCATAAACCTGTCGACCTCGGAGGCAGTCCTGTGCCAAATTTGTGATACCCAGACATATGCTAGAACAGTACAGAAGCTGGCCGTCTTTGAACCCACGGAGCTCCTGTTTATGAACACCGCTAAAGATTCTCAGTCAAAATTATATTCGATCGTGGCAGGGGACCTCCCCCACCTCCAGACAGTCACGGTTGATCGGCGGTACTGGGCAGAAAAAAAAGGTCATGCATATGTTCACCAGCTAGCCTTTAAAGAAGACCTGGAATCAATAAAAATGTCACTGGAAGGAAATTATTTCGCTACGTGCTGCTTTGCGGCGGTATGATAGCATGACACCCTCCCAGGGAATTTCGGGCTAACGATTTCAAAGGCTTTCAGTTATATTGAGCTTGAACTTTCAATGACATTTGCTATGCATTCCCTTCGAATTAAATATGAACCGTCTGAGGGTTCAATGATGATTGACCTGGCCACTATAATTTCTCTCGAATTAATACAAAATACCCAATATACAAGATCCAAGGACTGCTTGCTTGGACTGCTGAATGAGACCCTTACCCCCATGGGCACGAGGCTACTCCGGAGTAGTCTACTTCAACCATCCACGGAGGAAGAAAAGCTAACAAAGAGATATGATGCTGTTGAAGAACTTTCCACCAATGAGGAAATGTTTTTTGCTGTCAGGCAAGGTCTGGCGTAAAGAAACTGGCGAATATCCATGACAAAAAACTAACATAAAGCTCAGCTCTCAAATCCTTTGTCGACGCAGATCGGGTTCTTACTGCTGTATGCAATCGTTCCAACCTTCATGCGCTACACTAACAGCATATCCAGCTCACGCTCATTCAAACAAAGCCTACATCTCAGTATGCAGAGCAATCGATAAACAATGTCATCATGCTCAGAACCTATGTGGCCGCGATAAAGCCAATATACATTGCCCTTACAGGAGCATGTTCTGACATCCTTCTCACAATCCGCGATGTAAGAAAGAAGGATACCACTGTGGTTCCCCTTCTATGCACGAAATAATGTACGCTGATCGGTGACTTGATAGTTATGTTCGCCAGCCAACTATAGAGCTATAGAGTCTCTCATGGATGCCACGCTGAACGACGACGTGACATACCAATCTCGCCCATTAGACATGCGAAACCAGAGAACCTACGCAATAAGAGTAGGTAAAGCTTCCTGTCATGATGACCACGCTCTGATTTTGTAGTCTGGCGTGAATAGCTTGCTGGATATAGCCCGACAGACCTATAAGGAGGCAAATGACGACGTGGCAGAGCTGTCTTCTCGTTTACAAGGTATGAAAACACCTTCTCTTAAACAGTCATATCTAACGTCACTAGATGCCCACGGTCTGGCTTTGGACCTGAAGTTCGATTCTTCCCGGCATTATTACTTCCGACTACCTTCGTCAGAACTCGAAGGTAACCCTCTACCAGACATCTTCATCAACGTATATCGAAAGAAGAGCTACATCGAGTTTCAGACTCTAGACCTCTTAAAACTGAATCAGAAAATTACGGACTCTCATAATGAAGTGATCAGCATGAGCGATCGAAGCGTGCAAGAATTAATCGACGACATTCGATCCCAGATACCGCCGCTTTTTCGCATAAGCGAGGCAATTTCTATGTTGGATATGCTGGCTACCTTTGCTCACCTCCAAGCGATACAAGACTACGTGAGGCCGGAATTAACTGATACCCTAGCTATAAAAGCCGGCAGGCATCCTATCCGAGAAAAGATACACTCAGCAAAATATGTGCCAAACGATGCCTACGCGACTCCACAGTCCCGCTTTCAGATTATCACAGGTTGTAACATGAGCGGCAAAAGCACATATATTCGATCACTCGCGCTCATGACGGTGATGGCGCAAATCGGGAGTTTTGTCCCTGCCCAATATGCCTCATTTTCGATAGTACACCAGCTCTTCGCTCGAGTTTCCACAGATGACAATCTTGAACCTAACATGTCCACATTTTCCACCGAGATGCGAGAGATGGCTTTTATTTTACGAAACATCGGGCCCAAAAGTCTGGTGATCGTAGATGAGCTAGGCCGTGGTACTTCAACTACTGATGGCCTTGCAATTTCGATCGCAATCGCCGAGGCACTGGTAGATAGTCATGCAATGGTTTGGTTTGTCACCCATTTTAACGACTTGGCCCGTATCATGGAATATCGCAATGGGGTCGTTAATCTCCATTTGACCGTCGAAATGCCAGATCCGAAGTCAGAGATGAGGATGCTGTATAAGATCGCAGATGGCTACGCGGAGAACAAACATTATGGCATTGCGCTTGCGCGGGTACTCAACCTTCCCTCCTACCTAATTGAAATTGCCATGGAAGTATCAGAACAGCTAGGGCTCAACACTAGAGAAAAAGCGAAACATTCCAAAGCCATCCTCATCGCCAGACGAAGACAGCTTCTGTTAGGGCTGAAAGAGAAGCTGGTTCAGGCAAGAAATGGGCGGATGGAAGACGAAGAGTTACGGCAGTACTTAATTGCCCTACAGCGTGAATTCCTACACCAGATGGCAATGATTGACACGGAAGTTGCAGTGGCGGAAAGTGAAGGGGGTGAAGCTTACCCTTCGTCCTCTTCTTTTGCCAGAGATGAGTCCGAGCTTCCAGCACAAGCGGTTCAATCAGAGGGGTCTATAGACGATGAAGGTACTGACATCACCAGCCCATCACTCCCGGAAATTTCTCCCCTCGCACGCCGCAGTAGCTATGGTATTGCGGAGTCCGTAACTACACTCATCGAGCCGTACACAACCATGCTGCAGAATGAAGAACTACAGGAGACAGAACTGACTTCACCGGTTGATGCTGATGCTGATACTGAAATGGAATCTGAAGAAGAGTATTCTGATACTTGTTCAAGGTAGGAAGAGAATTTGTTGTAACAATTGTATTTATATGCATCAGCTTTTATAGGTATAGAATATACTACAAATAAACTGCTGGACTGAAAGGTGCCCATGGGAATTTTACAGCCCAAGGGCCTCACTTTTATTAAGACTCGCTATGCATTTTCTAAATTCCGAAGTAAAATATGCTCATGAACATGGAACATGGTACTCCTGTTAAATTCGGCTCCTGATATCCCTATGCAAGCAAACAACGAGCAACAGGTCTATTTAGGCGGCTTCAGTTTCCCCTTTTAACCGAATTGATACAGGACCTGCTTTCCCTTCTTGCCTTTCCCTTTCTTCCCCTGCGACCCATCACCGACGTTAGCATTCGATTCAGACGGTGTAGGATCGTCAGAATGACCCCACGCTGCGGGCTTCGGGGCTCCGCGCCTATCGTCCCATCTGACCGTGCCTCGAGTAAGGCCGGCCATCAGGGTATTTGGCTTAGGAGCAGCGGGAAGAGCAGGGAATGAGTTTGCGTCGCCGGCAGCTCCACCCGCTGGTCTGGGAGCAGTGACTGGAGTGCGTGAGCCTGAACGACTAGGAACGGGCGACGAAGCGCCAGGAGAAGGCGCCGGACTTGTGGCCCATACCAGCTGTTTGCCTTTGGCTTTTGAGCTCTTGTTGCTAGATAGTGGTGGAAAGGGGTTAGAGGAGGATCCTGAGCCGAGGATTCCCGGGAGCGTAGCGTTTTGTCTCATGGCTGAACGGGATGATTGAGCGGTTGATGATTTTAGTCGAAGGACGCGCTTGCCGACACCTGCGCCGCTGACGTTAGAAGGTGAGAATGGAGAGGCACCACCGGGGCCTGGGAGGGCGGGGTAGTCTTCGTTTATAGCGCGCCAGTCGTTCCATGCTTCGAGGAGACTTGTGCGTTTGGTCTCGTCTTCGTAGATGTGGGCGAGCTCTTTGATTAGTTTTCCTAGTTCTGCAGAGGATGTGTCGAAGAGTGAAAAGAATGCTTCAATTAGGCCACTGGCGGTGATAGTTGAAGTTCGATAGGCGGATACTTTAGTGCGGAAATCACGGAGTTTTCGCTCATCGTTGCGTAATAGATTGGCTGCACGATCTAAAACGGCGGTATGTGCAATGGATCGGGCTTGTCCCTGGGGGGTAGACTGATCGGATGGTGTTCCTATGTCGAGTGATTCGATGGCAGGTAGTGGTGGATTGGATGGTGCGGCCGCCGTTGGTCGTGATGGTTGGGAAGGTGCTGTAGCTGAGGCAGGAGTTCTTGTAGGTGGAGGGGCGCTTTGGGTTAGCTGGCCACCGAATGTCCTAGTTGAGACTGACTGGGCACTTTGAATAGCCATCTGTCTCTGATATGCAAGCTCGTCTCTCCGCAACGGCTGGGCGCTTGACTGAGGAAGCGGCTCAAGGTTGGGATCGCGCCCTCTTCCGGCTCCTCTTCCTTCCCGTCGGTTTCGCTGCGGTTGGTAAGGCGACCTGTAATCGAAGTCTGAGATATCAACTAGCCTAGCATCCCTTCGGGCATCTTTGGAAAGGCCGTGCGGATGACTTTCAAGCTGGTGTGCCTTTAAATCCATTTGCGATTCGAAAACGACGAATTTCTTCTCGAGACATTCTTTATCGAGACAAAGGAAATGATCCTTGTTGTAATGCTGCTCCAGCGCATCGTAATTAACGTAGTACTGTTGATTTCGGCCTCCGGAGGTTCGGTCGCAAATATGGCATCGTTCATGCTTGTCTCGGCAATGTGCATACAATTCATCATCACCATAGAATCTCTGGCGACAAAAGCCACATTCCGGATGTCCCTTGAATCCACTTTGGTCGACCGCGCCGGGGAGGTCATCGCCGTGTCTCTCGTGCTTTCGCAGCTCTGCTGGAGAAAAGAGCTCGTGCTCATGCGTGAACACTTTTTTATTTCTCGTGCACAGGTCGCTAGATTTATAGTGAGCTAGCTTCCAACAAAGAGTATTTATAACATTAGAGCCTTCTCCAGCCTCTATGTATGGACATACCACATTACTTTCCCATGTTTACTCCGAACATGGCGATGTAAATCGGGCCAACCCAGACAAGCAACGTCGCAATCCGGATCCGGGCAATTGTAGCGCAGTAAAAGGACAGTGTCTTCAAATATCTCGAACGTATCATACTTGATACCTAGATTGTCGTCGACGCGTGGGAAGTCGGTAGTCGCAAAGTCTTCATATTCTTTCTCGCTTTCGTCCGTGAACACCACGAAGTTCGACTCTGTCTGTTTGGAGAAATTGTCGTTAGCTGGACCGTACTAGACAAAAAACAAAGACAGCACATTAAAATATGCAGTACATACCCGACAATGCGCGCAAGCCTTTGTTTTATACAGAGCCCGCAACCTCAAAGCACAGATATGACAAGTGCGATGGCTGCAAGGCGCAATGGAGGTATGGTCTACTTTCGTAGCGCAGATAAAGCACACGTCGCCATCGTCCTCTGCATTATCCTCTGCACCACTCGCGCGCTCGCCCTGGGTACGTTTGGCATCTCCGGTCAGGCGGTCACCGGAGGTGCCAATGCTTTGAGGATTAGGTCCTGGTGGCTCGCCGCCACCATCATGCGGTTGAAGGCCACCCCGCCTACCACCACCACCACCTCCTCTTGCACCTCGTCCTCTATGCTGCCCTCGATGTCCACGGTGCTGTCGCGAGGCTGTGTTTGTCGAAGATGTAGTCTCTACGCCGGCGCCACCACCACCACTGCCGCCGCCGCGACGGCCGCGGTTTCCTCTGCCTCTGTTTGGTGGGTTGGTTCGGGTTGTGTCTGCCATCGGGAATGTGGTTGGATTCTGGGGTATTTTGATAGGCGGGTTCTAAAGAATTGATCGGAGTAGAGGAAGAAGATCAGATGAAGCGTATAGTCGTCGTTAGAGAGGTAAATTGATCGCGGTGGTGAAGAGATGAAGCCAGCTGGAGAGTAAAAAAAAAAATGAAGTTAGTTGCAAGGATGCGGATAAACCGATTTTCTTTCCTCTTTAACTCTCCGCCAAAAAAACACCAAAGCGAAGCTGAAGAGAAGGTGACTCAAGAAACACGACGGACACTATCTACTCATCATGACTCTGATTTCTATTTACGAAGGCTTCAAGAACGTCTCGAGTCACTTGTGAAGGTCGAGGGCATCCAGATGCACCCTGACTCACGTATTGCTGCCTGCTCGAGTTGTTGATCATCGATACTCACAAAGGATGAATAGGAATCATTCTACAGCACAAATGGTGGCTCATAAAAGTGGCATAAGATTGAAGGCTAATTACAGTATATTTAAAATAAAAAACCATGAGACAGAAGAATACCACAGCGGGTTGCCATCAATAGAAGACTTTTTCCTCCCAGATCGGGGGTTTCATGCCGACCTTATCCCAGACGACTTTATTCTTCTCGTTAAGGTGAGCTTCGGCGTCAGTGATGGGTATCACTTTGCTCGTCAGCTCGACTTCCATCCGACTCACTCCTCCAGCATCTCGAGGGATCCAAAGGAGTGGTGTTGGTCGAGACACAGCCGGAGGGTAATATGCGCTCTCGGAAGTGTTTTCGTCGTACGTGGTTTCTGTATCTTGACGGACTTTACTTCGGAGTGCGGCGCAGTTTGCATAAATACTTGGACGGACAAGCCAGTCTGTTACGATCCGGAGCCTGTCACGGAACGTGTGGTGCGGAGCCGTTATTTCTGTTAGTGTGAGTGAACTCTGGCGTCGAGATCGGAACTCCTTTCCATATCTTGTTGGGCTAGATGATTCGCCTGCGCCTGAATCATTCTTTTCCAGGCAGAATTCAGTTGCCCAGTCGTCTTCGGTGTGTAATGTTCGAGGTAATGTGTTGAGGAGGGGAGCGAGAGCGTCGTTTAGCGTCATATGTGCCAGGATGGTGAGAACGGTGAACATTCCCATTAGGACTAGAGGTCCGATGGCTGCTTTGATCGCGAAGAGACCGATCATGCATACTTCTGCGAGATAGACGCCAGTAAGGATTTGTTGTAGGGCCCGAGGGTATACAAGCCCCTTGGTGTCGACCTGTGGGTCATATACATAGAAAAGGTTATAACGGTATGCCTGGTAGACAAGATATAGACCGAGACTTGCAAAGCCAAGGATGAGAGGTGCAATGCAGCTATAGGTGATTGCTATATCTCAAATTAGCTCGTGCCTTGGAAATGGACGATGGTAGAGTTCGCCCTACCTATCACTGCCATGTTGGTAAAAACGGGAAACACAGTTCCCCAGCATATTTCAGTTAAAGCTGCCCATCGTGCATACAGCTTTCTCGGCGTAGAGTCAAAGATTGCCCGGAGCAGTTTAAAGATAAGGAAGGCGATGACCTGCACCACGCATCCAGAGCTCATGATAAGCCCCTGGAAGAGAAAATACGATACGTAAAAATTCGTCGCTTTCGGTAAATTTTTAGCAAGAAGGTCCTTCACTGAGAGAGGGTCCTTGATGATTTGCGTCGTTGCTGCTGACGCAGCAGATGTGATTGTAGTAACGAGGAAGACTTGAACAACCTGGAAGCAGAAATGGGCGTTCTGGGTAAATAATTCTACCCTTGCCTCCGATGGAACCCCAGATTGCCTAGCACACCCTGGATAGTTGTTAGCTAGGAAATGGCAGTATATGGATAAAACCTGGCGGGCTTACATCGGATAAGAGGCGGGACAGCAAGCATCAGAAGTGCCAATCCCATAGCTGGGAGAAGCCCACTGATTACCCCAACCACAAACCCTGGTAGATCATTGATGAAACTAAGAAACGGGAGTAGGTTTGTAAGATATGCAACATTCGATATTGATCCAACCAATGCCGATGGGAAAGACCAGAAGACTATCAAGACGGTTATAAAACCGTTGATGGCAAATTTGCGGGTAAACCTCTGCAGCCAGCTGTATTGCAAAGCTGGCCATCGAACCTGGCTCGGTGGGATTCCAATATACCTCGGAGTCATTTGGAATGGCTGATGGTGGGAGAGCGTCTGGTAAGCATTTTGTGCTTCAGCTTGGGTATAGAATTCAATGAAGACAGCAGACACGGGCTTAACTGCACCTTCGCGGTGCTGTTTCTGTAAATCGTCGATTTTTGGAATCAGCTTTTCTAGTTTGGATCGAAGCCAATCGATAGTATCGACCTTCTTTCCAACAAATTTCGGTCGGTGCGTGGGCCGCTTAACTTTCAGCAGCCATGGGGAAGTTTTAGGGTCTGGGGTGGAATTTGTATCGATAGAAGCCTCCTCGACTGCCGATTCTGTGGTCTTCGCCATTCGTTTTAGGTATTTCAATCGAGCCGCATTGGCTGCTTTGATGTATCTTGTCTCCGCTTCTTCAAGTCGATACGCCAGATCATTTCTCTTCTGGACGAGTTTTTCCAGCTTTCTAGAATCGGTGTTGATCCATATATTCTTCACAGATTCCCCAAACATTTTATACAGCTTTGCCTTGTCGCAATATGACCGGGGTACGGCCATAAACAGGACGGTCCTGGAAGAAATGCGACTAGCGTAAATGGGCGAGAGTAAGTACGCCTGGCGAAGAGATGCATAGACAATACTCTCTCGCGTAACCATGTAGAAAACGAAACCTACCGAGGCAATTAACCCATTTCCATTCGCTTCGAACCCGGGAGAAGAAGTCACTCACCAAAGAACAAGCATCCTATAAGCGTGTGCGCATAGTAGCGGTTTGGATTCACGACATTACTGAAATTCAATATATCAAGCTGTTTATTGCCTGCACCACCCGTAGCATGGATAGGGAGCAAAATCGGCCATGTAACCAAACACCCTACGAAGCACATCAACGACATCTTCTTCAGGAAACGAAGAAAAAAGTAGCCATCTACGGAAGAGTGCCGCAGCGCATGACTATCCGGCATGCGTAGAAACACAGCTATCCAATCGAAAAAGCCCAACGGAAGCTCAGGACTCCGCTCACTGTTTACCAGCCTCGTCAGTAAACAAAAACATCAAGAGAAAGTGCTGAAAGTAAGCAGCCTACTGTTGATGAAGGTGACCGAGGTATGACCTCGGCGCGTAAAATCGACGCTGGGTACGCCGACAAATAAGGAAAAGGGTGAAGCCTGCCACCGCTAGGACAAAAGCCGGGATAAACGTCGATAGTAAAGCCGTTCCAGAGGTGGTTCCGGACACCCCCAGCCTTTCCATGGCTCCAGTCGTCTGCGACTGGTTGTCGCCACGCGCCGACCCAACATTTGGGTCATCATTTGGGTCCTAAGAAGCGAGGTGAGTGTTAAGAACAGGGCGGGAAGATGGAATCTTTAAAGCTCAGGTTGCACGAAAGCACGAACCACTAAGCCCCTGGCTACCAAATCGAAGAATTCACGGTTCGCCATGTCCACAGCTGCCATCGAAGAGAAGTGTGGAAATCGATATTCATGTCCCCGTTGGGAGGCGAATCCTTTGACCCTTGCAGATAATTCTTTGGAATCGGATTTTCATTCGGGCTTATTCTTCAATTGAACCGCTGATCATGGTACGGTCTCGCGTACAGAACCAGAGAAATCAATATTGACAACCGCAAGCGTATCATATTTTCCTTTTGGGGGGGTTTTGGGTTTGCAGGTTGGGGAGGCCTGGCCGGCTATAAGTATGGCTCTGCTCTGCAGCGTCCACAATATGATTGGCACACAGCCAATGATTTATGAGGTGTCACATCCCGCAAGACGGGAGAATTGATGCACAAATTCCATGCTTCGGATGGAGTTTTTCCATCAGTTTTTCAACTGGGACTGCAGTCTGGAACCCGGGAACTGGGGTTGACACTGCCTTGGCTGAAGATACCCGACAAATCGAACCCGACTATTGGATGCGCTATTGAAGGCAAACGAGCTTGAGCTCCATCGATCTTCGGCGTCTCTCTTCGTCAGAGCTGAACTTGCTGTCAGCGATCGGCGCAAAAGCAACGAGAAACAAGGAGAAAAAAGCAAAAATGAAAAATCTCTTTCATATTTGGTATTTGGTTAAATTGTTCGCGTCCACCCACGAGCCGTTCCTGACGCGTAGATCAGCGAGTTTCGTGGAGATAACCAGTATGAAGAATGGTGTTTTGCGTGCCAGGCGGAAAGCCTTTTGCCTCCAGGACGATCTCTTCGACGGTTGAAGATGAACTGCACAAATGTTGGTCGTTAAGTTGTCAGAAACGCGTACGAGCGGCACAAAACGTTGTACAAGCCTGAGGCAGAGAGTCTCAAACAGTTCTCGTAAAAATTTTCCAACCTGCACTGATCTTGATTCTTTGTGTGATACAGACTGCTTTCATTGCGTCCCTCGTGAGCCATCATGCTCGCTTTCAGTCGGTTATGAACCGCATAACCATGAGGAGCTGAACCTCGAGTAACACTCGTCGACGTAGCCGGCATAACTCGCTTGGACGAACCAGTGCTCTCAGCATTATCATATGCTGGAGATTGTAGAAGCCTGACTGTTTCTGACATCACTGCGTTTCTCGAAGCCGGTCGTGGTGCCATTGGCTTAATATAATCTATCAGAAAGGCTAGTGGAATGATTGGGGCTGTGACAAGAGATCTCCACGTCAAAGTGATAATAGAATTAATTATAGTATTAACTAATCTGTGATGCATGGCATATTCACGCCAGAAAGACACTATTCAAGGTCATCAAAAGGGGGGATGAATGTAGTAGTTAACTATATAATTCTGTGTTCGACAGCGAGCTTCACCCGTAGAAGATATCAACAACTCCTGCTCTTGACAATAATGTCCAACCACCAACTTTGAATAAAGATCACCAGCTGCTTGGAATCTCATTGATCTTCGGATGCGCCAGCAACAGATGCGATCATCGTGATCTCCTATCTTGTGAAGTCAAAAGCTCCCTAGCTCGTCACCATCCACTCTCATCAAAGCGCCTGTCAAAAGCGCGGTCTGACCTCCATAGGGAGATGAGGATATCAGCCTCGTATATGCGACCGTCAGCTTTGACATCTTTTTGAGCTTGACCGGATGCAGATGACAATTTCCGCGAGAGCTCGTGGTGAGAGCTTCTCATCGTTCAGCATATCATTCGATCAACTTATGTCGAAAAGCCTGGAAAAATCGAGAGCAAATCGCAGAGACGACAACCCATCTTTGCTCGCTCAAGATTCCCAGGCTCAGCCAGCCTGCGCCTGATACTCCAGCGGGCGGGAAAGGGTTTGGTGGAGAAGGGAGATAGACGGGCACATCCATGTCGTTAACGGCTCGGCTATGCTTAGCCAAAGTGCAGGCCTTCTCGATCACGAAGGTACCAGAACCGATAACTGAGAATGAATATAGGTTGATGGGACGCTCGATCGACGACCTTGAGAGAGGGTGAGGCAAAAGAAGATGTGCTGTAGATGGCACCGCTCTCCTTTTCTTGTGCTATCTCGAGATGTAGACATATCCACGTCCATCCATGGTTCTGAGAGAGTCAATTCGGACGAACCACGCGGATGAGAGATATATGTACCTATAACTGAAGATTTGGGTCAAAGCTAACCAGGAGCCAAATTCCCCCCCCTCTCTCTGCATCTCGTTCATCCTCGCCCTGTCGGGTCACAATCCCCCGACCTACCTTGAGGCTTCGTAAAGAGGCAAAAGACAGCAAAAAAGAGCAAAGAGAGGGAGATGTCGAGGTCTGACGGTTTATGTGAAGATGGCGCGTCGTGATTTTTTTCTCTTCTAATTTCAACGTGCGAGCGGCTTCGTTTTCTCAGCTCTCACACGCCCGTTTTGCTTTGTGGTGATCCTCGAACGGTGATGCGCCAACCCAAAATGCCGATTATTACTACACGATGGAACCCAATCGCACAAAATTCCACTGCCAGTACCCAGGCTGCAATCGATCTTACTTGAGGAGCGAACATCTTAACCGTCATGCTCTCATCCGTATGTTCACAGAAACCCATCCTACCTCCAGAGTTGACCAGGTCGGTGGATCGAGTTCCTAATCGCCTCACTCTCTACCCGTAGATAAAAAGGGCGCTTTCATCTGCTACCTCTGCCAGCGCAGGTTTACTCGCAAGTGGGTTCTATCCAAAGCTCCCTTTCCTACGAATCTGTAACCGTACCTTTCAGCTGACGGAAACACTCCTCAAGCGATCTCCTGAACGCCCATCTCCGCAGACACGAAAAGCGAGGCCATAATCCAGGTAACTACGCCGTTTCGCAGGATGCTAGTACAACCACCGCAACTCCCGAGTCGGTGACACTACCGCAAGACCAGCAGGTGGCCGTTTCGGGCAGCTCTTCGCCAACTCCTCCAGCTCCAGCTCCGACTGGAGATTGGCGACACGACCAGACATACCCCTCCGAGCCCTCATCCTTGCGGTACGAAGCACAACCCCCAGCGAGTCACTATCCTCCCAATATTGCGCATCCTTTGCTGCACAATGAAGCTTCCCACTTACAGCATTATGGGCCACCGAGCGGAAGCGTCTCCCAGCACTCCACATCCTCGGGCAGTCCGTTGCCACCAACCCTTCCTCCACAGTCGTACATACCCGGGCCGGCACCGTATGACGATTATACTTGGTTATTTCATGGAGGCAGTCTATTCGACCTCCCGTCCAATGACTACCTAGACCTTCATTTTGGCCAAACGCTCGATCATATACCGGCCGCGCCCGTAAGCCACAGCCACTCCTACGACTAATGTGTGGCTCATATGCATATATGCTAACAAAGCTGGTGCCCAGGAGCTATATAACTCTTCTATAGAGAAAGATATTCCCCAGTACAATAAAACTGAAATTACACCGAAAATTCATGAAGGCCTGATCAAGGATTGTCCCGTATGGATCAACATGCCATCAGCATGTTTCGTTCGCTGACACAATATGGTGTTTAGGGACTACTTGCGAGCCCGTTGAACGATATCGCCCTAGCCAACCGTGCCTTACTCTTGGCCCTAGATTACTGCAATATTTACATGCCCCTATTCCACCGGCCGACATTAAACCTTGCTTCCTGCCCATTAATCTTGATTCATGCACTATGCAGCCTGGGTGCATTTTTGAGCGGCGCCCCCGAGTTATACGATGCTGCAACAATGTTGCACAAACATGTCTGGGCGCTGACAGTAGAGGTAAGTTGGACACGAATTGTTCAACCAATGGCGAAATTCTTACGGGTTGTTATGGCATTCTAGAAAACTTTGATGACTGCTCGGGTGGAAATGTCGTTTTTACAAACATTGTATGTTTCCTTTACCGAGCATTTTATGCCCGCAATGGTAAAACAGGCTTGCTAACTTGGGCCTCAGAATCATCATTGAACATATATGTTGCTATAGTATGACACGACGGGAGCATGAAATGGCAGAGATCGTCCATGGCATCATTGTCACAGTAGGTAGCAGTCGCATTTAAACATGCACCGGGGCAGATCGCTAATCAGCGGGAAATAGCTAGCGCGTCGAAATAACTTTATGACCGAGAATTATCGCAAAGATCCCGTTCCCAGACAGTCTCTCGAGGTAAAGTGGAAGGAATGGGCTCAGCGTGAATCGGTCATAAGGTATGCGTAGCGTCACACATACGTAGGGAGTCCTATACTAATCCTTTGCATAGAATTGCGCATACTATTTTTGTAGCCGACGTTCAGTACATGGTTTACTTCTCACATCATGCTCTATTGTCGGTAGGAATGATGAAAATTCCACTTCCAAGCCACCCATCTCTCTGGGACGCCACCACCGCGGCGGAGTGGGAAACCCAACTCCGCCATCTGAAGAAATCAAGCCGCTCTAGATATTACTGCTTAGATTCCGCCGTGGAATCAATCATGTCCATGAAAAATTTCGAGCAGCGCAAGGAGTTTCAGCTATGCTTCAACCCTCCTAACCCTCTATCCCTCCACATTCTCATCCACGGCCTTGTCTCTGCGATTGGGGATTCAAAGTATCGATCTATAGGATCATCCACCACCTATATTACCCAAAGCTTGAAAACATCTGATTTTGACGACGCCCTGGGCTACTGGAGATCCTACCTCGAGCAGCTCTCGGAGTCAGAGCAGAAATGCAAGCTTTCGTGGTGTGCCCTTATTATGTATCATTTCTCTTTGACCCTTCTCCGAACTAGCCTACCGGACATCCAAATGGCTGCCGGCAGTGCCTTTTCGTCGGGTCGCGCAGTCACTCCGCAAGGTGCACAGGCCGCATACAGTCGCCTAATAAAGAATAATCCAGTCAGCCATGACACCTACTTGCATGGGCTAGAGGTCGTTAGTTTATGCCTGCAAGATGGGGACAACAGCGTCCCTACAGGAGCTTCTCAAGCCCGTCCTCTCTGGCAAACGTACGGTGCTTTTCTCGGCACTCTAGTCCTTTGGGCCCGGACAATAGGGCTAGAGAAGCAAGAGCAAAACTGTGGTAAAACTGCAGTCGGACCACGGCCATTTGACTCGGCCACTATACCTTCCGCTGCTGCTAACATAATTACTAACATGCAGTCCCGGGAACAATCCCAATCTGAAGCAGCGGTGGCTGAGGTGCGGGTTCTCAAAGGCGAACTCCAAGAACTGATACATATTGTTTGTCATCAACTGGTGGCGCGCCCATGGGAGATATGTAAGTCGTTTTATGTTGCTTGAATAAGAACGCAGTCCCGCTAACTGGTGTTTTTTGGGCCCTCTGAAGCACATGAGGCAGCCAGGATATTATCATCTCTAGGGCAGAGAGAAGGGACAAGCCCTGCAGTAAACAATGCCATCAACCCATAGACTAGGCGTGATACCAGTCTAGGCTTTCATAGACGCGCTAAGTGCCTTGATTAACGGAAACGCCGTGATTGTTTGATTCTGTGAAAGGAGACGCGCTTGGTGATATCCTTATGTCTATCACTTGCAGAACACAGCGTGAAGGGATAGATTCCATTTCGCTGTGTTCTTTTCAAGTGTTGCCCTGGTAGTGAGAGTTGGTCAGGATTTTTGTAAATAAACAAGGTAATCACCAACACCTTCCACCTACCACTTTTTTTATATCTCTTGTTTTCTAGAAGGTTTCCCTACAAACGTTTCACCTTCTGCACAAGTCTGATATTCTGAACAATTCTTAGCGACTCACCTTGTATCTCCCGGTTGGAGGTTGTCCTGTCGTCGCCGAGCTCTCACATCACATCAACTCGGTTTCCACCTTAGATCTCCAGGTAAGTCTATGCTCGGCTTCAATCTCTGATTTGTGAATATGTTCTTATCTTCTATTGTAGTATTCAGATCAGCTCAGACTGCCAGGTACAGCCACACTTGAGCCATTCCCCAAAAACAACAGGATATCAAATAGTTAACAACACCATCAGGCACAGTCGCGTCAAACACCAAAATGTGCACGCAGACAACGCTTAAATACATATGTGGCCATCTTGGTACATCACGGCAAAATATATGCATCACGAAAGTCTGTCCTAAGGTCAAGCCGATCGTCCTCCCAATCAAGTTCCTGTGTGGTCAGTGTTTCAGGATCGATTGGGGAAGAGATCACGGCAGACCCAAGATCTAAATAGCTGGGTTCGGGCAATTTCCATCTCAAAAGTGAAAGCGAAGGGGTGTCTCAAGGTGATATCGGTGGTTTGGAGGAATTTTCATGGAGTTTATCAAGGGAAATATGTACCCCATGGGGAGAAAACTATCTGATTATCATGGGAGGAGGGAAGCTACATGGAAGTAAAAGGTTTCATGGATGTATGTAGCCTCCTTGCGATGCCGTATCAAAGCGATATGACGGAATAAAATCGCCTTCAATTCACACAGCAAGAAGCATGCCTGGCAAGTTTATGTGAATAATTGCCTTCCTTTTTGAAAGCGTTATCAGTGGGTATTTTGTGCGAGATATCCCAGACATTCATACATACATATCTGTGGACTTGGGACCCTGGACATCTGTCAAACTGACGATACCACGCTGATAGTTCTCCCCTGCGATGCAGCAATCCCTACTATGTAAACCTATTCACTCCCAACTACCAACTACCAAGCATCAATCTGTCGTGGCACCAAACACAAGGCCGCCATCGCTTGCCTGTCGTCCGTACAACCCATCATCATCCACTTCACCAGGATGTGAGGCGAAGCTTTTGACCTGACTTGGCGGTGCGTCTTCGCTGGTACAATTCCCTCATTCAGCCTTGGGGCTAAGATTTAGCGGCATGCCGATCGCCAGCATGGAGTTTCAACCACAAACCTTTCTCTTCTGGGAGTTCGCCGTCCCGAATGGCAGGTGGCAGGCGTTCGTTTCTCTTACGTGCTTAAAATCCCCATGTTTCAACACTACTGGAAGTCGTCGTGCCTCGGAGATGAGCCAACCGTTTCAGGGCTTCTCTATGATGGAGTAGAGATGGAGTGATTGATTCGGCATCGAGTTGCGGGGTGAAGGCAAGGCTTTCGTTGCAACATGCCAGGGATTACCCGACAGGCACTTTGGCCGCTAAGAAATGATTGCAGGATGGGGTCCATTATCAAGGCGTGATGTATGGCTACTCAGCTTCGCATAGGATGGAACCCCCAGAGATCATCGCTACCTAGCTGCTGATTCAGAAAGTATCCTGAGAGCTGATGGGTGAGAAGATTGAATTGGTTCCTTGCAGCCTCCACAGTCTCCTTCTCCCCATCCCCCTCCTTGGATGATCATTCTGGGTCACTGCAAGGGTTGAAGGAGCAATAGTCGGTTATGCCCGGGCGCTTCACCAAGCAGTTGAGCATGGACGAGGAGGTATTAAATGAGGGTCATACCCGTCGCCTCTCGAGGTGTTTTGTTTCCTCGGAGCTGTGAGATCTTAGGCCTACAGTTGACGAGCCTTCTCTACCTGGTCTTTATATCTATTACATACTACTTATTCCTTGTCCCTCGGCCAACGATGAAGGGTCTCGTGTCGGCGCTCCTGTTTGGAGCAGTCACTGCATTGGCTCCTAGGGCCAAATCCGACGACTTCACTGCGGATATGCTCACTAGTGATGCCCAGGATCTCTGGGCCACTATCCAGGAAGCAATTCCCAATGCAAAACTATCCGACCACTTCACCAAACCCAAGGCGCATACGCGAAGGCCTGATTCTCATTGGGCTAACATCGTCCGAGGGTCTGAGAGGAAACGGCCATGGACTGTCAGCGGCAATGCAGCTGGTGATAAGGGTGCGAAGACCCAGGATATCAGCGAGTATGACCTTCGAGTGAAAGCCGTTGACCCTAGCGAGCTCGGTGTCGACCCTGGAGTGAAGCAATACAGTGGCTATCTCGACAACAACGATTCTGATAAGCATTTGTTCTTCTGTATGTATATTCCGTGACACAGCTACAATTGAGTGTTATCTTTTCCTAACCTGTTACATAGGGACATTCGAATCGAGAAACGATCCCGAGAACGATCCAGTTGTATTGTGGCTTAATGGTGGACCTGGATGTTCGTCCATGACGGGATTATTCATGGAACTCGGCCCCTCAACCGTTGACGAAAACATTCAACTCGTCAACAACAAGTTTGCCTGGAACAGCAATGCTACCGTCATTTTCCTCGACCAGCCCGTCAACACCGGCTTCTCTTATAGCTCTAGCAGCGTCAGTTCCACCGTTGCGGCATCAAAGGACGTCTATGCCTTCTTGACCCTCTTCTTCGAACAGTACCCTCAATACGCCAAGCAAGACTTCCACATTGCAGGAGAGTCCTACGCCGGCCACTACATCCCAGTCTTTGCATCGGACATCCTCAAGCAGCAGTCCAACATCAACCTTAAATCGGTCCTCATCGGAAACGGTCTTACCGATGCCCTGACCCAAAACCCACATTATAAACGCATGGCCTGTGGCGAGG
The DNA here is from genome assembly GCA_030789285.1 of Arthroderma sp. MBC 929. NCBI lineage: Eukaryota > Fungi > Ascomycota > Eurotiomycetes > Onygenales > Arthrodermataceae > Arthroderma > Arthroderma sp. MBC 929. The sequence goes on along the minus strand of JARJUX010000001.1, from coordinate 402,602 downwards.
GAGGCTACGATGCCGTACTCAGCCAAGCTGAATGCAGTAGGATGGAGAGTGCAATCCCCCAATGCAACCAATATGTTCAAGCCTGCTACAACAACCCATCTGATGTCAGAACCTGCGTCACTGGCGCCAGCTATTGCAACAGCGCCTTCCTCAACCCATACCAACGCACCGGCAGAAACGTATACGACATCCGCACCGGATGTGAAGACCAAGCCAACCTCTGCTACTCCGTCATGGGCTATATCGGCCAATGGCTGAACCAGCGAAACGTCATCGACGCCCTCGGCGCGGAAGTTAACAGCTTCGAGTCATGCAACAACAATGTCAACTCGGCTTTCTTCAGCAACGGTGACTGGAACCAACCCATCCACCGCCATGTTCCTGGGCTTCTCGAGAAGATTCCCGTCCTCATCTATGCTGGTGATGCGGATTATATCTGTAACTGGCTTGGAAACCATGCGTGGACCGATGCTCTTGAGTGGCCTGGCCATGCAGAATTTGAGGGTAAGCCCATGACTGACGTCAAGCTTGGAGGTGAGGGAGAAGTTACCGGGCAGGTTAAGAACCATGGTGGTTTTGCCTTCCTTCGCATTTATCAAGCTGGCCATATGGTTCCCTATGACCAGCCCGAAGCTAGCTTGGACTTCTTGAACCGCTGGCTATCTGGTGAATGGACCCAGTAAAGGAGCTCATAGCAAATTGAGGTGAAGTCGGGGTGAATTGATCCGGCTGAGATTTGGAGTATAAAATTTATAGCGTATATACACGAACAATGAAATACAAGTGATGAGCCCTCTTAAAACATACCCAATTGTATCCACAAGGCATTCGAAAATATTTTTGCAGCATTAATCCGGCTCAACACAAGCCTTTTCTTTGTCCAATCACATCTGACTGTAGGACAGAAACCAGAAATCAACTCGGCATAGCCAGACACGAAGAAAGGCTGGGCCATCCACCGAGTCCACAGGGGATATGATGCCGCGGCAGGAGTCCAAGTTGATCCTGCAGAAACCCACCATATATGCCTTTATGTGGTGGAGAGGGAGCTGTTGGGAAGACATGTGCTGAATGTGTTGGCTCATGTGCGGATGAACTCGGCGTCTCTCATAGTATCGATGGGTCCCCCCCTCTATTGGTGGTATCTTCCCCATCACTTCGAGGCATAGAAACCAATACGACGATAGAGATGTTCTTAGCAGCCTCCAAGCGGGGTAAGACATTTCTCTCCCGACTCTAGAAATCCTCGGTAAATGCGTGAGGACCCTGTGGCGCTTTAAGCTATTTGTTTCCAGACCAATGCATCTTTGCATGGTTTTCGGAAGCGGTTGAGTTCGCAATGACAGAAAGTTTATGCATGAGGCAATCGATATGCAATCTAGAGCAGCCACATAGTCCGCTAGAGTCTTCGGCCTGTCTTATCACGAGTCATCCCAGTAGCGCCAGGATAGAGCCCATCTTAAGCAGCTTCCAAAATGATAGTCCGATAGTGCATTCAAGAAGAGAACGTATCAACATGGAAGTTGACCGTGCAAGGTGGGTATAAATTCATTGAAGATGGGATAAAGTGGGCAGGGAGAAACTCAGTCAAATATTTGGCGGCCATAGTAGTACCTAGTTCTCAACTGCGTCCATTAGTATCCAATGGTCTAAACTATAAGTCTCATCTCTTCAGGGCTGCCCGCGCAGAAGAAAAAAATTCAGGACGCCCACTGCCTCAGCACGGTTATTGCCCTGTCTGCTTTGTCTTCCGGAACAAAAATATGATCGTGGTAAAAAGCAGCGACGACATTGGCGCTAATCCCGGCTTCTGTGAGCGCAGTTGCGATAGTTGATGTCAACCCCACCGCCTCTAAGTCCGAATGAACCGACAGCGAGATCTTTTTACTCGGGAATAACATCTGATCGGCACTAAAGCCTTGAGCAAGAGCCAGTTCTTGTGTCGTAATTATAGTTGTACCCTCGGATTCCTGGTAAAGCATCTGCGGGGAGAGGGATGATAATAGCGCAGCTTCCGACGATAATAGAGACACCAGGGGTGTAGGGAGGGTGAGAAAGATGTAGGTTTCGGGTGAGAGAATGGGCTGCATTGTTGAGAGCAGCGTCTGCAGCTCCTTTTCGCCCTTCCCCAGGTCTTTCGTCGACATGTTTGAGAATATTTGCCTTGTGAAGATTTGAAGTCGTTGGAAGTCTGTTAGTTAAACACAGCGAAAGATCAACAAATATGGTAGGTCATGTGACTGTCTACTAACGTGAAGGTCGACGACGATGACAATCTTCATCACCACTGCTACCGTTTGGATAATTATCAGACAGAATACTGATGACTATACTCTGTCTCAGTTGAATTTGTTATACATGTCAGTTTACATCATTTGGGCAACCATAAGATTCTTGAATCGAAGCCGAAGCTATCGACGCGTTTTTCTACAGCATCCAGGCGCATCTAACTCGCAACCTTTCCACTGCCTAGCGATTCGATTCCTGCAGACCTCACAACATCCCTACAGAACACCAGCTTACTCAGGCCATGGGGTACATATCTCGCTGGAGCCTTTCCTCATCCTCCCCATGGCAAGATGCCGGAATGCAGTATCATCAACTCCAGCGCATAACCAAGTGGGGTGCTTCCCGGCTCATTTACCCTTTCACCATATTTCGGAGGACAAGGAGATAGCCGACCCCATGATGATCTGCTGATGAAGCAGATGGTCTCCGAGTTCTCCCAAAACCCTTGGGAACACATGCTTGTGCCCGATAGAGGCGCCATTCGGCATCTATTTGGTGCTATCCGAGCCGAAAAAAGGCATTAACATGAAGTCATTCTGCTTGAACGATGTTCCTGATCTGCTCTTTCGGCTCTGGATCCAAGCGAGTTTTTCGATTTAGATGCATTCCCCGCATATTGGCCCCATAGATCTCCACCCGATCTAGCTGCATGTGTGCAAGTCTCAAGCGTGACCACAATCTTCCTCGGCGCTGCGATGGATACTCAACTCTTGAAATACCCCTGAACCCCTACCCTTGGTTCTTGGAAAAATGGCTACCAGGGGCTACCTGGGGTTGAATGATATCCCATTCGTTACTTCAAGAAAATTCTCGCACTCACAGATCTATTATTCTCTCCGAATGGGTCTCGGATGGATCCAGAATGGATTTATTATTTTTTTTCGGGCTCCTAGCTTTGGGTTGGCTCACATAAATATATCTGAGGACAGCCCTAAAACACCATGTACCGAGGGAACACATGAAAATTGATGTCGAAATCCGGTGTCCTATTTCCCCACGCCCCAGGTTTTTACCCCAGACTTCATTGCCCAGTTTGTGGAGAGTCCTTCCAAGAGAGAGGAAGGGGAGATATAAGAATTCAGCTCCGCCAGTGCTCAGTGCACATGGCAGGTGCCCAGCCCCCCTGATCTGCCCTGTTGACTCTGCAAGCCTGTGAACAATGCCAAACTGGACAAAGATTTTGACTGGCCTAGCAGCAGTTCTGCCTACCGTGTATGCTGCCCCGGCGAAACAAAATGCGACCCCAGTAGTGACAATCTCTCAACCAGAGGCCACTATCATAGGTTCGACAAAGGGCTCCATCGACACTTTCAATGGAATTCCCTTTGCAAAACCTCCCACAGAGTCTCTCCGCCTACGACCGCCCCAAGCACTGGACTCCTCTCTAGGCACCGTTGAGGCCACGGGTATACCGAAAGCCTGCCCGCAGTTCTACTTCAGCGTTGATGATAACGAGTTCCCCACCAATGTTTTGGGGTTGCTGCTAAACACACCCTTCTTCCAAAAAGTCCAAAACTCCGGAGAGGACTGTCTCAACCTCAACGTCCAGCGGCCTAAAGGAACAAAAGCAGGCGACAAGCTTCCTGTCCTCTTCTGGATTTTCGGAGGAGGATTCGAGCTCGGCACCACCCAAATGTATGATGGATCAGGCCTAATAGAGGAATCAGTTAAACAAGGGAAACCCATTATATTCGTGGCCATCAATTACCGGGTTGGAGGGTTTGGATTTATGCCTGGTTCCGAGATCCTTGCGGATGGAGCTGCCAACCTTGGTCTCTTAGATCAGAGGCTGGCCTTGCAATGGGTAGCAGCGAACATCGAAGAATTTGGCGGCGACCCAACCAAGGTCACGATCTGGGGTGAATCGGCTGGCGCCATCTCTGTCTTCGACCATATGGTGATGTACGACGGAGATAACACATACAATGACAAACCGCTATTCCGTGGAGCTATTATGAACTCAGGCACAGTCGTACCGGCTGACCCAGTGGACTGCCCCAAAGGCCAAGTGGTATATGATACCGTTGTTGAAAATGCAGGGTGCAAAGGTGAATCCGATACCCTGAAATGTCTTCGGGGATTGGAATATGGCGATTTCCTAAACGCTGCGAATTCAGTGCCCGGAATTCTAAGTTATAATTCCGTCGCTCTGTCCTACTTGCCCCGACCAGACGGAACTGTCATCACCAAGTCCCCAGACGAGCTGATCGCCGAGGGTAAATATACCAAAGTTCCGTTTATTGCAGGGAATCAGGAAGACGAAGGAACCCTCTTTGCCCTCTTCCAACCGAATATCACCAAGCAGTCGCAGTTAGGGGATTACTTATCGGACTTGTTCTTCCACAATGCACCCCGCGAGGTAATAGATGGGCTAATTGGAACATATCAGACCATCTCAACCGACGGCTCACCATTCCGCACCGGTATTTTCAACAATTGGTACCCTCAGTTCAAACGACTTGCTGCCATACTTGGAGATCTAACCTTCATCCTCAGCCGCCGTGCATTTCTGACTGTTGCGGATAAAGTCAACCCCGATGTGCCATTCTGGTCGTATCTAGCCACCTACAATTACGGGACTCCCATCATGGGAACTTTCCATGCAAGTGACATCCTCCAAGTATTCTATGGTATCTGGCCCAATTATGCCGCCCGGACAATTCGCGGTTACTACATATCATTTGTTTATAATCTCGACCCCAATGATGACTCCTCGGACCGGCCTCATTGGCCTCAGTGGTCTGAAGAGAAGAAGGAAATGGTTAACTTCAAGGCTAACAGTGTGGAACCCATGACTGATGACTTCCGCGACGACTCATTCGAATTTTTAAAGCAGAATATTGAACAATTCCGTATTTGAGGATGGGGGAATTTTGGAAGGAAAATTATATAACTATATATATTCTTGGAAGTCGGTGTTGGAGATGCCGATACCACCGTCCTTTTCTGTCGCATCATAGCCGCGACTCCTTATATATGCATCGGTAATACTATTGGATAATATATATAAGCATTTTTTACCGAAGTCCCTGGCACAAGGCCCAGCATCAGGAGATGATCAGAACTTCCAGCCAAGCAGGTTCTGCAGAACACGAAGTCGTGAAAAATAACTAATTAATGTCTCTTAACAACCCTGTGAAGCCCCGCCGACAATGACATAATTAATTTGCGGCGACGGCGTGAGGGAAGGCATCAGCACGCCTTGTCTTATTCTTCCATCTCAATCTTACATTCTCTCACAGTTTCACGGCGGCTGGTTAACCATCGTCGGTCCGTTTCTAGTTTCTCGTGGCTCTTTTCCGCACCCCGACCAAACTCCGAGAACCCCACTGGATTTTTACGATGGACGATTCCATTAATTATTTGCAATTTGCCCCAGAAATCTTACAGTCCGAAGTGCCTCTCGTCCTTATCCACGATGGCGGGGGATTGAATTTTTCCTACTGCTATTTAAATCCATTAAACCGCGATGTCTACGGAATCCAGAACCCACATTTCTTCTCAGGCGAGCCGTGGGAAGATGGCCTGCCCGAGATGGGTCAGCTGTACGCCAAAAAGATTCAATCAGTGGTCTCATCAGGGCCAATTTTACTTGGGGGTCAGTGCCATAATGCCGTCATGGCAGCTGGAGATGAAGCAGAACCAATCTGATTTGAACTGACATGTCTCTATTCAACACCTAGGCTGGTCTCTCGGCGGAATCCTATCCATCGAGGTAGCCAGCGTGCTTGCGAGGACATCCAGTCTGCGAGTTCTAGGAATCGTCATGATAGACAGCATCTTCCCCAATGCCAAAACTCCAGACCCTCGGCCCATCGTAGCGCACGAAACGAAGTACAATAAATATACAAAACCAGAGACGCAGAGATTAGTTTCGCAGTGCATGGATAATGCAATCGCCATGGTAAACCGGTGGACTCCGCCGGTTTGGAAAGGCTGCGACAACACAGAAGAATATACCCGTCGAGCCAGCCTTGAGAGCGAATTGTCACCCAAGCTACAATCCAGGTATCCCGGGCTCAAAGAATTACCGATTCCTCGAATTGAGGACCTCCCGCTGCTTCCACGGACGGTGCTTCTTCGTTGTGAGGAGTACGTTCCAACCACCGATACCAGTGTTCCAAATGGGGTTTCGCGAGTAGATGTGCACCGAGAATCTGCGAAGCTGGGTTGGGAACAGTATGATAATAACTTTATATCCACCGTGCTGAGAATCCAAGGCCACCATTTCAATATATTTGATGAACCTTATGTAACGGCTCCTATTCCTCTCCCTCCAGAAAACCACCTGTGGCTTCGCTGACATGATGGATCTCTCCAGATTAATGATATTACCGCACAAGTCAAAACAGCGTGCAACACGCTTCTAGCTTTCAGCTTCTGAGCTTTATGGGGAAATGAGATGAATGTTTAACTTATCATACTATACCCTTGATTCCCCTGTCAGGAATTGACTCTGTTTGTCTTTTGGCAAAGCGCCTATTATATCAATAGTAACTCTCATCATATCTCATTGCTCTATATCTAAATTACTTTCTTGGATATCCACATCGAAGCATATATGCACAAAAACAAACAGATAATACCTCCGCAACATCTAAGCTCCCCCCAGAGTCAAAGACAACTGACCCCGTCAGCAGTTGCAAAATTCGCCAAGAACGCCCTGCTGAGAATAAAGAATGATAATCAAGATAAATACATGAACTGATATTTTGAATAAATAGGCACGAAAAGCGGCCTAGACTGATAGATCAGGTATGCAAGGATTCCTTGCAAGCAAGATGCTTGCAGGCTAGTTCCCGCTTCACCCGAGCTTGTACGCCGATTGTCTTGAGATTCGCGGGACGTGGGATGAAATGATCGTGATGGAAAGTGATGTCTTCACTTGTCGTGTTATATAATTCGAACTCGAACCGGCGAAAGATCGTGGCAATAGTTATATATAGCTCCGCACTCGCAAGGCTGTGAATTCATTGACTGGGTTAGTATCGATACAACAGTGAATCAGTATGGGAGTATGACACTTACTTCATGCCAATGCAACTTCTAGAGCCTTTGCTAAAGGAGACTAGATATTTCTGCAAATATTTCCTTTCCTCCAGATCCAGCCACCGTTCTGGCTGGAATGTGTGAGAGTCCGGGAATATCTTTTCATTGTGATGCATGAAGAACGATGACATTCCGACGGGGACCTAATATATGGCGAAGAGGTTAGCTATTGCTCTTGCACATGGAAATGTCCCAACTTGAAACTCAGTGCTTATAACTTACTCCTGGCGGGATGATATATTCTCTATATTCAATGATTCGGTCGGGCGATTTGCGCTGCAGTCGACTACTCACGCCATATGAAAGCCTATATCCATAAGAATTAGTCAAACAGGCCAAACCCGACGAGAAGGGGGAATATGGGTAATTGTACCGCAGTCCTTCCAAGATAACAGAAGTCTATCCAGATATTAGCAAGGTCTCTTCATCACCACACCGAGACAGCTTGATACTCACTAGGTACGGAAGTTTTTCCAGCTCAACCAGCTCTATATCCCCGTCCGGGTCAGACTCTAGCGTTTGAAGCTCACGCTGAAGCCTTCGAAGCTTCTCAGGGTTGGAAAGTAAATGGTATGTCGTCACCGTGAGCGCATTCGACGTCGTCTCCGTACCAGCCCCTATAGCCGAACGGACCTCCTGAGCCAGCCTCTCCTCGCCCTTTTCCTCAGTAGGGAGCTTAGAGTCCCAAACCTGGTCAAACAGCGTTTTCTTTCGAGCTTCGAAGCCATTTCGGCTAAATTCCTCCGTGCTTCGGTCTTCCAGGAGCTCTTCGATTCTCTCCCGACACCTTCGAGCAAGAGTATAAAAGAGAGAGAGACCAGGGTTCAGAGACTCGGCCCAAGACTGAGGGAATGATTTCAGTATGGGGAGCACCCATGTGATTTGCCTCGTCACCATAGCGAGCTCGGAAGCTTCTCGCAGTGTCTGGCCCCAGTAGGGATGCCAGTTGGGAGAATTGAGATACCCGAAGTTACGGTCCATGACGAATGAGGTAATCAAGTCGGTAGTCAGACAGGTGTATCCCAGTGATAATGGTGCGATCTTTCCCTGAGCACTGAATTCCTCGAGGCGGAGACATAGTTTGTTAACTAGCTCCCGGATTAGGCTCTCCTGCACTAGGACTTTTCCTCGAGAGAAAAATGGGTTTGTTGCGGCTCTCCGTTGGCGATGGACCCGACAATCTTCTGTCCCGAATGCGGAGAGCGGGAAGTCGAACGGTTTCATGTAGTAGTTGGCTTTGTCCTTGGGTTTGCTATATGAATATAGCTCGCTATAGTAGTCGGGATCATCTATATGCAGTTCAAACGGGCTGATGCGGACAATGGGACCTGAATACCGGGTGAGCACTTGTGCTTGGTTGAACAAAGACGGAAACATATGATATATACTGACCATATTTCTCATGCAGCTCCTTGATCTTGAATATATATCGGCCCCTGAGGATGGCATCGTAATAGAATTCATACCAGTAGGTCGCCGCGGCAAGTTTGGGTCCTGGGAAATTCGATAAAGGGGAGAAGTATAGGCGATATACTACTAATCCAACAAGATATAAAACAGATATGTAGAAAGATAATATCAACAAGTCAGAGATTGGATGCGAAATGTGCATCTCCATTTGGGCTACCGCCTCCATGGGCTCGGTGATTTGGTCAACCTCGATCAAAAAATAGAGAGGGACGTCTAGTAGATATGTACAAAGAATCACATCGAAATATAAACCAGACGTATACAGACTAAGCCCAGCCCTTGAGTTATTTTTTGTTGTTGAAAGTTCCGGGGCATTCCCGGTCACTTCTTATAGTAGGGTTCTCGATTTTGAGAAGAGATTAGTCTAGCCGGCTCAGTGCATAAGGCGTTTATCTATTCCAGATTCTAATTACTCTAATATGTCGACTGGCGCCTGATAGCATCAATTCTATGGTTCCCTCTACCCCATAGAGACAAGCATTCGCGCAGATCCAACTAGTCACCACCCTATCTTAAAAGGCCCGGGCGGGTGGGTTGATACAAATATTCTCCGTACGTGCAGCCCCGCTGCAGATGTACCTGGTGGTACTTGTGGGATCGAAAGTGTGGTATAGTTATTCCAAATTGATGTGCCATTTCTTGTCTTATGACCATAAATTTCTAGGCAGCCAGAGCGAGAATCAAAAGAAAATAATGCAAGGGAACATGGTTCCTGAAAATGCGCCTTAAAAAAATCCCCTATGAGGATAGATGTAAGGAGTCACAAATATATCGGCGATATCCACAACGCCATCAGCCCTCGCCAACTCTCAGACAACCCCCAGAAATCAAGAGTCCTTTAGATCTTGTCCAGTGGCCCAAAATTACTCTCCCGAAAGCGGTGTGATTGCTACTGAATAGCGATAACAAGCTTTCTGCCATAGAAGAAATGATGATGACAACAACAAAAGGATACATACCTACCCACAGACTAGTTTCTTTGGCCTGACGCTAGTTCAGAGCTGGCTTTCATCTGGGCATCTAAAATCCACTCTCTTGGAAGCTTTGTCGAGCGAATCTGCTTGCCGGATGGCACGATCGCGCTTCCCATTGGTTCGAAAGGGTAATCCCCTCCCCATATCCATTCATATCTCGAGATGTTTCGAAAATCTTCTACTGTGATGACCTTAGCGCCGTATCCCGATGCAATCCATGCAGATATTTCGCTGTATCAGCTAAGCCAGAAATTCCACACTCTTTATAGCAATCTCCCCGAATTCGGTGAAAAAGAACAAAAAGGAATTTCTTTCCACTCTTGCAGGCTGATTGTCGCTTATGCAAGCAGCCAGCCCTTGCGGTCGCGCGTCGGAGTTCACAACTTGTCCGGTTTCACGCCACGAAAGAGAAGAACGGCCAGACTTATTGATGGCCTCTTGCCTTGTATGTTTAGTATGGAGTGCACATCGTCGGCGCCTTTCGTTACCCATGGCAGGAGCAGTTATGATGTTTCATATGGTAGGCATGATATCTCTGCCGTGGTTAAAGCAATATATCTTTACCAAATGACGCAAAGCTGTCAAAAGTAAAAATAAGAAGCCACATTTCCGAAAGACCGAGCCAGATGAGAGCGCTTTTTGCTTTTTCTTTCCGTATGCAAGATGATCAGAGGGACGTGTTGATTCGTTCTGGTTGTTTTCAAGTGAGGTCAGCTTTCATGTACTTTGCTTTTTTTGCAACTGCGCTTTGCCTTGGAATATGTGCAGTCCAGATCGGAATTTCACCATGAGGGCGTCCTCGAGGGGTGGAGAATTAAGCATAACCATGGGTTGTAAAAATAGTTTCGGGGTTAGGGTTGGTGAAAGGGACGCCCTTTGTTTAGGCGATTCTAACCCATGTCTTTCTTCAAACAACAAAAAGATATGAGAAACTAGTTGACTGATTGATGTTCTTTGCCAAAGGAATATCCATTGCTTATCTGAAGGCAGCCAACCTTCTTTTAACCTCCTCTCCCGGGTTGTTCCCGGACCACCGCCAGGTTTTTGCCTGAAAGAAAAAAGCAAAAAGGGTGAGAAAATCTAGGCACACAGCCAGGTTGAATTTTCAGACAACAAATAGTCTGCCTTGTTTGGTTTTGATGTGGCATTTGGACCTGGCTAGATTCTCCGTTTTTGGTGTCGAGTATGGCAAACAAATGAAGGATGAAGTAAGGATAAGAAAGAGGCGTATAAAGAGGAGCACAGGCGGAAAAACCCTGCCTGTTGACGTCTCATGTAGGACCCTCTTTCTTCCAAGGCACAATGAGTAGTTTTCGCCTCAGTGGAACTAGATATCACCGCATGCCAAACCCCGAATCGATGCCACGGTTATATCCCGCAGGGCTAGGATCTGAGGGCATGGTGTACCGCGGTAGAGAAAAGTACGGAACCAGTTGATGTGTGTATTGGTTGCTCCATGTTTTGCCGTATGCATACGACTGGTCTTTTCTTCCATAACTTCCTGTTGTATAAGTAGCCGTATGCTATGATTGGCCCGCTGGGGTAAATCTAAAGATCTTGGGTTGTTTAATATAAACATCCCATCACAGTCAATTGTTCCTCAGTTGACATCGATGGGCAGCGGGCGCCAGTCAAAATTTAGAGCCAGCGGTTGTGAAAAATCTTCCCAGTCACACGGTACCTCTCGTCGTCACACATAGCAGGGAGCTGAGCATGCAGGCACCCAGGGAAGGACCCATCATTAGACGCGACGTGCGTATAAATAGTGGATGAATGGTTCACAGCGGGGTCGGAGAGCAATGCGGTTGGTGTCACATAGGTCCCACGTCAAGAGATATCTAGATATGGTCGCAGTCCTTTTGCTAATCCAATACTCAAATTGGGAAATGGACTTGTAGAAGAGAAAGGGAATGAGAATCCGCTGGTACATGTAGGTACTCTACCGATCTATAGGAACCGTCTGGTTGCCATCACCTCTCAGCCTGGTAGAAATCTGGTTCATCATATATCTCTACCAGCCTGATGGGAGATCGTAGGCGGGGTATTGCCGTGAGAAATAGCCGTGGTCGTCACTTGTGGTAGGCCTGTCTCCTAGGCTCTTTTCATGATGGTCTATGGCAGACCGAGCAGTAAAAAGAAGATATTGTCCAGTGTTGAACGGCGATGGAATATCTGATGATGGTCTCCTGCAGCCAGTCGGTTAACGCAAGGCCAGCCCAATTATGGGCTTAGCCGAAAGCCGGAACATCCGAATATATTAAAAAGACGGTGATGAAGTCGCAACAACGATGGTGTTCGATACCCAAATAACTGAAAATGGCCACAGTTAATACCACTCAGCGAGATAGCCATGAGGGTTTACAACCCTTTGATGAGGCCAGCGATGACTCTCCTCCATCTGATGCCGTCGTCCAGCACCAGCTTCCTCCAACTACCCGCCGTCAGCAGCTGGTAGTTCTGATATGCAGCTTTGTCGCAGTTGTAATGACCATCGGACCCAATCTTTCGTATGGGGTCTTTCAAGAATACTATGTCACAAGTAGCGATACTATACTCCCTGCCAGCGAGGCTAAGAACAGAAGTATCGTGGCTCTTGTTGGGACTCTGGCCGCTGGGTTGACATGGAGTGGTTCGATCTTTGTCAATCCTCTCATGAGTAGAGTCAAGGGAAATGCAAACCAGAAGATAGCTATCTCTGGCTGTTGTTTGATGAGCTTGTCTTTTGCACTTGCAGGCTCTGCTGGAAGAGTTAGTCGTTTTTCACTTTTCCTCCCAAGCATGGTGTCGAGTCTATAGCAGCTCAAATAAGTCATGATATGACGATATGATGATACCAACCTTACATTTCGCAGATTTGGCACTTGCTCTTAACCCAGGGTCTGCTATGGGGCCTGGGCAGCTCAATGGTATATTTCCCCCTCCTCAGCATCGCCCCAGAATACTTCGATCGTCACCGCGGTGCCGCAATGGGATTCATCCTAAGCGGCGCTGGAATAGGAGGATTGATACTCTCACCCGTTGTCCGCGTCTTGTTATCCTCCATCGGCGTGCGTTGGACACTGCGAACCCTCGCAATCGCAACCTTTGTCATAACCATGCCCGTCGCGATCTTCATACCACCAAGTCGAAACCCAACAAGGAGACCGACCTTGGTCAACCTGAGTCTTGCAAAGAAGCCGACATTCATCCTCCAGTGTCTTGCTGCAATTCTCCAGGCAAGTGGAAATTTTGTCCCAATGACTTTCTTACCTGAGTTCTCTACGGTGGTTGGCTATAGCGTTTCGTTCGGAGCAACGCTTCTAGCTGTTAATAATGGGATCAACGCAGTGTCTCGTGTTCTTATGGGCGTTGCTGCGGATAAGCTGGGGAGGCAGAATACGCTTGTCCTGGGCGTTGTTGGGAGTGCTGCTAGTGTTTGGGGCCTTTGGCTCGCTGCTGCTGCGAGTGAAGGGAAAGCGCTCTGGGTTTCATTTGTGGTTATATATGGTATCTTAGCAGGTATGTATCACTTGCTCCTGCCCTAGAACTACGCATTTACTTGGATAACTATTCGCTAATTATTGTGTTAGGCGGTAAGAAATTTACCTCAGAATATCCCCTAGGCAAGTTGAACGAATAGCTAACCGCTGTATACCCTCTAGCTTACAACGCCCTATTTCCGACAACCATAACCGAGCTCTTCGGTGTGCAGGCCTATGCCTCCGTGAATGGATTCCTCTACTTTATCCGTGGCCTGGGTGCCCTGTTCGGATCACCTGTTGGGGGTGTAATACTAGGAGATTCGCGCTCCCCATCTACTGGCGCGGATACATCACAGCTACTAAGCGACTACCACAAACTCATCTGGTATGATGGTGCCCTGCTGCTAGCTTCGTCCGTGTGTGTAGTTGGTGTTCGTGGCTTTGATGCCCTGGAGAAGCGCAAGTGGGCTTGGAAGGCGTAGAACAGTATAAGTGTGGTGGTACTTTTCACTACAAAAGAAGCTAAGTAACCTGTAAGCAACTGGTTGATAACCTTCTACCATCCCGATATGTACGGTGGACGCTGACCCTTCTCACCGGCACAGCTCACGTACATACACCTACCAAACGGGACAAATTCTAGGAAAAGAATTCAATGGGAGGTTCCGAGGTTTAGCATCATTAGTAAACTATATAGAGAATATAGAAATTGTATATATTGTATAGCCAGGCCCATAATACGAAAAAAAGACGTACGTTTGCATGAGGAAAGAAGGTCCAAAAATGCCCACTTAGATATCGAACGGCAAAAAAATAAACATCGCTAAGACAACAACATGCACATTTCGACTGTATAGAATCCGAGCCGCAAGCCTTACACGATAGCGCAGGAGCTATTTTGACACTGTTCGAGGTAACCGTCGTCACTGGCCAGGTTAACTTCCCCGATCTTCCGCTTGACTCCCTGGATGCGGATGTTCTGATCGCCTTCCCCATGCCACCAGTTGAGATACTGAACTGACCCGGACTCAAGCTCATGCGAGTGGATCTTCCATTTCCCACCGCTGGCCTTGACGTCAATGTGTAACTTCGGATAGTGAAATTCGGGTAAAAATATAACAGTTGGTGCTTCCTCCAGTGTAGACGTCTCGCCGGTCAATGACAGGGTAAATGTACAGTTCTTGAGATCGAAATTATGCCGCAAAAGGCAGCCGTTAATTGCTACTGGGCCGGGCCGTATATACGCTTCTGCCGCGCGGTGCCCAGGTTGATCAGATAAGATCGACCGCCGCTGGGATTGGGTGGAAATAGAGGGCGTCGAAAGAGCTTGTTTCAAGGTTTGCGGTTCGACGCGGGTATTTTGGGAGCTCGCTCGGCTCTGTGAAAAAGATGGAGAGGAATGGCTGAGAGATGCGGCTGACAGATTTGCGGAGTTTGCTGTGGGTAGCTCACGGTCTTCAGGGGAGTAGACGGAGAGATCTTCTCCATTCCAGTTATCTCCCCACTCGTGACAATTCTAGCGTCATGGCTTAGTTAGATACAAGACTAGTTAAGGCGAAATAAGATTTTATTCATACCTCAGCAGCATAGGTCCAAAGGGAGTACCCGTTCATTCCACTACCTTCTATACCGTAGTGGTTTGCATCCATCGCCCTTGTTTGACTGGTATAATCACCGGTCTTATAGGCGTGTTTGTCGTCCATGTCATAAGGAATGCCGATCTCAGTGAGTATGGCAGGATGTTCTCCCATATATTCAAAGCTCTCTTCACGCAGGAAGTGCAACTGATTCTGAAGGCAATTGCGAATTGCAGTCTCTCCTATCTTGACAGCAAATGCAGGACTCCAATATTTGCCCCGCAGAACTCCGATCACATCTACATTATAAAACCGATTCCTATGGTTGTTGGTTAATCAGTGCAAGTAGGAAAACGAAAGGAAAGATTCGTACCAGTGTTTAGTCATTAGAGTTAACCCGTCGTAGAAATGAACCGCATGGACCATACTCGGGTCATCATCTGCGGTCCCTTTGATGGAGGGAGGAAGCTCATTCACAGGTGGTTGGCAAAATAGAATGGCATCTTTATGTACGCTTCTGATAGCGTCTCGATATTTTCGGTAGTGTGCCATAAAGTATTTGTTTGTAAAGCGTTCGTAGTTCATTTCTTCGTTAGTTGAGACGTCTCTTGCGAAGTAATCTTTTCTCAAGACACTAAGAGTGGAAGGATCCCACACTCCATGTTGAGCCCAGATACACTCACCAAGCTTCCACTGAGGGTCTCTTTTCCAGCCATAGATAGCATCATAATGGTCGTTCTGAAGCCATGCGGTTTTACCTTTTGGATCCACTAGCTCTCTACCAGTCTGGCGTGGGCCAAAGCTCCCAAATTCCCAGGTTGCAATTTCACAAGGATTGCCTGCCCCAGTTAGCATTCCTTGAAAGGCAGTTGGAGATGTTCCTAGCTGTAATTGCTGCTCTTTTGGAATAACAGAGATATCTTGCAACCCAATCATCCCTCGATTGGGCTCGTTCAGGCTTTCCCATCCAATGATAACATCGTTCTCGAGATCCCCAGCCTCGTGAATCCGCATGGCCAGGTGCTTGCATGCCGCAATATAATGTTCCTGAAGATAATCTTGAATATTCTTCCCGTCAATTATAGCCTTCGGGGCATAATCTCGGCCAGCCCAAAAGAGCGTGAAGATGGTCTGGCTAACAAGGCGAGTATAATTCGTGCTCCATATCATCTTGGGAAATTGAGAGGGGTCTGAGTAGGTGTTGTGAACAAATGCAGCCTGTGTACTATTGAAGTTGCGAGGATCCAGCCCTGCCGCATACAAAGTCCACATTGGGGCCCCGGAGCCTCCGGACAATCGGGACCACTAGGATTGGGAGGTTAACTTTGATTTAGAAGATAGCAAAATCGTAGCAGTCCTTACCACATCCTGATGCGGATCCATATAGGCATAGAGACCGAAGCTCTTCGCCACCCGAAGAAGTTCAATTGTATAGCTTATCCAATCCTCATCGTACTGGCCAGGGCCGCTGTGTTCGATCGCTTCCCAGGTGAACACAAATCTGACATGATTATAACCCCATTTCTTTATCCTGCTAAAATGAATGTGCGCTTCATCCACAGGGAAGGGACGGTCGACGAACGATACGTTGTCGCCATCATAAAAGCTGTCTGCGATGTGAGATGGGATGTCCGGTGCCTTGGGATATTTGGCCGTGGCATCGAGATTTATGCCTCTAAGGATTATTTCCCGGTTTAAGTTGTCTCGAAAGGTGCTTCCCTCAACCCGAAGACGATAGGGAGCCATGACAAACACTGGAGAAGCCGAAGGGATGATCTGAGCGATCGCTGAAGAACACTAGTGAGCGTATGCGTTGTAGGCTGTCGACGGCAAGCTGTCTGGACTGCCCGGTCTATCTAATATGTCTAAAACCAAAGAGTGAACTAGCAGCTAATCTAAAGTAGATGTTAGCACAAGCAGCAAGAATGTTCGTTTCTGAACTCACCGCCGTCCTTCGTGATGACCCCCAGTCATTTGACGTCGTGAGAGCCGGGGAAACCAAACTAGCGGGAAGAAGCTCTCCACCAGGTAAATAAATGGGGGCCTTGGCGGAAGCCAGTGGATGATGAGTAAGCAGTACAATCCACACGTGATGGGTCATGTGATTATCATTTTTCAACGGAAAGACCTCGCCCAAGTTGAGCTACGCAGGAATATATGGAAAGTGCCAGCAAATTTCACCCCTTAAGTATTAGGATCAGGGAGGCCTAATAACAAAGTAGACAAGCTATGGTCGAGTGGTCAAAGAGAGTGTCCTATACTTCTGGTATCCGAAGTAGCCTTCCACCCTCTTAGTAGTTCCTAGACTAGCGCAGCCGGAGAAGTGGGAAGCAGTCTACGCTCATGCTTCTATAGACTCAGGTCAAGTCCCCTTGATAAAAGGCAGGGATGGCGGTCTATAGAAGCATTGGATACAATATGTGTAAATGGTGAGCAATGAGTGTCCATATTTTTTTTATTCCTGGTGCTTGTTGAAGTTGTTGAAGTCTTCTATCAGGGGGTCAAAAGGTACTTCTTTTGTCAAGTACGATTCCCAAAACGGCAAAAACTGCCGCTTCAAGATGCTGGGTTCGATTCTGGCTTGCGGCAATTTTTTTTCTCCCTTTCCCATTCTGCACCACAAACGAAAAGGCAGGCGAGGACGCTGAGTAACTACCCAGTACTAACCAGACCCTCCGATCCACCACGATAGCAGTGACGCCGTAGCAGCATTGGTAGCGTTTCTAGCGAACCGACAGTTATATAAACCTACCTTGGAGACGATTTGCCGGGCGGGTGGTTTAAACCAGTTTCAGCATGGGATTGTTTTCAGTCCAGAAACATCCGATGAGCACACATCAAAATTGGGTATCAGCGCTGCTGCCAATAAAAGATAGTGAGGCGTAAACCCCTTCATTTCTTCAGCTTTGACGCAGATTACGTTAACTGGAGGCGATACGAAAGCTGCTGCATCCAGGGATTATCCTCAACTATCAGCTGCAAGTAGCGAATTATGTTAAGCATCAGAAAGAAATGATTGGCTTTACGTGGCTGACAGCCTTGCTTTCGCCTTACCCCTGTGCTTGGGCACGATTCATTCCTGAAGGCTCATTTTAATTAGGTATAACGAAGCCTGGTGTGCCATTTAACGATTTTCCAAAACGCCTAGGCTAAATACCCTCACTCGGAATACCAAATAATTATAGGTAAAAAGATCCGACCTGCCAGAGATTAAGTGTTGTGGCAATATATTTGAAAAGCAATTCTCTAACCTGGTTTAATAGGAATGAGCAGAGATACGCGACAGCTTTCGCACGAGGATTATACCGTAGGATGGATATGTGCTCTAGCAAAGACAGAGCTAGTTGCTGCAACGGCTATGCTAGACGAAGAACACCCTATACTTCCTGCTGCCGACTCACAAGACGCAAACTCATACCACCTTGGCCGTATTGGTAACCACAATGTGGTTATTGCTTGCCTACCTGCGGAAACAACGGGCAAAGTGTCCGCCGCAAGCGTTGCAAAAGATATGATCCGTAGCTTCCCATCTGTCAGGTTTGGATTGATGGTTGGCATTGGTGGGGGAGTACCTCGTTCTGGGATCATGGAGTGTTTCGACAGTGAATCTGAGGATTCCGAAGAAGACGATTTGGAATATTTAAGGATATCAGACTCGGCGACGTTGTGATCAGCCTACATTCAAAGTCTACGGAAGCCGTTATTCAGTTCGATTTTGGCAAGTCAATTCAGCAAAAGGATTTCGTTCATATTGGTGGCAAGCTCAATAAACCTCCTAATATAGTCCTGACTGCAATTTCCCAACTTCAGGCCCAGCATGAACGGAAAGGCCATCGGATCCCGGAGTTGCTATCCCAAATGCTACTGAAAAACCCAGCCATGATTTCAAAGTTCCAGTATCCGGGTCAACGAAAGGATAACCTTTTCAAACCGGACATTCTTCATGTAGACGGGAAAAGGACTTGTAAATCCTGCCGTGGGCCCTCTGGGACCAATCTCGTGAAAAGGACAACCCGGCATAGCACTGATCCTAAGGTACATTATGGAACCATCGGGTCGGCAGATCAGGTTATAATGGATGCGATTTTAAGAGACAAGTGGGCCCGGGCGGAAAATATTATTTGTTTTGAGATGGAAGCTGCAGGTGAATCAAACTCTTTCTCAGGTATTTTTTCTATCTGACTCCGATTAGGGCTAATGGACTCTTTTCCATGCCTCGTAATACGAGGCATTTGCGATTATGCCGATTCCCACAAGAACAAGACCTGGCAGTCTTATGCCGCATCAACGGCGGCAGCATATGCAAAAGAACTTCTTCTTGTTATCCCAGGACAACATATCAAGGGTCTACCCCCGATTCAACAGGGTATGTAAGTTCCCCACGGTATGTGTTGGATTAGCGCGTGAATACACAAAAGGAATTTTTCTTATCCATCACCCTTTACTCTTCAATAAATCATTTAATGCAATCAAAGTATTGTACTAATTATTCTCTCAATACAGATATAGCTAGCGAGCTCAAGGAACTCAACGAAAACCAGAAGGTGGCACATCAGCTTCATGAGAGCCACTATCATGAACAGAGATCAAGAGCCTTGTCTAAGGACCGACGGAAATGTCACCAAACTTTCAAGACATCAGCGTATGAGCAACATAAAAATATCAACCCCAGTAGAGTTGAGAAAACATGCAATTGGGTCCTAGGCAGCCCGCAATATCTGCATTGGTGGGATAGCAGCTGCAACAATTTGCTCTGGATATCAGCCGACCCAGGGTGCGGAAAATCCGTTCTCGCCAGATCGCTCATTGACCACGACTTTAAGACGCCCACTCCCACTATATCAGTCTGCTACTTTTTCTTCAAGGATAATGATGAACAGAACAGCCTTGCTACAGCACTATGTGCCATACTTCATCAACTTTTCGATCTCCAACCGAATCTTCTACGGCATGCTCTACCAGCTTGGGAAAAGAATAAGAGTCAACTTAAGAATGAGGTTGATATGCTTTGGCGCATACTTATGGAAGCAACATCCGATCCTAGCTTCTCTCGCACTATCTGCATATTTGATGCACTTGATGAATGCTGTGATGATGGACGGAAGCATTTAATTCAGATGCTGAATAAATTCTATGAGTCAGGAACAACGAGGGGGAACTGGCTTAAGTTCCTAGTGACTAGTCGCCCCTACAATGAGATTCGAAAAGCGTTCCAAACAACTACAACGCCATTTCCTCATATTCATCTTGAAGGTGAAGAAGAAAATGATCAGATCCATAAAGAGATCGATCTAGTCGTGAAGGTTCGAGTAGAAGAGCTATGCAAACGATTGGAACTATCGAAGAAAATACAACAAAGAATTGAACAGCAACTTCTACAAATGAATCATCGCACCTATCTTTGGTTACATTTGGCTATCGATGATATCGAAAGCACATTCGGAGAAAGCCTCCGACCGGACGAAGAATCGATTCAGCTGATTCCCAACTCAGTAAGCGACGCCTATGAAAAGATTCTGAATAAAGTCCCACCAGGAAAGACCGGAATTGTAACATTGATTCTTCTCATCATTGTTGGCGCTCGGCGCCCGTTGACAATTGATGAAATGGCTGTAGCCCTGGGTATAGCCCTCTCGCCTAAGTCTACAACTATAGCAGAGGCGCAGCTAAACCCAGCAGAATTGAAGAAGAAGATACGAGTATTATGCGGACTCTTCGTTTTTATTGATAACTCAAGAATACACCTTATCCATCAGACAGCTAGGGAATTTCTTGTTAAAAAGATAGTCGAAAATTCTAGCTCCAAATGGCATTTTAATCCGGGCGAAATTGAGGGCACCATGGCATGCATCTGCATTCGATACCTTTTAATGGACGACCTTATAGAGTCAACATCATGGAACCGAATGTTTCTGGTTTATTCAGCAGAAAACTCGGCATATCATGTTAAGGCGATGCCCTCAATATTGGAATCTAAAATTTTGGACCTGATTAATAAATTATACAACGTTGATACACTATTGAGGCTATGGTTTCCGCTGTTTCGGCATAAAGATCTAATTGATATGGCAGCCCTCAACAGGGCGTTTACATTCGAGTCTGCTAGGTCTAAAATAAACGCAATTATAGATTGGCACACGGACGTGATGATGGCATTGAACTTTTATATTATCGATGTCAACATACCGAGCAGTGGTGGAAGCACTGCCTTGATCTATGCATCAGCTCTTGGGCATTATAAGGCTGTGGAAATCCTGCTGGAAAGTGGAGCAAATATAAATGCATATGGTGGAGTGTTTAACGATGCTCTCCAGGCTGCTTCTCTGAGTGGGCACACCGATATTGTGCAGCTATTATTGAAGAATGGAGCAGCTGTGAATCCTTTCGGTGGATTACATGACAGTCCTCTCCAGGCTGCTTCTCTGAGTGGGCACACCGATATTGTGCAGTTATTATTAAAGAATGGAGCAAATATAAATGCATATGATGGATTACATAGCAGTCCTCTCCAAGCAGCTTCTATTAGTGGACACATCGATATTGCGCAGCTATTATTGGAGAATGGGGCATATGTGAATCCCTACAGTGAATTACAGAGTAGTCCTCTCGAAGCTGCTTCTCTTAATGGGCATATCGATATTGTGCAGATACTATTGGAGCATGTGATAAATGCGGATCTTCATGATGAAATGGGTGGGATTGCTCTTCGAGCTGCTTCTCTTAATGGACACACCAATGTTGTGCAGTTGCTATTGGAGCATGGAGTTGTGGATGTTAACGGATTCGGTGGTAGTGCTCTCCGGGCTGCTTCCGGTGAAGGCTATGTCGACATTGTACAGATGCTGTTGAGGAATGAGACAAATGTGAGTATCAATAATGAAATTGGTAGGAGTGCTCTTGAGATTGCTTCTTTCAATGGACATGCCGATATTGTGCAGTTGCTATTGAAGCATGGAGTTGTGGATGCTCATAATATATTTGGTGGTAAAGCTCTCCAGGGTGCTTCTCGTAATGGATATACCCATATTGTGCAGATGCTGCTGGAGAATAGGGCAAAATGAAATATTAAAGGGTATCAAATCACATAAATAATAATAGATATAACCCATTATTGGGGTTTCAAGTTCCAACTGACTCCATCTCCCATTTGCCAGGTACGATTGAGGTATCAGAGCGCCTATATATTGTATGTGCATAACCCGCTTCGTATATAAAGGATCTTGCAATACCTAGAATTCCTCCCTATCTCTGTAGCTAGCTGATTTGAGTGAAAGTATGCCATGGATCTGAAAGGTCAGCGAACCCCTTTCTCGAGAGAAGCCTGAATTATGTTACCATTCCCATCGACCGGCCCAATGTCATAGGTACAATGAATCCCCCTATGTAATATCTTCTCCCAATAATTTCCTCTTGATGCACATTAGAACAGGAAGATAGGGTGCATGATATACTAGATGACTAAATACACACAGAAATCGGTATATAGCTGATATCTCTCATATGCAAAGTAACTACGGGGAAGAGTAAGGGAAGCAAGTTGTACAAACTTTCATAGTCGGCGGTTAAACCAGCGGGTAGATCAGCGGGCCGAGTAGAATCCACACGTCTAATTGGTGGCTCTACCCAAAGAGTACTTGGCATGACACTTCACTTACTTCACAGTTCATCAGATGTTCCCTCTCTTATTAAATATCAATATGGCGCTCTCAGATTCGAAGGTACGAGCGGAGCTACCTCTGTCTGTTCTGGGGTATTGTATGAAACAACAAAGCTGGCACTTACTTCCTGGTACTAATTGATCAGCAGGTGAGGGAACATGGGAGCTGCGTGAAATTGACTCTAATGATGCTGACATAGTCAGTCTATCTATTCTCATCCAACTGAGTGATCAGGCTGACTAGTAGCAGGCTGAAATTCTTCCAGAAAACTGCTATATGTAAGGTCACATAGTTAGAGACTTCATGATGGAGGAAAGCTAACTACGTCCTAGATTTATTGATGAGGAGACATATGCTCGACTCAGAAATGACCCTGCATCAATTGCCCACTCCTTTAACATACCTAACTTGGCTAGTAGTAGCATGTGCTTCAAGTCAAATGGCTACTTCGGCTGCCAAGGGGCATACAATGAGGATGAGAAGCTTGAGAGCTACAGTATGTTTTCCAATCTCCGTAATGTATTATCATGTTAACGATAGTGCTCTAGGCACCTGGTTTCGATGTTTGGTGAAGATGATGGGTGACGATAATATATCATCGATTGAAAGGCAGTATATATGGTACGAAATGAGCTTCTTCACCCAATGGAACCGATCGAAACACTGCAGAGTCCTGTGTGTCGGCACCCCTAGTCAGCTCCAATCGGGTCTTACTGTCAGTCTTCAGAGAGCATCACAACAGACCGAGCCCTCTGACCCCTTTGCGCTGCACCCTTTTTTGATCGAGCAGATTGCAATTCTGTATGACGACTCCATCTGGCGTCTGCGGGATCAGGTTCGAAATTTTGAGAAGGTGGTTCCATCAGCAGAACGCTGCATCACGGATTAATACTAACATGTTTGTCAGGGGCGACTGCGAGCAAACCCCAGTTTTGAAGACCTGCACGAGGTGTCAAGGCATGCGATTCACATAACGGAGGTGCTCGCTGTTGCGATAAATACAATAGAAAAGCTCCAACACAAGCAGGAACAAATCCACAAAGTGATTGGTAAGGAGCTCGGATTGAACTTTCGATTGCAGGCAAGGGAACACACAGGTTTCGTCCTTGAGCTTCTTAAGGCCTTTAAACTTCGCTCAGAGTCGAATCATGAACGGTTAAAGAACGAAATTACGCTGGTATATTCGCCCAACCCTAGACCAGGAGCTTGACAATCAGAACTAACTCATGCAGGCATACAATGCAATCACACTCCAGGATAATACCGTTGTGAAGGCGATTGCTTTATTAACCACCCTCTTTCTCCCGGCTACCTTTTTCGCGGTATGAAGAGTTTATTCCGCTTCATAGTGAGAAAGCTAATAGAATCATAGGCGTTCTTCAGCACGACTTTTTTCGACTTCGCTGAAAACCAATTAAAAGTTTCGAGTAAGCTGTGGATCTACTGGGCCGCAACAATCCCATCGACATTCATCATCGCTGGAGCGTGTATTCTCTGGGTACATTTCTACCCAATGAGAAACCCCTTTACGTTGTCATTATGGAGGAACCCCTTGGCTGGAAACAAACGGTTAAAGGAGGATGTCGCGGCGTAAGGTGGTATGATTCTCGCGTTTTGGTTACAATATACTAAACTTCTCGGGTTCCCGTGTTATATATTTGTGAATAGAGAGATGGGATAAATGGTTTATAGTAAAATGGAATTTCATGATAATACGCTGCACAGTCACGGGTTGGATCTCGCAGAACACGTGAGGGGCAGGCAGCAGGCCTATCATCCTTCGCTAAGACCTTCTAATCATTACCAGTTAGTTTATTCCTACATACCTGCAGCTCAATTACCATCAAGCGAATACTTTCAAAATGCTGCTTGATTTACCAAATGAACTACTACAGTGTATTGCAGATAACCTGGAATTCGCAAAGGATATAAATGCTTTCGCTCAAACAAATACCCACCTTTATAATCTCCTAAATACCTATCTCTACCGTTATGATGCACAGCAGCGTGGAAGTTTAGCATTGTTTTGGGCTGCTAAGTATGGGCAAGAGGCGACGGCTCGAAAATCGCTGGAAGGGGGAGCTCATGTTCAATCCCTGACCAAATCTGGTCAGACTCCACTGGTGATAGCGGCTAGTAATGGGCATACGGCATTAGTCAAGATTATACTCGCCACGGAGGGCGTCGAACCAGACTACAGAGTTCATGGAACGACGCCGCTATCATTGGCAGCAATGAATGGCCATGAGGAGGTGGTTAAGCTACTACTGGTTACAAAAGGCGTCGAACCAGACTACAGAGTTCATGGAACGACGCCGCTATCATTGGCAGCAATGAATGGCCATGAGGAGGTGGTTAAGCTACTACTGGTTACAAAAGGCGTTGACCCTGACTCTAAGGATGGTAACGAACAAACACCGCTACACTGGGCAGTCCAGACTGAGCATGAGGCGGTAGCAAAGCTGCTCCTCGCCACGGAGGGTGTTGATCCAAACTCCAAGGATTTCAGCGGAACAACGCCGCTTATAGTGGCAGTATTGAATGAAGATGAGGGAATGGTCGAGCACCTGCTCGCTATGGATCGTGTCGATTCAGGATGTAAAGATTCGTGGGGAGCGACACCGCTATTTAATGCATCAGAGAACGGATATGTGGGAGTGGTGAAGCTTCTGCTCGCCTGTCCGGATGTAGACCCAGAGGCTAGGGATGATAGGGGGAGGACACCGCTATGTATTGCGTCGCACGGCGGATATGAGGAAGTGGTAAAGCTTCTGCTTTCTATAGAGGGCGTCGACATAAACGCCAGAGACTCTCAAGGGGAAACACCACTCTGGATGGCGGTAGAGGAGGGGCATGAGGCGGTGGTAAACTTACTCCTCGCCAAAGAGGGTATCAATCTAGGCATCAAGAAGGATCACGGGGGGACGCTGCTGATGCTGGCAGCGTGGAATGGACACGAAGCAGTGGTCAAGCTGTTGCTCGCCACCACACTGCGTGCTGAGTTAAATGCCAAAGATTCTAAAGGACAAACACCGTTAATGCTGGCAGCATGGAACGGAAATGAGGCAGTGGTCAAACTATTAATTGCTACGGAGGGCATCGACTTGAATGCCAGGAATACTCAAGAAATGACACCATTATTGATAGCAGCACAAAATGGACATCCGGCAGTGGTCAAGCTACTGCTTGAAATGGAGGGTGTTGATCTGGATGCTAAGGATGTTAGCGGAGCAACAGCATTATCTATTGCATCGGAGAACGGGCATGAGGCGGTGGTCAAGCTACTACGGGGAGTATAATCTCAAAAATTCATCTAGTTAACAGTAACAAGAGGAGGACTTTGTTGAATCGAGGTAAATAGTTCATAGCAGAAATCTGTTCGTTGCCGTGGTGATGAAGATACGATCCCTGTCTCGATAAAGTAAACAATCGCTATCCGCAACGCCACCACCAGCTGCTGGGCAAGTGTTATTGAGTAAATGAGGGAGGACAAGCTGAAAGAAAGATAGTAAATGCTTCAACTATATCAGGCGGTGGCTGATTGAAAATACTTCGTAGCTGGTCTCCTCTTTGTACTCCGTAAATATTTACAGCGTAGATCTGTAGGGCTGAAACCCACCACGATGCACTATTAATGCATCGGTCAGGCAGCTGTCAATATAATTACCAGGTAACTCCTTGATCTCTAACATCTCTTACACTATGAACTGTGTGCATACATAGTATAAGCTTTGAATCTCATGGAATCCACGGAACCAGCGCAGACAAACCGTTGAACTCACGTCATGGATAAACTACAGATAAAAATAAACGGTATGCTCCAATCCACCTACAATTGTCACCGCCGCTGACCTTTTCTTCATCCAAAGCTCTACTCGCATCTATAAACGTCACACCGCGAGGAACAGAACCACGACTTCAACACCACGCAGACCTAGAAAAACCTTCTCCCCTCGAGGGCCTCCAGTCCATACATGCCGCTCTGCCCAGAATGAAGCTGTCGCGAGTGATTGAGCCCGGGATGCGAGTGCGCCGGCTCCTAACTCTCCTCGCCGTTGCCACACTCATTGGGCTCTCTCTGTCGCACCTAGCCTACATCACTCCCTCGGTTCCCTTGAAATCTCCCCCAAAAGCTCCGCCTGTCACCGATAATGTTGAAACGGGACCTGGAGAGACATTTACGCCGCTGGACAGCTCGTCTCACCCAATTGCTCAATTGGTGAATAATTCTACGGCGCATTTCGACTCTGTTGTGAATGGGCAGTCAAAAACCCTCCAGCAAGCTGTGGATGAGTACCGTCGGCGATATAAGATGAACCCCCCGCCATACTTCGATGTCTGGTTCAAGTTCGCCCAGTCGAGAGGTGTGCGTATGATTGATGAGTACGATAATATATACGATACTTTACTCCCGTTCTGGGCATTGTCACCCAAAACCATCCGAGCGAGGGCCAGGGAGGCAATTGGGTTCGATAACGCTCTCATCAGTCTTATCATTAGAGATGGGGCCGTCACTAGGGTAGATGGGGGTGGAGAGGGGAAGGAATGGCAACGCAACGCTCTCGAACGGATGGTCGAGCCCTTTGTACGATATTTGCCTGACATGGACCTGGCATTTAATCTGCAAGATGAGCCACGAGTCATCGTACCCCACGACGACCTTCAGAGGCTCGTGTCTAGAGCAACTAGCATTATAACAGCAAATGCCTCATCGAAGGATCAGGATCCACCGAGGAACTCATGGACCCAACGGCCCAACGATATGAACAAGGGCGACAGGATTGAAGAATTCAGAACAACCAGGTTTAATAGCTTTGCACACCAACCTACCTGGACTCATGCCCGTGCCTCCTGTCCTTTGGACTCACCAGCTCGAGACTTGTCCGAAAACCCTACCGATCAAACATCCGCTTACTCCCTAGGCGAACTCGGGTTCATCTATAACTCTACTGCGTTTTCGGACATATGCCTGACGCCCTCACTCCAGCATAGATACGGATATTTCACCCGCGCCAATGCCTTTGATGTAGTTCATGACCTGTTCCCGATATTCTCCCAGAGCAAAGTCTCAAGCTTCCAAGACATCTTGTATCCGAGTCCCTGGTACTGGGACGGACAAGTCCAGCGAGAAGAGTCAAAGGATCTAGCATGGGAACAGAAAGAGGATAAAATGTTCTGGCGTGGGTCGACAACTGGCGGATTCTCTAGAGAAGGCGGCTGGCGACAACAGCACAGACAGTCATTTGTCAAAACCATTAATAGCCTAGGCGGTGCCAAAGTCCTTGAAAGGAGCGAAGCAGGGACATGGAATGTCAAAGATGTGCAGCGCTCCGAGTACAAAGAGCTGTTCGACGTCCACTTCAGCTCAGTCGGCCAGTGTGACCCAGCAGACTGTGAGGCCCAGCAAGAATTTTTCCGCGTTGCCGAGGTGTCAAATCAGCAGGATTTTTGGGCATATAAATTTCTCGCCGACGTCGATGGAAACGCCTTCAGTGGGCGATACTACGCTTTCTTGTATAGCAGCAGTTTGATCTACAAACTTGCGCTATTTAGGGAGTGGCATGATGAATGGATACGACCTTGGGTTCACTTTATCCCATTAGGCATCGAAGGTGAAGAGTATGTGGAGTCTGTCCGGTACTTTGTCCAGGAGGACGAAGGGAAGACTATAGCCCAGAATGTGGCGAGATCGAGTCAAGAGTGGGCACAGAGTACATTGCGAAACGAAGACCTTGAGGTGTGGTTCTTCAGGCTACTACTCGAGTAAGTTAAACCGCCCTTTGATTCTTGTTTGGAACCGTAACTAACTGCCGATCTGATAATTAGATATGGCCGTCTTGTTGACGATGATCGGAACGAGATAGGCTTCGCACCTTGATGCCGAAATCACAAAAGCACTCATCTGTCACCTTCATTTCTTCGGCGCTCGTTGCATATATATCTTTTACATTTACCTAGGCGTTTTCTTTCCCTGCATACTTGCCCGGGTGGGTACGACTCTAATGACTTGACGGCGTTATCTGTCTGAATGATCTTTTAAAATGTGGGAAGATCTCTTTCGTTTCAGTGAAAGGAGCATGTATACCCTGATTTTTTTCTTATATGCATCCATCAGCATGTCTGTTACTCTCTTTTGCTAGCACTATATACATCTACTACTATAAATTCATATTCATGGAAAGGGCTAACCTCGTAGCTCAAATCATGGTAGAGGCCATGCGGTCAAGCTTCTCCATGCTGTTGTGGATCTATGTAGGAGCCGAAGCTTGTACAACAGTTTAGCAGCGATCTACAATGCCTTCACTGTGATGGTTGAAAATACGGTCTCAGATATGGGGTATTAGCGTGGCAAATAAGAAGCTGTTGCGGGCTGCTAACTAAAAACTATGTATGACGTTGGGTTTGCCTGAAGCTTGACAACAACAACGACGAACCGCAGCGACAAACACGATGACATTCACGCTTCGACATCCCACATAACAACAGCCTGAAGAGTGGCAGATGCTTCTTTTTTCTAACCCTGCGCGGATCTTGACATAGCTCTCAGCTCGCCTCCTCAGCAGCTTAGATCTAAAATATCCCGATGGCGACCGTTAGCGGGCATGTGGCAGACGAACTTGTAAGTCGTCCTGCAACGACCAGTCTCTCTTCCTTTCTCCCTCTGCGTGCAGTTCAGATCATTTATTTATATTGCTTCTACGTGTA
The DNA here is from genome assembly GCA_030789285.1 of Arthroderma sp. MBC 929. NCBI lineage: Eukaryota > Fungi > Ascomycota > Eurotiomycetes > Onygenales > Arthrodermataceae > Arthroderma > Arthroderma sp. MBC 929. The sequence continues at coordinate 373,419 of JARJUX010000001.1, read as the reverse complement.
GGCAGGGCCTGATGACCATCAACATTTCGAGGTAGGTTGAGTCTTTACTCGCTCTTTCGACCCTGCATTCGTATACGCATTTAATACCCGCATAACTTTGCATGTGCTCTTCAGCACATACCCCAGTCGCCTCTTTTCCCTTCTTTGCTCTAGAGATATCGGTACAGAGCCCAATCGCAAGGGAAATTAGAGCTGTGATGGGAAGAAGTACTCTGTCTTAACTGGGTTGAAAGAAACAGCAGCTTATAATTCACCGTTTGAATTTCCTTTTGATATAGGTGATATTCGGTGATGATGATATCCACCGGCGTAAATCATCCTTTGTCTCGTCCGACACTCCCCGCCTTGCCCACCGGCACAAGAGAGCGCCCAGCAATGCTGCATGTATCGTCCATTCCCTCCTTGGGCAACCAACCGTGACCCGCTCTGACAAAGATGGTGGGCACGATAGGGAAGTTGTGCCTGAGGCCGAGGGTAAGGATCAAAATAAGAATAGGGACGGATATGAGAGGGAAATCCACGATGAGGAACCGGGGGTGCTCCATGATCACAAAACTCAGGCGGATAAACAGAAGATTGAGAAGATCGAGAGAGTAGATGAAGAAGGCGGTACAGCTTCTTCAGTCGTACAATCACGCCTCTTGACAAAGAAGCAGCTGTCAGATATGGCGTGGAACGTGCGCGCCCTGTCAAAGAAGTTGGGAAGCCTCAAGCTCAAGCTTAATGTTAAGAGCGTCTTTATCATCACGAAGCCCCATGATGATTGTATCGTTCGATTGACAAGAGATCTGGCGCTCTGGTTACTTCACCCTGATCGGGATGGGCACTATATTGTCTATGTCGAGAGCAGGTTGGAGAAAGACGGAGAGTTTGATGCACCTAGCATATGTGGTGGACACTCTGCTCATCAGCGGTTAAAATACTGGGACAATGATCTTGTCTGCCAACAGCCTCATCTCGCTGATTTCATCATCACGCTTGGTGGTGATGGGACAGTGCTATATGCCAGCTGGCTATTCCAGCGCGTTGTGCCACCCGTCCTATCATTTTCACTGGGCTCATTGGGGTTCCTTACGAAGTTTGACTTTGGCCATTATCAACCAACATTATCCCGTGCATTTCTGGAAGGCGTCACTGTGAGCCTACGGCTGAGGTTCGAATGCACCGTAATGCGCAGCAGGCAACGACCTACCATCGACAACAAGTCCACAACCCGAGACCTAGTCGATGAACTAGTCGGCGAGGAAGAATCCGAGGACCATATCACACATACACCGCATCAGATGTTCCAGATTTTGAATGAAATAGTCGTCGATCGTGGCCCAAATCCAAGTACGTGAGGTTCCTCTGCACGCTACGCATCTCCCTCCTTTTCGTTGGTCATCCTGATTATATACCATATTAGCCTACTAATTCTATTTACTAGCTATGTCCTCGCTCGAAATATTTGGCGATGACGAATATTTCACTTCCGTTCAGGCAGATGGTGTCTGTGTTGCAACACCGACCGGCTCAACTGCATACAACCTCGCAGCCGGCGGCTCCCTATCACACCCTGAAAACCCGGTAATCTTGCTCACGGCCATATGCGCGCACACCCTAAACTTCCGCCCAATCATACTGCCAGATTCCATAGTTTTACGCGTCGGCGTCCCTTACGATGCACGAACAAGTTCGTGGGCAAGCTTCGATGGCCGGGAAAGGTTCGTCTAATTCGAGTTTCCACCATTAATGATGAATTTGCACCTAACAAACTCGCGTGAAATAGAATCGAGCTGCATCCAGGTGACTACGTGACCATCTCAGCATCTCGGTTTCCATTCGCAAATGTAGTTCCTGCCGGCCATCGGAGCCATGAATGGATACAGAGCATCTCTCGCACCTTGAACTGGAATGCCAGGCAGAGACAGCAGAAGGATCCTTCGGGTGTAAAACACTGTGAGAAACGGCAGGGTGACAAGTAAGTTGATTGACCCCTTGATTCGTTTTTTGGAAGTAGTCGGAGGTTACGATATCTTTAACTATCTCATTGCAATTTTGAAAGTATGTATTGGGAGTAAAATCGTTTCTATTTAATATCTATTTATCATGAATGTGCACAAAAACTTCTCCCGCCACGTCAGGCGCCAGCATATTGTGAGTGATGTCGGAGACTTGCGTTTACAGAGCGGGAGTAGTGGACAATTTACCTCTTTGAAGGTTAAATCTAAAGAGGTTGCTTGATGATATCGATTAATTCGTGATCGTATTTATGCCGAATTAATGTAAACGTAGTCTAGCCACGAGTATGAACATTCAGCCTATTGGATCTATTTATTCCATACACCTTTCAAATCTCTTCCTTTACATCCACAGGTAGTTCGACGGCGTCAGCAGCGGGTTTCTTATCGCTACCTTCATCAGCACATTCATCGTCACTTGGCTTGGCTTCAGCATGCTCCTCGATCCTAGCCTCAACCTCATCTGGAATCTGTTCCTGACTCTTCTCACGCTCTTCCTCCTCAACCTCATCCTCCCAGTCATCAGCCACATCATTCAAGTCAACCTTCTTCGTAGACGGGCCACCGGCCTTTTTCAACGACCGACCCATCCCAACTCCGCTTCGAAGAACCAGTTTTCCAAAGCGTCCTTCCTCCGGAGCGACGATGTTCTGCAGATGCTCGAATCCATGAAGATGTCTCGAACTAGATCCAATGCCCAACCCCTTCTGATCTCCATTAGATCCGACCAAGGTGTTTGCCGTTGGACGCTTTCGAGAAACAACCTGCGCCCAGCCATCATGTGCATCCAAGCCAGCCGCATCACTGCTTGTAGAAGGCTGCTTCATGGCAGCTTGAAGTTTAGCTTTTTCAGCTGCTGCTTCTAGTTTGGCTGCCCGTTCTCGAGCTCGTTCACGCTCTCTCAGCTTGACACATTCGGCGACGCTGATGCCGCGAATTCCCATCGCGCTCGTGTGGGGTGGCCCGGTAGCGGATGGCGGGAGCCAGCCTGGCGACTTGAACACGAGTACGTGTCGATTTGGCTCTGGGTCGAAGCTTTCGGAATTGAAGCCCCAATCCTGTGCTAGTAGGTGGGTGAAGGCACGGAGCCGCGAACGCGCTGCTTGGAATCGGGCTGACCGCTGAGTACTAGTTGCCAGGGAGTGTAGAGTCGACTCGTACGATTGAAGTGTTGACAGTGTTGAGGAACTCGAAAGCTCAAGATAGATGTCTAGCGTATCGTCAGAGTAGGGAAGCGAATCCAACGGCGATGATGGCGATAATGCGGCTGCAGCGGTCGTCGAAGGGTCGATATCGATGCTGAGCGCTGAAGCTAGAGTCCGATTGCGCTGTAGCCTGCCGCACTCTTCGTCGCATTTGAGGGGAGTGAGCGCAGGCAATTGGGGCAGTCCTTTGTCCTTGAAGGCGTTGCAGCGCTTATCCTTCTTCAAACGCCCACAGGGGCATGTAGTGGTCACCAAATATTGACAAGGCGATTTTTCTGTACATGGAAAGGGAGCGTGGCAGGTGTCTGTGCATGGGTGTGAGCATGACTTCTTGGGCTTCCCACACGGCTGCTGGCAGGGTTCCTTTGCGTCCTCGCAGTCTCCAGGTCGATGGCAAGTCTTTCTGCATCTATGTGACCCGCATTTTAGTTCCTTGTCGCATATTTGACCACACCTCGCGTCGCTTAGCCAACATGGTTGGTTCTTGAGTACCTTACCCCCACACATACAACGTTTTTCAGTCAGATAGGGGCATTTCGGACAACTTTCTTCGTCAGGATGACAGGTATGCTGGGTTGGGGGATGTCCACAGCTCTTGGGTCGCTCACAGTTGAAAGTGCAAGGCGGCGGCTTGGTGCCACATGGTTGAGGTGGGTAAAGGACCGATCTACCGCAGTTGCAAGCAATTTCTTCGAAGATGGCTTCGCGACATGTGGAGCAAGCTCCCCTATGGCAAAGATCGGGACATCGATGTATTCCGCATTTAAGAATCCTATCGCACACTTCGGTACAAATGTGCTCGGCTTCGATATCGTTATCATTCATTTGGTTGGCAGCCATGAGAGACCTCAGCTTGCGCTTCGTCGCGAGTCGCTCCACTGATTTTTTTTCGCCGGTGCAACATCTTTCACCACAAACATGGCGACCACAGTTCATTGCAGCTTTGCAGATCCGCATGCACATTGGTGGCTCACCCTCTCCCTGACTACAGAGAGTTTTGGCCGTAATTCTTCCACATCGGCACGTTATATCCATCTTGAGATAGCAAGGTGGACAAGGACCGTCGTGGCATGGTTCGGGGCAACTATGCTTGCAGGGGAGTTGCTTTCCGCAGGGTTTTTTACAATTTGGAATGGGGTCGGTACAGATTTTTCGCGGCTGCGCACCAGGGATTTCAGATAGTAGGGTTTTCCCACAAGGGCAGCGGGATATTACATCTGACGAGAAAGGGCAATGAGGTGTTTCTTTATCCTGAGGGTGGCAGCGCTCTCGGCAGGTGTGTTCACCACAGTCGTACGGACGACCACAGGTACCTCCACAGTTAAATGCTCCTATCCATGATTCTGACTGCTTCTCACTGGGTATTTCTTCATCCTTGAAATTGCAGCGGATGTCCTTTGTGACTTTTCCACAGTAGCAGGTTGCTGTTACAAGCTCATCACACTCCCCACAGAGACCTTCATGGCATGGCCGGTGGCATGCGTGCTCTAAACAAGGTAGTAATTCACCACACACCTCCTGGCAGCTCCAACCCTTTTCATAATCGGTATCCACACATCTCTTTGTTGATTCATGTTTCCCACAAAAACAATGCTGGGTTGGCCCCATGGCCTTGCATGGTGCACATGGACCAGCATGACAGATGGAATCACACGGGTGCGGGCATCCCTTTCTTTTCTTTGAACAGGTTTGACCGCAAGAGTGTGGCGGCAAGCCTGGAAGGAATCGCGGGTCCATTTCCTTCTCACACCAACAATTATAGACTGATGGCAGGATATCGTGGGGCAAATTACATCCAGGACACCGCCATTGCCGGATATAGTCAGCAGCATCTCCGTCCTGAGCTCTTGGTCTCGAAAATGCCGAACCTTCATTTGTCGACCACTTTTTTATACAGCCGAGATGAAACACCGTCCAGCACTGTCTGCATGACCAAACCTTAGATTTTCTTCCTAGCTCCGAGGTGCAGATTGGACACTCATATAACCCGTTCGATATATCTTCGTGTGTGCGAGTGGCTATGTCCTCAGCAGTCGATTTTGTCATTACCCTCTCTCGTCGGTTAGGCCTTTGTCTCGTCTTGGGGTGTGGTGCAGTCGCAGCGGTGTTCGTAGTGGTGGATGGAGGGTTGGTAGCGGAGGGTTCGGTTGAAATTGGTTGACCAGGCACAAAAGTTGGAGCATTAGGGCGCAACGATGCAGCGTCCAATCCGTCTTGAATTTGCCGCGAAGGGATATTAGATGGTTCATCTTCTGAATTTCCAGGCCTGGTTAGTCGACCGCCAAATGTCCTGGTTGGTGCCATCTCCGTCTGAACGATTGGATTTCGAGTCCCTTGTACATCTCGCCTCGCTCTGTCTCTTCTGCCTCTACCTCTTCCTCTCTCGGTGCCTCTACCGGGTAGCCCACTATCTCGTCCAACATGCTGGCGCCCGCGCCCTTCTAAACCAGCTGCAGCAGCACCATCGCCCGCAGGCGCCGTATTAGCAGCACCACCTCGACCTCGCCGATTCGAGCCTCTACCGCCTCTATTTCTCGGCCTGCTGTTCCGTTGCGTCCGTTGTGCTTGGTCTGGTGTCGAAGTAGTGTCTAGTGGGTTTGGTGGGGGTATGGAAGGCTGCACCGAAGTCGCCATGGTTTGGAGTATAGGTTTCGTTTCTTCGCACTTGAAGATGGGAATCTTCGAGGGATTAAACAAAGTACTATCGCTCTATTCTTTAGTGAAAGTTTTATTTGCTGTTGTAAATGTCGAAGCTGTGATGAAATGCCGAGAATAAAGCAAATACCAGCAAGAGACAAGAAGAAAAGAAAGGAAAAAGGAAATCAAGACTTCAAAAAAACAGTCCTATGAACAGATATAAAAGACAAAACAACAACAGAATAAAAAAGAGTGAAGAAAAGCGCCTTTTGAAATGCTCAAAAACTTTTTGGAAACGGCCGTTTTGGTGGCAACACGAAAAGATGAGAAAAGATGAGTCAAAAGGTCCAGCCGCATATCTGGATGACGCTAATTACTTTGCTAGCTCAACAACCTGCAGCTTTTCAACCATCGCTCTTTTTCCTCAGGCTGTCGTTCTTTGATCTGCATTTTAAGTCTTGCTTCTGCTTCTTCATAACATTCAGAGATTGAAGCTGCATCTGTTGCTCTGACCCAGACGCAGGCTGTGATACAGGCTAGAGCTAGTCTCGCTGGTTGTCTTTACCATTTGATGAATTGCGCTATGATAAACTAGAGTTACAACTGTTAGACCAGAGTATCGACTGTTAGACGGAGCATCGACCGTTACCTTGATTGTTATTCGCGACATACTTCACAATGTTTCGGGCAAATAGCAGTTTGCTGAAGCATGGCCGATTCAACACCTTGCGCCAGCTGCAGAGAAACGCGAATCGACAAACTGTCTCTGAAGGAAAGCGATTATTATCGACAGTCACCAATCTAAAGAATTATCCGCCTGCTGGAGAAAAGCTTGGGAAGTTCACAGTTCAGGAAAAGAAACATGTCCCGGAGCTTCATCTGACAGCAATCCACCTTAAGCACGACAAAACTGGTGCAGACTATCTTCATATAGCCAGAGACGACAAGAATAATGTTTTTGGGATCGGTTTCAAGACAAATCCGCCAGATGCTACGGGAATTCCCCATATATTAGAGCATACTACACTATGCGGGAGTGAAAAGTAGGTCAAAGGGATATCCCTATCCGAATTGAAGATCGCAATCTAACTCTTTGCCTTTACTAGATATCCCGTTCGCGATCCTTTCTTTAAGATGCTTCCTCGCTCACTCTCCAATTTCATGAATGCCTTCACCGCCTCCGACCATACTACCTATCCCTTTGCCACAACAAACAGGAAGGACTTTCAAAACTTGCTCTCTGTCTACCTTGATGCGACCCTGCACCCGCTGCTCAAGGAGGAGGACTTTCGACAAGAGGGGTGGCGCTTAGGCCCTGAGAATGCTCGAAGTGCTGAAATCGAAGAAACCCCAGCTGATGGAAAAGAACCGGCGGATGATATTCTCTTCAAGGGGGTTGTTTACAACGAAATGAAAGGTCAAATGTCGGATTCGAACTATCTATACTACATCAAGTTTAGGGAACACATCATCCCTGCGCTCAATAACTCCGGCGGTGATCCACAGTATATCACAGACCTCACACATAAACAGCTGGTTGAATTTTCGAAAAAGAACTACCACCCAAGCAATGCGAAGATTTTCTCTTATGGAGATATGCCTTTGGGCGAGCATCTTGATCAGGTTGGAGCAGTTCTCGATGGGTTTGAGAAGAAGGTCGCGGACTTGGATATTAAACGGCCCGTGGAGTTGACCTCAGGGACCGTCAACATCAGTGTGCCTGGTCCAACCGATACATTTATGAGTGAAGACAAACAGGTCAAGTCCTCTGTTTCTTGGTCCGCCGGCGACTCTACCAACACTGTGGAAATGTTTTCCCTCGGTATACTCTCCTCGCTGCTCCTCGATGGATATGGATCACCTCTGTACAAGACTCTGGTGGAGAGCGGTCTCGGCCCGTCATTCACCCCTAACACCGGCCTTGATACTTCTGGCAGAGTTCCTATATTTTCAGTCGGTCTCAATGGTTTGTCCGAAAAGGATGTTCCCGAGGTTAAGACCAGGGTTCAGAATGTTTATAAAGAGTACCTTGCAGCCGGGTTTAGCGACGAAAAGGTTCAGGGGCTGCTCCATCAATTGGAGCTTTCACTACGTCATAAAACTGCGAATTTCGGCATTGGCATCATGGAGAAAACCTTATCTTCCTGGTTTAACGGCTCCGATCCCATGAAAGAGATAGCTTGGAACGAAATCATAGATGAATTCAAGCGCCGCTATGCGAAGGGCGGTTACCTTGAGAGCCTGATGCAGAAATATTTCATGAACGACAATTGCATGGTATTTACCATGGTTGGAACCCCCAGCTTTAATGCCGAGCTATTGGAGAAAGAGTCAGTTCGAAAGGAGCAAAAAATGAAGGAACTCGCCGCAAAATACGGATCCTCCAAGATCGCAGTAGAGCATCTGAAGAAAGAGGAACTGAGTCTTCTGAAAGCTCAAGAATCAGCTCAGAATGCTGATTTAAGCTGCTTGCCGACGCTCCACGTGAAGGATATCGCGCGAGAGAAAGAGCGAAAGCCTTTGACTGAATCAAAGATAGAAAACTCCGATGTTGTTTGGCGGGAAGCTCCCACCAACGGTCTATCTTACTTTCAAGTGATGAATGCCTTTGAGAATCTTCCCGATGACCTCAGGCCGCTGATTCCACTATTTAACGACTGCATCATGCGATTAGGAACAGCCACCAGAAGCATGGAAGAGTGGGAAGATCTAATGAAACTGAAAACAGGCGGCGTCTCCTCTTCTACCTTCTCTGTATCTTCCCCGCTGGATATGAACAAGTTCTCTGAAGGTATTCAATATTCAGGGTATGCTCTGGATAAGAATATTCCTGAGATGTTTGAGATTCTTACGTCGCTTGTTTCCGAGACCGACTTCTCAAGCCCATCCGCTTCAAATATGATACTTGAGCTTCTGAAGCAGTCAACCAATGGTGCATTGGACACTGTAGCAGCCTCCGGCCACCGCTATGCGGCTAACGTTGCAGCGTCTCGTCTTTCAAAGAAATTTTGGGCGCAAGAACAGCAGTCTGGCTTGTCCCAGATTCAGAGACTTAATACATTGCTCCAAGATGTTGAGAGCTCGCCAGAGAAGATGAAAGATCTCATCGAAAAGCTCAGACTCATTCAATCCTTTGCTATTTCAAAATCGCCCAACCTCCGTGTTCGCGTGGTTTGTGAGCCTGAACGCAGAGGTGAAAATGAAGCTATCCTTCAACGATGGTTAAATGGTCTGAAGAGTAACCCCAGTCCCATCTCTACCACCAGTACCCCAAGTTTCACCACTTCTTTGAATAAGGTCTTGTACGATCTTCCCTTCCAGGTGTCTTATTCCGCCCTCGCCCTTCGGACAACCACATTCACAAACCCATCAAGCGCTCCTCTGAGTGTCCTCTCGCAACTTTTAACGCACAGCTATCTGCATCCCGAAATCCGGGAGAAGGGCGGCGCGTACGGTGCATTTGCCAGCAACGGCCCAATCCAGGGTCTCTTCACCTTTTCCAGTTATCGCGACCCCAACCCCATGAATTCCCTCAAAACATATAACAACAGTGGAATATTCGCAAGAGATCGATCGTGGACAGAGCGAGAGCTCGACGAGGCTAAGCTTGGTATATTCCAGTCCCTCGATGCGCCGGAAAGCGTCAACGAAGAGGGTCAGCGATACTTCATGAGTGGAGTTACGCATGAAATGGATCAACGCTGGCGTGAGCAGGTATTGGATGTTACCGCTCAAGATGTGAATCGCGTCGCCCAAGAGTACTTGGTTGATGGCTCTCAACGATCAGTTGCCCTTCTTGGGGAGAAAAAAGATTGGCCTGATATCAATGAGTGGGAAGTTAAGAAGATTTCAATGGGTTCAGAAACCGAGAACTCTCAAGAAATCGGCACAGAAAACGGTATCGCCGCAACAGGATAATTCATCTTGATATTATCTTGAACTATCGTCTTCTATTTTTGCAGCAAAATCTGTTGATGTCAACTTTTGTCCGACATCTGTGTATATTAGGTATTCATTTGAAGGAGCGGCTAGCCTTGATGATATTTTTTGGTTGAATGGCATTTTATAGAGGTTTGTTTTAATGCTTTCGTCTTTTGTACAATATTGACCATAGACTCGGAACCGCAGCTTATTTTACGAGCGGGTCATGAACACTCTTCCCTTATAAACATTTTTGGTTCTATATATTATTCAATACAACGGCTTCAAGTCTAGATCCAGTTCTCAGGCCGCCCATTTCAAGCTAAAAACTTCAGCTCCACCCTTTGACAGCGCAACTTCAACACTCCCATCCAGGTTCTTGATACTCTCCACGATCCTTTCCCCCTTTCTCTCTAGGATGATCTTATCTTTTGCGGCTGGTAGTTTATAGAACTGTCGACCGGAGTGGCTGAGGAACTTCTCGAGGCGTTCTTGAGTCACGTCATCCTCGCTAATGACGCCGCGGCTGATGGAATCTTCAAGGGCAAGAAGGATATATTGCGTTGCGTAAGACTGGGTATATACACCTGCGGCTGGGTGAGGCTTGCCTTCTGCGGCGGGCTGTTTGGCGGAAATAGGATGAGGGGCGCTATCACTCCCACTAGATATTCCCCCGGATATTAGCAAACGGTCAGATCCGCCGCTGGAGAGATGGTGATGTCTTACAAGAAAAATTTAGAGTCACCACTGGCAACTGCCTTTATGAGGGCGTCTCTATCAGCGGGAGTCTTGGCGATGGGTTTGCAGAACGCCAATGGATCAACGGTGTCGTCGATGGTCAGATAGAGATGGTGGGCAGTGATGGTCGCTAAATGTTTTGTTAGCCGCGTTTTCAAACAGATATATCACGCAGGGCGGCGGGTGGTATGGTACCTGCAACTGATGGCCCGCAGGAACGGACAGCCTCCAACGCCGCAGCGGTTGAGCAGTGCTCTAGCACAATCCGCAGCTTGGGGAAGGCCTGATGTATTCTTTTCAAAGTGGGCAGGAAAGCTTCTTCTGCGTTCATTACATCAATTCCCGATCCAGGTCCACCGGGTACCTCGCCGTGCAAGTTCAGCACGAGGTCATGCTTCTCCATTGCCTCGAAGACGGGGAAGAAGTCATCGAGATTTGCAACTCCCGAGGCAGAGTTGGTAGTCACTCCTGAAATAACCGTGTTAGCAGTCAATACTCATGTTGAGAGCACTGGGATTCTACTAACCCTGAGGATATACTTTTACACCGCTGATGCCAGCAGCTGCAGCTTCGGCAATAACTTCGGGCGTGACAGAGGAGTAAAGCTAGATCTCGTCAACTCAAGCTATCCCTACAATCGAAGATCCAGGCTTGAAAGGGGGTAGACATATATGAAGATAAAGCGACATGAGATATTGAACATTGGGTTCAACCTCCTGTATCTTGGTCCGGTATTCCAATGCTTGTGCAACAGTGGTGACGGGCGGTTGCAGATTCGGCTACATGATTATTAGCATAGGCATTCAACGTAACTAGTGTAACTGAAAAAAGTCGAATAAACCCACCATCACAAACACAGTATCAACTCCCCCGCGCCGAATCTGAGGGGCAATTAATTCCATCATCGGCCCTTGACGCAGATGAACATGCATGTCAGCCGAAGCCGGCAGCTCCAAACGATCGAGTGTCTTCAAATGCATCTTCAAGCAGTATTATTTCTTCAATTACGATCCGTCGGTACAACTTCATAGACAATCCTCTTCTTCATCTGTTCTTATTGCCGAGATATTTTTATCGGCGTCATTCGGCGTGGAAAAAGATTTTTACGGCCTGCTGTCAGAATGACCAAAAACGGATTTCGAGTTCTTTTCTGATTGCAGAATGATGAATGTAATCTGGATTTAAATAGACAGACTCGAGATTTCTTTGTTGAAGATATCCAGATTCAGTTTGTGAAAAGGCCAGACTTGTTCGCCGCCTAAACTAGGCTGCTATTCCACGCCTTTTTTTTTCCCAACGCTCAACTTGTATTTAAACTTCTCCCCTTCCCCGCCGCCCTTCGCCATTTCTCATTCTCTCTCATCTTCATCAGTTCACGATCTCTTGATAATTAATACCGCCACTTGGAGACTCTTGTTTGTTTGTCTCTCCTGTACATTACTACTCCTCCTCCTTTCTGTACACTATCTGCTACCGTACCAGCGACCACCGTGACTCACCTCGTTACTATGACCTTGGATGGTGGGGATCAGCACCACCAGGCCCTCGAAGGGGATGGGGATATCGCCATGTCGTCTTATGAGTTTCCTACAAATAGACTGAGAACTACCATGAAAGACCCTTCGAAAACTCCTCTACTCCTCGTTGCCTGCGGCTCCTTCTCACCAATCACCTACCTGCACCTCCGGATGTTCGAGATGGCGGCGGATTTTGTCAAATTTAGCACAAAATTCGAGTTAATAGGCGGGTATCTATCGCCGGTGTCTGATGGGTATCGCAAAGCTGGTCTTGCTCTAGCATCACATAGGTATGTTACAGCCGTATGTTCCCCGTCACACCAATTGCTAACCGGTCTCGGTTCCCTGATTAGAATTGCCATGTGCGAAGTCGCCGTGGACAAGACGTCAGATTGGTTGATGGTTGATCCCTGGGAAGCAACGCAGAAGACATATATACCTACAGCAAAGGTGCTGGATCATTTTGACGAGGTCATCAACCATGTTCATGGAGGAATTGATACCGGTGACGGCACAAAGAAGCCCGTCCATATCGCATTACTGGCTGGGGCGGACCTTATCCACACAATGTCAACCCCCGGCGTATGGAGCGAAGAAGATTTAGATCATATACTTGGAAAATACGGAGTAAGCATCGTCAGTTACCATAATATGATGATCTAGGGGGTACTAACCTCGGCTTTCGTCCAGACCTTCATAGTCGAACGCAGTGGCACCGATATCGACGAGGCTATTGCCGGCTTACAACCTTGGAAAGATAACATCTACGTGATTCAGCAGCTCATTCAGAACGACGTCAGCAGCACCAAAATACGGTTATTCCTCAGACGCGAGATGAGCGTGCGATACCTCATACCCGGCCCCGTCATAGACTATATAGAGCAGCACCATTTATACGAGGACAATGGTGTTGGCAACATGAACTCGAATCCCCACGACAAAGGCAAAGAAAAAGAAAAAGAACGTGTGCCACGGAGAATGAGTGCAGGATGAAAGCATTTAATCCTCGTGTTTTTTATATCTACTTTTATTCACATTTGACTTTGACCGTCAAAGTCGATGAATATATTTAATCCCTGACATGGGGAGTTTTTGCCTGCCAGATTAGATACATCTGCTAAATTTGTTTAGATAATTAGGATTGTCGGCCGATCCTCTGCACTCTTTGCAATTATAATGCACTGTTTCAGTGGCACCGTCTCTCTTCTTGCGGGACGTGATATTATTGCTGGGTTACTCCTTCAATTTCATCCAGTGTTGGGTGTGGCCCTAAACAGCCATCTACTAGGCCTAATATCCCGCACGTTGATCCAGCGGTCCCCTTCCCCTGATGCTGACATTGGGTCCTTTAAATCTACACGGAGGAATGGAACCAATCAATACCCAAGCTCCATTGAGTTCCTATATCTGAAATACCATTAGCCTACCGAGGCGTTTGAAGTCGAACAAGCCTTCGTTCAATATACCATCTTCTCTTCTTCTTTTTTCCTTGCAGCATACATATCGTAGAGGTGCATGGTGGCTGATTTGAGATGACTGGTTTTAATCAGAGAGTATCCTAATAATATGCAGCCTTCAATGGATTTCATTTGGATCTGACTGTCTAACAAAGTGAGCCTCTGTTAAAAACAACTACTCGTTGTCTAAACCTCCGCGTTGCTTTTCTCCAAAGGCGGCAGTTGGGTTGAGCCTCACCGAGCCTTCTAACGTCTGTCACCTTGAACTTCCTCCTTCTCTTCAACTTCAGCGAGTTGGAACTTGAACAACCTCAGCTTCTCTTCGGCTTTCTATCTTTGTTTCTTCCTAGAAAGCAAACGGGAAATCAATATACCCTCTTTGTTTCAGCCGGCATCAGCTTCTCATGCCTCTCAAAGCGCTCAACGTGGACACAACAGCCGACAGCAGCACCACTCGGCCCTTTCCTCTTTTCTCTTCTCTCCAACGCTCCATGGCTTATCCTCTAAAGAATGGTATTTGTCTAGAATGGAGCCCTTGCTATCCTGATAAAAGCAGCTGACCCTTCGCGTTCCGTGGCATAGGTAGATTGGCCTGGGTGGAAAGGCTATCAATGTCCACTGCAATCCTTGCAAATGCCATATCAACCATCGAGCGACGCGTAGAAGGCCAAGAAGCCCGGATTTTGGGTCTGGAAAGGGAATTGCGACAGTATCAGATCGATCAAATCATTAACGGCGGCCTGCCTCTTCCTCGTCAACCTGCAAACGCTGCCCCTTTGTCTAAACCTGTGCAGCACCGCTCAAAGGCAACCTGCTTGGCAACTCCACCTCAGGAACATCAACACCCAAAAACCCACCCTGATAGTCCCTCTCTCTCTACTTCAGCTCCAGCTCCTGTCCCTGTTTCGGCCAAGTCTTCACCTCAGCAACCTAGCGACAAGCCCAAAGCCCCCGTCGATGCTGGTGAAGCTATGGAGGCGAAAAAATCCAAAACTCCCTACCATTTCGAAGATCTGAACGCGTTTGAATCAAGATTGGTGGCTCAGCCCAAGGATAACTCGATCTCAGTCATTGCACCACCCTCAAGAGAGCTTCCAGCGACACTCCTTGAAGGAATTGGCTCGGCAGAACAGATCACCCATCACGAGAAAGGTCCTGATAGCTGTGTTGAGATTTGCGTTGAGGGAGATTTCAGCGTTAGTTGTACAGCAAAGTACTGCCCTGCTATCCACTCTATTAACACACTTGTATAGATCACCAACCCGCCCAGCAAGCAGAAACCGGATCCAAGCAAATTTTTAGAACCTAGACCTTGGGACGGGACTATCGCTTGGGTCACTACTGCTGCATTCGAGAGCGCCGACCAAGAACAAAAGGCTGTGATTTTGCAGCCACCATCTTCTGCGGGTCTTGGTTTATTCCAGCACGGCCTCGTTTTTAAACCTCGTGATGACGAAAATGCATATCGCACAGTTCTTCTGACGCAGCTTCCGTTAGATGTCGAGATGAAGTCTCTCCTCGAGGCAATTCGGGGCGGTGAAGTATTCGAAGCTCACCTTATGAACACAGAAGTAACCGCCGGTTATCTTATCGCTATTGTCACTTTCGTGCGGGAGAAAGATGCAGTGGCATACGCGAAATTTGCTTCAAAGTACGGTGTATATTTCAACAATCAGCGTGTGAAGGTCGTTCTCTCACCGACTCCAACCTATCCGATATCCAGGTCTATGGAATACAATATTCTTAGACAAGGGTATACTCGCTGTATCTCTATTAGTGGCGAATCTGACCCTGACCGCTATACCGCCGTGGCTCTGCACATTATGGAGGAGCTTCCGATTTATTTCACGTCAGGCGATGCTATTATTGAAAATAAGGAAGAGACCGAGATTATTGTCCGTTTCAACTCAGTCAAAGCAGCAGCAGCCGCTATGGCATCTTTGCGTCGGTTTCCGCTGCTGAGTGAATGTGACCTCGATTTTGCTGCTGACCCATGCTCTCAGCCACTGCCCGCGAAGTTATCCTCTGGTGGAAATTGATATTTTGGCTGATAAACAGGCAGTTTGGTGGGAACAGGATTTTTGTTTTGGCGCGGGTGGGTAATTACGGGAGGCTGTTTAAAAGACCTACATGATTTGCGCGGCGTTTGAGGGGATACTGGAATGGCCCCTCTATTTTAAAAGCACTCGGTTATATTTTGTTACTTTTCCCTCATAATGGTGCCTTTTTTACAGTATTTATACGAAACCAGCAGTGTTCACCATTTCATACTATTCACATCAAGCAGTGATTCATCTCCTAATATTCTTTAAATTTTTATAGGTACTCAATACAACTTGTGAAACATGCTGATATCGCCTGTCCTATAGTTTGGAATAAATCCATCATAGCATGCAGTAATATATACGACGTTGTGTTGGCTTGCTGTTCATCAATCTGTAGGCTGCCTATAACCTACAAGGTACGACAGGGCGCCACACGACTTGGTGTAGTAGGGAGCCTAGATTGCATACGCATCGATGAAATGAAACGGGGGAAAAGATAGAATAGAAACACAATAAGTGTAGTGAACACAGTTAAGGCCAACCCCTTGCCCCAAAATCCATTTCTTCTCCCACCGATGAAGGGATCGAAGATCCAGAGTCTGGCCGTAAAACAGAGGAGCAAGACAAGGAAGGCATGATGATGCCTCAAACAAAGCTTCGCTTCTTTCTGTTATAAGCCCGTTGATCCTTCAACCACTGGCGATAACCCTTGACACTCCCAATCTTCTCACCATAGTAATCCGGCACAGGGTTCGCGAAAGAATTAGCAGACGGGTCGACTCGGAACCGCTTTATCCTGTCAAAGAACTCTTTTTCTTTCTACATTGACAAAAAGCCGTTAGCATGCTGTATATCATACAGTATAAGGAAGTGAACAGAACATGAACATACCACTGTAACTGCAGTCTTGTACTTTCTATACACTATCCCCCACAAACCATTGCCCAGGAACGGGCCGGCCAACCAGCCCACAGCACCACAGCTAACAGTTGCCAAAGCAAGGACGATCAACGGGTCAAAGCCCATGAGCTGGGCTCCAATGGCGTCTATATTCTGCGACGCTAGGACCTGGCCTCCGACCGCCGTGGTTGCGAGGGAGGTCAAGACAGACGAGGCGAGAGAGTATTTCCTGCGCGAGGCGCGGAGAGTAAAGAATGAGTTCCAATCTAATTGGGCAGCTAGCTCTTTCTCCGACGGCGCTGCGGCATCCTCGCTGGTGCTGTTCCCGTTCTTGCTAGTAGCTTCCGAGGACGCAAATCGAACTGATGTAGCTGGGTAGGAAGAAGAGGTAGGAGAAGATCGGATTATGGATAGGAGTGTAGAGGTCGATGTGAACGGTGGGATTGACTTTGCAACAGTAATACCTGGATGGCAGATGATGGTTTTGCCGTTGCTGTAGTTCGTGGCGCTGCTTGCTGCTCGCTTTTGCTGTGGGCGATAGCAGGTGGGTGCAGCTGAGGGTGGTGAGGATGAGTACACCAGAGGGGCCCAATTGCAGGACACCCTGCTGGTGAGAACGGCCTTCCGGAGAGGCGTGGCTGTGAAATTCATGGTTAAAAAGGCGTGTGTTGAAAGCTCGTTGTGTCTTCCTGGCTTGAAGATGCTCAGAGTTGAAGGTTTGGCTGCTTTTTTTCTGCTGTTAGATGGCAGGCTTAGTAAGCAGTCTCCGTCGCGTGACGTTTTTCCGCTAAACGCGATCATGAAGTTCGACATGCACGTTCTACTCCGTACAGGAGGTCGAGTGCATTTATTACTGGATCGCAGAGCTGTTACGGCAGACTTACACCACGGCATAATTGGCTTAAGATGTATGGAACTTTACTGTAAATAGTAATAGCAATAATTCTCTGCATGTTCTATTGTCTAGGCCAATGACTGATACACTTATGACTAGGAGAACCGTTGATGAGAAGGTAAAGGCATTTTAAGAGCTCCGTGCTCATAGCCATGAGGCCTCCGCTGGCCATGAACAAGACGATACGGCCACTCATAGTCAGATGTTCAAAAAGCGGATACGGATACCTTGAGCAGAGTAATAAGCATGGGTGAAGCTTTGCAGGAAATAACAGAGACCCAACTCACCATCCGTTATATTTGTAACACTGTTCAACCCAGAACCAATAGGCGAAAGCGATTGAGGTCGCGAGGCCAAGGGAATGCATGGCTTTAATTGTCCATGGTGGCGAGAAGAAGAGGATTTCAACAAGCAAAGCGAACGCCGGTATGGCATGAAATCCAATATCTGAAAGACTTATTATCAGTCCCATACTGAAGGCCAGAAGATGGAAGAGGAGATTTATACCCGCCAGCCACACCTGCTCAGACCATTCAGGGACAACGAGCTTCTCGTCGATCTAATCTCCCATCCGCTAGGTTAGTCAAGGGGTATAGCTAGACTAGGTTCGAATCCAATGCTTTTGAAAAACCCACAGCCTTCAGTGACCAATACAGGACAGTAATAAGAACTTCAAGAGGAGCACTGCATACAGAGAGCAGGTTCTTCAGCTGAAAAAGACGGTAGGATAGCGTTAGGTCAGACGCAAGACCGATCGCGAAGGTAAGAGTGGAAAGCAAGAGGCCGATTATTGTCAGATACTGAAAATGCCAGCCATATGCCTCGTTCCTGCAGCGCGATTCATAGATTAGAGAAAACGGGATTCATGACCTTTCAGGCTATGAGATAGGTGACCCACGCGACGTTCGGATAATCTACAAGACTAGATGGTTGGAAAGATGTAAGTAGAGGCGCATAGGAGGTCAGGGATCGAAATATAAATAAGCAAGGCCTATCACCCCGTCTCTAATATCGAGATAATTATACAAACCGCTACGTAAAAAGAGCTAGGGAGCAAGTTAAGAAGATATGCAAGAGAACAAAACTCACAACTTAAACGAAGCGGTAAAGCTTGCTAGTCCAGCGGTCTTTAAGGAATAGTTAGATATTGTCCATGATAGGAAACCCGGTAGAATAAAGATATATACGCTTGAAGGCTACATAAGTGCTCACTGACATGAATCACAGCGGATATACCAAAAGAAGGCGAGTTGAACTTCTGCAGCGGATGCTTGCGGAAGGGCGACAGCTGCGAGCCCATGGCTGCTGGTGAAGAAGCAAAGAGGAGGGAGGATAAGTGTAAATGACTGATAGAATAAACCAAAGAACAAACCAAAGAATACAAATCTATAATGAGAGAATGGAAATGAGAGTGAGTAACTTATATGTGTGTGAATGAGAAAGGGAGAGAACAGAAACGTGGCGAAAGGCTGAATGAAGAGAGAAAAAGAAAAACATTTTCAGCCCGCGCAAGAAAGGCGCGTCTAACGCCTCGCTGTCGCCTAGTTAATTGCTTCTTATTATAGCTTCGTGTGTAGCTCTTTGATCCTCTGTCCCATCTACTCCCCAACTCTGTCGGCAGATATTGAACTTGAGCTTGCTATGCAGCATCCTGGCTGGTTCTCCACAGCTGGCACGGAGTACGAACCCATAGTAGCATGCAGGAGCACCACGTTTATTGAAGAAACAGAGTGAAAAAGATATGCCACGGACGGCTTGTTCTAGAGATCAGATTTATATACAGAACAATTCTATATATTCCACAAACGCCACCATGAGTTTCCTGCTTTTACCAAAAAGAAGGGGAATCCGAGCTGAATTAAAGAATGAGAACAAACATTGATAAAGACATAAATAAGAAGTTCCTTGTTTATGAAATGGAATTCTTGACCCATTTCTCTAGACCACCGAGGGCAATGATCTCTTGCACATTGGGAGGTAGCTCTCCTACCTTCTGGGTCCATTTAGGTCCGTCGGTGCCTTCTTGGACCTCGATCTCGCTACGTCGCACATTCCAGGTCAATTTCCAGCCGGTCCGGCGAGTCAATTGCTTGCCTTCACTGCCGAATTTTTCGCGAAGACGGCTGATGAGGCGCGGTACTTCCAACCCCATCAGGGCATTGTTGATGCTGTTTCTTGAGAAGATGTTGCCAAAGCTGCCGGAGACGACGAGGGGGATCTCTCTGGAAAGAATGGCGGTTGCAGCTTGTTCGCGAGAGCTACCGCAACCAAAGTTGTAACCTGTGACTAGAATATCGCCCTTCTTAGTTATGGAGGCGAATTCGGTATCGTAGTTGGACATGCAGTATTGACCCATTTCCTCAAACGTGATGTTGTCTTGGTAGGTGTATTTGCCTGGGTAGATGCCGTCGGTGTTGATGTTATCACCATCGCAGAAAACAATCTCACCCGAGACACTTTCTGGGAATCCAGGATAGACTTCGGTCAAAGATGTGCTTTCGGATTCGGATGGCTTTGGTGCTTCTTCAGTGCTGAATGATTTTTCAGCCTCGGCAAGCATACCATCTAGCTGCCCAATGACCTTTTCAAGGGCCTGCTCGGCTGTAAGCATATCATCATCTTTGATTCCAGCACCTTCGCCGCGGCGAACGCCGGTCCAACCCTCAGGCTTTTCGTACCAACCGGGCCCACTAATCTTTCCACTAAGAGCACTAGCTGCAACCACTTCAGGACTAGCAAGGTACGCCTTTGCATCTGTGCTGCCCATTCTACCCTTGAAGTTACGGTTGGTGGCACTAATGCCAACTTCTCCAGGCTCTAACAGCCCTGTACCAAGACCAATGCAGGGACCACAGCCAGCGGGTAGCGGCTCAGCACCTGCATCTAAAAGCGCCTGCCAGTCACCCGCTTCTTCTGCAGCACGTTGCTCGATTATAGATGCAGCGGCAATGTAGAATTTGACGCCATCGGCGATCTTTGGAATCTTTCCATTGTTCTTCTCGGCTTCATCTTTGAATACCTTGGCAGCAGCAGCAATATCAGATGCTCTAGAGTTGGTGCACGACACCAAATAGGCTTTATTCACTTTGATATCTTGTGATTCAAGCTCATTCAAAGCCGTAGCAACCTTGACCGAGTTCGGGCCAGAAACATATGGAGAAAGCGTAGATAGGTCCAAGAAGATCTGTTTAGCGTATTCAGCACCCTTATCAGCCGCCAGGGGTTGAGCAAATAGGTTGTCGAGCGATTCATGGTTGAACCTGGTTACTGCAGAGCTCTCAATATCGGGAACGGTGGAACCCCACATAGCAGCTGTCGTTGCCTTTGCTCTTAACCAGCCCTGGAGCATAGAATCAACCGGGAACAGACCGCTGAGGGCACCCCATTCGGTGGTCATATTTGCGATAGTCAAGCGATCATCGATCGAGATACTCCTCATGGTTTCCTCCGACCCGGTGAATTCGATAGCGTGGTTCAGCACATCGTCTTTGTCGAATAACCCGCAGAGCGCAACAATGACATCCTTGCCTGTAACGCCCTTGGGTAAAACACCGGTAAGCGTTACTTTTGCGACGGGAGGAATTTGCCACCAGGTCTTTCCAGTTGCCCAGATACTAGCAGCATCAGTTCTCACAACCGGGGTACCCAGACATCCCACACCACCATACATGTTGGAATGGCTGTCTGACGCCACCACCAGAGTTCCCGGCCACGAATAACCTTCTTCAACCATGATCTGATGTCCAATGCCTCTTCCAGCAGGATAGAAATCAACCCCATGATTCTTAGCAAACTGTTCGATCTGCTCGTACTTTTTCAAGTTCTTTTCAGACTTATTCTGCACGTCGTGGTCGAGCGTCATGACAACTTGATTTGAGTCATTCAGCTTAGATGCACCAATTGACATGAACTTGAGCGCTACAGGCCAACTATTGTCGTGCGTCATAATCCTATGAGGAGAAATCGTAACGTAATCGCCAGATTTGACATATTTATCCTTCGGTAGGCCAACCGCGTACTTCTGGACGATCTTCTCAGTCAGGGTCTGGGGAACTAGAGTCTTCGCCTCAAGCGCCGACAGGATCGCCGAGGATGCAGGATCTTGACGCTGAGAAGGGAAGACATCTGCAGACAATACCGTTCTGGTCGAGGAGATTGACCTGTAGAAGACGGCGCGATGGCAGAGCAATCTCCCAGTTTGCACCCTGGCAAACCGGAGTGGTCTCGCGGTCTAAATAAAAGGAACGAGTCAGTTAGGCCCAGATCGTGTGTAAAAGAGCAACGACGACTTCAAACTTACTATCATCATGGCTGCGCGCACGTTGGCTTGAAAGATTGAATGACTTGAAGCTCCAAATTTCCGACGAATGGAGAAGAAGCAATTAAAATCGCGGAGAAAAAAACTATGCAAACTGAGCAAACACGTCCGATCTCGCCCTCTTATGTAAGCGGATATCATCCTCGGCAGAAAAAAAGTTATTGATGGACTCGAAAGACTTCAAGACTGAGGACGATAAGTTCAGCTCGACAAACGCGCCTCCGCCGATAAAAGCCGTGAGCAGGATACAAATTGAATACATTTCCCTTTGCTCAAATACCTACATCGCCAGCACAATGTCCGATGGTCGACAAGTTTCCTACGGGCGTGGAGGGGCAGGTAAGCTCCCCTCTTTTCTCGTTACAGTACACCATCTTTAATCTCATAGATCAGAAAAGCTTACCATGACGGCCAAATGCAGGAAACATGTCCAATCCCCGGAACACCCACACCACCGGCTCCTCAGAACTGGTCACTCCGACGTTAAAAGCCGACATTTACACAACTGGTCGCGGCGGGTCAGGAAACATGGTGCCGAACGAGGATCCGGAAAGCGCGCGAGTACGACAAGATGTCGGTGTGCCAGTGCCAGTCAATAAGACTGAGGAGACATATCTGACAGGGAGGGGTAAGCGTTATCCACCGACAATCTCGTACCATACGATATACATATAAAGAATGATTTGCTGATGGAGGTGGAATTTCGAATAGGTGGTGCTGCGAACGCCTATCGTGTGACGAGCAGAGAAGAACCCGCCCCTGAAGCCGATGCCAACCGAGAACTGAGTCGAGAAACGACAATGGTAGGGGATGAAAAGAACGACACCGTTGAGGAGATCAAAGAGCGGTTTACGAAGCAGTAGGTGGTTGGTGAATGCTTATGGTGGCTAAGAGGCTCGCTACCGGTGCATGGCTGCTCGGGTCCATGACGGGAAACAGAACAGGTCCGGGTATGCAGCATGGTTGGAGTTGGTTTAATATCGTTATTCGCATTTGAATTTTGGGAGATACCATGGGTTTGCTTTTGGGAAAGGGAGTTTTGAGACAGGGCTATTACATAAAATTTGCAACAGCTTTCGTCAAATGACAATGTGTATATATAATACCATGATGCTATAAAGAGCTCGTCTATCGACAATAGCTATATATGATTGCGCTAGAAGCGTAAAAGAACGTACCGAAAAAGAAGATGAAAGTAGGAGAAGAAAATGTATATTGTGGTCATATCTCGTGAGAGCAGTGTACATCAGAACAAGGAATGAAAGATTTTTGTCCACGAGGCAGGGAAATTTATCTTATGCAGCGGATATATATGTACTTCATAGGGAGAGGATGGAGGGGGAGGTGTTGGGGACGAGGGAGGCGACGGGAATTGTCTATATATATATATGCTCTTTGTTTTGGCAGGTATTCAGCCGAGGAATTCACCGCTAGCAAGGACAGTCCACGGTAAGCCTTCCTGCCATGACCTCTGCATTAATTTCCTTGCTCGTCGGATCTATGGGGCAGAATAGATTAGTACACTTGATACAAACGTCGATAGTGATGCGTATTTCTCACCTGTTTCATTCCGACATCTTCGAATCCCCTGACGCGATTGAGAATATCTTCCCGCTGTTGCGGATCTTGCGACTCGCATCCTGCTGTGAAAATTGGAAATACGGCGCAAACCTCCTCTTGCCCACCACGAGAGACACCATCTAGAGCCCGCATGAGATCATCGACAAGCCCTGTGATAAGAGGGTCCGATGAGCTGCGTCTGAACACCCGGCGATGCAAATTTATTACTCCGGCAAGTCGGTAAGATTCGTCAAGGGCAGTCATGCCTAACCCAGCGGGGTTATTATGGTGAGTCCGCATCTCTGACATGCTGGGCCCTGCGTTATTCATGTCGTCTAGCAATTTCTGTGCCTTGGTAAGAACTGCGGCCGGTGGGTTCCAGCTGGTATATAATCGACCACTTGCGTCGAGCTGGAGATTATCGCATTGGTGCGTTAATTCCGTCAAGCGAGCCAACAGCGAACAGCTACGAGGAGTGAAACCCGTGAAGCAGTCAATTTCAAAATCCTTGTTATGCTGCATCGCTTCCTCTGGCGTATCCGGCGACCAGTACACGCCACCAAACAATGCTGGTTCTGTCTGCCGTGATGAAAGGCTGCCAAATATATCAAGATACCCTAGCCATCGACCCAGGAATGAACCCACTTTCCCAGATGTGAGTTCAGGTTGCGCCTCCCGGCGGGCCATGAATATTTCGCGGGCCAGTTGTAAGTGACTTTCCCACCGAATTGGTACTTCAAAGGTACTGGGTGAGATGATTTTAAGCGACACTAACATAATCGCAGTCGCCAGACTGGTATCGGATATCTTATCATTCGCATCATTCAAAGCGTGTCGTAATGCTGGGAAAACTTGTCGTGTCCAATGGGCGATGCGAGTATATGGTTCTGCGTGCCCTAGCAGACGTGCCCGGTGGCTAGCAGAGTAGGCAAGCAGGAGATTTAGAAGATTAGTATCTTCCGTGGCCACTGTATACAGTGTTAGTTAAAAGATACAAATGAAAATTCCGGGCTTTTACAGCTGAAAAAACTTACTAGCTGGAAGGACTGAAGCAAAAGGGTTCTTATAACAGTCATGCGGGACTAGAATCCTCGCTGTGTGGTTTAAGAAATGGTGGAAATATAACAGGTTGATGGGGTTTTCAAGCAAGGTCGAAGGTAGGGGAGCCAGATATCGCGGAATATTGATAGGAACCGGCTTCGCGTAATAACCCCCCTTTGCAAACACCGTCGTTACGTTGGGATCGATTTTGATATCCTTGCCAAATGCATTGGGCCCAAACATCGACATCATATTGACATCTGTGGGGACTGTCCGTTGGATAGCGGTAGAATCCTCATTTCTATAAACATCTAGGTCCGGTCGGCCACAGTCAAACCCATAGCTAATCACATCACTTATTATTCCGTGGTAGGAGGAGTCTGTATGGCCAGTGGGACCAATCAAGGTTCCCGAGGTGATAGAGTGCGATAGCAATGATTGGACAGAGACCCGGTGTAGATCACCGGGAGACTGTGCATTGTCAACGGCACTAACAGGCGAAAAGTGGGCGTACACATCTTCCGAGGAGGATGATATTGATCCAATGGGTGAGAACATGGCGGTGGCAACTGTGCTATTGTTGACACCGGCAGAAGGTAAGGCCTGGGCAAAATTAGAGTCGCCTTGAAAGGAAGAAATGGAATCGGGTTGGGTTGATGAAGATGAAGAGAGTGGAGGTAGTGGTGGCAATGATGGGTGAGATGGAAGAGGCTGCGAAGGAAGGGATTTTGGGTTGTTCTCTCTCTGCCCGTGTGACGAGCTTCTGCTCTGGCGGTTAAGCCTGAGGCGCTTTGCATCACGGTCACAGGCAATCTCCGACCGGCTGCTATCATTTGGATCATTCTCATATTGGAGGTTATAAAAGGACGGCGCCTGTGGGCTTGACGACTGACGATGATATGAGGTGGGCTGCTGAGGGCTCTGAACAGAGAAATATCCTTTGAAACTGGTACTGACCTGAGTTCCCGGGCCTGGGCTAGTAAGTACAGAGCTCGACGGCGATGGATACCCAGGAGAAGGCCGTTGCTGTGGCACAAATGTGGTGGAGATGGCCGACTGCAGTTGGTCCTCCTTGGATGAGGCAGCTGGCGGAGAGGGGTAGATTTGCATATCATTTGGGCTCGGGTGTGTTTGCGGATTGTGGTAGAGTGACTGCGAGACAAAAACAGGTGAAATTACCTTGGTGGGCTCCTTATACTCCTTCGGTGATGCCTTTCCTGGAGCACGCTCTGCCTGAAAGGTCCGTTGATGTTGATGTTGCTGCTGATGCGGTTGTACTTGGACAAAACCTGAAGCAGTCGTAGAACCAGAGCCAGCGCCAGACCTGGAAGTGGTAGTAGGACCACGGCCGACATTGGCGGGAACAAACACCGCTGTACCAAAGCCAGATGATGCATGATTGCCAGAGAGTGAACCGGCTGTTGATTTCTTCCTCGACCTCCCTTCCCAATTCAATCGTATGCTGTAATCACACTGTTCGCCTTGCCGTTGACAGTTGACACAGAATGGTTTTTCTTCGCCGCTAAATCAAACAGTCAATACCGACAACATGTTTAGATAGAGGCAGATTGCACTCGGTGGGTATAAATATTTTATTTGGCTTAAGAGGAAAGGGAAATAGGAGAACATAGCATACCATTTCACCTTTCGCGCCTTACACGGCCTCTAAGGAAGTTAGTACAACTTGGACAGAAAACGAACTAAAATAGCAGGCAAAAAAAAAAAAAGAAAAGAAAAGAAAAGAAACATGGAGCTGAGGGAAAAGGAAGCATAGCATACCAGCAGCCATTTCTGCTCCTCCGCTTTGGCTCTGGAGCACCTGGTTTCTTCGGCCTAGGCATCGTGGTTGAAATTCCTTAAAAGAGAAGAGAATAAGAGGCGAATGCCCCTTTGGTATAAGACTTCCCGGAACAAGCGAGAGGTTCGGTCAGTTCGGGGCCAGGCCGTAAGGATGATAGGATAGTTAACAGCTATAAAAGATGGCTAATAGTCGTCGGCTGTACATCCACCCCAACGCTCGACACGCTCTTGGGACTGCTTTAAAGGACAAAGAGCTCAATAGCTGATAGCAAATGAACAAGTAGAGAGACAGAGGCTAAATAAAACAAAAAAAAAAGGACGCACTCCCTGGGCATCCACACAACAAGCACATGAAATGGAATTAAGTCTAATAAAAAAAAAGAGACAAAAAGGCAGAGAGGAATATGGGTGGGACCTTTTCATCAGTCTCCGTGTAAGAATGAATTTAATTCAGAGCCACTCTGAGGCGTTTTTCTCTTCCTTTTTTTTTTCTCTTACGCTCTTTTTGCCCAGATCCTCAACTGCGTTCATGTCAGGTTGGGAATAAACTCGGGGACACGGCGGGATCGGACTTTGGAGACTGAAGGCTGCTTGCTATTGACGGGGAAAAAGCATGTAAGAGACAGGCATGGTACATGAGGATCACCATGCTCAAACTCCAAGAAACTTCGTACTAACAGAGCAAGGGAGTGAGGCCAGCGTAGGCAGATGCTTGGTGGGAGTCTTCCCGCATGCACAACATAATTTTAAGTCGAGCACGAAGGGGGGAAAATAGCTGGAGGGAGTTCAGCTAGCGACGGCTGATCGTCTTGTGCGTCCTGCTTGGCGATGGTAAAACAGTCTAACCAAGCATCAAATCTCAACTAGCTGACGAGTAGCTCAGCCTGGGGCTATGAAGGGCTACGGGAGGATGAACAACCATGCAGGATGATGCAAAGACGGCGCATCGAAGAAGCCTCGAAGTCCCCGTACGCAACATGGACATAAATAGCACTTCTGCTCCCTCCCCCCACGAACCGTATGTATCGATGTGCAGCCGTATTCTCTAACTCGCATTTCTCAAACTCTCGATTTCGATGTCCGATTACAAGGTGGGCCTGCTGGGTGCATGAAGGAGGAGGACTTCAGCTTCTGTTCTATGGCAGAATGTGTAGCGAATGTGGTGTATCGAGATGCCCAGAACGCACGCAGACGACTGGCTGATTCGGATTGTGTCGTCACTCCTACGTTCACATTCTATTGACCAGCCAGATATTATCCTCACGAGTTACGGAGTCCTGCCACTCAAACGACTAAACGACTGTCAGGATCAAATGCTTATTAGATGACTAACGCAAGTTATGCAGCATGCAGACACGCATGACACAGTGACACGCCCCAGCATGGGACCATGGTGGTCGTGGAAGGTTAAAAGAAGCAGAGAGTCCCTTGTCCTCGAGAAACCGAAACAGCAATCCTAGTCGAGCATAAAGTCGAGAGTGATGTGGCGGGAACGCTTCCGAGTCCTTCAACAGTCACATCCTTAATCCCTTCTGATTCGACCTGAATACGAGGCGGCCCCTCGATCCTTGTTCAAGGCGAGGTGACAAGGACAAGAGAAGACAAAGAAGGAAATAAATATGCCCACAGCACGCCATTCATCGCTGTTCTATATCCGACTCAGACTCTACAACTTTCTCACCAAAACAAACCACCTGGGTTCTCTCCCGCAGTCTTCTTCCATCGAACGAAAAGGACTATGAAGGCCGATAGAGCCAAAAAGTCACATCTCCTGCACGAGAGAGGATGGGTTTGTTGGTCACCTGTTGTTCTACATGCAGAGAGGGCTGGAAAAGAAAAGAAACGAAAAGGTAGGGATGTTGATGCAAATAAACATTCAAAGATTATGAACAACCAGAGTCGAAATAGCAATTACTCCATTCGTCAAACTCGAAAATATAATGCTCCATACTCCGGCACTCCTGCATAGCCCCGTGTGAACACAATAATAATCAACCTAGGCATAGTTCTGATGCCATGTATAACCCCCCTTGTCCTTTGCCTCATGCACCAACTGTTTAACATGCTCCATGGCATCTCGTGGCTTTCTGCCCAACAGCTCCTCCATTAGCGGGTCTACCATGGCTGCCTCACCCTTCCCCATGGCATCAGCCAAACTTAACCACCCCTCAAAGAACTTCTCGCTCTTCTTCCCCCTGCCCTCTTTCGCGTCTTCCGCTGCAAGCACACGTGCATTTTCTTTGGGGTCTGGGATTGTTTTAATCTCAACCTTTCGTCCCGAACCTTCTGATATCGCACCCACGATATCGGCAAGTGTATATGTGCGCGGCCCGGTAAGTAAAGCAACGTGGCTCTTTTCTTCAAAGCGTTTGAGTTTAGGAAGATCCCACAGCATCAGATTAGCTGTGGCTTCGCCTAGCTCTGCTCGAGATGCAAAGGCAATGGGCCCATCCGGGCCAAGATAAACAGTAGTTGTATCTGGGTACCAGAAAACAAAAACTGGGAAAGCATCTGTATATATTCCTTCACGAACTGATGTGTATTGAACCCCAGAACTGCTATGACGTTAGTTCCTAATCTGGCTGTAGTAAATAGCATTCTGGCATACCTTTTTAATAACTCCTCGGTCACCAAGTGAGCTTGTTGAACGGAAGCCTTTGAATCCATGGAGTATCCTCCAAAAGCTAAGCTGGAATAATATATCTAGGAGACAGTCAGTATCACCATTCCATCCCGTGCACGCGATCCTCGGGTATGACGTACATGACCAACACCAGCTGTTTTAGCGGCATTGACAATATTGGAATGCTGCCTTTCACGCTTGGTGGTATCGAACTCAGGGCTGGACACAAAAAAGAAGCGTTCCACTCCCGTTAAAGCGCTGACTAGAGTGCCATCTCGGTCATCATAGTCCACCTTTCGAAACTGAATGCCAGGGTATTGGTTCTGGAGTTTTTCGGCGGCAGCAGCGCGAGATGATGCTGCTGCAATTGAGGAGGGATCGGATACAGTTTTGTACAGAGTTTCAAGGATAGAACCTCCTAGACCACTGGTAGCACCCGTGACAAGGAATTTAACTGGTGTATGGGAGGTCATCGTCGCCTTTAAGAAGTCCGTTGAGGATGTGCGTGGTGAATATTCTTTGAATATTATTGAAGCGGGAAGTAGGAGGGCTGTAATAATTCAGCTTTGATGCGATTTATTCACCCTTCATCCCGAGGGCGCCATTCCCAATATTTATGCCTCATCGTTCAGATCAATTCACACTCTGCCGTGCTCGAGAACGATAGAAAGTCACCGAGAAAAGGACTGGTGTTGACCCGATCGTGAAGTTCTCGCAAAGAAATGACCTCATCCGCGCGCTTTTCCCTCGTTGCTTATATAAGTCCCCGAGACGGTCGAACTTTTGCGCCGGTCGGCACCTTTCTGACCTGATCTTCGCGCTATTCGAGCAAACATCATTGGCTATGACACTGCCCAGTCCCTGATGAGATGTGATGGTCGGCTTTGTAATTGTGTACAGACGATATGATGCTCCTCATTGGCGCCACGCTTTTGAGTCTCGCTGCCCCTGAGGTTGACGAGGGCCGAACCAGCCAATGAGACTCCCTCGATCATCCATCTCATGGTGATCATGATGGTAATCACAAAGCATGGAAGACGTGATGCTGAGTCGGAGAGGAAAATCCAAATGTTCCAGGAGTTGCTTATAAGCTGCAGCTGCGACGTCGAGTGCGGGGATGATGAAGGATATCTGCACAACATATTTGCAAAGAGAATAATTATCTAACAATGGCTTCACTCCCCCCAAGCGACTGCTGTGCGAGAGGTTTCAAACACGAGGGCACTGCCTCTGGTGAAGTGAAAAAAGTCGGAAACGGTTTGTTTGGCATTTACTATTCCCGAAGTGCTTGGAAACTGACGAGTTTATCGAAAAGTTGATACCTATTTTGCCTACCCCGCTGAATCTAAGAAGAAGAATGGCAAGGCAATTCTATATCTCAGTGATATATTCGGAATCTATTCCAATAGCCAGTTCATAGCAGATGATTTTGCATCTGCAGGCTACTTAACTGTCATACCCGACCTCTTCCGGGGGGATCAACTTACGTTCGAGCGGTTTTCATCTGGGATGGATGTCATGGAGTGGTTAAAAAATCATACAATTGACGTTGTGGATCCTATCGTGCAGTCTTTGATCAAATACCTACGTGAAGAGGAGGGAATAGAACAGATCGGTGCTGTAGGCTACTGTTTTGGCGCGAAAGTAAGTCAATAAAAACGTCATTCCCACAGATCGTTAATGACCCTCTTGTACCGGTTCTAATTTCGCACGTTGCACTTTAGTACGTCGTTCGCTTCCTCAATAATAACAGTATCAACGTTGGCTACATCGCACATCCTACAGATGTTACGCCGGAAGAACTTGAAGCTATTGAAGGGCCGCTCTCCGTTGCTGCTGCGGGTGAGTTCTATCACAACTCTGCCCACCTGAAGAGCTGTGTTCAATTCATATGCTGACACATTACCTCGAAAAGAAACCGATAGGCTATTCCCCGCTACCCTTCGTCATAAGTCCGAGGAGATTTTAATAAAGACTGGCCAGTCTTATCAAGTCAGCCTTTATGGTGGCGTCGAACATGGATTTGCAGTTCGTTCGGATCTCAGTGTGAAGAATAATAAGTTCGCGAAGGAGCAAGCCTTCATCCAGGCGGTTAACTGGTTCGGATACCATCTTTAAGATGCGGAATGAACCACCGGTGGCTGCATGAGACACACTGTGAGGTTGAAGATGACGTGACCGATCATACGGTTTACGAGGTTCTGAATACAGTTGTAGTTTCGGGGCCTCTGCATGGCACAGCATGATATGATACGCTTTTTGATTGATTCATCAGTTCATTTCTCTAAGCCCATATTTTTAATATATCTCCCGACCTGCTCTTTACAGCTCTTCTCGCTATATTGCTTCCATATCTCATAAAGTGAAACAATCTCCTGTGTACACTCTATCACAGCCTCAATATCTATCTCTCCCGTCGATAACCAGTCAACTATCTTTTGAACATGGGACGGTAAACTGGCTCTTGTCCTATCATCACCTGCAAACATAGACAGCATATTCATTCCACCGTCTTCTCGCATCGTGATTGAAAGGGTATCGGAATCCATATTTGCCAACGTGCCTGAATGGTGATTCGGCTTAAACATCACTGCAACGAAGACAGCCATCACAGCCATGACATGCGGCGGATGAAGAAGCGGAAGGTCAGTGAGATAGTGATCATTGATAACTGACCAGCCCAAAGCGACTTCATCCGGGGTTAGACCGAGTGTAGACTGATGCTCGAATAGAGCACGATATGGATGATGGACAATAAGTTGGGAGTTTAGC
Source organism: Arthroderma sp. MBC 929 (assembly GCA_030789285.1). Classification (NCBI taxonomy): domain Eukaryota; kingdom Fungi; phylum Ascomycota; class Eurotiomycetes; order Onygenales; family Arthrodermataceae; genus Arthroderma; species Arthroderma sp. MBC 929. The sequence continues at coordinate 341,990 of JARJUX010000001.1, read as the reverse complement.
TCAGATATTATCCAGAATTCGCATTCTCCAACTTTCGCACTGTCCGATGTGATGAACTCTGGTGTTTTCATGATATAAGTAATTTAAGTCTTGGATGTGGATATATATGTGGTTGCGTACCTGGCCATAATCCTCTGGCTTCAGTTACGACGAATTTGATATGTTGAGGGCACTCTTCTGTCTTGCACGCGAGATAGAATGCCGTAGTCAGGACTAGGTAAAGGTTTGTCGTTCGAGGTTCCACCTTCGTATAGAACCGTTTGATATAAATCTGTGCTGTTGCCAGTGCTTGTTGGCGTGTGCTCATGCGCTTTCCGAGCTTTACAAGTTCTATCCAGTCTCTGTTAGTTCAAATATATCCTATTGAATGCTTTTATTTTGCTCTTCTTCCTCCTTTCCTTTTCCCGTGAATATATATGGAATATCCTCTTAGAGGATTTTAAACCAGAAAGGATTAACCTACGTTGATTTACATATATGCTGAAAAGTCTAGAGTCCGGAAGAGGATATTGTTGGATAAATACTCTATTGGCTTCTTCAAGAGCTTTCCTCCTCTCCGCTAGACTCTCTCTATCGAAAAGCCAGTGCTGTCGCTGCGTAGATGCCCAGTAGTTTGCGGCCATGATTCGTAGTTGTGATATCCGTCTTGTGTTCGCCGGACCCTTGCTTGGGTTCGGTTTTTCTCCTCTTTGCCCCGCCAGCCGCGCGCTAAAGTCGCCTTTTTTTGCCGTTCTTTACCCCAAGCTTTTGGTGGTTGCCCTGTGATTTAAAGGCCGTCCACACAAGCTAATATCTATTACCTTCCCAGCTGATCTCCTGACCTCCACCCTCTCAAAACTATCTTTGGACTCAAGTTTATCTTCATCAATTCACTCTCATTTCACCCTTTCTTCCCTCTCAGTCTCCTTTAGCTTATGTGACTAGTAACTCTACGGCAACATGGAGCGTAAGCAACCCCGATCCACCTGTCTTCATACAATCAACCTATTGGCCATCGTTCGCTAACCAGCTCTCCTCGTCTCGGTCTAGTATCCGCCGATGCTATAGCTTCATATACCTCAATAATTGATTCAATATTAGCAAACAGCGACCTAACAACCATCTCCGAGAAGAGAATCCGTAGGGGCCTGCAAGATGCCACCGGACATGATCTCCTGCCTCACAAGGTTAGCCCAGCTATCTCCCACTCCGCGTTTTTTTCCCCAACAGGATACGGCCACGTCGGATCCTTCTAGATTTGTTGTCAGGATAGTACCGTTGCAAGACGAACTTCTAACCAAAATGTAAAGGCGGCGATCAAAGAATTGATCATGCAGCGTTTTGATATCGTTGCTGCGCGATACAATATCGGTGACACAAGTGGACAGCCAGAGCCACAGCCAGCAGCAAACGGACACGCCCCATCAAATGATAACGAACCAGACCTTGTCGCCGAAGGAGCTACCAGCATCTCGCCAGATCCTACCTCTTCCTCCACTCCTCCGAAACGAAGCGCCGACCCAGAAGCCATCGCAGACGCGACTGAATCTGCTCCGCCTAAAAAGAAAAGGAAAGATGAGACGGTTGATTCGGACGCGGTTTATGCCGCGAGGCTACAGGCGGAAGAGAATTCGCGGGTGAGGTCGACTAGAGGCGCGAATACGCGCAAGGCTGCACCCGCGAAGAAGAAGAAAACAAAGACATCTAAGAAGGTCAAGGCTTCGGACGACTCTGACTTGGAAGGGTCTGGTGGTGAAAATAAAAAGGAAGTTAACAGGACCGGGGGATTCCATGTGAGTTATATTCACTCTCGGGGATTGGAATTCACGGGCTTATGCGTCGTACTAACGGCGGACATAGAAACCGCTAAACTTGTCTGCTCCCTTGTCTATTCTGCTGGGTGGAGAAATTACTGTAAGTATCTGTCCCGGGCTATACATATGCGCTATAGCAGTTGGAGAACGGCTCGATTCGATATTAACCCAGCGTAGCTCTCGAGACCACAAGCTGTCAAGAAAGTATGGGAGTATATCCGCCAACACGACCTCCAAGATCCTACAGATCGCCGCCACATTCGATGTGATGATCTCATGCGTCCAGTTTTTAAACAAGACCGTATCCACATGTTCACGATGACCAAGATACTAAACCAGAATCTATACAATCCGGACGAATAACGAGAATTTGTCTTATAAAGCCCCTTCGTTGCGCACTTCCCCATTTGCGAGTCTTCAGCGATCATGATACTATCTCCTTATAATGATTGCATACATCCATGAATTATCGCCAGAGCTTGAACCCCGCCCACCATCTCATCAGCTCTTCTGTATAGAATTTTTTTCATTTCTGCCATGCGCTTAGCTTTCCCGGGCTTCTTGGATATCCCTTCCCTTATTTTGATTTCCTTTTTGATATCTGATCCACGTTATCGTTCTCTCTTTCCCATTTTCTTTCATCTGATTATTTTTCGTTTCCTATGGAGAGGCTGAAACTTGTAGCTTCAACTTCACTTGGCCACCTGCTTGGTCATTCTCTTTTGTTTTTGTTTTTTTATTAGTTTTCATTATTCTGAACTTGAGCATAGTGATACCTTGTTGGTTTTCTTCTCTCTAGATAGTACCAGATAGCACCAGAGAGGAATTGTTCATCTGCATAATCGATGTCCCTGCCATTGTTGTCCAGGAAAACAGGCCGTATACCTAACATCACCCTGACACCACAGAAGCTCAAGCTATGCTTGAAGGGTACTTGATACTCCCCCACATAATTGAGCGATATCACCTCTGCCTCGATGCTGGGGTACATGTGCAAGTATCCAAGCCACTGTGGCTGAGAGAAGCGATACTTCAAGGCCTTCCCGAGTTAGAGATATTGGCATATTTTAATCAAGACAGCAAGTTGCCTACAAGTACGCAGTGACCTCCAAGGTGGCATGCTGCATTTCTTATAATTGATACTAGTCAAAGTGACGGCGAGATAATTGTACAGTCTGATCTTGTTGACGCTCATAGGTATCCACGTGACTTCCAGCCGCTATACCATATGCGGGTTAGCGTTCACACACACAAAAACTCTCGTGGCGCAAAGCCGAAGAAGGGCCTGAACCGCCTTTTTTTTTCCATCTTGACGCAAATCACGATTCCCTCGAACCACCTCCCCCCCTCCCACCTACATATCCGCCGTCGCTGCGTCCTCGAGGTCGATCCGCGGCGTCTTATAATATAGGTCTCTTTCCATCATGGCACACAGTTTCGATACATTGTCCGAGCAGGACTTGCACGAGGAAGAAGTGGAAATTGATTTCTCAGGTATATATATATCGTTTATTTTTTTTCGCTGCCCACGCATTTGAAGCTCATATAGGGTCTCTTTGTCTAACTTTTTATTCTCTTGACTGCAGATCTTAAACAACAATATGAAGTCCGATTGGAAGAAGGTCTCGATGCCTTCGTTGTTATCGATGGATTGCCCGTTGTCCCTGAAGAGAGTAAAGGAAAGCTCGTCAAGTTCCTTTTGAAGCGACTTAATTCTGTTGGAACGGTCGACACTAGAGGAGATGAACCAAATATATTCATGCCAATGAACGAAAAGAATATGTCCGAAGGGTGGGTTTCGTGTTTCTGCGCTTCAGCCCGTGTGAAAGTTACTAACATGTTGGGCCATATATAGCTTTGCATTCGTCGAGTATAGTAGCCCCGAGCAGGCTTTCGCTGCCATCAAGCAACTTAACGGCACCCCCTTAGATAAGAAACATACTCTTTTGGTTAATAAGTTGACGGATATCGACCGTTACGGCCGTGAGGGCCGCATCGATGAGGAATATAAGGCACCAACAATCGAGCCATTTCAAGAGAAGGAGCATCTACGCTCGTGGTTAGGCGACCCCAATGCTCGTGACCAGTTCGCCATATACAGAGGAGACAAGGTCGGTGTCTATTGGAACATGAAGGGCAACCAACCAGAGAATATTGTTGATCGAGATCACTGGACACAACTCTTCGTACAATGGTCTCCTCAAGGAACCTACCTCGCCTCCGTTCATCCCCAGGGAGTCCAACTATGGGGTGGTCCTCAGTTCAGCAAGTTCAAGCAATTCCCTCATCCATACGTCCAACTTATTGAGTTCTCGCCCGGTGAAAATTATCTCACGACCTGGTCCAGCCGACCTATTGAAGTCGGTGGCTCTAACGGCATCCTATCTGCCAGCGAAGAAGACAAAAACATAATTGTTTGGGATATAACGACTGGAAAGCCACTTCGCTCCTTCGTCAGCCATGACCTCAGCCCTCCCCCTGGAGTTGAAGGCGAAGCCGCACAAGCCAAGAAGAAGGTCCAATGGCCAGCCTTTAAGTGGTCTGCAGATGAAAAATACGTTGCCCGAATGCTGCAGGGTCAGTCGATATCCATATATGAACTGCCACGCATGAACCTACTGGACAGGGCGCCTTTCAAGGTCGAAGGTGTACGTGATTTCGAGTGGTCTCCCGCAACAGTCCAGCGCGAAGGTGTCAAGCAATATGAGCAGCTACTCTGCTTCTGGACTCCCGAAATTGGCAACAACCCTGCAAAGGTTGGCCTGCTCAGCGTTCCAACCAAGGAAATTGTCCGGACGCGAAACTTATTCAACGTTTCTGATGTCAAGCTACACTGGCAGTCGCAAGGCGCATATGTCTGTGTCAAGGTTGACAGGCACTCCAAATCTAAGAAATCTCTTGCCACCAATCTTGAGATTTTCCGAGTCAAGGAGAAGGGCGTACCAGTAGAAGTTGTCGATTCCCTCAAAGACACTGTTATCAACTTTGCCTGGGAACCAAAAGGCAGCCGCTTTGTCCTCATCACAACTGGCGAGGCTGCAGCTGGATCCGGCGTTGCACCAAAAACCGCCGTCTCCTTTTTCTGTACTGAGAAATCCAAGATTCCCGGAACTGGCAAATTCAGACTCATCCGCACCGTCGAGAAGAAGTCAAACAATGGTATCTATTGGTCACCAAAGGGTAGATTCGTTGTAGTTGCCACAGTTCACTCCCAGCAAAACTTCGACCTCGACTTCTGGGATCTTGACTTTGAGGGTGAGAAGCCCGAGAATGAGAAGGATCTGTCAGCCAACCTACAGCTCATGAAGACGACGGAGCACTTTGGTGTTACCGATATCGACTGGGATCCAACTGGCCGCTATGTTGTTAGCGGTGCCAGTGCATGGACTCATTCCGTATGTTTTTCACTTTCCCCATAATGCTCACTACTTTATGCTAACATAACTACTACTAGATGGAAAATGGTTACCATATTCACACCTTCTCCGGCAACACACTCGCCGAGCGACCTATTGAGAAATTCAAGCAGCTCCTTTGGCGACCACGACCTGCCACCTTCCTCTCTAAAGAAGAACAGAAACAAGTGCGCAAGAACCTGCGTGAATACTCTCGTGAATTCGATGAGGAAGACCGATATGCCGTTGATATCGCCAATACCGCAATTGTGGAAATGCGCAAGAGGGTTCTCAGCGAATGGACTGCCTGGCTTAAGAAGGAGAAGGAGATGCTCGAAGAAGAGAGAGAGATTCTGGGACTACCTGATGAGAGCCAGGCTCTAGCTGCCGCTGCCGAAGAGGGTGGCACCGTCGTGGAAGAGATAGTGGAAGAAATTGTTGACGAGACCGAGGAGATCATCGGATAGGCTTTTCATACATTTTTCTTCGAAGAAAGTCCTTTCAATACTCTCTATTGCTTGTCAGATTCGAAAAAAAAAAGCTTTTTCTCTCCATATATCATTGGGCTATCTGTCTCGGGCGGTATGGTATGGGGACTATGGTGTTTTACTTGTGTTTTTGTTTACTCCCATACACCTGTTCATGTTTCCTTTCACCTCCTTTTTCTATAATGTTGCAAACGTGAAATGAGATCTAGTTATATCTTCAATCCTTGATTGCCATCATGTGATCCCAGTGCGTGCACGTGTCAGATCTTCGACACCCAGCTGTCAATCAGTTGATAACTAATAGATCTGTGAATCAGAAATTGTTCAGCTCGGTGTGTGATACATCCCAAGTTATGGTTGCTGAATTTGTTTGCTACTGTGCCATATGTGGCTGCTCCATGCACCCTGTTGAAGTGGGATCCCGATCTCCAAGCGCCCTAGAGCGGCGTCGAACGAGGGTAGCGAGAATTCGAGAATTGCGTGAGCAGGGCGAGGATGAATGCGACTATGAAGAGCTGGAGGCCAGTGACGATAAATACTGTCAGTAACCAAGATTTAAGTCTCACTACAGCGCTGATAAGCGGGCTTTTGTAGACGATGAAGACCACAGCTATGATCCAGACATTGTGGACGAGAACGACAGCTGGATTTCCGATATCGTATTGTTAGGCCGCAATGCTGAAAATGAAATGTGTGGGCTCCCTGCCTTATTCCCTACTTGAGACCATTTGTATCGGCCCTGACACCGCTTTCAGAGGGTTCTTATCAGGCCCGGCGACGTATGATGATAAAGTACGTCCACTTCAACTCCATCACCCCACCATGGGACACTATCGTTCTTGCTAAAACTGTGGTCTAGCTACGAGTAGAAGTTTCAGAGGTTCGTGACGGTATGTATCTTCTCTGATGTGGTCGGTATGGCACCGGATAACTCATCGTCACAGACCCAAACCAGCCTAAAGACGTGACAGTATACTGCTGGTAAGAACGATTAATGCTTCACTTGGATACCATATCTAACTTTACGACAAGCTATGCTCATGGGCAAATTTATAAATGGGCAGTCTTTCCTTTGCATGAAGTCTGCTTCGATATCCTAGAACGGGCAGCCACTGCATTTTTGGGCCTTAAGGAGATTCGTAATCTAGATACAGATTGCATGTATGATACCATGTGCGAGTTCTTAACACAATATGCGTCAATGGCATTGGATTATGGGGATGTAGCTGGTGCGGACCAAGACTGGCAATGTATCCCCGGTGAAGAGGCAAGTCTTGCAACTCGAAGTCTGGCATTCTAAACCAGCAGTCTACTAAGATGATTTTCATCTTCTAGCACACTGTGGTGAACCCTGGCATGAAACGGGCCATCTCCCAATATCTGACCGAAAAGCTCGTGAAAAGCAACGAGTTCCGCATTACGAAGTCTAATCTCGATTTCAATCAGGATCAAACCAAAGATCCATTCAGGAAGCTCCCATATGAGCTGCTTTTGCTCCTTCTCGATGAACTTTCAGACGAGTCGGTCGTGGCTCTGATGGCCGCATCTAAACTTCTGCACAGTCAGTTTCGCTACGATGCAAATTTTTGGAAAAGCCGCATTCGTTCTAAGATGCAATGGTTTTGGGAGCTGCGTAAAGTTCTTAAAAAAGCTGAAGGCGAACCATTGGATTATCAGCGCATATATTACTTCCTGAATTGGATGACTACACCGACTTTCGGGATGAGAGGTCCTTTAATCGGAGTTGCTAACCGGAGGCGTATCTGGTCGACTTGTCAACATATTGTGCTTCCCTACTGTATCCGACTGGGTTGCGAGATATAGCGTACCACTACTAGATGAGTGTTAGGAAGAGGAGCCAGCTCATGATCTAAGTTGATGATCTAAAGCTAAAGATGGATGTTGGTAGAATACACAGCGGCCGAAGTTTTCGGCTGATGGATGTCAGAACAGACCGTATACTTCTATTCATAGCCATCTCGAAGCTCTTTAATTCCACCCACCCATTTGCATTGCCTTGATAGACATCCTTTTCGAACAGTTCACGTACATATATGCCAACCCAATAATTTGGGCTCTAATTTAATCGTGATACAGGTGGCGGTGGATTTTTATTCGTTTATTCATATGGAATAGTATAAGAGTGCCGCTCTCGTAGATCATATCAAATCTAAATCAACAGAACCTTTCAGGACCCTTTAAGCCTTCTTCAAACTATTCGTGGCCATGGCGAGCGCTCCCTCCTTGGTCTTATGTCCGCCAATGAACCCTGATGCATGTACAAATATAGCTCCAGCTGGTACCGGCTCAGCTCCATCGTCCTTCGCCTCACGGGCAAGAGCGTCATCCAGCTCCGAGTCCCGTAGTCCTCGCCATGTGTCTGGCAAAGATTTTCTGGATTCGAAACTAGCATCATGCACAGGAACGCATTGGACACGCCAATTAGAATCTGGAGCAGCTGATTCAGGATATAGCACATAGTAGACAAGGCCATCGGTAGCTGTAGCTGGGTCTGTATTTTTTGGTTCCAGATTGTATAAATGCTCTTTCCAAGGGACTCCAGATTTCGGTAGTAAAATGATCTTCCCCGAGGGATGAGCTTCAAATCGAGAGTTGTACGCCTTCGCAACGCTCTCGCGAGCAGGGAGCCATGAAGAGCTTGCTGAATTGAGCTTTCTCTCAAAACATTCTCCAATCAAGGTGCTAGCCTTGCCGAATGATTCATCTTCATTAGGCGCTTCCTTGGGGTACGAGTTGTTCATATCACCGATTATCGAACCCATGGTGATACCTCCGTCTCGAAAGCGTTTCTGTAGGCCCGAAGTAGCGAGAGCCGCTGGGTCGTAGACTGAGATACCATTATCGTGCGCGTCCAGCGGTTCAATAAAATCTGTATAAAGTTTTTCGTAGAGGGTCAGCACATCATCATGGTCGGAGGTTAACCCCATGTGCTGTGCAATGATGGCTTTGCCGAAATGCATGTATACCAACCCTGCCGAAGAGAGTTTCGTTGCGTGCCCGGGGAATGTGTGGCTAAAGGTTCGTTGATGATGGTCATATCGGTTGGTGGCTGGGTCATATTCTCCTCCCACATCAACCACTATATCACAGGTGGCCAGCTTCGTTGGGTCTCGGGTGCGAATTAACGAAGAAGAAGCGTAGCTTGGGAGTAAACGCAGGAGGTATACAGCCAGAGCTTCATCTGCGTGAAAATGGCCACTAGGATGATATTGTTAGTTTGCACCGACAGATAATGATCGGGTTTACATACTTATGTGTACCGATCGAAGGTGCCGACATTTTCAATTTCTTGACAGTTGCTTCAGCCATTCTCAAGACTGGAAGTCGAGCCCAAAAAGACATTGATTGATGCAGACTTTTTGATTCTCGACGACCGCCCGCCGTTGATATCTAGAAATTACATAATACGGGGTGTTTTCCAGCACTTCTTCGCCCCTCCAAAAACTTCTTCTTCACGCCTCGCCACAGGCAAATCCAAAAGTTTCTATCCAGGGAGTTTGTTGTAATTAGAGATATTTTTTTGCTTCATTCATTCATATCAAACGAAGCTCAGTTCGCTGTTTTCAACTCGCCGATTTCGGCCCTTAAGAAGTATCAAATTGAGTCATCAAAAGTAGCTCCAGATCAACCCCACCAAATGCTATAGAAAGATATCTATCTTTTTATCCTCGAACTGTTCTTAATTCTCACATTCAATCAGAAATCACAATGGCATCTCCGGCGCAAAAGAAGAAGTGCGGTAAGCTTCGACACTCTTAACTTTGCAATCAAACCTATCTAACGGTTGGATATTTCCAGGTGTACTCGGCGCAACGGGCTCTGTTGGACAGAGATTTATCCTCCTCCTAGCAGACCACCCGTATCTTGAATTAACAGCAGTGGGAGCTTCATCCCGCTCGGCAGGAAAGAAATACAAGGATGCCGCGCGATGGAAGCAAGCCAGGCCCATGTCAGAGCAACTCGGCGCTTTAGTAGTGCGGGATTGCAAGGCAGAGAATTTCAAGGATTGCGATTTGGTATTCTCGGGCTTGGATAGTGATGTAGCAGGTGAAGTTGGTGAGTTTATAGCAAATCTCCAGCATGGAAGAACAGTTGAAGTTAACCAAATTAATATTTTCTAGAAATGGAATTCATCAAATCCGACATTCCAGTATTCTCAAATGCCAAAAACTACCGCCGTGACCCAGCTGTTCCCCTCGTTGTACCATCAGTCAACATCGCTCATCTCGACCTTATCCCACATCAACGAAAGCACTACAGTCTGAACAAGGGCTTCCTAGTGTGCAATTCCAACTGTGCCGTTATCGGTATAGTCATTCCCCTCGCTGCGATCCAGGCGAAATTCGGACCCATCGAAGAACTTGAGGTGTTCACCGAACAAGCCATCTCCGGTGCTGGTTACCCTGGTGTACCAAGTATGGATATTATGGACAATGTTGTTCCCTACATCCCCGGAGAGGAGGACAAGCTAGAAACCGAGGCGCAGAAGATTCTTGGAAAGCTGAATGCAGACGCAACGGCATTTGAAGACCAGGCTGATCTGCATGTAGGCGCCACTTGTACCCGGGTTGGCGTCACTGATGGTCATTTGGCATTCGTATCTTTGCGATTCAAGAACCGACAGGTCCCAAGTGCGGAGGAGGTGAAGCAAGCCATGAGAGAATACAAGTCAGAAGCTCAAAAATTGGGCTGCCATTCCGCACCTCCTGAATCCATCAAGGTCTTTGATGAGCCCGATCGTCCTCAGCCCAGACTTGATCGCGATATTGCTGGAGGATACACCGTGAGCGTTGGCCGTGTAAGGGAAAGTGGTGGTGGCCACTTTGATATGAGATTCGTGGCTCTGAGCCACAACACAGTCCTTGGAGCTGCAGGTTCATCCATACTGAACGCCGAGGCGGCCATCATCAAGGGGTATCTGTAAAAGCCATTGGACTATAAACAATAAACTATAGACACTTACATAGAAGCAATGCTTGTAAAAAGCTGTTTATCTGATTTCTCTATGTTGATGCTGTGGATGTCATGCAGCTAGCCTGATTGGATGGAGGCTTAAGTAATCAGGGTCTCTTTTCGCACTCAGAAGTGTCAACAAGCGATAACATCATCTCATCCATCAACTTGACAACTTGACAGCTTCGTACATGTCAGTAAGATGGCCGACCTTTCACAGTATATCGACTTCTCACAGCCAAGCTTAAAAGGTAAAAAAGAGCTCAATATATCCACTATTTTCAACCTGAATTGACTTTGCTGACTTCTGTTCTATGTGGAGAATAGGTATCTACTTCTCTGTAGCACCAACACGATCAATAGATACTAACTTAGGACTTATAGCTTCGGCCGCTTTTATAGCTTTCAACCCTATCTTCTGGAAGTGAGTTCTGCCATGGTCTTGTCACTAATTCACTCTACATGATGAGAATTTTTGTTTGGGTGCTAATTGAAGAACTTCTTAAAGCATTGTCGCTCAACAGGGTATGCACTTCAACGAACCTCTTTTCTACCTTTCTCCAGAATATAGCAGCAACCTTCAGAATCCGATACCTCGCAATATATGATAATGTCTAACTCAATACTCAACCTAGAATATCGAAACAAATACCTGACAAAACTTTTTGGCGGCGCATACAATGGGTGCTACTTTCTTGCCTTCACCATCTTTACCTTGGGAATAGCTCGTGACTATTTTTATCACAATGCATTGAACGATCAGCCGTACTTTGCACCAATTCACCAACCATACCTTGCATATGGACTCTTCGCAGCGGGTAACACCTTAGTCCTTTCCAGCATGTGGGCACTCGGTGTTACTGGTACTTATCTCGGAGATTACTTTGGCATCCTAATGGACGCCCCTGTCACAAGCTTCCCCTTCAATGTCACAAGTGCACCAATGTACTGGGGCAGCACAATGAGCTTTCTCGCCGTCGCCTTGTATAACGGTAAAGTAGCAGGCTTGCTACTTACCGCAGAAGTATACATTGCCTACCAGATTGCGTGTAGATGGGAAGAGTAAGTTTTCATTTTTAATTTATATGGGATCACGTTGCTTAGGATACAGCTAACTCCCAATGTCACAGTCCTTTCACAAGCGCCATTTATGCGAAGAGAGAGCAAGAAAGGGCTAAATCCAAATAAATACAAAAGGGACTTTAGAGGCTTTCCCGTCAGTCCTAGGAACATCAGAAACCGCGTTGTTGGCCGGGTCCTTCAACACCCGCTATGAGAATACCCAATTGCTAGTTGTTAGATTTAACGACGATTCCCTCCCCATTTCAATGAATGCACATGATGATAACCTTAAATCTCATCATTAAGATGTCCTCAACGATTTCTTGCCTTTTTGCTGTGTTTCCTACTTGTGTGCGATCGTGGACGATCTGCATATCTCATGATCTATCTGTTTTAATTATGAGCTCGTTCTGTGAGATTCTTGCGCATTACTCCCCACAAGGTCCGATAATACCATGAATATAAAGTTGTGATATAAGAAAGAAAAGATTAGCCAGAAGCCGACCTAAGAAAGGGAATGATATCTACACCCCTATTTAATTGAAATTGGTTTAACACATTATCGCATGTACAGGCAAAATTGCATATAAACTGGATGATCTACAGAATCGTATGTGTTTATTTTTGACCTATCTGGTAGTCTCGAATGAGAGCGACATGGTAGGTGTTCTATATTGGAGTTACTCTGTACATATAATAGAGACTCCATTGCTCTGAAATCATCTTGTTTTGGGCCTACATGCGTTCGTTTTATACCACCCCCCCCAACTTGCCGAGTGTTTGTTGATTTAAGCCCGTTCTCGTCTTCGTGGAGCGCTTCGAATGATGTTGTCAACGCGTAAAAGCAGCTGTAAAGTTGTTAGTTGAAAAAGTCCCATTTCAGGGTCTATAGCATCGCTTGACTTACTTCTGCAGCCTCGGAAGCCGATGACACGACCGCCTGCTTCAGCTTAAAAGCCTCCACGACTCCCAGTTCACGCATATTTGCAATACCTCCACCGGGCGTCAATAAATCTAGGCCTGAGCTTGTCAGTCCTTTATTGATAGCTTGCCTCAGCCTAGTCACAAGGTCACTCGAATCGAGACCGGCATTGTCGGCAAGGATCGTGGGTAGTTGTTTTAAAGCGTGGGCAAAGGCATCGACCGCCAGCTGCTGCTTTCCTGTTGTGTTCTGTGCCGTTTGCTCTACTGCCCGGGACATTAACATCTCGGCGCAGCCGCCTCCCAGAGTTACCTTGGGTTCCCGGACGGTTTGAGAAAGAACAGCAAGTGCATCGTGTAGAGATCTCTCTGCCTCGTCAAGAAGCTGTTCCGTAGCACCGCGTAGCACGATAGTGCAGGCCTGGCCAGCTGCCACACCGGAGAATTTTATCAAGGTATCCTCACCGATGATAACTTCCTCAATAACATCACAATGACCAAGTTTGACTTGATCCGGGTGGTCAAAGGTGGATGCAATTTCGCCACCAGTAACCAAGGCTAGCCGTTCAATGCCGTCAAAGTCTGCATGCTCAATTGAAACTATACCGGCATCGGTGAACAGCTGCTCAGGCCAGTTATAGATGAGCTGCCGGTTAACAAAGCAGTTGATCCCATGTGACTTGATCCGTTCAACCTTGGCTCGCATCTTCTCCCTCTCCGCATTTTCTAATTCCGCAAGCTTTCCAGTCGAATCAACCTTCACTCGAGCACCAAAAATTTTCACCTTATCTGTATCCATAGCTGTGTTGGCGACTAAAATCTTCGCATTTTCCAATCTCTTCGGTTGGTTGACTCCAATTTTCTTGTCAAGGATAAACCCTTCGTCAAGATAGGAATCAGAGAGTTTACCTCCGGCCTTCTTAATAATTTGTATATTACTTAAATCGGTAGAGCCCTTCAACCGTAGGACGGCGTCACATGCTAAGCTGGCAAACTGATCTCGGTCTTGTGCTAACACCTTGGAGCTGAGCGTTGTTCGTGCGATTGCGTGTAGGTCCTTCTTGAATGCAGCTGGGTCTGAACTATTATCCACCGCCGAGTCTTCCAAGGCCTTGAGGGCAGCGCGACTGGCTATCCGGTAACCGTCGATGATAACCTGAGGATGAATCTTCTTTTCAACCAACTTCTCCGCCTCTCGTAGCAGTTCCGCTGCTAAGACAGTGACGGATGTTGTGCCATCTCCAACCACATCATCCTGGACCTTTGAGATATTAACCAACACTTTCGCAGCTGCGTTATCGAGTGCTATCGCTTTCAGGATCGTTGCTCCGTCATTTGTGACCATGATCTGACCTGTGGAGCTGCTGAGTGTCAGTCTGATATTCTCCCACCCCCCACTTTGATAAAAACAAGAGCAGCCGGAACTCACGCAGACTGGAGAATTTTATCCATTCCCTTTGGACCTAGGGTGCTCTTAACAAGATCACCAACGGCGATGGCGCCAACAAAAGCTGACAGCCGGGCATTTTCACCCTTTTCTTCGACAACATCGTCTGCAAAAATCTGTGTGGGGTTGTTGAAAGACTGCAGGGAGTTAGAGAAAGAAAATCATAAAGATACGACAAGAGCAGAACATACCATGGCGAACGACCAGCGAAAGGGATTCTGGCACTTAAAGATTTAAGGAGAGCAAGAATTCACCAGTATTCCACGCTGGTTGAAACGACGCAGAGATTCGTTGGTGGTTGTTGCTTGCTGCCCTTTAAAATAACTACACCGCAGTTGGCCCAAGCTCAGCGATTGGCGGAGCTTCTGCACGTGATCCGGGCTTTCTCCTAGGACGAAAGTCGAGCTACGAACGTCGAGCAACGAAGATTGACCAAGGACGGATTGTCACCGTGGATACCAGGAAGATTGCAGATATACCAATGCCGTCGGAAAAAGCACCCAATGTGCGCCTGCACTCACAGGTTGAAGACGACGAGCGCGAAAACGGTTTGTGCCTAGTGATCAAAACTTTGCGACTGTAGCTCGTTTTCCAGCTAATAATTTATTTACAGATGGCGATTCCTCGTCCGATGATGACTTCGGTCCTGCTCTTCCTTCCGCGCCGCCCAAGAAGAAGCGGCGGATACTTCCCTATGAGAAGGTCTACATCAGGGCTCTCCCAGAATCCACGAAATACTCCAAGTCGTTGATGCACAGGGATCAGCTTTCCTTTGTCACTATAACTCCGCATACCGATTTCTTAATTACGAGCTCCATCGATGGTATGGTTAAATTTTGGAAGAAGATGGCCCTGGGGATTGAATTTGTGAAGGAGTTTCGTGCCCATCCAGGGCCCATTAAATACGTCAGTGTCAGCTCAGACGGCAGGAACTTCGCGACAATTGGGGCAGACAAGACCGTAAAAGTTTTTGATGTAGTGACTTTTGGTAAGATCTATCCTTCATTTGCTAATTGCGAGGTTTTATCGTTTTCCCCCAATTTACTAACGTAAACTAAGATCTCCTCGCGGTGCTTAACCTCGAATTTACGCCTGGCTGTGTATGCTGGGTACATCAACGAGGAGCTTCCTTACCCTTACTTGCCGTATCTAGCGAGTCGGATAATACGATACTAATCTTCGACGGCCGGTGTGAAAGAACGGACCCATTGCATACCATCACTTCAGTACATCGGGCACCAGTCATTACTATGGCTTTTAATGATACGTACAACTGCGTTATTTCAGTGGATGACAAGGGTATGGTAGAATATTGGCAACCGTCTGATGGTTTCGACAAGCCGGAAGGTGTGTTTGAACTGAAATCTTCCACCGACCTTTTCGTCTTCAAAAAATCCAAGTCATTACCATCCTCCATCACGATATCTCCGTCTGGTGATCGGTTTGCAGCATTCTCTTTCCCCGACAGGCAAATCAGAGTGTTCGACTTCGCTTCCGGGAAATTGTACCGCTCGTACGATGAGTCGATTAGCGCCATCACAGAAATGCAGCAAGCTGGCACAGCACTCCAGAAATTAGACGAGGTTGAATTCGGCCGTCGATTGGCAACGGAGCGAGAACTCGGCGGCCCATCAACGGCTCCAAAAGTGAATGTTATATTTGATGAATCAGGGCACTTTGTTTTCTATGGTTCTATCCTTGGCATCAAATGTATAAACACGTATACCAATAGAGTGGTGAAAGTGTTTGGCAAAGATGAGCCTTTCCGAGCTCTCAATATTGCATTATACCAGGGCCAACCACAGAAAAAGGGTGTGGTCACCGTCTCTATGGCAGCCAGCTCAAATCCACTTCTACAAGAAGCGGAAGAGCGTGACCCAGTGTTGGTGACAACTGGGTTTGCAAAAGTCCGCTTCTATATGTATACAAACGAAAGTGAAATCTCTAAAAATACGCGAGATGTTCAGAACGAAAAACCGGTGGCCAATAGAGATGCGGCGCAAGCAGATGCAACCGCAAAGGCTGCCGAAGTAGGAACTTCGGCCGTCCTTCATACAACCCTTGGTGACATCCATCTCCGCCTTTTCCCCTCCGTTGCGCCTAAAACGGTCGAAAATTTCGTGACGCATTCTCGAAATGGATATTACAACAATACTATCTTTCACCGTGTGATACGGAAGTTCATGATCCAAGGAGGTGACCCCCTTGGTGACGGTACGGGTGGTGAATCTATCTGGGGTGGGGAATTTGCTGATGAGTTTTCAACTCTACGCCATGACAAACCATATACATTGTCTATGGCAAATGCCGGACCAAATACAAATGGTAGTCAGTTTTTCATTACCACCGAGAAAACGCCCTGGCTAGATAATCATCATACTATCTTTGGGCGAGCAGTCAAGGGCTTGGACGTCATACACAAAATTGAGAACGTCAAGACACACAAAGAGAAGCCCGAGGAAGACGTGAAAATCGTCAGCATCACGATCAGTTGATCCAATAGTCTCCGGTCTTTAGTGCGGTCTTCGCACTACCATTTTATCTATTCCTCATTCTACTAGACGGAAAAACACCTTGTCGCCCTACCCAGCACAACCCATACTGCGCTGATCAATTCTAACCAACTGTGAACTGGAAGGTCGCTGTACTCCAGACACTTTTTTGTTGCGTGGATAATTTTTTATAAACTCGGAAAATGATTATCTAGCATCAATAAAGTATTGTATCCTATTCTCTGCGCTTGACGTACTCCATGAAACGCAAATATTCTCGGAAGGCCAACAGAAGAGGCACTGTATCGTTGTGTTTGAGCAGCAGTTGGTCAGCATCTCAAGGGGTACAACGACCTCTGAAAGGCTATTTCACCGCCGCTCTCGGCACCTACTAACCCAGGGACAATGATATAAACTGATTTGAGTGTTTACAATCCTAGCAGCTGGCGGAATTGCATAATTACGTTGTGATTCTCATACCCACTTGAAGAAGAGCGAGGAGCCTATGCCAGCTACTTTCACTACAGAAACTGAGTGACACTCCAACCAATTGGTCGCTAAAGCCTCAATCACTTTTGAGGAAGATGATCATATTTCCGGCGATCAGTATGGCTTTATCAGGGAAAGACAAAGAGCGTATCCGCTTTGACAACTATTCAAATGAATTGAAGCCCTGCAATCTCGAGACCCAAAGCTCTCTTGTTCGCTCGAAAGGGCTCTACTCATTCTACTCATTGGATGCTCTGATGACTGATTTTGGTATTAGCCTAGTTGAATGATCATATTACATTGTTTTGATAATATCTATTGCGAATCCTTCCTCACAATCGCTTCCACTGGCACAATTATCCTCCATCTGCTCTGTTGTCTCCATCATTCTCGTAGCATGATGCAGTCTCCCAAGTTCATCAAGATCAATCTCCTAATTATAGCCTTCCTACTTCAGTTCAATGGTTCTTTCTCGTTCAATTATACCTCTACCCTCAGCCACCAGCCAAGGAACATTGCTGCATCCCAGACCATCATCCAAGAGTATTATGACTGTTCAGCCACTCAACGGGAAAGGCTTGAAAATGCTATCAAAGAAGTCTCATCCGCGGTATGAACCTTTATTTTTTTCTTCCCCCAGAGCAGTGTCGAGAAATACCAAAAAGCTAACCATGGAGTAGCTAATAAGCACCAGAATCAAACTCGATACTCTTATAGAAGGCGTCTTTGACCGCCAGCCGGGCCCAAAGGATGTGATTACAGGAAAACAGCGAGCTGTGCTTCGGGCTTTTGAAGCGATTTTTGGAGAAGCTTACTTTGGACAAAACGACAAACGTAACGATGAAGGATTGGAGAGAGTCAATGTAATAATGCGTAAGGATATCGATCCCCTCCCTCATCCTCCCCCCCCTTATTTGTCGACATTCACGTCCGCTAAAACGATTAAATGCTTCCAGGGAGGGTTCGTGAGCTTTCAGAGAGATTCGTCTCCATTGAATGGAGCAGTCAAGAAATCTGGTGCAGTGACGAGTTCCTTAAATCCACAGGGCCAGACGGTGAACAATGTACGAACCCCCTTTCTTAGTCCTGAAGTGCATCTGTATAAATAATTCGAACCTCAGACATTTCTTCTTCTATTCAGTGCCTGAGGCTAGACCTTACCAGGATGGACCAGTGCTCCGGTGGGATTCACGTCCTGCAGAAAGAGGTGGAAATACCTATATCAATGCGTACCCTTGTCTAGAAGACCTGAAGGCGGCCACGTTCACCGCGATAGATGACACAGGTGGTGCTATTGATGTGATATTTTTCTGTACAGATAAGCTTGATCAATGGTCAACCGAGAAACTTATCGATGATAATCCTTATGAGAAGAAGAGATTGGATCGAGTGCTTAACGAGCACGCTACGGGGCTTCTGATCCATGAAATTTCTCATTCCAAGTATCTCCTACCGGATCTTGACACCGGTAAGCCTACGGGATTCCTTTCCAGGTCTGAAGAATCTTGACTTACTTGGGCAACTCCGGACCGATATAGATGACGTAGAAATATTCGATCAACCTGCATACACTTGGGCAGCTGTGGGTGATCTTGCTAGAAACGATCCAAAGGGTGCTGTGAACAATGCTCGTGGGTGTCCCCATCACATTTATTTCTCCAGATTTCTCCAGAGGCGAATCTCAACTAACGATGAACGCCATTGGAATTGATTTATTTAGAAAGCTTCGCTTTTTTTGTGATAGGTAGGGTGATACTTAAATCTCTCTTCATTTCAAGAACTCACATTACTTCTAGCCATGTACTTGGATAAAAAGTCCTGGGACCGATGCTTTGCTCTGCCACTTCCATGTATGTAATTGATTTCTTTATGCTCTTCTCTACCGACCTTTGTTTCTATTTCTAGAAGCATCTGATGTTTTAACTGGCTTCTATCTATATAGCCGACCAGCTGGGCTGGGTTGGGACTCAGGGGTGACCACCTCCAGTCAAGCAAACCGCCACGGCCTATATCAAATGACGAAAATTAAGTCTTGTAATTCATTCGCACGCCCTGGTGATTGCATGTGGTTGTGATGATTAAGATGAGGATGCCAGGCAAGATTTAGAGGCCCTCTCTACCCGCATAAGGATGAGTTGATAACTCCGCACAAATATATGTATCCGAAACCCAAGCGACTGACAGCATGAAGAAGGTTTTAGAATAATGTAGCCTGAAATGGCGAGAAATTATACAATAAATTCCATCCAAAACGCCATTGCAATATTGACCCATGAGTCTGCGTGTGAATAACGCCTGCTCATTGCGCTTCTACACACGGGGTATATACTATATGTATATCGAGACAACAGGAAGAAACGAAAGCGTAGAACACACTGGAACCCGAAACTGGGATGGCACAGCCAAAGTATAGATACAGACGGGGGTGTAAGACGAAGCACAACAAAAGGCAGAATAAACAGAAAGTGTCAATAGAAAAGAAAGCATAATTGAAGAGATTGCATCACTCATATATATCGTCACAAAAGTAAATAATATCTCCTGAGCCGTCAAAGATAGATCTCCAGCGAGGATATGTAAATATAACAAGTCTATGAGGGAGGAGTGAAATATCGCTTAAATCGCTCCAGGTTGGTTAATCCCAATTCTCCTACCACCCAGTGGCAGCTGATCAAAAGTCCTGGGAACCGGACGGTCCAAAAATTGAGATATCCATCAGGTAGACCCCCAATATGAGACTTGAGATGCTCTGGCATATCGTTGTAGTGATTACGCTTGTTACGGAGGGCACGGAGTAAGTCGAGCATTTTAGAGCCAGTGTATTTCCGTTGTTTGCCGAGACTGTCTTTAAAGTCTCTCGGGAGGTGTTTCAGGAAGTCCATATCGTAGATCACAGTCGGGGCAACGGATTCCAGGCAGAGGAGTGCGTCGGATGGTGGGTCTCGCGGTTCGAATTCGAAATGGTCCGAAACGTCGCAGAGGAAACTCAGCCGTTCTGCTGGTGACCAGAAGAACGGGTGGATCATGACACTTGTGGCATTGGGTCTGAGAATTATGGTATACCATGTTAGCTATGGCGACGTATGTATGGAGTTTTACGAGATAACTGACCTGCGGCGAGGATCCCCGGACAACATTTGGCTGATTAAATCTTCAGCTTCGTAAGCGTAGTTTCCAAGACGCTTCAGCTCGTCCAAATTATAGTAGCCATTAACAATATTAGCTTCACGCATGAATTTACCATCCTTGTCAAATGGGTGGCTCCCTCGAGTTAGTACATAATAGAAGACACAACCGAGGGAGAATATGTCGATGGCTCTTGTTGCTCGACGGTTGGTTTGTGGATCAACTACAGCGGGTTCCGAGGACTCTATGCTTGTGTTGTTGTTGTAACTGTGCCATGATTTAGAAGGATTTTGATCATCATCCACAAGGAGCTCGGGTGCGCGCCAGCCTGAGGTTCCAGCTGCATGCGCGGTGGTCGCCCTGAAAGAGCTTTGATTATCTTCAAGCTTCTTACACAAACCAAAGTCCGAGATTAGCAATCTAACTGCATTAGACCCAGATCGTGCCTTCGGTGCAGACACGAGTATGTTTTGGGGTTTAAGATCGCGGTGAACAATCTTCAAAGAATGCAAATAGCGGACTCCGGCGGTAATTTGGCGTAGCATATCTGGGATCGCAAAAGTTGCATGAAGAAGGTCCGGATAATCTTCGGTTCTCTCGACAATGTCCTGTAGCGAAGCCGGGCAAAGTTCTAGGGCTATATACAGAAAACCGGCGGTCTGCTCACGGCAAAAGTACCGAATCACATTATTGTGATCGTCACTCTCTTGTAGCAAGCCAACTTCATGGGCTGCGATATCATAGAACTCAACTAGCAGCCGTTTAACAGCTACATCCCTTCCATCAAAGGAGCCCTTGTAGACAACCGTGCCGTGACTTCCATGGCCAAGCACCTTGTCTGTGTACACTTTAAGTTGGCCGATTCGAACAGCACCATCAGCATCAATCAATTCTGTCGCAGATTGAGTCCTCATCAACTGGTTGGGATTTAACAGAGTTGCACGATGATCACTGCTCTCGCCGTCCCGATCAGTCGTTCCCACAGCCTCAGGGTTGTCCGCCTTGTTTTTCTTTCCTCTTTTGTGTGCTTGGCCTCCCCGTCGGCCACGCCTAGCCTTCTTGCGCTTTTCTGGAGACTTCGGAGCCAGATCTTCAGCTTCTCCACCCTCGCCGTTTGCTGAAGGTTCCTGCCCCTCATTTGGGCGGGGGCCTTCATCATTATCCGGAGGAGATGAGTTAGAGTCACCTTGATCACCCTGACTATCGCTGCCGGCCCCATCTTCTGGCAGCTGGACGCTGGGGATAATAGTTGGGGCTTTTAGAGGCTCGGTTGGTTCAGCTGTAGATGGCGGACTTTGGGGGGTTCCGCTAGCTTCGTTAACTAAAGCATTCGACTCTAATATTGGTTTCGGTATTGGGTCAAGGGAGGTGTCGGGAATAGAAATGATGTTTCGAAGGTCAAGTCTCTGCTTGGCGAGCGCCTGAAGATTGTGAGTGTTATAATATAGGAATGTCCCAATGATGAGTAAGATGATAGTAACCACTATATCAACCACATTATCCCACCCTTTCCTAATGAGTATACTGTCTCGCACTGGTGGAGCCAATAGTTTATGGGATTCATGAGTCAGCTCTTGGGGTGGCTCATGCGATGAATCCGACGGCGGACCAGAAATACTCGGGATATTTTTGCGAACATCCCTGGAGGATTTGGTAAGGGAGTGGACTCCGACCAGGGCTGCCTTTTGCTTAGCGAGATCAAGCTCCATCAAGGGCTTTTCGTTTATCATAAAATCTCTCTCATAACATTCCGCTCGCCTGGCCCTGCCCGTAACTAATGGATAGGTGTGCTCGGACATAGCATACCATCCACCGACCTCCGTGCAGTTTATAAAGACTCTGGATTCTCTATTATCGATACCAGGCACATTGTAGTCCGTATTTGGGGGTGGTTGCGCCAGGATCACAAGGGGAGTGGTGGGTGAGTCTGTCATAAGAGGCCTAGCAACATCAAATACCCGGGCGACAGGAGACGGGAACTTTTGAGTGTACCGACGACCGTCGACTTTGGAGTGATCGAAGCCGAAGATCACACCATCGTGCATACTATAGATATGCCGTTCATCCATTGTCCGAAAATATTGGCCCTGAAGATCGGCGTCGCGGTTATTAGGGGCCCATTCGGAATATTTGATAGTGCAAATTGGTTTGCCTGTTTCTGTATTCTGCACAGACACCATGTATTCTATACGTCCTAGAGTGACCGTCCCACTAGATTCGCATTCTTCGCCATCATCGGGTTCGAACTCGTTTAGCCTTCTGCATGTTTGTTCTGCGGCAGTTAGTCCGCGAGAACTAAAAACCTTTAGAATTGCGCCAGTCCGGGCATCAACGGTGTATAAAGTTGTCTCTTTCCTGGCAGTATAAGTTACTGGGGGGTCACTTCCCGAGTAGGGTGTTTCATCGACAAGCATTTTTACGGTAAGGCCGAGTCTTTGTAGACCGCCTTGAGGGCCTTGATTATATATGTAGAGGTTTCCATCACGGCTGGGTTCCACGATCCATAAAAAATCATCTTCCGGTAGAGAGTCATCCGCCAGTTTGGATGAGTTGGCTCGATGATATATGGTTTCCACCATTGGATTTGGAACTTCTAGGGCCCATCGAGGGGCACCAGTTTTTCTATCTCTCGCGTGGATCGTTCCATCGACGGTCGCCAGGAGGACAAAGTCCTCAACTTCCCAGTCCTGCAAAGATCGCGCTTGGAGCTGCGGAGCCGGGTTTGAACGGCTACTGATCTGTACAGACGGTGCTCGAACGGCGGACTCGGAGGCCGCCAGAGCCAAAGTTTCGAGGGCGCTCTCATCAGTTGGATTTACGATTCTGGGGATTGAATTTGCGGAGTTTTGTTGATTTTGGACTTCGGCATGGAGGTTTTGAAGGGCCGGAGACGGAGCATCACGGGCATGGGAGAAAAGCAACTGCTGCTGAGTTGCAAGAAGAGGTAGAAGGAGTATAAATCCTGCGGGGATCGACGCACGGGAGCGTCTAGGACGCCAAACCATCGTGGAGAGACCCTAGAGGATATTGATCACAGGTCTAACGTTGGCAAACGCAATCCACTTGGTTTCGTTGGGAGTGGTATCCAGCATCAGCGTGATAGTGAGAGAGCGATGCTGGAATAGAGGTCGACAATATTAAGCGAGCAGGTTGAGGTGGTGGCGGCGGTGAGATACTTGGTGGTCTTCGATGAGGCAGTGACATAAACGGCCATGAGAGACGGCGTTAGGGAGCGAGTCGAGGGGATAAAAGGAGGGCGAGAGTGAGAGAGGGAGAAAAAGAGAGAAGAGAAGAAATAATCCAACGAGATGCAGACTCAAAGCAGATGGTGTTGGTGATGAGGCCGTCGTCCGTTGGAAGAAGACAGAAAAGGCTGAGGTGGCCGGCGATAATTAATTAATTCGAGTGTTTGTGGTGACTTTTTGCGATGCAGCTCAGTCTTGGCAATTCTTTGCGAGGAACGCGAGAAACTTCCATGATGATCGCGTCGCTCTCCTGAAACCAATTCTCAATCTTACAAAATGGTCGTTTTGCGACTTTCAGTCAAGATATCTTCGGTAGAAAATCTGAATGATTATACGGCGTTTCTGGTTGTTTTACACAATCCAGAAAGTATTACTCTGCAAGAGCTAGCTTCTATTATAGCCCAGAAATGGAAGAAATTACACCCAGATAATGAGTATATATCCCCCGTTAGGATATTTACGTGTGGACTAAGGTTCTAATATCCTTTTAATATGCTAGTACTCTCAATATTAAAGAGCTTCTTGATGATAATCACGACACAGACAAGCTAGATGTCGACTTAACTGTTGCAGATGTGTTTGTTGACATCGGAAAGGCAGCTGCAGATGAGATGGCTTTGATCAACGAGCCACTGTCAGAGTAGTACAGCAATCAACTACCCAATCGAGAGCATCAGTTCCCTCGTTCACCAAATCTCCATCTTGAAATTCTCATGCCTCTGCCCAGAATTCTAGAGAAGATGCGAGGTCTGAACCGCCTACTGTCAGTATCGAAGACGATGAAGCTATACCCTCACTCATTGGAAGACTGCCGCCCCCCATCCTGATCGATGAACCGCCATTGGAAACCAGAGGCAGCAAACGGCGAAAAATCGATCAGAGATCAGGATCCAGTCAGACCAGACTGGGTTCTGTAGCTACTTCTCGCTTTGCCTGCCTCCGTAGAGTGCTCGATACCATGGTGGGCCAAAGAGCTACCACTGCCTGGAGATAGAGGCACATCTTGACGCCTTCGCCCATCAATTCCGTATATTTCACAGTGGTCTCATGCTCTCGTGTTACCCTCACTATTACGCTCAATTGCCGCATGGGTTGCCTACCGTCTCTGCCCTTTAGTCTCCTTGGCGGCTAAGATCGATGCAGGTTTCCTTCAGCGTTGTCTCTCTCGCGGTGTCGAAAAGCCTTGCAAACCCACAAAGCTCGTCCTCGCCAAAGAACTTGCAAGGGTCACCAACACGCTATCTCCGGCTTGCATAGAGCCTGTCACAGGAAAGCAAATGTGCTACCAACAGGCTCGACCACGTATCAATAATATCGAGTTGCTCAAAACCAGGCAACAAAGGCCTCACAACCTGCTCGTCATCCAAGCCAGCGGCACCTTCATAACGGCTCCGTACTGTTAAATGTCAAGTCGATTGCTTGCTCTGGCAGTTGGAAGCCGTTTCCCCATTAAAAGTGCAATCGACAGTCACGTGCTGTCGTCTGGCAGGCCTCCAAGATATCAATCGCGCTTAAGATGCCTCCAGACAAACCACTCACCTCCCCTACGGAGCTTGAGCCGCCTTACGAATTTGAGAGCTTGTGGTGCGGAGGCAAAGATGGTATGAGGCTATCTGTGTGGTGCTATGATAAGCGCTTCAATATCTTCGCACTCGCAGAGAATCTGGCTGGTTGCGAAACCATTAAGAACCATTTTTTGGCCTTAATTCAGAAGCACGATGCTATGGGTGATGACGACTATATCTTCATTCCAGGTCAGCCAGATCCAATGCAAGTACTTTGTGACTGGATGGCAGGCACATGCTTTCCCCAAATGCGCGAATTAGCACCCCATGCACCAGAGCCACGGACTACAACCTTGGAGGAATATTACGCTGCTCCAATCTTTCACTTTATTCTCAAAGTCATTGACGGGAAACTTACTGCGGTTCGCTCCCTGGAGAAACCATATGACGACAGCCCTAGGGTTCGCATTCCTGATCGTCTTTTCAACGCGAATGTCCCTCTCGTTGATCGCTCCCAGATAACAATACCCTGGGATCACGAAGCTGGGCGACCTATGCGGCCATCGCGGGTTTTTTTGAACAATGAAGTGCAATCTTTCAAGCCAGCGGAACATGGGGCCGCGGAACAATTTGAGCGTGAAATCGACATCCTACTAAAGCTTCAGCGACCAGGACTAGTCAACGAGATTAACGTCCCTAGGCTTCTTGGATTTGTTGTCTCCTCTTCAAGTGGAAAAAGGAACGAAATTTCAGGCATCTTGCTCTCCTATATCAACTGTGGTTATCCTCTATCCTTCCAGACGGACATCCAGAGTGTTGATCAGACACTGCGAGATAAGTGGTGTAGCCAACTAAAGCAGATGGTCGACAAACTTCACGCAGCTGGAATTATCTGGGGTGATGCCAGCGCAAACAACGTTCTTGTAAACGACAAGAATGATATATGGATCATCGATTTTGGAGGGTCTTTACACCTGGTTGGGTTGAAGAGGATCTGAAGCAAACGGTCCAGGGAGATTTACAAGGGTTATCAAAGATCATAGAGTTCATTAACGGCGGCTGTAAATGAATCAGGATCTCAAGAGTGGCTGTTACAACTAGCTAGTAGTACATACTAGCTTCGAAATTTCGGGCTCATGACTTCGCTACTATTTTTCAAGCTCCTTTACCCAGGCCTCTCAAGGTAGAGCTAAGTCAAATAAAGTGCCCCAGGCACTAAAGCTAAAACAGAAGCCAGAAGCGCAGGCAATTACAGAACAGCCCATCGGTTAAAGGGAAATTAAGCAATGGAGCGGAGTCACAGGGTACGCAGAGAGGATATTCCCCTCTTACCATCAATATTCATGCATCACTCTAGCTAGCTGCATCAAGCCATGCCAGATACACTTTAATTGAATACAAGGTTGTCAGTCGAAGATGCGGGGAGACCAGACCCTTGCAGCAAAGGGAGAGGAGGTGAACACTTCTTCACGCATCTTCTGACAGGCGTAGGCTTGGATGGGCTAACCCCTCATTGATGTCGAACACATAGCTAACGATATGCACGCTACTCACCTCCCGGTAAACATAGTACGAACTCAAATATTCCATTGCTGTACGCTGATAACTAGCATCATTCGGGAAGGACCAGACGTGGCGCCATAAATCACTGGCTGAGTTCCGATTGCTAACCAGCGGCCAGCGCGGTTATTTCTGTCTTGTCTGCCAAATGTATTCAACTCCATATTGCTGTTGGGATAGGAAGTGGAATCACCACTCAACAATTTAGGGATGTTGGCGATTATTTCAATCGTCATTATTCAGCTGCTGGGGTCTTGACCGTGCAGCGGGGAACAGGGAGATCTAAACCGGCTAGGCTTAATTGTTAAATATACATAGATGCATTTTAATACAAATCCATGAGGTAATGCTAGATCGTCAGATCGGCAAAAAGGAGATCTCAGGTGTGAAGAGAGAAATGTGCAGGTGATCGAATTTCCTTCATCGAATACGAGATGACGGTGTAATGAACTATCAATTGAATTGCCTAGCATGGCTTCACTGCTAAACAGCTGCTTTAGAAGCATAGACTATCCCTTCTTCGTGCGCTTTGCTGGGAATGCTAGCTCCGCACCCAACGTTAGGGTCTGTAACCATGATTGCTGAGCTGTCACTTACCTCATATCGCCGAGGTATGACGATGATCGTATATTGCGAAAGTATGGGATGGCTGACGTTGCTCCATGCTGAGAAAGGCGTACAGGCACATACTCCTTCTGGAGCAGTCGATTCATTAGGGTGTGAAATTGTACAACTTGAGTACGCAAGTGTTCTGGGGTTGTCTATGGTTCGGGGGCTGACTGTGTATCACCGCGGAACGAATAAATTCATGAAGTGAGGCCTGTAGCACTGGATATTCAAACGAATCATCGCTAAAGGAAGACGATAAAACAATCACAGACAATGAAGATTCGCTAGGAGTTTTTGTCATCTACCTTCGAATATTGGACATACAAACCTCCCTTATCTCCTGTAAATTCCGGCATGAAGTAAGCTTACAGACAGAAATCATTATTCAGTCCAGATATCAATCCGCAGTTTCCCAGGCTGAGCGGATGACCTGTAGGCCCTTTTTCAAATCGCGATGCTGCCCAGAGTGGCGGCTTCATTTCCCAGTCATTGGTTTCCACGTTACACACAATGCACTTTCCTCGCCTGGTGACTTGTAGCTTGTGTTCGGGTTGGGAAAGTTAAGTGGCCTGAACTTCTTTTGAAGAGCTATATATGATGGGAAGGAGATCTCCAGCTCAGAGGGGGACCTGGAGGAGATCCCTTGCATCCCATCCACAAGATCAAGCTACTCGTGATATAAAGATATTAGCTAAGTATTCGACAAAGTCCATCTCAGTCAGACAGGTATTGACAACGGTA
This sequence comes from Arthroderma sp. MBC 929, assembly GCA_030789285.1. NCBI lineage: Eukaryota > Fungi > Ascomycota > Eurotiomycetes > Onygenales > Arthrodermataceae > Arthroderma > Arthroderma sp. MBC 929. Next base: position 314,143 of record JARJUX010000001.1, on the reverse strand, counting down.
CGAAAAACGGAACTCGGCAAGAATGAGAATCTGCGTCTTACAGTCCTCCTATGAAGGGTCAGGTCATGCCCTTGAGGAATGCGACGATGAATTGATGGATCCCAGTCCCTTCACGAAGCAGCATCAGGTCGAGAATCGTTTCATCCGCAAAGAGACTGCCAAGGCGGACATCGACGCAGCCGTTGCGGAAGGGTTTGACTTCTATTTCAACTTCATGTGGGGAACATACGAGGATAGCGTGCCCGGTATCGCTGAGAGCGAATACTTCGAGTCCCTCAAGCTCCCGCATATCGGACTCGTAAGTTCGAGACAAAAGGTGTCGAAGTATGATTTCTTCGCAGAGGCAAGGAGGCGTGGATCCCCACCTGTCCCAGGGACGGACAAGTTTCCGCTATTTGTAAAGCCGGCAAATGGATGTTCTAGTATCTTCATTGATGAGAAATCAGTGTGTCGAGATGAGGATGAACTGAGCAGCTTGATCGCGGTGTTGAATGAGAAGATGAGGCCGCTGCGAGCTCAAAGGGCCAAGGCACTGGGGATAGAGGATATCGAGGCTTATGTGGAGTCTTATGAACGTACCGGGCGACACAGCGATGATCTTGTTGTCCAGGAGTTCATTGATGGAGTGGATTATAGCGTGGATGTGATCGCGATGGGCACTGTGCCTGTACCGCTAAGCCCGAGACGTGTGAACCACAAGAAACTGGAGGGGGACGCACAATTCCTCACGATGGAAGCCAAAAACGACCCAGAGACTTCATATAGCATCCTCCATAGAGAGGAGAATCCCGTTCTATTCAAACGTCTGCAAGAAGCGGCAGTTGAGGCTTTCATCACCAACAAGATGCATGAAAATGGGATGGGATGTGATGTCGATATCCGCGCCACGAAAGACGACGAGGTTTTTGTAATTGAAGTCAATCCAATGCCTGTTGCATTTTACCCGCCGGGGTCAAATTTCACTGACGTGGATCTCGAGGCCGATTTCCCCGGCAAGTATGAGGCGGTGATCGATACCTTCATCACAAATTACTACATCAAAAATCCTGGAGCAAAAGTAGTAAGGGCAAAGGATATAGGTAAGAGATATGACAAGATCGCACCACAGTATGACATGATTGAGCCAGGGGAATCGGGCCTCATGCCGGTAGATGAGGAAGTGCTTGAACACTTCTCCTTCGAGGGTGATGTTCTAGATCTGGCATGTGGAACAGGGGCAGTTGGGCGGATTCTTTCGGATATACAGAAGGACATCGCATCCAGATCACCTACCACCAGGCCCAAGAAGCATCCTCTGGTCAAAGTGGACATCAAGCGACTAATAGGCGTTGATTTATCAAACGGCATGCTCGATATATGCCGCGAGACTGGGCTGTACCACGAAACCTATGTGGAAAGGATGGAAGAGTTCTTGGGCCATTTTAACGACCAGGTAGATCATCTAGTCTGCCTGACTGGATTCCAGTACCTATCCATCGAAGAGCTATATTTTGTCCTTGCACGGTGCTTCCAGCTCGCACGCCAGTCAATCACGCTCTCTATCGACGACACCCCAGAGGAATATAACAAAGCCATGATAAAGCAGGGAGAGCCAGAAATGTGCACTATCAACCACATCCAAAATGTCAAGGCATTTGGGGAGCCGGAAGGATGGCGGATGGTCTATCTGCGATACCACTGGGCGTGGAAATCGCCAACTTCTGGCGTGGAGGCATATACATATTACCTCCGGTATGAAAGGAAGTAGACATCTGATCAAACGGATTAGTGAAGAGAGAGGACCGTTGAACCATCTTCGTAGCTACACAGTGAGCAGGCAGGGATGCTGTTATGTTGGTATTGAGAGCTCCATAGCATAGAATTAGGTTCCAAACCAGTTTCCGTCCCATGATCCCGCTCGGGAGAGGGCCGTACCCAGGACCATGCAATGATCATCATGCAGTACTTATTAAACAAAACGTCATTTATCAGAGCTCCAGCGAAATGCAAGGGGAGTACTCTAGACAATGATAATTGTAGAAGTACATCCAGAGCAGAGCAGGGGAGGAGAGGTTAACTGACGCTCGGACCTCATCCATCATGCAGTCAAGAAATCTGCACGAGAGGACAGAAAACAACCAGGACGGAGCACAGGAAGTCTCGGTAGCGAAAGAGAAAGCATGCAGGTATGAAGAAGTTAATGCGGGGGGAGGACACTCCACATTACATCTCGTATCACTCGGTTGCGATGGGAATTCAAATCCATTCCTCCCTCCATTTTGTTCTCTGATATGTCCCCGCACAGTAATTTAGATACTCCTGTGTAAAAACACGACCGACCTAGAACTTATGATCATTGAACCGAGCTGAATTGGAAATCGTACATTGGGTTGTACTACCATAGAGTAACGACGTGGTTGGATATCTGTATTGAACCGTATGCATGATCGGAAATTGCGAGATGGGATGAAATGGAAATGTGAGGGGAAGGAAAGGGTCAAGCAGAGAGAAATCAATAATTCATGCAAGTCAATACTCCACTCGACTAGGCTAGTTTTTAGTATCCTCTGTACAGAGTATGAAAGTATTGGAAGTACATGTACGGACCTGGACTGTAAAGACATGGATGAACGGATGTACTAGTAAGCCCAAGTCAATCCGCATCTTCCACCCGAGATGCTGGACGCCCTTAGCACGAGAACTCAGAACTCTGCTGGGAAAGTCCAAGAGTTTGATATTTGTCTGATTTCTATATCCCCTGATCCCTGATCATGGCTTGGCAACGGGTGGTGCGATAAATGGCATGACGCACGGCAGGAGAAACTTGGAGAGATGAACTTGAATTTGAGCGAGAGGAATGTGATGGTGGTGGTGTGGATGATAGGGATGGATGGATGGTGAGCTATCCATCTACCAATGGCGTAGATAAGGGATCCGCATCAATTGGTTTGTGCTATGTGGCGGAGGGACGCTCGATGATATGTAGATAGTGAAGTTGAAAATATTGGGAGAGCCAAGATCAGGCATGAAGATATATGTATGATTAAAGTGGACCGAGACGCTATATCAGTCGTGCCGAGAAGGGGAAATGAAGATCGTGCGAGCACGGGTTCACCGAAGTTAGCTACGATGATCAATTGTGTCTGAAGAGTAGATATCACATAATAATAATTCAGTTGTATTAGAATGTTTCTTGTTAATTGTTATTGAAAAATGCTGATTCGTCATTTCATAAGGGTTGGAGAAAATACTGGGGTTGGGAGTCGACAAAAAGAGAGGACAGGATAATTCAGGGCCCGACATGTCTAACTATTTCTTTTTTTTTTTTCCCTCCAAAACATTCTGATCGGAGGTAAGGGTGGAAAAGGGATAAAAAGCCAGTTTTGTCTTCCTTTTCTTCTTTGTAAAGCCAATTGTCTAAAGTTGGGGAGCGTTTCGACTGTGTTCGAAGCAAAGGGGAAACCCAAACAATCGCATCCAACGATATCTATGGGTATTTTTTGAAAACTTTTGTGTGCTCAAGGTCCCTGTGCTCGAAGATGGGGTATTTCCCAGCTCCAGCAAGACATATCGAGGTCGAGGGGGTATTCTTTTTGTCTACCGCGGGTGTGGTCATGAGTGTAGAACGGGGGGTAGTATGAGGGTTGGAGTAAATGATAAGGCTAAAAACGAGATTGCTGGATATCGTAGGCTGATGCAGGATAAGATAAAGATGAAAAACCGAGCCGGGATGATAATGAGGAGGTTTGTGTCGGCAGAGGTTGGATAGAGGGTGATTTATGCGTTATGGTTACCGTTTTCTGATGTCGTTTCTAGAGGTGTGCGATGATGAGGCCATCCGTTCTCTTTCGCGCTGGATGAGTTGTTCCAGGAGCTCTTGTGGAGGCATCGATTCAGCCTGTCGACCATCAGCGGCTACACCAACAGCACCGGCAATCAGGTAGCCCTCGTCTTCCTCTCCCTCCAGGGCAAGAGGAGTAACAGGGCCAGGGCTACCCAGGGGCGCCAGTTTTGGCTTGGAGGGTTTTATGCTGGCGGAGGAAACGGAGCCGCGAGGAGTTAGAGTTATGCCGGCTACCAGATCACGATACTGTCTCAAGGTGTCGCGTGTGTTTGGAGGGATACGGTATGAATGTGCGAATTGCTGTACGTTTGGCGAGGTGGCAGTAGAAGGAGAGGAGGTTTGCAATTGAGGAGCAGGAGCACCAGTTGTGGTAGCTGGCGATTGATATACAGCGGGGTGAAAGCGAGGAAGACTGCCTAAGTGAAAAGACGACGAGTTCTGTGGCTTTGTAGATTGGCGCATTCTCGAGCGAGAGGAAGAGGCGGAGGGAGAAGGAGGGTTCGCCTGGATGGTAGGGGACATGGTCTGGGATATCAAGGACGAGGCGCGCAGAGTAGTGGCAGAGCGGTCAGTGAGCATCCTGCCTTGGGGAGTCTCAGGATCTCGAGTCTCTGAGAGTCGCTTTTAGGTGGTGGTGTTTGTTGGTGATGACGATTTACGGCGGGAGACGAGGGGGTGAACAGCAAAGAGATGGGATGGTGAGCGGTAAAGCACTGGGCAGCCGGCAAGTGGGTCTAAGGTGGAGATGAACAACAAGGACAGGGAGAGGTAAGAGGAGCAGGATGGGAGGGTGAGATGAAGTTGAAGAGTGAGTGAGGGAGAGGAAGAGAGAAGAGAGAGAGGGAGACAAGAGGAGTATATAAGTTAGGATATCGAAGCAGCGAGCGGAGAGGAAGAAGAGGAGAATGAGAAGGTATCGTGACTTGTGATCCGGAAGACGGAGCAAAAGGGCAGAAAAAGGACTTGTGGGGAATGAAAAACACGCCTTTCCTAAACAGGCTACCCGCATACAGCAAAGATACTGACTAATCCCCCTGCCTCAGGCACATAATCCTATCCATACATACTTCCGTACTGTACCATACAATACGCTGTACTCCGTTCAAGTCACGTTTCTCTTCTTCCACCAACCAGACGTCATACCCTCCACGTGGTTCACTAGTCTGTTTCTGGTTTAGCGTCTTCCCTTTTGTTGGCGCTCTACGCGGGTCCCAAACGGGTCTAGTTTCATCTCGACGAGGTCAAAGATACATTTAGTTTACCTTGCATCACCACCAAATGCACGACGGTTGCCAGCGTTTCAAGTCCCGGTCTCGCGTCTTTGCCGTTTGCTAGCTGGGCGCCGTCGTCCCAGTCTTTTGTCCTCGCCCAACTTCCTTGCCCACGTCCCTGGTAAATGCAATATCTCTCCCCATTATATGAACCTCTGCAGCTAGCCAACGGCGCTAGGTGGGCGGTTTCACTGCTTGCGGCACGGGAATCGATATCCTTCAGACACCGAAAAGAGCCGGCATACATACCCTAGACATAGTATCAACGCTCAAAGCGACGACCAGCTCTTATGATTATGGATAGCTCCTCGTACTGAACAGTACGAAAGGCGTGGCACATACGATTGTGAAGAAATCAGTGTTGTGGAGCTCTGCTTAAGCTCCGTCTGGGCTTCCTGATCTTAACCGTAAATCAGCCCTTATGTTAATCATTCACACTCAAATTTTGTGCGTCTAGACCAATTGCCACGCTATCCGCCGTCTTTCTTTTTGTGGCTTGCTTGACCCCGGATTGGAGCTCAGGTACTCGGATACGAGGTCAAGCAAGCCAGGGCTTCCTTCCTTGTTACGTATTGGACAGCCCATCCGCCCTGTCCGAACCAATACTTGATGGCTAAACGTGTCCATAAGCATTCCATATCTCCTATAGCGCCGTGGAATCAATGGGGATTTCCAATCTGTCCGACCTTCCTCATATAGCGCATTGCTGCTGGCCCTAGGCACTATTTTGATATGCGTAAAAGTGGTACCGGAATATTGATGTCCTGAGAAGACATGACATGCGAATCGAGCTTTAATGCGAACTTCAACGCGAACAGGGATGGTCAGGCTGGAGGGGGCTGCATGAATCAGTGCTATGGTTCTTACTTACTCACCTCATCCTCCTCCTCATTTCGCCAAATACTCGTAGATTTCGTAATTTGTCTGTCATACCATCCGTCCAGCAAAGCCATTCATAGGTACGTACCTTTCAGATGGCGCAAGATTGACAAACAGGGAACTTCATACCACACGGTACAGCTGGCCCTGGGTGTCAGATACCATCATGCATTTCCCCTCAAATGGTCATAATCCCTGCAGCGAGCAGCTGCTGTAGGGAGTATTGGTAAGAAAGGATAAGCTACCGGCTACTTGCATATGTGTGTCCTCTCACCAAGCAAAATACCCAGCAGAGCCAGGTGACAGCTGTAGAGGTCGGCCTTTGAATGTCCTAAATTCCAACAGATCGTTTATTGATACTACCAGGGATATTCTCAGGGAGTTCCTTATACCTGAGTGGTGGAGAGGCAAAGACAATTATGCCACTGTGTCTCGAATGGCTGATCTTGATCCCTGGCCAGCTTGGCCATATGTACTACATGCATGGCAGCACAGCGTGTATATGGCCAGGTTGTTCGCACTGCCAGAGTACCCGATAGCATAAACCGCCGAATATGTCACTAACGACAACCAGCGTAGGTGCAGGATTCCTCTCTAAGCCACTAGATCCTGCTCGTGAGCAGGAGGCATCAGGCTTGGGATCACGAGATCTACACTTCGGCCACCTGATGCCAGAAGAATTCACCCACATTATCAATCTAATTTTCACTCCTTGAAGAGATGCTCTGACCTTGCCTCTATTTGTCAATGAGGCGGCTTACTTTTACCTTCTAAGGTGTGGCATCTCAAATACTAATGGCATGACTTTATGCGTTTTAGTCGACAAAACTTACGCTCCAGCTGGAATTTGAAGGCTTCTTCTCCAAGTCGCTCAGGCTGAGGCTGCTTCGTGGAAATTCCGCTACATAAAGCTGCGGGAGCCCTCACGTTGTATGGATGGGTAGATGGAAAAATTGAAAGATTAAACGTACGATGGCAGGGCGTGCGCCCAATTACTCTATTGCTTGCACTATCAATCACACGTCTATGTTGGTTCCCACCGGCCATTTCTACGTTGATATCTGCCCTACAGCAGGATGCATTTTCTATAGATCAATGAGGATGGAGGGTATACTTGAATTAAAAATGGGGTTAAGATATAATTATTCAGGGGAGGGCTATCCATGCAGGAAATGGAATATAATATATTTTATGCCGATAGCTGTTCTTGAACTCTAAGTAGCTTTTGATATCGTGCCTTTAGAATAAGAAGTGTTCAAATACACATAATGTATTTGTATAATGCCCATCGGATACTATTGGAGGCTGAGAGTGACCCTCATCTCCCAGTGCATGTTATCTCGGCCCATGCTCAGAGTTCCATGTTTCGCAAGGTTCAATTGCCCCCTTCCTCGAGCTGGCTAGGTGTTTTGACTGGGTGGCATAACAAAGGCCTCAACGCCGGCGTCGTGCCGCTATACGTGCCTCTATACGTGGTGACACATAGTCCATACATAGCCCCCAACTCCAGCAAACTGGTATTCCTAGCCTTACCACTTCAACCATGAACCCAGTGACATAAGCGATGCGTGTCAGTTCGAAGTTGCGGACAGCACCTGAAAAGCACACACCCCAAAAAACCAGAAGCCCAAAGAGGATGAATATCAAGATCGCTAAGTAGATCTTAGCCTCCAGGCCAAATTTTTCAAAAAGATAGCAAATCGCGTTTAATCGCGCTGTCGTGTGGCGGGCACCTTCAGAATTTGCCGGTGCCGGAAGCTCGGTCTAATTCTACGGGTCAGCGGTATTGCTGGGATAGGTGCGGAGTATGAACAATGTGGTATATGCATAGGATAGATTTGTTTTGTTACTTTAGACATACCGAATGGGTTTGTGTGTCAATATTTGGTAGAGCGTCTATGGAATCAGCGTGTGTGTCGCCTTGCGCGTGGGCTCCTGTGCTGTATTAGTGCCTAGTATTCGATGGTAAAATATCTTAATGAGGTGTGTTACTCACTAGAGGATATCCCAAAGGCGTTCATAATTGGGAGTGCAAGAAGAAAAAGCGGAACAAACTGCCCAAAACTTGGGGGTGCCTGTATAATAGCGGGAGTCGAGGATATTGCAGCGATTATATATGCCATACCCAGGGTGAAGTATCCTGAGAACTGGATGATGTCGAGGAAAAGACTAGTATAAAGTCCCTTCATAGCCGTGATCACAGCCAATGTTAGACGATCGAATTTTTCCTTTGGCACTTCCTCTATAATTTCTCGGTAATGCTTATCTCTAACATATGCCTCCTCAAGCTTCGGGCCTATTTTGAATGCAAGCAGTAGTATCCACGAAGTAGTGGCACTCTGGCGGGACCTAGTGTATATTTCAACAAATCTCTGCAGGTATCCTGTAATAAGAATGAGAGTGAGGACTATCGAAGAGAGTGCCCCATCAAGTCGATCAACAATAATGCACTCAGCATTTGATTTGAAATAGTATTTGTGATGCAGCACCCCCCAAATGTTGTGCAGTAACAGTATAAGAAGAGTGATCATAAGAAGAGCACGTAAATGTAGGAGTCGTCTATGTCTATCAAAATAATTTCGGATAGTCGTCAAGGTACATAGATGGATAATGCATGAGAAATATCCAAGATAGATAGCAATAATCTGCACGTGAAATGGTACTTGTGAAATTTTTCGCATGATTGCTGTGACCAAAACTATGGCAAACCCAGTGACAAGTTGTTGATCACTCATGGTAAGAAGAAAAGCCTCGAAAGACTCTATGCGATTCGATTTGGCTTTTGCAAACCAAGTGCCCTGCCGTGCTTGAAATGGCTCCGGTGGTGACCCGTCGGGGTTATGGATAGAACTGGCGCAGGTGGGCGGCAAACTGGGTGTCTGTGGCAAAGCGGATGGATGAATTAGTTGTTCATCGCTTGGTGTTCTAGCCCTGGGGACAGATCGCAGAGAAGGGGTTGGGCTTTCAGAGGCAATGTTGAGAGCTTCCATGGATATGAGGTGGTCTCCAGCACCCTCGGGGTTCGAATTCTCTTTGTCTTTGTAATTCAAACATAAAATGCGACAGAAGAGGGAGTGTACGGACTTGATAATCACATCATCAATGCGTGTATATCGCTCCGGGGGCAAGGCTCGTAAGAAATAAGCGAGCACAATGGAAACATAAGTCATAAGAAATGAAATGATAAAAGCAGAGATTACACCCCATCCCGTTAAATCGGGGTCTCCGAATCGTTCCAGCGGCGTACATTTATTGCTACCGTCGATGAATGGACGATCCATCTGACCCAAGCTAAGAGGGCGTGTATTTCTGCTGGAGAATAATCAATCCGCTCATGTAGGTTTAAAAGAGTCAACGATACTGGGCGGAGGCACAATTTTAAAGATATCTCGGTCCCTGCCATCAGAGCGCACGAGACAGAGGCCGACCGCCGGGTGGTATTACCATTGCCTTCCTCGACACACAGCCCCTAGAGAAAGACCAGTATCCTGGTTCCTTCTACATCCAAATCAATTGGGCCCCAGGGTAATCGAAGGGACGGACCTACCCGCGTGGGTCATGTATGGACTGTTGAACACCTTGTCATGGCACAGCCTTGCTGAGGCTCGCCTTGGCATTTCTTGGGGGTGAATTTCGTTCAGGGGCACCTTTTTCCAGTAGAAAGAGCCTTAACGATGTCAGTATCAGCCTCGTCGCTCCCTTCATCCCAACAATCCATTCTCGGACTTCAAAGGTCGGATTTACAGAGCTTTGGGGTCTCGTCCATTATACTCAGCGTCAATCTTGCTTATGAGAATTGAAATCTCTGAAATCTCATAAATAGCTTCTTTATGAAAAGGTGAAAACTCTCAAGAACTGATATTTGGTATTGTGAGCATGAGCGATGGAATCGAGGCAGCAACAGCAATCCGATTTTCTCGACAACCAAAGAAGATCGTGGACTTCCGCTCGTTTTTTAGTAAAGGTCCCCAGTGTATATAGGCATTCCGTTCTTTGATTTGCTATTGCTGAAGGATGGTAACAGTAGTGCAATAGGTTTTACATGGAAAACAGAGCAACAAGACCCAGCCGTATGGCTGTAATGGCCATGCCAGCGTCTCTCTGGGAGCTGTGCCTGTTATAGTTGTGTCCGGGTTCGTTGTGGATCGATTAAAACTTGTCTTCTGTTTCGACAACTCGAATGCTGAACTTCTCCTTGTCTGTTGCGACACCCTTGTACATTAATTATTCTTTCCAAGGATGGTACAATCCCATGCCTATCAGTGGCGATGACCACAAATTCCCAGGGTATCAAAATACGTAGAAGAATCATCCCATCAGTTAGATTGCCCATTTATTCTGTCAGTTTTTCCCGACGGTGTTCAGTAGACACCGGTATCTGGACCTCTTTGGAGATATCAATTATAGGCGACGTAGTCTTACAGCTGCGGAGATCGAGTTGGCTTCATCCTTTCTGATCGATTATCATTGTCTGGGCTTCGCTATAGGATTCCACGGGAAGTGTGCACGATTTATGTTGCTATGGGTCGACATATGTATCCTGTGTACGGATGTCAGAGGGTAAGGACGACAGTTACCTTAATCGCCGAACAAGGGGACAATCTCAGCATTCCGAGAGGTCGCATCATCCAGGTCTTGCCCACAGTCATAAGGTTCCCATATCCCGGACTAGATACCACGGTGTACTGTGAAGGGTATGGTTGGCGCTATGCTGGCTTCCCGGGGGATGCCTCTCTAGCTGTGTTGGTTCTGCTCAGGGAAAAAAGTGAACGGCGTGATAGGGGTATTATCTCAGTTTTTTGCTGAATTGTTTTATTCACCCTCCAATTGTACATAACCCTACCTTATGGCCCTGGATGAGGTAACTATCGTTCCACAGGAATGCCTTCAAATGGATGATGCCGACAGAAGCTGCAGGATCGGTTCTTGCTATGACTAAGATGGAAGTGATGTCGATGCCCCGACATCGGTAACTAACACTTTCGACTCATAGCTCGATGTTTGCCGTCAGACAACCAACTCGCAAGACATTGGCTCTCCGAATCTCTAACTGCTCAAATTGAGAACCAAAGAATCAAGCGAAGAAATATACCCAATGGCTTGACTGGAAATACGATACCCAAAGCACACACTCAGGCACGCCAAGAACACCAAAAAGCCTCCCGAGGCCCTGCTAGGAACTGACATAAATACCTTTGGGTGTCATAATTATGTCTGATACCGGCCTAGATGGCCCAAGAGGTGTTCGCATCTCTTCACCCAGCGGAAATACTGGTCAAAATGGTCCTGGAGGCCTATCCGAGCTAGAGAGCTCAGCCTCGAGGAAGAATGTTCAGGCAAAGCCGAAGAAGGACTATAAAGGCTTTGTTGCCGGCGTATTCTCTGGGATTGCAAAATTAAGTGGTGCGTCTTTCATATTGCTCTACTTCCTGTGCCTGTATTTATACTAATTGTATTAACAGTTGGGCATCCGTACGTATATTATCTTCTTCGCTGGACTGAACCACGACCCTTCGGCGATTGAACTAAAGGTGTAATAATTGAATAGATTCGATACGATCAAGGTCCGTCTTCAAACGACAAAGAGTTCCCATTTCAATGGACCTATGGACTGTTTGACGCAGACAATTCGAAAGGAGGGTATTACCGCTCTTTACAAGGGAGCTACGCCTCCGTTGATGGGATGGATGGTTATGGACTCGGTGTATGTTCTACCTAGCTATGAATTTACCGACAATCTTGACTCGAGCCCTTTCTGATGTTTTGCCAGAATGTTGGGATCATTAACATTATACCGCCGCCTGCTATTCGAACACGTCTATACCAACCCGCGTGTCAGAGAGATGGTCCCCTTCACCAGCCGCGAGATCCCAGAAAGATTACCCAGTTTCGGCCACGGAATTGCTGGGATTTTTGCTGGCTCAACAGTCAGCTTTATCGCTGCGCCGGTCGAGCATGTAAAGGCGCGTTTACAGATCCAATATGCGGCGGATAAAAGCCAGCGAATGTACAGTGGTCCTATAGACTGCACGAGGAAGATTGTACGTTGCATCTTCCCTTTTCCCAATATATACATTGCTACATATCTTAACCTACGCTTCCCTCTTTAGCTTCGCACACATGGCATCCAAGGCCTCTACCACGGTCTCACCTCGACTTTAATATTTCGCTCCTTTTTCTTCTTCTGGTGGGGGTCATATGATATTATCTCGCGACTTTTCCAATCGCATACCAACATGTCTACACCAGCCATTAATTTCTGGGCTGGAGGCCTCTCCGCACAGATATTTTGGTTAACATCTTACCCATCCGACGTTGTCAAACAGCGCATCATGACGGATCCGCTAGGTGGTGCATTGGGCGATGGAGAGAAGAAGTTCCGTCGCTGGAAGGATGCCGCTGTTGCAGTTGGAAGAGAAAGTGGATGGAGGGGATACTGGAGAGGGTTTTTGCCGTGTTTCTTGCGAGCGTTTCCTGCAAATGCCATGGCATTGGTGGCTTTTGAAGGTGTGATGAGAACTCTTCCTTGATATCCAGTGCTTTAAAGCGAGTTTATGTTTTGTGATATTCTGGGCCTTAGGTTGTACAGATAGATTAAAGAAGGTAATATTGGAAGTGTTTAAATAGAAGACTTGTTTTGATTATGGCATCTTGCATAACTGCCTGTCGTAGAGGGAATATTCCTATTCCTTGCGTGACACCTAGACCGCCTCTGAATGCAGGAATTATTTCTTTTCTTTACGGAATTTCGTCTCCTATGCGGCCTGACAGATGCTGTGTATCTCTGAAAGTTCAAGATGAGAGCTATACTCAGGGGTAAATTAAGTGACGAAATTCAGCCCCAGGCCTAACTCTGGTATTTGATATATCAGAACTGTCCTTCTCGCGCATGCTAGCTGTATCTCTGACGGGCTATACATCCTGCGATATGTGCCTCATAAGTTGGAACGGGTCGCCGCGTGCGGAGGGAGGTTTTATCGCGGATTCTTGGGCCACGGTCTGGCCGAACTCTGTAATCGCGCCAACGTAACTTCCTGTAGAGATAAATCTGGACTGAATTAATTCTGAGAATCAAACTGGTGTTTCTCGTTCAGTTGATCGTGATCGGTGTCAGGCTTCACCACCGAGACCCTGAGGCTGCAGATGACGCAACGTGTTAGCAGCCAGATCTGAGCAGCGATGCTTAACAAATCCGTCGGTATTTATCTGTAAAGACCAGCAGCAAGTCGTAGTTCGCAGAGAAAAGACACGAAGCAGCCTGTCAAAAAGCCCAAGATTTGAATTGTGTTGTTTATTGGGTGATCTGCAGTTTCTTCTCATTTCGCAAACTTTAGCGCATTTGGACAACTTTGATGATCGAAAGGGAGAAAAAAAGAACCGCAAAATTTCAAAGACGCCAGACAGTTCATTTTCTGCCTCGCCAACCTCGTTATATACTTATATTTTAATACTCCAGCGGGATACCAGCTTATCCTATATCTTACTCGACTGGTCTTCTCTTCTTTCTTTTCGGCGTTTCAGTCCTTGTTTCCTTCGCTGCAACCTCGCATTTTTTCCTGTTCAGCGAAATATGCCTTCGAAGACCGATCTTGTTGCCAGATAACAATTCGACTCGAGTCAAAACGCTGAAAGGGAGATAACTACAGACGAATACGCTGGAATATACTCCTACAATCAGTTCATCTCCCTAGGTCTCCAGAAGCCTCGATACAGCGGCCACCATGGCCGTTGCACGCTCGTTACGACGTACGAACCCCATAACTATCATCCTAGCTGGTCTACTTGCTCTCGGATTCATCTTCTTCCTCCTTTCACCGACCTCGACAGCGGCTCTTACATCGCAGGAACGAAAAGATGATGCTGCCCAGAATCCTCTTTCCCCCCCGACCAAACCGTTTCGCAAGATAAAGGATGGCCAGCATACGCCTCCTCCAGTCGTCGTGTATAATATGAACAATATCACCACTACCGATAACTCGGAAGAGCGCCATGAACGAGTCCTAATTCTTACGCCTCTAACTCGCTTTTATCCGGGCTACTGGGAGAATTTGGTCGCGCTTACGTACCCCCACCAATACATCTCCCTTGGGTTCATTATCCCAAAAACCCGCGAGGGGAATGCCGCAACCTCTGCTCTTCAGTCCGCTATGTCAAAGACCCAATCGGGCCCTGTCGATGATCGGTTTGCCAGCATTACAATTCTGCGCCAGGATTTCCCACCGCCGATTACGTCTCAGAATGAAAAGGAGCGTCACAAGATTGAGAACCAAAAAGCCCGGAGAGAATCCATGGGACGCGCGCGGAACAGCCTGCTGTTTACGACTCTGGGTCCTTCAACGTCCTGGGTGCTCTGGTTGGATGCAGATATCGTCGAGACGCCCGCAACTCTTATCCAAGATCTCACTAGACACAATAAACCCGTGATTGTCCCCAATTGCTACCAGCGTTTCAAGAACCCCGATACTGGAGAAATGGATATCAGGCCGTACGATTATAACTCGTGGGTGGACACGGAGCGTTCGCTAGAGATCGCAAAGGGAATGGGACGGGACGACGTCATGCTCGAGGGATACAACGAAATGCCAACTTACAGGAACTTGATGGCACACATGGCCGATAGAACCCCGGAAAGCGACGTCAATAAAATTATGAACCTGGACGGTGTAGGTGGTACAGCTCTGTTGGTTAAAGCTGACGTTCACCGCGATGGCGCAATGTTCCCCCCCTTCCCATTCTACAATCTCGTCGAAACCGAGGGTTTCGCCAAAATGGCCCGAAGACTGGGCTGGAAATGTTTTGGGTTGCCAAATTATTTTGTAAGTCTTCATTAAACCTGTGAACATCACCAGAAACTAACCAAGCTCTTTATAGGTATATCATTTTAACGAGTAAAGGGGCCGTTACTCCCCTCCCGCCCCTATTCTCGCATTCAAATTCCATATCACGATATAACCATCTTCCCCCCCTCGATTGACTCGTTCCAATCCCATCAAACTTCAGTGCGCTTTCGATATCCGCGCCAATCTGTTTCCCCCTTTCCTACCTACCTGCTATATGTCCTGTTCATAAGCTGTTGTACACGCATGGTCAATCCTGTAGGCTATAACTGGGTTCTTGCCTAATTACTTTCTTCTTCCATTTGCCATATAAACCCATTTGTTACCTGTTTATTTTGATTTTTCTTTTATCTTCTTTTTCATTAGAGTTTCAACTTTTTTTTTCCTTTTCAAGTATTTTTTTTTACCATTTTCCGATTTTGATGAGATAGATATTGCGTATGTTCTCTTCTCGGGGAGGAATAGGGGGTGGATGAGGGTGAGAGAAGAGAGAAAAATTGCTAGTGGAAGCACAACTATGTATGGTTTGTTGAGTTGCTTAACTAGCTTCCGGCGTGTGATTGGAAATTTGTTCTGGGCCTTGGACTGAGTTGGGCTTAATTAGATGGATTTAGCTTGTAAATCAATTGGGGATTTCTCTTTTCAAACAGTTATGTATATGATTACTCTGACGTGCAGGCAAGATTGAGCACAGCGCTAGGTTGAAAAATGATTGGAGTTATTGCAGCTATGTCTACTATCCTCGTAGGATGGGAATAAAATTATATTAAACAGGAGTATTCTAGATAAAACAAAGGAGCCCTAAAGGTAGGATTCTAAGAATGTTAATTAACGCTGGATGAACTATCGGCTCTACTGCCTTCTGGGGGGTGTATGGGTTCACGACCACGATATACTAGAAGATGTTAGCGCATGCCTGGAGGAATGATAAGAGTTGAAGACGGTATAACATACTAGAGCATTATTCCTGCACCGGCGGCCATGGCGGTGAACTGGGTTATGGTCTTCTTTAGTTCAGCCCCTTTATCCTTCCCGGTCTCCAATAGCTCGGGTATCACAGCAACGGTTCCGACGTAGAGGAACGTCCCAGCAGTGAAGGGTAGCAGTAAGTCCCCTAATGTAAGGCTCGTGCCGAGTAATCCTCCGCCAGTAGATAACGCGTCGGCGCCGGAAGAGCTTGACGATGAGCCGCCAAATTCCTGAATTGCAATTCCAATGAAGGTGCCGAGGAATGCGCCGACGGCAGTTACGAACTGTGCACCCATCGCCTTGCGTTTAGAGAAGCCAGACTGGATGAGAAGGGCAAAGTCTCCGACCTCATGGGGTATTTCATGGAAGAAAACGGCGACAGTAGTTGTCGCACCGATTGTAGGGGACGCGTAGAAGGATGAAGACATGGCGAGGCCATCGGTGATGTTATGTGTAAAGTCAGCGATTAAATTAAGGTAGCCGCCCAATTTGACGCTAGGGTTGATTTCTTCCTCCTCTTCCTTCTTTGAGTCTTGGGTTCCGTTGGCAGCTTTCCTCTTCTTGAGATGTCCGTTTGTCTCGCTATCTTTACCTGTCGAAATGGCGGTAGATTTATCGTGACTATGGGTATCATGGCTATGAGAGTGTCCACCTTCGCCGCCGGTTGCGATTCGGAGCGCTTTATCCATCGCTACGAATGTAACGAATCCAACTAGGATGGCCAAACCAAGGAGGAGATTCTTGTTTGGCTCAACCATCACAAATCTAACTTGATCTGGAGAGTCTTCTCCCACGAATATCTCGGGCAGGAGATGGAAGAGAGTGTCACCCAAAAGCCCGCCCACGGCAAAAGCGACCATGACAGAGAGAGAGGCGGGGTCGATATTCGGAGGACATAATGCCAGTAAGAAATCTGGACATTGCTTCTGTCAGCTAAACAAAAGCCATGGAAGCAAGACTAGTTTGAAGACATTCATGGAACTTACTTGGAGGACCCGAGATATAGAGAGTAGCAAGAATCGCGTTGACAGCTGGGCTGCCAGGGAAGAGAACCGCGAATATCTTCGATGTCACACTTGTCGTCTCAGGAGCGCTGGCGATTTTTTGAGCATTGAGAGATTGAACAAGAGGGCATTCCTTAGAAGGGAACACTTCGTTAGTTCACAGGAGGTCCAAGGTATATCCTAGTTTCTCTACCCTGCATGGGTTGCGATCATACCTGTAGTCTGTCCTCAATCTGTGGTACGCTCAGGTCCCCTAGTCCCTTTGAATCTGGGGAAGCATTGGCAGACACGAATGTAGACAGCAGCAGGATAGTAGCAGCAGCAAAGGCCAGCTGCATCCGCAGACGATTAAAAAGAGAACCTCGAGCCATTTTGACTGAATCAACCGCCTCCTTAAGCGCCAAACAACCGCCGTGAGTCTTTCTCGTGATCGCGTGCGGCGTGTTTTTATCAGATCGAAATAGAGTTTTATTTCCGGCTTGGCAGTGGCCCGTGCCAAAACAAACTTGCCAAGAGGAAACTGCAAACATGAACCTCAGCAAAATAATTTTTTTTAACGGCGCAGAAGACGAGAGCGGTTTCTCAAGGAAGACTCCACGCTCTCCCCTCCAGATATATCGCCTTTCTATAGTTCAAGATGGGAAAAGTTTTACAGAAAAAGAAGAATCGCTCGTCGATCCGAAAGACTCGAAACCGCACTGGAAAGGTCAAGAATGGAAATAAAAAAATTGATGTCCTTGGGAATGTCATTGTCGCACAGAATTGGTATTGCACCCATCCTCAATACCCCCCCCCACCACTACTTTGCGAGGGATTAGCACTTCTCATTTCACTGGAAGCGTACTGACTTGACCTTGTTCGTAGGGATAGAAAAGCAACCTTGACTCAAAACTATCGCCGTCTGGGATTGACGTCCAAGCTGAATGCACCAGCAGGAGGAAGCGAGAGGAAAAAGGGTGCGGATGGAAGCGAAAGTGCCTCTGCCTTGACGGACTCATTTCACACTCTGGTCAAAAAGCGTGATGTGAAATTGCAACCAACTGAAGCTCGTGTCGAGCGTGATCCCAAAACCGGCAAGATTCTCCGCGTTATTCGAGACGATGAAGACGAAGAGATGACTGAAGTCGCCGGAAGGAAGATAAGAAGAGACAACCCGCTTAATGATCTTCTAGAAGAACTACCGGATGCCGCTGTACTGGGAGATTTTGACCACAGCGTAAACGGTGGGATGCCGTTGTCGTCGAATCCAGTTATAGCTGCATTGGAAATGCAAGCCGCTCAGCAAGAAGAGGCATTGAAGAATAAGAAACCTAGACATCAAAGCAAACGTGAGGAGGAGTGGCTTGATAGACTGGTAGCGAAATATGGTGATGATACCCAGGCCATGGCGCGGGATAGGAGGCTTAACCCGATGCAGCAGACAGCGGCAGAGATCTCAAGAAGGCTGAAGAAGTTGGAAAAGAGTAAGGCCTAGATACGAGGGTTGCTGTATTACTCTGTTGGTTCTTTTTCTTGCACGGCGTTATGGATGGATGGTTTTGTGGGTGGTATATGATATGCTTGGATTGTAAGCCCTCTTCTCACCTGCTGCGAAGACACCTTGGAACTTTATTTGACTGACTTTTGGAATGAGTATAGCAATTGCTTTGTGTCTGTCAAAATGTCTCAATATTACTTCTCAACTTGTTGGCTATGAGCTATCTCCAGCCGAGTTGTGGAAGAAAATGCATGTCCAGCTGCAGTAACCCAGGCTGATGGAATGCACCATCATGTTTCTATATCCCCAAGATATCAAAAGTTATTTGTATTAAAGACACAACATGTTGCAAGATACCCCTAGATAGAAAGCAACTTAGAAAAGACATGGACAGAGTCCCGTGATATGGCCATCCCCCCTTTCTCTCCCTCTCCTTAACGAGGACCACAACGCACAAATCTCCTCTCTCACCTTCACAACACCACAACGCGTCCTTTCTCTTCATCACTCTTTTATCTCATTCCCAAACTTGTTGCTTTCACCCAAATCTCACATTCATTCATCTGTTTGCTTCAATACACCTGTTGCTTTTAGCATCCTTGATATCAAGATGCGGTTCCAGCTAGATGTCGCGGCTGTGCTTCAGCTCGGCGTCAGCCTCGTGGTTGGACAGCTTGCCTAGTATGCTAAATCATCCTCTTTCATCCAATAACTTCTAGATATACTAGAGCTCAGGCTAATCTAAATGTTCTCTGCTCCAATAGCGACGCAAACACCAATACTGTGCACTGCCCTGCAGTTAAGGGGACCTACTGTGTCGATGTTGGCCCTAGCAAGAGCGTGTCTAAGATGGTTCAGTGTGCCGGTGGAGTGATTGTTCGCACTACTGATTGCAATGACTTGTATGTTTCTCTTTTATCACACCCCTTTTGTTTGGTTGGTATAAAAGAGACTAACTCCCTTCTAGGCTTGACGGTAAACTAGGAGAATATGGCGGTGCTGTTTGTATGTTATATGCCACTACAGCCCTAAGACGCGTCCTCTTCATTCATAAATGAGTTCCATATCACTGTTCTAACTGTTTATGTGATAGGTTATGAAACATCCAAGAAAACTGGTGATGCCGTTTGTCTCTTCAACGATGCGCATCATATCCTCGTTCCCCATGGACTTCCAGCTACTACTGGCACTGAAGAAGTCTCTGCAACCATCATGGGTGAAACTTCTACCCGCACTGCTAGCTGTGCTGAGACTACGACCGTCACTGTTGTTGACGACGATGAAGATGACGCGTTCATGAAGTTCCCAGATGTTGAAGCTCCCTCAACCTCTATCAGCTTTGTCTCTGAAAGCTCTGACACTTACTTGCCCAAGTCAATCACCAGTGATGATCATCTTGTTACAACCGCCCATATCACCGCCAACAAGGAGACCAAAGCTACCACTGACCCCCAGAGCCTAGCTGATATCATTCCGGATCCAATCTCCCCTGAGGAGCCCACCATCCAAACTGAAACTCGCCTCTTTCCTTCTCCAAGTGATGAGCCAACCTATACCATTCTCCCCATTGACCCAACTTTCACCATCCTCCCCACTGACTCGGAGCCACCCTACACCATATTGTCAACCACCAATGTTCAAGCTAACCAGCATATTCCAACTCCAGTCGCTGCTATCAAGACTGTAACCGTCTATGCTGGTAAGGGGACTACAACCAGCCATGGTGCCAGCTCTACCAACACTGCCAAAAATTCTGCTCGTAAAAATGCCGTCAGCCGCATCAAGTCGTACCTTTTCGGTATCCTTGCCCTGGTTATCGGTATGATCCAAGGGGATGATTGATTTCACCGTGATATTTTCACGTTACTATGAACGGGATTGGGAGGGAAGGCATTGTGATTTCTGATTTCTGATTTCATTCACCCACTTTCTTTAATTAGTTGTTTGATACTTTTCTATCATGCCTCCATGTATGCTGAAGATGAAAACCATAGTGCTGATAGGAATGAAGTGAAAACTTAAGTCTGTTATGATTGTCGCGTTTGTAGTGTTGTGTAGGGTGGGGTGTTATGTTAGACTTCCCGCCTTCCACTTGGTGTAACATGGATATAGGGGTTCCAGGCCAATGTGGGCGGTTAGGAGTGGATGAAACGACACTGTAAGGGTGGTAGGGCCGGTTTAACATGATAGACCAGACAAACTTATCTTAGTCGAACGATTCATAAATTCATTATCTGACGCCAGGAAGCCATAATGCAATGCAACTAGCTACTTTATACATCCCGAGACCCTTTATCATCCATGGTGATTCGTTGTACTACTCTAACCCATCGCCGCCTCCTCCATTCTCCAGTCCTATCCACACGCTTAGTGGCCTCTTCCCATTCGGGCGGTGCCACCCCTTTGCCATGTCTATCTGTTGTTCTCTGCTGTAATCGGGACTGCGACGATCCATCGTATGGCATTGACTCGAGGAATTCTTCATCAGGTGGTTGGAACGGTAGGTCCCAGACCCATCCACCCACCTCTTCACTCATCCCCCCATCGCTACCATCTGGGACTTCGAATTCAACTCCTGTAACCATTCGCTCCATTACCCATTCGCGACAGTCGAGATCGAGTTCCCATTTTTTGCTCTTCCATGTCCACCCCGCGGGAGGGCGGACGTCTTCGAAAAATCTAGTGCCTCGTGGACGATCACCAGAAATGCGTGATGGCGAAAGAGGATCGTATGGGGTTGCGGTGAATAAGAATGGTTCCCATTCAGTAGCTGTAGAGTATGGAGAATAGCGGGTCTTGTGCTGCAGCTCAAACATCTCTACTTCACGCTCTTCTGAATGAGCGCCGAGACAAATGTCGGTGGTTGTATTTAAGAGGGATAGTAGGCGGGAGGGAGTGGTAGGGATCGAGATACCAAACAGGACAAAATCGCTATCGTCGTTTGACTTAGGCTCGGACTTGTCCACTGTCTTTTTCTCGATCTCTATAGTTTCTTGTAGAATTTTGAAAAGTGGCTCGGCATTGGGATGCTGGGCAAGAATCGCGACGTCACCTCCAATGAGAAAAATTAGACGCCATGGAAGGAGGTGAGCGACTAGGAAGAGGGAAGCTGCCGTGGCTGTAAAAAGGAGGAAGTAGCTGGAGGATAGCGCTTCATCGGAAAAGTTCGTGATGGGAGAAATAGTAGACACAGCTGCATCATGAAGAACTGAAATATCGGCCATGGAATTCTGTAGATCACGCATGTTCTGGAAGAAGTCCTTGGACGTCTCCGGAGCAGGTTTTATGGTCTTCGCGGGGGCAAGCGCAGGTCCCTCGTACGAGTAATAGGGGGTGGTACTCGACGTTGAAGCAGAGGGAGGAGGTGGTGGATGCCGAGCTAAAAAGGCCGGGACCATAATGAAAAGGAGCAGAACCGCGAACGGTAATACGGCAAGCAGGTACGGGTCTAAACATATGAACGAATAGACAAATATAAAGGACCACGTCTGCGTACGGTGTGTCCAGGAGAGTAGCTTTATCACTCTATATTGAAATTTGAAGAGAATGCCGACTCTGTGATATTGTTGGCGATGAGCACCATTCTATACTGTGATAGGTAGACAGGGCTGGTACATACCTTGCGTTGAAACGCCGGAAATTATTGGTCATGGTAGGTAGACTAAATGGCGGTCGTTCTGCCGACGTCGTAGACGGTTTTCCCAAAAAGGAATCATTTCTAGAGCTCTCGTCATCGTCGGTCGGTATCACCTGCTGTAGCAATCTAGGTAGAGAAGCGTGAGCTTGTGGTCCTGGAGTCGAGGATGTGATGTGGTACTCACGTTGTAAGCAGACGACCTTGTAAGGATAGACCAGCACTATTGCCAGACTCGGCATCATTGTCGTCTTTTGCAGACATTATCTTCTCCTTCAACTGCTTCCTCTTAGTGGTCTTGGGGGGAGGTCCGGTATGAGAGACCGATGCTCCATCGTTACCGAGGGGAGCAGGCTCTTCATCTTGGTTTAGAAATGCGTCTGCAGTATATTCGTCCATAGCAGATAGTCATGCCGATAGTATTCAGCAACAACTGTTGATACCTGCAACTGAGCAGCAGAACAGCAGAGCAGAGACAAAGATATCATCACCATCTGAAGATCATCGCATGTCGTCACGCCGCGCCCGACAAGGTTTGACTTGTTTGACACGATGTCACCTGACCAAACACGGGGAAAGCATGTGCTTAGCTAAGCCAGACAGGGGGAAAAAGAAAAAAAAAAGCGAGATTTTGGTGTCACGAACTGGCTTAACAGCGAAAGAGAGACTCTTCTAGCCGTTGTTCGGTTTTGATATTCGTTCAAAAAGGACAGAAATCCTCTCTTCCTGTCCTTTATCTACTGTCTGTCTCGGTTCTTCATCGCCCAGCTACTGCAGGGTGGTTTCATGCAGGGGGGCAAAGGCGTTGTTTGGTGTGTTTCCCGACCGACCAAAAGTCGAGTCTTCCGCTGCCATGGAAGCAGGAGCTCCGCTAACCAATAACAGGTTAATCCGTACCTCTCAATTTGGTTCAACAAGTCCACCGCAAGTGAATGTACTCTCGACAACATCTTCAATAGCCTCGTTTTACCATTCATTCCTCAGTGAATCGCACGCCTCACTCGTGGAGAGTGCCACCTTTCCCAGGGCTTTACCCCCCCTGACGCCCCAATCCGGCCCTTTCTCGAAGGACCATGGCGTTGTAGCAGGTTCTACGTGACCATCGACGTTTTTGTTGTCCCTCGGAGTGCTCTTCTCATTTAGCATCTTTGTCGCTCTTTACCAGTCCATTTCTCGTTCTGGCACAGCAAGGTTGGCCGTTGAGCGCTGTGACCATCTGGAGTTTTCTCTCAAAGCGTGGAAACCCGTTCGTATCATCATATTTCACTGGTTGGTGATATCGTGATCATGACTGGAGAAATGACCTCTCAAAGGTTTCCGACAGCTACTCGGCCACGGATTCATCAGTCGAAGTCGTCTGATTCTTCACGTTGCGGCGATTCTCGTTCAGCAGGTATTTTTTTTTTGTTTGCATTCTCTGTTTGCGTTTGTTGGAGGGGACCTCCTTGTTGAACCTCCATTTCACTAACAGGCCACAATCACGACACAGAAGCTCCTCCTCCGCGCCGCACGTTGCAGAAAAAACCGCCCCAGGCTCCTAGTGCGGGACACAAGTCGCATTTCTCGATTTCAGCTAACCCTAACCCACCGAGTCAAACCGCCGAGTCAAACGTCTCGAAGAGAAGGAGGTCAATTCGACAACGGAGCTCTACTGTAGGAGCCCGAGTGGTGGATTCAAGGCGCCGGTACCATCCAAGATACTCTATGCCATTGCATTAGTCTCGGCAAGCTAATTGGTATTCAAAAGGGCGACGATGGATAATAACCCGAGCTCGGAAATGCTGGCGGGAAAGGCATTCAATAATACGGTTCGTGTCGCGGAGAGAAGAAGAAACGCCCGAGTTGTGACCTTTGAACTATACTGATCTGCATCAGGATGACGATCAAACACAACCTGAAAATAACGATTTCCTTGACCCGATTAATTTTGATGATTTTCATAATAGAATAATGTCTCGAGAGCCTAGCTTGAGCCATTTTCCGGTGCCAGGCCAGCCGATAACGCACTTCGACACTGACCTAGTCACTTCAAAGCCCGGATTTTCGCGTTGGTCGGCTACTCCTGCGGTATCTGCACCAAAGGGACCTCGTGCAAGCATTCTCACTCGGAGGCAGAGCAATGTGACGAGCAATTCCGTTCAGTCTAATAATTCTTTAGACCAAAAGGAGTCGACATCACACCTGGTAACGACACGACCGCGACGGCAAAGCAATGTTGCACCCCCGTCATCCAATGTTGTAGTTACGAGGCCTCCCAGAAAGTCCATTGGGCCAGGCTCCATCATCGCAGACGCTGGGGATAGCACAATTCCTCGGAGACGGACAAGCTTCTCCAGAAAGACATACGTGGAAGACAATCGTCTTGGGCCTTCGTCACAGCGCACCAGTCAACAATTACCGGACTCGAGCTCGAATGCGTCGTTTCTAACAACAACACGCAGCCAAAAAGCTAAATCCCTTCAGCCATCTGCTCGCGGCAATAGGGAAATCGCCACGCCTTCTGGCTTATCGGAGCGCTCTTGGTCATCAAATAATGGTATTCGCACTCCGGGGAAAGGCTCAAATGGTAGGACCACGACCCCTTCTTCCAACAAAAGAATGTCAGCCATGCCCCCTCATGCTACCGGTCTGGGTGCCCGGACAATTTCACCTACGGATGCACGACGCATGAAACGCATGTCACTTATACCTCATCCGCCTCCAATTCCTCGTAGTTCCCCCACGCAGGTGGAGCCTGTGCACCAACGTCCTCGTTCTTCCGCACCATCGCCTTCCATGATACCGCGAAAGAGCGTAACGCCATCCTCGTCAAGAACAACCCCTGACCCAAATCGAAAATCCTACAGCTCTGGTATCTCCCTATCCTCCAGCACTAGTTACAGCTCAGTTCGAAATTCTAGTGGGTCTCTCCAAGCTAGGCTCTCCCAGTCCATCTCATCATCTAGGCTCCCAACACCCAAACCACGCACCGATAACGGCTCCGGACAGGATGAAGAAGAAGTCCCTCCCGTCCCAGCAATTCCGAAGGCGTACGAATCACCAAAGGCCGAGAATGACCTTCCGGTATTCACACCTCGCAAGTCGAGTCTGCAGTCTGATAAGAGTAGCCTCAAGGACGCGCTGAAAAATGTGCCCGACAATAGATTTTCTGTTCACACCCCTGATACCCCCCAAGCTGCTAGAAAAGACAACGATAATGTTGTTTTCCACTCAGAGTTTAAGCTTAGGTCCACAACAAATTTTGGAAAGAAGAATCTTCAACCGCTGAAGCTTCCGCCCCTGAATTTGATGCCACTAAGTGTCCCAGTCACAACAAAGATCGATGCTTTGAAGGAGAAGGAATCCCACAGCATAGCTGCTGCTCCTCAATTTAGTGCCCCATTCGCCCACCATCTTGCTACCAGAACACCGACTACGCCCTTGACAGCATCTAAGAGTAATTTCTTCTCTCCGATCTTACATGATGCTCATCGTGGGCCCCCTACCCAATCTCGCAGCAACAGCTCGCAGTTCTCGGCCTCCAATTCCACTGGCTTCCGTGTCAATAACAGCTCCAGTGCATTAGATTTAGTCGAGATGCCTTCACACCGCACCACATCACCATACATCTCATCATCGCTACCGAAAAACGAAGAAGGAATTAATCAAAATCGAGGAAAACTCCCCGGGGATCAGAGCAGCCTGCCTAAAAGCAGACTCACAGGCCCTCGACCCCAGACTCAGATCTCAACGATCCAGCCTTCTTCCGATCTCTTTAATTTTGACTACCAGTCAAAGGAAAATGACCCTCCTACTCCTGTCCTGCCCCCTTCGCCTAAAAGAAATGATAGTGTTGATCAAAGGCGAGGGGCGTCTAGGAATGACGTAAACATCATACCTGCGAAGGACATGGCAAGGTATGATAATATGCCGCCGCCTCGACTACCCGCATCAGCAACAGGGAACGCCGCTTCACGAATGAGCCCTAGTGCCAAATCCAATTTTAGCCAGGCCAGCCGAAAACCTTCGACTTCTAGCGTAAGCAGCAGCTTTACCCCTCGGCGAAAAAAGAGCATTAGCAGTGATCAGAATGTTCTACTTGATCCAAGCCCCTCCGCAGACACTGGGGAGGCCGACTCAAGTCAACAAACCCGATCATCAACGTCAATCATGACACCCATGCAAAAACTTCTTAATAGTTCTAGGGCATCCCCTACGCCCAAACCGAGAGCTGAGGGACACGAGCATCTCGATAAGGCTGATCTATCTGCCGAAGAAGAGATGCGCAAACTTGGAAGTAGGAGAAAGGATTTTGAAGCTGCGGCCAAAAAGTTGGAGGAGCTACGCAAGAGGGCCAGCCCCAAAGAACGGGCAACTCCCGCGCAAGCATTGAAGATCGCGTCCCTCAATATCTTTGAACGAGGCGAGATCATTGACTTCAAGGACATATATTTCTGCGGCACCCACCGAGCCAAAAAACACGTCGGTGATCTAAACTCGCAGTCTGCTAACTTCGGTTATGATGATGAGCGAGGTGATTATAACATAGTTATGGGTGACCACTTGGCTTACCGATATGAGGTAGTTGATGTGCTTGGAAAGGGTAGTTTTGGCCAAGTGGTCCGGTGCGTTGACCACAAAACGGGTAAGCTTGTTGCGGTAAAGATCATCCGCAACAAGAAGCGGTTCCATCAACAGGCATTGGTCGAGGTCAACATCCTCCAAAAACTAAGAGAATGGGTAAGCTTTATCACTTGAAGCTAATTGCGTTGAGATATCTTTGCTGACCAGCCTACAGGACCCACATCGCCGACACAGCGTTGTCTCTTTCACTCAGAGTTATTACTTCCGCGGTCATCTTTGCATATCTACCGAGCTACTGGGGATGAATCTCTATGAACTTATCAAGGCGCATGATTTCAGGGGCTTCTCGCTTAAAATTATTCGCCGGTTTACGAAGCAACTGCTCAACACGCTTGTCCTCTTATTCGCGCATAAGGTTGTCCATTGCGATCTGAAACCAGAAAACATCCTTCTTGTCCACCCACTGCGAGGCGAGATTAAAGTCATTGATTTTGGGTCCAGCTGTTTTGAAAACGAAAAAGTCTACACTTATATCCAGAGCCGATTCTACCGTTCCCCGGAGGTAATCTTGGGTATGTCCTACGGAATGCCCATTGATATGTGGAGTCTTGGCTGTATCCTCGCTGAGCTGTACACTGGTTATCCGCTATTCCCCGGTGAAAATGAACAGGAACAGCTCGCCTGTATCATGGAGATCTTTGGACCTCCCGAGAAACACCTCATTGAGAAGAGCACGCGGAAGAAGCTATTTTTTGACTCCTCTGGTAAACCTCGCCTTACTGTGTCTTCGAAGGGTCGCCGGCGAAAGCCAAGCTCCAAAGATCTTCGACATGCTCTGAAGTGCGATAATAGTGCCTTCCTCGACTTCATCGCTCGTTGTCTTCGATGGGATCCTAATCGTCGCCTCAACCCCCATGATGCATTGAAACACGAGTTTATCACCGGTGTTAAACCACCACCCCGCACTACCCGCACACATTTCACCGCCGCAACATACTCCCCAGCTGCGAAACGGTTCGCATCAGCCACCGCAACATCTGGTGTGAGACCACTTCCAGAGCCACCCTCGTCTGCCACTAAAACCGAAGGGTCAAAACTCCGAACCGCATCAAGCAGTTCTCCAGTGAAAAGCATAACTTCCAGGCGCACTACATCTACTGTCCATGGGTCCACAGCTACCGCCACGGCTGTAAAGCGGTCCTCTAATAATGTTCCTCCCAGTACAGGTTCTGCCCTGCCTCGAGCTGCGCGAACTACCAGTGGGAAACCGGACCTCGCAGCGGCAGCAGCGGCCACCAGCTTGGTAAGCTGATACAATGAAAGCCCCTTCAGGGATTCAGCACACCTTTTCCTTTTTCCTATCTTCTTTCTAACGTCATGGTGCAGAGAACAAAGGTATAAAACATGTATTGTGGGACACGGTAATGATTTGGTCTTGGAAAAAAACATATCATGTTCACCTTTGTTGTTCTCTAGGATTTCTCTCCTTCTTTCCCTTCTGCTTTTGTTTTCTTTTCTTTTCGTTTCTATCTTTCTTATTTGCAGCGGGATTCTAAGCATGAAGTAAACAACTACTTGTTGTATATTCTCTTTTCACCATTGCCCAGTTTTCCTCTATTTTCTTCCTCTCATTTCATCTCATACCCATTTGCTCTTATTATCATCCTCATCATCATTGTTCTGTTTTTTTTTTCTTTTCTTTTCGGCTCCATTCACTCACTCCAGTTCCCCTAAGCCGCCATTTCTTGTTCATGCCTCTAGACAACTATATGATACTACATAACTACTACATACACTAATAACACCCCCTTACCATGATTTTCCATATCCTCTTCAGTGCATGCATAAAATCTTTGCCGTTTCTGCAATATAGCACTTTGTTCATGTTAAATAGCGCTAGTCTCGCGTTCCTGGCAAGGATATGCATCCCATTCATATTTTCTTTAACCATAGCATTTCACCACCCCATGTTGATCATAATACTTTTATTGTCTTTGGTTTTTTCTATTCTTTATGTTGAGTATATGGAGAGGTAAAGGCTCAGCGGTTTACAGAGTATACGGCTTCTTTTGCCAGTGTGAATATATCTGACTAGAACGATGTTCCACCTAGATGACTTTCTCATCATATGCTAGAGTATAAAGAAAGTTCTCACCATTTTGATTCTCAACCCAATGACTTACCTGCATTGGTTCAAACTAGGGTGTCAAAGGATTAGAGTATTGTTGGTTGGTGGGATCTGTCTGATGGTATCGATGTTACGATCATGTATGATAGAAGGGGCAAGGCACCAGGACGAAGAAATATTTGAACCCTTAGATTTACAAAAATCAAATCGCTAAATAGAACTCGGAGCCACATAACTGTGGAAACTTCCAAAAAAAAAAAAAATGAAAAATAAAAACATCATCAACGCTGGGTATGGTGATATCACGTCTAGTATTTCGCAAAACAAACGGGGAGAAAAACACGTCTATTCCGGCTTTCCGGTCAATAGACCTTCGGAAAACTGCTTACTTCGTCTTCCTACAACTTCGACGGCCCAGGTGGCGATTTGGAATAGCCATCCACCAGACACAAGCACTCCGGACATAACATTTACCAGCCTGACCAGCAGTGCGAGAAGGCTTCCCCTTTCTTGGCTGACGACAAGAAGGATCGGCTCGATGTTATAACTGAAGAAGATCCCTGGGACAAGTCCACGCCCTCGTACATCGCGGATATGTGATGTGACTGCATATTGGTTGGTGAAGATGGTATTGGGATCCGAGGGGGAGATGCTGGTTGGGTCGGGTAAATAGTTGCTGTTTGGGTCG
This sequence comes from Arthroderma sp. MBC 929, assembly GCA_030789285.1. NCBI lineage: Eukaryota > Fungi > Ascomycota > Eurotiomycetes > Onygenales > Arthrodermataceae > Arthroderma > Arthroderma sp. MBC 929. The sequence goes on along the minus strand of JARJUX010000001.1, from coordinate 284,870 downwards.
ACAATGCCGGCTTTGGTATAGATTGTAGGGACAACTGAGAGGTAGTACTGATGCCTTAGGAGAGGTTCAGAGTTGGCAGATACGGTCTTATCTAGGGGGTTAAGTATAGAGGAATAATGTGGTCCAAACGAAAGTTCGGTGATGATATGGGTGAAATTGATCGCTGAAATTCAAACAACAGACATTAGCCCTCCGTTTTAAGCCACTTGATGGAGCGGGGAAGATTGTAGACAAGTATCTTACCATCAGTACTGACAGCTCCCCACTCGAAATAGCCATGGCCGCGTGGAGTGATGTGCAGATCACCACGGACTTTATTCCCTTCCAAACTCCCGTAGATACGGCAAGCATCCAGAGCTATCTTGCGCCGCAACTTCGGTCCCCGAGGGAACTTCTTCTTCCGGCTCCTTCTAACCTCGCCCAGAACATGTTCGACGTTCCGATCCTCTTCCTGTTCTGCCAGTCGATACGCATCTTCCTTGCTGAGGGTCTGATATTCATTGGCACCGCTCGAAGTGAGACGATTCACTTCGTTATCCCAGGCTTTCCAGCTGGTTTTCTCCTTGGTCAATAGCTCCCCAGCATGGGTGTGATCACCGGCCGCATCTTGTAAATTTATCCGAACATCATCGCATTCCATAGGGACGACTATATCGATGTTGAACTGCATTTCGCGAGAGACCCCTCTTTCAACGCTGAAATGGTGGTTTTCCGACCCGCGATACCATGTTAGCAGCTCGTTGGAGACGAGTCCTACACACAGTATTAGGACTATTATAGTCCATTGTCCTCCACGTCGGCTGGTCGAGGTATATGTAGATTTCGTCTTTGCTAATTGCGCAATGGGCGTCAGTAAATGCGAAAAGAAGTATAAGAGCAGCTTTTGGTTGGCGCATAGCCAACGGACCAGAGAAAATGAAACTTACGAAAGGCATCAAATGTCCTCAATGCCGATGCTGCTCCATCCTTTTCTCCAAAATTGTCCTCATTGAGGCCACGGTCCGCGAAGCCGTTCATCAGGCCCAGTTAGCACTGGATATGATTCTATCCAAACATGGGCTGACTGGTGTATTGGTACATGAAAGTAATGCGACAGCAAGGAAGCTTCCACGTTCACGGTCCTTTTTCACAGAAACCTTTTAGTCGCATTCAATGGCAACATGAAGAAGACAGCTCGTTCGATCGTACCTTCAGCCTTCGACCGCGGGCGCATCTTATCGAAGGATTAGTCAGCCTACGAAAAGGCCAGTTCGCAACATGGACCTGGCGCTATGCCTAACTAGGCTAGCCTACTCTCCATATCTTGTTGCTTCTTCACGCCTAAAAAGACCCTTACTGACCCTAACGATGGAGCCTGGAAGATGGCACGGAATTCATCGAGGTTTTGTTCGTATGTATATGAGAAAGTATGAGGGGTCATTCTGCGTCTACGCCTCCCCTTACTGTTATCTCTCTCTCCCAACCCGTGCAGCCCCCTTCAAGGGATAATCTAGAAATCATCAAACGGATCGGGTTTAGTACCATTGACATATATCATAACGCCCTCCGGGCCCAGAGCATCTTCGAAATGCCGTACGACATCCTCATCCGGGCGCCAGTCATCTACTCCCCATATCATTCTGCGCTTATCCACTGGTGCCACTTCTGCATGGCGCCCAGGCACACCTGGTGCATAGTAATACAAATTGAACACCCGTTTTAAAGGTTTGTTCACAAACGCGGGTTTCAACCCCCTCGTAGCTATTAGCTCAATGCTCTCTAGCGAGGGGGCATGGCTGATAACACGAGACAAGGCGATAAGAAGAGGTTTTATCGTTGCCGGGTTAGGAACAGAGCGAAATGTATTGGAAGCGTGCTTATCGAAGCGTCCTGCGGTTTTGGTGGAAACTCGGTTTTCGCCAGCGAATTCAGCATATGTCGCGATTCTTTCATCTGGGAGGAAATACCAGCTCCCACAAGTCGTAATCGAGGATAGTGTCACATCTATTTCTCTTAATTTCGGCCAAAACGGTGTGTTCGGCACAAGATCTACGCCATCGTAAGGCCAGAAAAACCCAGGTGAGATGCGGATGTCGGGATGGAGTGAGACCCGTGAGATTCCTGCTCGCTGGATCAACTTGTGCAGTTCGAGATTAAGAGGGTCTAGCTGTGAGTTGGCTGGTATCAGATTTGACGGATATGTGGTTTCGTCGACCAGCCGGCATGGGTAGGTTGAAAACGTGAACTCTTCCATAGAGCCAGTATAGGCAGAAAGGGCTTTTGCGATGCCTAGATACGAGACGTTAGGTTACGTATAATCTTGAGTGAAAGACAATCAGCAGCTGTGTCAGTTACCGGCGTAATGTCTCTTCTCAGTCTCAATGTCGATATAATAACTCCTTCCATCATAAGAAAACCAGCAGCTCCTCAAATCTCTAAGTTTGCTAACAACAAATGCCATCGAGACTGGGTCAAGGAAGCGTATACCAGACACTCGGTAGACCATGAACCTCGAGACACACGAGAGTACAGGCAGTTTTTCGTGGTCCGAGATCTTGAGATATCTGAAGAAATTGACGGGCGAGTGATCTCGTGAGATGTTAAGAACCAGACGTATCCCGGCACCGCGCTGGACACCTTCATCATCGTTAAAAGTCTCTAGGATCCTAAAAAACTTGTGTATCGAGTTAGAGAAGGTATGACAATCCGCCTCGTGATTCTTATGGAGATCCCCTCCTTTATGAAAAGGAGGGGAGGCGTTAAAAAAGATAGTTTTAACAAGCGCTTTGCGGTGGGATTCTGCCGGTCGAAAGATAGTTGCGAAAGTAGTCAAGTCTTCATTTTTTAGGCTGAAGCTCTTGAATTGTGGAGGCTCGATGGTTCTCTGCCAGCGACGAGAAACGGTTACATATTTCAAACGATGGTGTGGGGAGAGTTCAACCATATCGATAATAGAAGAGAGCAGCTCTTGTGGCAGACGCTCGATGGTGGCACCCATCGTTGGCATCGTTTCGTTGTACTGTCCTTTTCTTATTTTAGGTCGATGTGCGCAGCAAAACATGGTCTCCAATTCTGACAATCAGCACAGCTCTGTTCAAAGACTTGATAGTGTCGCGGATACGACAGTGGGTCACGGCAACAGCTACTGGGAAGAGTAACTATGGAAATACGATCAACTAGAACATCAACAAAATTGAGCTATATCAAACATCAGAGTGTATTGAGCAACGATCGATATTCAAACAATCACGTCCTTGCAATATATACATATATCTCAAGTGCTTGGGAAATGACTTTTCAGGTCAGCAGCTGGAGGAATAATCCCCTCTATCTCCAGGGTTCTAAATGTTCTTTCAAAAGATTCCCATGTATCCTCATAACCTGTCCATCCGAGCTTTCTAGCCTTGCTCATGCTACCAACGCACCCCCATTCCCGACCAAAAACGAAGGTCAAAAAGTCCCATGTGGCTTTATCCCAGACAGCCTGGTCCAAACCATACTTGGCCTTGACCTTGCTCCAGGCGTCTTTGACATCTGCTCGTTGTGCCCACTTCTGTGGGTCGATTGGGAGATCAAGGGTCGGAGGTCTACTGCTCACAGAGGTATTAGCGAGCCCGATGGCCCTCTCCTGCACGACAATTGGGTTCTTATTTTTAAGCTCCAAGCGGGTAGATTCAGCATGGAACGGTTTGACTGTGTCTGGATCAAACATGTTTTCAGGGACCTTACAGCCAAACCGCTCTGCCAATCGGGGCCACAGGTCTTGAAAAGTTTGAACGTCACCATTAAGGATGTTGAAGACATTGTTTCCGGCACCCGGCGTCTTTACAGCCCATAGACAGAACTGGGCGTGCAGATCGGCTGAGGTCCAGCAGTTTTGAACGAGATAATTCATTTGATTTCCGGGGTATATGAGCTGCGAGTTGGGAAGGGCCTTGCTGATGGAGCAGTAGAGTGCTAGTGCAGTCGCTTCGTTCATGAAGTTAGATTTAGCATAGCCGATCACGTCGTTTGGAAGGGTACAGATCCATTCCCAGTTTCCTCGGGCTGATGCCTCCTCAAGAATGTGCTGCTGGGTATAGTAGAAGTTGGGCGGCCAGGTGGTATTGCCCAAGTTGCCCTCAAGGCGAGGGTCGGTTTCGAGAAGTGGCTGCTTTGTCCGGCCCAGATGAACACCGTAGTGCTTGAAACCACAGGTGAGAACGAGCCGCTTGAGCTGCTTGATTGCGCCGGTTATCTCGAGAGCGCAGATGAAGTTATTGAGCAATGCCCCATTGACATGTGCAGCCTCTCCCTCATCTGGTTTAGCAAGATAGGCACAGAAGAAGATATAGTCGGCGGAAATTCCGGTGAGAGACTTCGCCATCCCTTGAGCGGATTCCTGGAGGTCAAGAGTGGAATGCTTAATTCTAGGATTGTGGTCCCCGGCCTGGCGGCGGGAGAGGGTGTAGATCTTGGTGTAACTCTCATCTTTGAGAGGGTGGCGTACCACTGCGTTTCCGGTAATACCTATTCGCGTGATGAGTATGCGCTCTACGATTGTCCTCAAGAGTGTATTGCGGCGGCCTCACCGGTTGCACCAGTGCCGATGGCAGTAGGCATGCTAATGGGAATTTGAGAATCGCAGACTCAAATGGTGTCGTGGATTTAGTTCGTCAATGGCTTTTGCTTTGATGGCTCTGGCTTCATATCAATCTGAGATTAGAAACAAAGTCCTCCTTTGACGCTCTTCATACATAGTACAAGCTGCGTGACGGTGACATCATTTGCTATTTCGACCCACCAGGTCTCGCCACTAGATAGCCCAGCTCTGAAAACCCGTAAGACGGGTTGTTTATCCCAGTATACGAAAAATAAGCATTGAAAGGGGCATTCCATCATGTAATACCCCCCGAAGAAAATATGGAGTGACGAGCCATCGCTTCGAACTCAACATGAGCCGCTGAAGAAGCGTTTAAGCTATTTCTTGGCAAGGTTGGATCCCGTGCGGCTTGTGGAGACGAGCCGCACTTTATATTGGGACTGATCGATACTACAGATACTACTTGGGATTTGGGGACAATAAAATACGAGAAAAGATCTCATAGATTCAGTCGAATCGCTCATCTTAACTTGGATTAACTTGCGCTATATCACCCCCTTGCCTCACATTCAATAGAAACGGCCTCCAGTTATCCCAACCCCCGTTTGCTAGTAAGTCTGATAAAAGGCTCGAGATATCCCCATAATCGCTTTCAAACTGGCTGGAGTTAGTCGAGTCTATAACCACTGTTTGAGAGAGTCACTCACATTGTCTCTCTCGAATCTGAGGCGGCCAGCTCTGATTCAACAGCTCAGCATCCATCCTTCTGCGGTGATCCCGGTGCTAGCAAAAGCAAAAGGCTCTTCCGGTCCCAAACTTTCCTTTCACTTCATTCCTGCAGCAGCCATGTGTGCAAGGCTAGACAGTGTCCATTTGCCCACAGAATTGCATACGACGATTTGATCTTGCTCTGCTGGCGAGTCTGAAATGACACACTTGTTGGCGCCTGGTGGGCATCGTAGGGTTGCCATCGGTAGAGTGACGCTAATCAGGCACATTGCCGATATAACAAATAAAGGTAGCTTGAATTGCATTTTTAACAGTGGCAAATGATGCGGCTGCGGGGGAGTTTGGTTTGAGGGAGGCTAGGTATAAGCCAAGTCGGTTTGGCTGTCCGGAAGCTTTGGGTACTTGAATCGGGAGCTCAAGTATAGGAAGTAAGAAGGAAAAGGGAGAGCGATAGAGCACTTTTTATATCAGCCACGATGGTCCATAAGTGGTCAAGAGGAATAAGGTGAATCCCGTCATTCACTACATTGAAGTTTGTCATTCAACGCGAGGCTGCATATGCATTCTTTTAGTTTGTTCAGAATGCATATCACTGTTTCTGTGATTAGCTGCTTTCATAGCCTATTTTCTTTGTTTGCATTGGCTCCTATGCACCAACTATCCTATATTCACTTTTCCATAGGTGCATATGACAAGCCACTGCCAAACTTAGGCCTGCAGATAAATCATGCCCACTGCTTGCAGCCAGTTACCGCTCCCAGGACAGATGACTGAAAACCAGGCCCAGAGATGGAGGCGCCGAATATTGTTACAGTGGACATTTATCGAGACCCGAGTTGAGGAAGGTATCGCTCATATTCCTTTCTTGTTTGGAGCACAACATAGGTAATATTTATGATTGGGGGTATATTGCATGGTTATTTGCCTGAAGTAAAGTGCACTCTGTGGTTCGGCTTTTCATAGAGTTCTCCTAATTCCTTTCCGTATGCTCAATTTGTCTGACTGCTCTTTAATGATTTTCGAATTAGCGTCTGATGAATACTCATGACAAGTGTTATGAGAGCTTACTTGGCTTATTTTCGCCGATTGGGCTTTAGCAATTTCGTCCTCAATCTCCAAGATAAGTATGCTAGGTAGCTCGGCAACGTGTTTACTGGCATCGATGACGCTCATGATTTTGTCGCTTGTCTCTAAGTATTTGCTTCGAAACGACGCCCACAGTGTGGGACTGGAGGTTGGCCGAGGATAAAAAGGGTCATTTCTAATGAATGCCCTGACTGCCTGCTTAACTCCTTGTGTGTCGAATGAAATTGGCTGACAGCAGTCAAAATCCAAAATCCACATTGTGTGGCCTCCGAGGACGTTATGCATTGCCACTGAATCGCTGTTTCGCGGGGGCGCAAGGACAAACTCGACATCGTTTGCGTCCATCTTCCCTAACCAATGCATTATGGCGAGAGCTTCTGCCATTATTTCCGAATATGCCACCATGTCGTTATCCGGTATTCCCAGGTCCTCCATTTGATCAATATGTAGTAGAAAATTCCGGAGGGAGAATGCTTTGAATCGAGATTCCTTGAAATGGAGTCGACGCCGGCCGAGATATGGTCGTATCATGCAATCTCGGTCTATCACGCTGGATTTGATTTTGGGCGCAAGGGGAGGTGGGCAATATTGATCAATAAGCAGCTCCCTCGTGGTTTCGCCGAAAGCTGGAATCCGCTCAGAACAAAGGGTATTGCATGGCAGATAACTGTCAGGAAACTGCTTTAAATTCTCGTGCCACCATGGCTCGTTGCTTGGGGTGATGAACTTCTTCAGCTCAGGAATGGAAATTTGAGGTTGGCTGTGAGTGAGCGAGTAGAAGCGGTCCATCGCCTTGCAAAGAATTCTATGCATATCGAAATCGTTCTGAAGCGACCTTCCAGGACCCCCATCTTCTCGCTTGAAGGCAGATCCGTATTCGCGGTGACATTCTGAATTTGGTGTCCAGACACTACCGCAGTGACCAGCTCCTAGACGCCGGAAGGAATTTTCAGCTTTGTAGTTCATAGTAAAACAAATGCAATGTAAATGTGTTTTACATTCTGTATTGTGTTTTTGATTGGATAATAGTAATATCGAATGATTTCTGTGCTAGGCAGTCTATGTTTATACCTGCGTCGATAGGGCATCGTGACAGTTCTGACTCACGGTGGATAGTTCCTGTTGGCCAACATATATAAGTCGAAACTATCCGAGCAAGAAATAGGGAGTGGTCGATCTATATAAAATTGGCTCATGAGTCAGTTTAAGCTTAAAAATGGCTAAAGTGACGACAACCTACCTATCGGTTCATGGTCAAAGAGAGAGAATAATCACACCCGGGCTTTTTTAATCGCCAATACTCAAGATATCGAGAGATGTAATACTTCATTGCAAAGCGACGTTCGAGAAACCAAGAGCTGACTACTGCACTACTTGGAAGTGAACCAAAGGTGGTAGCGAGCTCCAAACAACGGGTTCCATTCCAACAAGAATGCACAATTGATACCTATTCCTTTATTAAATCTAAACGGCATATTTATGTAGTCTAACATGGAGCCTGTTTTGCTGGAAACCGCCGATATAAAAGGTTTCTGTATGCTCACGAGGATCCGAGATATGACCTTAACTAAGAGGGCGATTTAGTGGGATTAACATGCACGAGAGCCACCGAGAAAGACTCTTGAATAGTCCGATTGATCGAAAGCCCACAAATTCCTAAGATCAGTGAGTAACTGTTGGCAACAGTTTCTTCATCTCCGTGTTGGACGCCCAGGCTGAACAGGTCGCGTCATCCACAAGCCGGCCCAACCTTGGCACAGATTCCCTTGGTGAAGAGCTTTCTCTCATCATCGGTACTTGCCACTACTCAGCATTGAGCGATGGCTGTTCTCGCTTGTGAGACCAACGTGTGACATCACAAATGCTCTCGCTGTTAAACCCATGGTCTTTTTGAACCGCGTTTTTGTGCACTTGGGGCCACATGCGACGCGAGGATGCCAGGGGGAAATCCTACGACGGAGCCAACCAATAAAAACTCCACAATATCCTGAAGCTGCATGAACTCGTCGCTAGCGCCATCCGCAGCCGAACATCATGCAGCATGCAGAACCCAGGCTGTGTTTTGTGCTGGCGAGCCGCATGGGGGTGGGAACGGGAGATAAACATGGACGCGGCTCTCACCAAGAGGAACCCGGCTTCTGAACGATCCAACTTTACTTATTCGTACCGATTTTCACTTCGGCAACCTCGCACCTGCGACTGAATTGAGGTTGTATCGTTGTATCTCCTACATCAGCTTAGCCTCTTTGACCAAGGAATATTCCGTCGCCTGTCCGATGACCGCTCCTCTTCTCAGACTATGGAGTATCCTCTTTCTGCTTCTTCTCGCGTGTCGAGCATGGGCTGCAGAAGAAGAAAAGGAAAAGGAAGAGGAGGGCGGCGGGGGTGGTGACTTTGTGGATAATCTTGTTTCTGACCTTGGACCGTTTGTCACCCCCTTCTGATGTGTTTTGTGTAAGACTCGCTAAGGAAGATGCAGATTGTTGACTCTCTTCGGTGAACGCTTCGCCCAGCAATTTTTAGCCGAGTCATTCACATGGCTGGATCATATTGGTAAGTAGAGCTTCTTGGTGGCTCATATGTTTTATGTGCGTGTCCTGATAAAATCGCAGTTTTTTCCATGGCGCCCCTTGGGATTATTACTGCCCTCATAGGCGCCATTCGTGTTGGCGGTCCTACTTGGCTCAAAGCCCTGATTGGACGCGCAAGAGAAAACATAGCTGAGGCAGAAATGGAATTTATGTCTTCAACTTCAGAAGAAGTGTGCGAGCTATACAACGGCAGCTCTATCGTGCGCACCATGGGGCGCCCTACTGTCAAACAAATCATATACCTAGAATCTCTAAAAGACAAGAAAACTTTCGGGCTATACACATTGGAGAGTCCCGAGTCGCCATTCAAGGGGAAAAGTAAAGTCTATTTCAATATTTGCTATTATATATATTCTGTTACTTACGAACGGCCTAGAACTACCTCAGCCATATATATCGCGCTTCAAATCTGCTAAGGCCTCCGATGTTGAGGTAGCGCCAGAGAAAACTGTCTATGCCAATGACGACGGTGAACTCAATGAACAAGCCCCAAATATTTCCCTCAACCTTCACGGTTTGGGTAAGCCGGAAGAGCTTGCGTTTTACGCTGTGGTTGGGGTTGTGCTGCAAATAAGCGTCCTTATACTTGCTGGTATCATCAACTACCATTCTTTTATGACTAATAAGTTCGGAGACCCTGATTCTCCCTCTGGGTATCCCTTGCAGGCGATCGGGACCATCCTCTTAGCAATTGGCATGGTCATATGCTCAGTGGTCATCGAGGAAAGCACATTCGAGATGACGTGGCGTGTTGACCAGAAAAAGAAAGAAAACGCATGTGGAAGTGATCCAGTAGATCCAAAAACGCAGGAAACTCCTGAGGACATGTACCTGTTCTGGCTTCAGAGGAAGCATTTTGCTGCTGATCACAGCTTTGATGCCTATCTGCTTGCGCCAGAGAAGCCAAATGTCGAGGTACTTACGTCCCGACGGTATGGTAGCGACCATCTAAACGCCAGCGAAAGTAAATCTAATGCAAGATTGAAGATATATTTATCTAATTTGACTGTTTTTGGAAACGCGTGTGGGCTCGTGGGATTTATCTTGCAGTTTCAAGGCTTCCGTTTATCACACTGGCTGGGATCGTTATTTCAGTTAATAGCCGTCGCGGTCATGACGGTACTGAGGGCATTGGCTAGGCGAGGCCTTACAGCCACACCTCAAGTCCTAGAGCTACCCGACGAATATGAGTTGGACTACACAGCGCTTCGAATAGCTGATGATCCAGACTTTATTAAAAACATCGGAAAAGCGGGCCCAGACACTGACAGAGACGACGACAATTCCGGTAGTGGAAAGGATGTATACTGGCGTATTAGCACATCAGGGAGTGACATTCCTCACTACGCGGAAAGCTGCTCTCTGAAATCTTTAGATGGAGGCCGCGCCCCAGATAACCTAGCCCAGAGGGCATTGGAAATTCGAAAACGACTTGGGGAGCTTACAAAATGGACGAGCGCTTTTGCCGAAGAAGCCATTATCATTGCCAAGTCGATCGAAGTGGTGATGGAAAAGCTCGTGGAGTTTAACGAAGACGAGTTTTATTGGCAGTTGAGGGTTGACCATAACATAGCTTGCGGTACAGCGACATCCAAACAGACTTCAGACGTAGTCAAGTTTAAGGCCAAGAGAGTCAAAGTGGATGGTAGCCAAAAAGGAAAATGGGAAGTTGATTCGACTGAAATTGAAGCCGCGCTTTCACTATGGAATTACGGTATTTGGAAGAAGCATCAGAACCAGAAAATCTCTCCTAGGCTAAAAGGCACCCAGGACTGGCTAAGAGAAGTTAAGAATGAGTTGTTTGGAACTTGCTATCGTGTCGTCTGTGAAGAGACGGAGGCTTCCAAGCAAGACCTAAAGTGGTGGGTTCGTGAATTACCTCTCCAGATTGAAGATCAATCACAACAACACGCTTCCGATAATGTATTTTGGTGGGGATTTGACGGGGGCCAGATGGATGGCCGGCCGGGAGCCACTGGTTCTCCTGACAACGAAAAGCGAAAAAGCAGCGGCAGCCAAGCTGGCACAATACGGACGAGTTTCAAAAGATTTGCTGTCAGCAGTTCATGGAAACAGTCCCTGGGAAACCACGTATTCTCTGGGTTCATGTGGGGGATCGCCGAATTTATACAAGCTGGCAAATTTGCAGGTACCCGCGTGTCTCCAAATTCGTTCGATCTTGATCTGCCGGACACTTGGGATACAATAGAACTGGAGAACGGCAAGCTATCCGAAGTGCTGAGAGAAATTGAAAATATTGGATTAGGCTCCCCTGATCAGATATCCTTGAGCGTTATACCTCCATTGGCCGCCCGAAATAAGCTCCCCAATGAAGCGGTTGTCAATTTTGTACACCAAAAGGTGCTTGATTACGAGGCTAAGCACCGCTGGAACAAAGCCTCACGAGCATATCTTAAACTCCTAGAGATGAGTGAAGAGAGAGGGGCAACCGACAAATTCGCTTTTAGAGCCGTCGTTGTGACAATAGAATTCTTATTTCGTATGATATCCGAGCCCGTCGCCGATGATTCGGATATAGAAGGGGACTGGAAGAGAATTCCGGACTTAAAATCCATGATAATGGATAAACTGGCTCATGCAAAGCTTTTGAATCACGTCACAAGGCTCAATGGCCTCTATGCCGGCCAACGCAAGGAACTCCTTCTTGAGGAGTTATTCGCTGGTAATATTCCCAGCGGCGATTTTGAGAAAACGTACGACTACGAGGATTTCACCGATGTTTTTGGTTGGAATAGAATTCAGCGAAAGCATATTGAGATAATTGTGATGTGCAGTTCGACGGAATACCGAACATGGGAAGAAGTCGTCGATCACGTTAGTGTGCCTGATATCGAAGATTGGCGACTTGATATGAACCATACCGATATTCTGGGGATTACGCCCCTGCGCCATCTTATCGAAGAACGCTCCTTCACCCTTCCGATGTGGTGGGACCTTATTCAAAAGGGGCGGCCCAAGCTTGAAGTAAAAGCAAGAGATGGAATAACTGTCCTTCATGTCGCTGCAAAACTGGGTCGCTCGGGCGTTGTAGAAGTTTTGATGCGACTGGTTGGGAGACCAGATATTCCAGACAATGCTGGGCGGACAGCGATGCACCTGGCAGCATGGGTTGGCTCCAACGGAGTTGCCAACACTCTCATTGCGAAATATACAGATTTGATGAGGCGAGACATGGATGGTCGGACAGCGCTGCATTTTTCAGCCTGGAGAGGTCAGCGATTCATCTCATATTCAATTTTAGAAAACAATAAAGCGGTACTGGACATAAGGGATAATGATGGCAGAACTGCACTACACTTCGCTGCGGAGAGTGGAGATGAAATTACAGTGGAACGAATGCTTAAAATAAATAGAGATATCCTGGGCGCAAAAGATAGGAACGGCAAAACAGCGATGCATCTAGCAGCTGCCAACGAGCACCATGGTATCGTCAGCCTATTGATGAAGGCTGATGCTAAGTCAGAAACGGCCGAGGGTAAAGTTGGAGAAGCTTCTCAAAACCTCAGTGCTAAATCCACCCACCAGGAGATTGGTGGTGCTTCAGCCAAAGGTGGTAAAGAGGCGCGGGATCTGAGAGATGATCAAGGGAGGACACCTCTCCACATTGCAGCATTGGAAGGAGATCATCTTTCTGTGCGGGCAATGCTTGAGCAGCCAGATATGGAGTTGGATATAAAAGACAACCTGGGACAAACACCACTGTCTCTAGCATGCAGAGAGAGCCATGCCGAAGTGGTAAAGGTGATGGCAGAGCATGAGCTAGCGCGACGAGCTGCAAATAACGGAAGCAGCGGTGACCCAGCGGACCAAAGGCGAATAGATTTCAATAACAAAGATAAACGTGGCAACACGCCATTATCGAATGCAGTATGGCATGGCAAGCTGGATGTGTGTAAAGCGCTCCTTGATACCCAACTAATCGACGTCAACTTCCGTACACACTCTAAACTCCCAGCTCTCGAGTTTTGCGCGATAAATGGGAGAAGTGCAAAGATTGTAGAGCTTCTGATCGGCGCAAAAGGAGCTGATGTTAACCTGGAGAATGACTATGGCGATACCCCCTTGACTTCAGCGCTAGCGAGGGGCCACGAGCATGTCGCCCAGGCCCTGCTGGCAGCAGACAACATCAATATCCACCATCGTAACGGTATCGGCGCTACGCCGCTGCTGTTGGCTACAAATATGGGGAATTGGGAGGCGGCAAAGACTTTAATCGCAAAAGGAGCGGATGTTGACATCATGGATGATAATTGCTCAACTGCTCTCATGTACACAATCCAATGGGGCAATTATGAAGTTGCAAAACTTTTGGTTCAGGCGGGCTCGAGTCTCACCGCTCAAAACCCAGAAGATGAGACGCCGCTAAGTTTAGCGGCGAGTAAGGGAATGACGGAGGTACTTCAACTGATGCTAGATAAGGGGGTAGACGTCGATTTTAAGATTGATGGAATGACGCCGTTATGCTCCGCTGCAATCGCTGGACAGGCAGAATGCGTGAAATGCCTAATTGACGCTGGCGCAGATCCATCACGACTCGACGACGGCGGTCAACCCTCCTTTATCTATGCCGTCCATGGAGGGAGTGTAGATGTCGTAGAGCTATTCCTAAAGCACGGCGCCGGCGTCAATCAGGCCACCGTCGAAGGGCAAACCTCACTCTTCTATGCTATCAAGGGGAAAAATGTTGAGATGGTGAAATTCTTGTTAGACTCCGGTGCGGATCCAAATATACCGGATATCGACGATGGATGGACTCCTCTCTTCTGCGCAGTTATGTACAGAGATTTTGAAAGCGCCGAATTACTGGTTAAGAGCGGAGCAGATGTGACTTTTAAGGCAAGCAATGGAAAAACAGCGCTTGAATTTTCCGACGCCGAAGATCTCTTGGATGAAGAACGATGGAGTAAATTGTTCGAACCTCTTGTTAAGTCCTAGCACAAGGGAGCTGGCTGCTGGATAGGATGACGCTGATAGCTACCACGAATATATATAAACGCATTGAATGTCACCGAATAACTATATATCTAAATCAACACTTTATTTCATTGTCTTTCTAGCTACCCAAAATTGCGCGTTATAAGCGTTTCTACTTAAAGACTTTTCACTCAAGCCATAACGCACTTCTTTCCCTCTTATTGCCCTCCCGTCCAAAGTGATGTCACCGCACAATGGGTCGGTATCAAGAAACTCAAACCCCATATTTTCAGATAGCTGGACTATCTCGTCCAGGGATAATTGCAAAAACGGCGCTGTGCCATATAATAAGGGGCCGAGATTGATCCACTTCCCACCCCCTTCTTTGCCTTTCAGTAGACGATATATCATCTCAAGGTAGCTGAGCAAATTACGCGCTGTATCTATAAAGAAGAGTGTAACAACTGCGTCATAACTGCCGGGTGGGATGTCTTTGAAAACGGCGGTAAAGTCACCTTCGATGTGAAGCACAGATGAGGAGGCGGCAGCAGGCGAGACGTCAGGAATTGATACCGCACGCAAGAGATCGTCGGTTGTCGCTTGGTGTGACCACCAGTCAATAAATGGATGAAAGCTTGTCGAGTTTGGACGATGCAAAGTCTCGATGTAGCGGTATGCTATGTTCATGAACGATGACCATTCGTTGGTCGTCACCTCAAACCCTGGAATGAACTTAATATTAGAACGGCTTATTTAGACAAACAATCGAACTACTTGAGCAGTTTCTTTATGGAGGGCTGTGGTTACCTCCAAGGTTTGCTATATCATGGGCCAGCCTCCCAAGTCCAGAGCCTGGAACTAGTATGCGAATGGGGCTCTCAACAGAACGGGATGGAAATGCTTCCTCGAGAGCTTTCAAAACGCAGGGAAACGCGGCGTCACGTTCACCCAGCCCTTCCTCCGCCCAGTCTCTGACAAAGTGCTTCAGTGCTTGTGATGTACTCGTTTTGTCAGCCTTTTTTCCACCACCTTCGGCTTCTTTGACAAATTGCTCGAGTTCATCCCATTCAATGCCATAGAACTCTAGCGCATTGGCTAAGATGTCTTGTGCAAGCCCGTTGTTCTTTTTGAAAAGCTGCTCGACAGTGTCTAGTTTCGAAGTATATCGGACTGAGGACTCGATGAACTATCATTCCCATGAGCTTACGCTGGTATATCAAAAGACAATTCATGGTGCCCAAAAGGTGTCTACTTACTGATCGCTGCTTGTTCGGGATATTCTTATATAAACTCCTCCATCTCTGAAGTTCGGCCAGATTTCTATCTTCATAGCGGTAGAAACCGTGCAGGGCAGTCAAGAGGCGGTGACGTGGATGATGCGAATCCCACTTTCCGTTGCCGGTTCTTCTCAGGCGATGTAGTAGACGAGTTTTCTCGTCCTCTTGCCTTGTCGTAACTTGCTGCCCATCCTTCAGCACGGTTCTTCCAGTTGCATCTCCTTTTATCTGACTCTGGGGAGGGCCTTTGTTCGTTTTTAGGGCGGTTGCAATCAGGCTAGCGAGTGGTAGTATGCTGGCGGTGCCTGACAGCAATTCAGTTCCGGCACGGAGCGCAGATTTGTCAATGGAAAACAAAGCAGCAGAGAATATCGTCAACAAAAGAGTCAGGAAGAAGAGAGGATGTGGTCGTGACATCGCTAATCGGTCAATACGTCTTGTTGCGCGGATCTCGAGAGTGAAATGATAATATATCTATTCAATGAGGCTATAAAAAAGCCACTCCCGTGCCGCTACCTTCTGCTGACATGCATGCTTTGGGGCCGAATAGAAATCCCCTCATTGGCCTCTCTTCTAGTCGAGCCCTTGGTAGCCTACCAACAAGGTCCTTGAGCCAAAAATGTCACGCTAGAAGAACCGCTGGAAGAGCTACCACGCGGGAGGATAGCGTTACATGCCGTCAATAACGTGCTTGAGTCTTTGCCAACCCCCGAAAGTAGGGAAGTCCAACCAGAACAGTAGGAAAGGATGCAAATACGAAGGACCTTGGGAGCAAACTGGGGTGTTGATGTGGATAGCACGTACGTCCATGTTAACAAGGCCGTTCTTGTATCGAACTGGACGATATCTTAACTTGTCGATTGGTATTCTTGAGTGTTGTTTCTCACAAGCTGGTTGACTTGACATAGGAAGAACTTTTATATCAGAAGCCGACCGTCGAAGCGGAGGAAAGAAGAAGGGCGGAGCGGACGAAGGAGGTGACCGCGGAGGGTACCTTGGTGGATGCCAAGACATTTCCTCTCCGCCTAGCCAAACATCACGATTTCCCGCCCGTCTCCATCTACCCTGCGAGCAAAACGAAGGCTTTCTCTCTATCAGAAAGCCTTGGGCAGACTGGCTGGATGTAAGCATGCAAGCAATGCTAGTAAGGGCAGCATCTAGGTGGAGATACCTCGATCCTGAGACGGAAAAACACACGAAGAGGGAGAAAAAGTTAATCTCCATGCATCAACCTGTCCGTTTCTAGAGCCTCCCGGAAATGAGGTATAAGGACCCGGGTAAATAAGAGCCTGGCTCTTACTTTGTGCCCGTCTTGAAGGGTATATATAGGAGGTACATGCGCCTCGCCTGTCTACTCCCCCTGAGTGACCTGTCTCTCAGCGCCCAAGTAGAAGCATTCGACCCAGTATTCGCAGCACATCAAGGCCTCAGTACTATACCTGAAAATGCGGTTTCCCGGATATACCCTCCTAGCCGCCCTGGCCCTTTCCGCCTGTGCGACTGTCTTTGCTCAAGAAACTCTACCTCCGTCGCCCACCGCGTCAGTCGGCTGCGAGCCACATGGCGATCACTGGTTAGTTCTACCTTATCCCATCTAGCCTTGAGCCGTCATGTATACTGTTCATAGCTTATGTTCTAATGAACACGGTTCCAGGCACTGTGAAGGCCCTGTTGAAACGTCAGATTCCGATGGCACGGCCACGGCCACTGCCACAACCAGCGCGGACCAAAGCCAGGTGACCCCGACCGAACCCAGTCCCACCGAGTCTGCTGGCTGTGAACCTCATGGCGATCACTGGCATTGCGAAGGGCCGGCCGAAACATCCACTGGAGGTGATCATGACCATGATCATGAAGACTCTTCTGCAACCGAGACTCCAACTATGCCCAGTCCAACGGAATCTGCTGGGTGTGAACCGCACGGTGACCACTGGCATTGCGACGGACCAGCTGAGACTTCTGCCGGAGATGATCATGATCATGAAGAAGACTCTTCTGCAACCGAGACTCCAACCATGCCTAGCCCCACTGAGTCGACTGGCTGCGAACCGCATGGAGATCACTGGCATTGCGATGGCCCGGTAGAAACAGGAACTGGGGATAGCCCAGAGAATAGTAAGTCATCCTATCTGAAAACATCACTATTAGCGTAACTGGTTCTAACTTTCATATGCAGACTCTGCTGGTCATATTCGTTCTGATATCAAGATGTACGCTGGCATTGCTGCTGTTGTCGCTGCTGCATGCTTTGTTTGAGACCAAGAGGGTTCGAAGTGGTAGGAGATATATATCCATCAAGTACCACGGGAGAAAAAGTAATAAGATTATTGTGTTTATCATTGATTTAGTCTTAATATCTGATTTCTGAATGCTTGTGTCAGTTGGTATCCTGGAATCTTTAGCTGTACCATGGCTGGACTTACAGGGAAATTGTCGTTCTTATCATCCGAAAAATATACTTTCATAAATATACCATCCATAGAAATACATCCATATGCTAACCAACGGCCCTGCCAAAGAGTTAATCTCGAAAGGAAGTAAAGAATCTGACTGACGCATCTTCAAGCCTCAAAAATCTGCCCGAGCCCTACACCAGACCCCTGAGCACTATACCTGCACTCCACAAGGTCCAACCTCCATCCCTTCCAATCTTTCAATTTCCCCTTGATTTCTCGCGCCCATTCAACTCGCTTCCTCGCCTCTTCTTCAGCCTGCGCCGCGGCAAAGGCGCCCTCATCGAAACCGCCGTCATCGTCCAAGAAGCCATCATCGCCGTCGAAATGGGATGTTTGCTCGAGACTCCTGCGGCTACTGCCCGCTTGAGGACCAGAAGTAAATGCAGCGATTCCGCTGGAAATAACCGTCGCCAGGGACGAGTGTTGCTGCGGCTTTTGCGCCAGGCTTCGTCGGCGCGAGCGGTCGTACCCGCTCGATAGGCCGCCTGATAAATCGACGTCATCAAATGTACTAGATGCACCGAGGTTAGGAGGTAGGGCATCAGAGTCAGCCCCTTCCTCGCCTTGGGATTCAGTAAGCTCTCGCTTCTTTTCTTTCCAGATACCGCGGCGGAGGTCGAAGTTCTCTCCTTCCAGCTCTCGCACCCTGCGCTCAAGTCGGGTTCGTTCTTCATCTTCAAGCTCATCTAGGCCCTCGTCACCACCGTCGCCTGCAGCTTCTCGCTTTCGAGCCCTCTCTCTTTCTTCCCGCAGTCGTAGATTCTCGTTTTCGACGGTGACGAGTTTTCTGCGCAGTACTGCCACGTCCTTTTCAAATTTATCCCGCTCACGAAGACGGGTTTGATTCCTAGATTCAGCTTCCTTGTGTAGATTGCTGAGAGCCTGGAGCTTCTTCTCCAACAATTCAGCCTTCTTATCCGCCTCTGCTCGTGCAGTCTCTACTTCCTGAAGTTGTCTTTCCAGGCTCTTGATCAAGGTTTCAGTAGATGTCTTGTCCACGCCTTCTTTCACTGCCTTTTCCGCCGCACGGGTAAGTGCCTGCTTGGTATCTGCGAGCTCACGCTGGGCTTTTTCTAGAGAGTTTTCGGTACGCGCTAGCTTTTCTTCTAATGCAGTAGTTTGTTCCTGATGTGTCGAGGAGTCGGTTGATCTCGAATTCAGCTCTGCTCGTAAATTCGAGATTTCAAGCTCCATGCTTTCAATCGTAGCAGATTTGGCGTCAAGCTGGCTTTGAAGTGCAGATGGAGGGGACTCCGAGCTAGACGGTACAGCCATACTATTCGACGATCGATGTGATCTAGTCTGTAGATGTGAGTTCTGCCTTTGCAAAGCCGTAATTTCGGATTTCTACCCATTATCCACGGTTAGAATAGCTGAACGTCCAGGTCGTAGTGTAGCCCACTCGCTCCAATGGATGCGCAAACTTACAAGTTTCTCAACCTCCTCTGCCTGCTTCTCGGCCTTTTCAAGCCTTTCCTTCAGCTCGACAGTTTCACCACTGGCTTCCCGCAAGTCATCCAGCTGTTCCTCTGAACGCTTCCACTTTGTGCTTGCTGTTTCCAGCTCCTTCTCTAGCCGCTTATTATCCTTCTCCAACTCTTCCAGCCTAATCGCCTGTTTCCTGAAGACCTCTGGAGCCGTGCTTCCATCAGGACTAAGCGGGGGAAGTGGTGGTGATTTGATATCCGGCTGCAAACCACCTGATTGACGGAAAGACGAAGAGCGCAAGTTTGACTGTACAGATATCGAAGGCTGGCGACCATGGGTCTTTGGAGGATGTAGCGAGTCATTACCATCTGACACGGCTTCTGGTTTCTTTTGCTGCTCTTCGGATTCTGCGGTTTCAGCCGTAGTTGCTTCTTCATCTTCCTTCGGTGATTCTTCTTTAGACGGTTCTTCCTTGGAGGGTTGAGCAGCTTCTGTCGATTCTTCTTGAGCTTGTTCCTCCTTGCCTTCTTCCTCTTCGTTCTTCTTCTCTTCTGCTGCCGGCGTTTCTACATCTTGCGTCTCCTCGGGTGGGGGTGCAGCTTCCGCGGCCTCTGTAGCTTGCTTGCTAGACTCTCCACCACCCTTCTTTTTGCCGCCTTTCTTTGCCTTTTGTTTCTGAAGTTGCGCTACCTATAAAGAAGAATATTAGCTATTACTCCGCCTCAAAGGACCCCGTGCAGCCCATAGATACACTGCGTGGCATTCAGATTGGATGAAAGATTCCCCTTACTCACCCGTTTTTTGGCAGCAGCTAGTTTCTCTGCTCTAGCCTTCTCCTCGGCATCCGCCATTATTTCTGCAATTGACGGTATAAATCTAATGTGCTAGTGGGGAAGCAGTGATTCTACTTCGCGATGCCCTCATTACCACCAGCTAAGCTGGCATCAACCCGCGATCCACGTCTATTGGCCACGTGAGATTACGTCATCTCACCAGGATATCATGTGACTTTTTAAAAGAATTGGCTTGATTGCTGCGAGTAAAAGAAGGGCCCGAAACGGCTAATATTACATTCTGGGGTGTGGTTATAGCGAAAATAAGGAGCCCGGATGGGATTAGAACATAACCTGAAATAAACTAGAAGGTTGATACAGAAAACCATGCTCGAAACATTGAAAAACACATGAACAAAGCAAAAGGTAAAAGACCCCGAACTCCTCCCCATGGATCCCACCAACCGACCAACTCACTCGCACTAGGAGAACGGGAAAAAGGGACATCACTTGAAAGAAACAAAAATCGTCGCAAGGCGCACCGCGCGGGTATTTGCCTCAACACTCGTTGAAGAAATGTGTTGAACCCTACCAATATAGCGCCCAGCCAGCCGTAAAATTAAACTGTAAAATGTCGAGATTCGTGACGAATGAAAAAGAAATTCAAAGGCGATTAAAAAAAGAGTACTATCGAGTAACAGGAGAGGAGAGAAGGAAAGGAGGGGAGAAGGTTAAACTTCCATCTGGTCGGCGATCTCCTCGCTTACAGCACGAACGGTAGCTTTGCTTGTTGAACGCGAATGTTGGTCTTCGTCGCTCAATATATAGTTGTCAAAGTCGTCCACAACAGGCCTGGAAGGTTTTGATGGCTGATTGTCGATGTCCAACGTCTCATCGCCACTGAATTCGTCCAGGCTGATTGAAGTGTCTGAACCAAACCAAAATTTCGCCCGCTTACTGGCGCCATTGTCAGGAGTGAAATAGTCATCGTCGACATTCCTCTTGCCCGGCAGTGGAGTCATGGTACCATCGTATGGTAATTGGCTGAGTACACTGATGCCACGGAGGTGCAGGTAGCAAACACGCTTTCTGACTTTGTTGAAGAAGAAGTAGTTTAGGCTCCATATGGTGCCTTCCTCCCCGTCATCAGGGTCTTCTTCTGGTGCATAGCAGTAGATGCTGCACTCTTTAAGTGACATCTGGGTGTCAATAATTTTCCACATTCGCGGACCCCAGGAGTGGATGGTTGTGGATGTGTGGGGCCCTGAGGAGGAGGTCGGGGTTGGCGGAGTTACGTCTTTGGCCATCCGGGGTCGAAGATTGAAGAGGGTCGAATCGATTGTGTTCATAACCTTTTTCAAGTTCTTCTCACGCTTAAAATCAGTAGGGCGCAGTACGTGTGAGAAATCGTAGTCCGGGTGACTCGCATTGAGGGTCGCGATAAGGTATGCGAATGTACGGCGACTGGAATGCTCGCTTAGTGGGCCGAAAGGACTAGAGCGTGATAGATTGAGCGACACTGCTGCGGATGTAGCATTAGGAGGGGAAAGCGAAGCGGAGAGGCGCAGCAAGGATTCGTATTGCGATTCCAGGGAGTTTTCAATGTTCTTGTATAACTTCTTATCCCCGCCTGCCGCTTTTGTAGTATAGAGATCGCACCCTCCCACGACATGACAATCATGGGTGTCAAAATTAAGGGCACTCGTCACGTCTTCGAAATCGCTCAAGGGTAGAAACTAAGGGGTAGCTCGCGTTAGCACATGGTTCAAGGGCTCCAGATCGCAATTATTCGCCTTAATAAGGCACAGCCAATATCGCGCACCTTCATCTTGTCGGTTAGACGTCGTTTTGTCGGATGTCAAGTCGCGAATTAATAGCCTCGGGTGGTCCCCGGGAGTTCACTGTTGACTGGGTAGAAGTGGGCGGGAAGAGAAGGATAGATCGCGGTTTCCTCGAAGAGCAGTTAGGTAAAGAAATTCGAGTCGCGATTGTGCTGAGATGGTTACAGGTCGTGTTTGGCCGACGTCAACGGCGGTGGTTCGGTAGGGAGGTAAGTTAGGCTGAGTGATCCTGCCTGTTGAACGGAAAGTAGGAGCTATCCAGGCTGGCTGCGGAGACAACGCGTACGGTTCAACTACGCCAGACACAGACGTCTAGCAGGAAGTAGATGCGGTAGTAAATTCCATATTGTAGAGAACAAGCTGATGATGAAAGTGAGATGGTGATGGTCGCAGCAAGAGGGGCGGACGTGTCAACGAGTACGAGAGCAACCATCGGGGTCACGTGGGTGTTGTCGGGTGGTCCAGCCAGTGACGTCGTTGCTCCGTCTCACGCGAAGCGCCAAACGATCAGGCCAGCGTCACCACAAATGAAAGGCCAGCGTAATGCCTCGTTGGTGTTTTGTTGGAACTCGGTCCACATCTCCTCAACGACTCACCTAGGCCTCTCAACCAGAGTTGTACGTCCACAAAAGTACCAGGACACAAATAGCTTGGTATGTGAGGATCCCGATATCGCTTCATTCTGGTTCCGTTGTCGCCGTCATATCTGCCTAATGGCATATGTGATATATGGTCAAGCCTGTGATTGTGAAGAGCCTCCAGTGTATAAAGGGCTGGCATGGGACAAATGCAGGGTGCAAGAAAGAAAAGGCAAGTAATTAAAATCCCATTTCCTCCAGTCTGGCCACTATCGCATTATCGCTCTGTAATGAATCGTCAAAGAGGCAATTAGCAACAAACGACAACATGGTATATACACTTCCTATAAACACCGTGCATGTAAAGGATGGAAATCAATCCCTAGAAACAAGTCATTCTAAACATGGTGGAAAAGCCCAAACGCCGTAGCACCACTACATGATCTTCGTCACTATATCCTGCTCAACCTGGTCGAGGCGAGGAATTGAGCATTAGCGCCATGCGTTGACTGAAGACCCGCCTTAATACGGAATCATTCTTGTAGGGAGAGAGATGGTACAGGAGAGATAACCAGCCAGCATGAAGTACCCGTCGTGACATATGAGAAACAGGGAAGGTAATCAAGCAAGGCCAGCAAAACCACTCACCTCCATGTCTTCTAGGCTGTCTTGCTGGCTGATACAACGCAACACATTCTTCTTGCTGCTCTCCTGCATCTCGCCCGCGAGAAGTAGTTCGTCAAGAATGAAATAGGCCTTTTGGAAGTTGAATATTATATCCAGCTCGCAAACATTGCCGTAGTATTTATCCATCTGTTCGACATATCGATGTACGATCTCGAGGGTGATCAACTCGTTGTCGGTGGAGGCGCAGCCGGCGATAAAGAACAGGGAGGCATATCGACGGTATACTACTTTGGAGTCTGTATAGGCGTTTGAATCAGCAGTGAGTCCTTTCGGAGAACCGTCGAAGCCGAGTAGCCCTCACACGAAGAAAAGGACGGTGAGAAAGAGGTTACCTTTATATTCGAGGAAATTGCACATGCGGGTACGCCGCGATAGCACGAGTTGAGTCACATCTTTGATGATCTTTGCCTTGTCCTTTGGGGAGAGGGTGGTGAACCACTTTGCGAGGCGCTGTTTGTCTCCGTAAAAAATTTTTAGAAAGGGATTTCAAGCCGGAAAGTTGTGTGGACGGGGGGTCGTGGGGTAAAAGCTGCAGCGATAATATGGTGGGCGACGAAACGGGGTGAACTTACCACCTTGCCCTGTCGAGAGAGCAGAATTAGATAGCTATGAAAGGCAGCTCACCGTTAGCACAATTGATGCGTATGAAATAGTGGAAATGAATGCCCGATACTCACTTTATAGCCATGGCCCCGCGCAGGTCTACTTCAGGACAACTTGAAGCACCAAGCAAAATGTTTATTTGGTTAGTTTTTGGTCTCTCGACGTTTTTTGCTTGGCCGGATGCTGAGTCAGCGGACGCTAACAAACCGTTTGATGCGGCTGTCAACAGAGCAGCAAATATAGTTCAGGCATATATACATATGGGCAGTGTTCCAGACTACTTGAGCACTTGAGCTGAATACTGGGGCTTTGATGCCTTCAGTAGGCGGTGCTCGGGATTAATATCGCACCCTAACCTCGAGCAGTAATGCTATTCTGATGCAAACGACTTGGAATCCAACATGCAGCATTTCTAGTTCACTAGCATCGAGGAGCGTATTCCTTGGACCAATATGCTAAGCAGGCATAATTACCCAATTGCAGACTCTGTTAACGCTGAGCACCACCTCTCGAACCCGAAGACCCTATTGTCGATCTTCTGTTTGTGTTTCCTCGAATATGGCCTCGTACATACAGCTTTGCGCCTCTTCACCGGTCTGTCTCTACTCTAGCAAGGGATTAGCTATAACCGTCACAGCAGCAAGATGTGTACCGGTCAATGTTAAAAAGAAAAGAAAAGAAAAGGCTTTCGTGATGTGGAACTGTAATGACTTTCTCGTCTGGTTTCTCTTTCTCTGAGGCCCAGGTCCGCTTCAGCAGGTGACTTTCCAAGGCAACACTGCGCAGCCAAATGAGAGCCGAATATCCCAAAATGGGGACATGCCACAATATCTTGCTACTTGTCTGTACAGAGAGCTCAAGATGGCATCCTTTCAGTTCTTATTGACCTTATCAAATGCAATTATCCGATAGAGTTTCACTAATCGCGCTCAACCGCGCTCCCCCCGCCAAACTCGGGATTTTGGCAGCGTGTGCGTCCGGGCTTATTACAAATGCAAAAGAACGAAGAGAGCAGACGTCGCATCCCAGAAAATATTTAACCACACTCTTCCCTTCGGCCTTTCATACTCTCTCTTCCTTTCAGTCGCCTATTGTCTCTATATTAACATCTATAAATCACCTTGCCTACCCTCACAACCTTGCCCCTCATTGCGATCGGCCTTCGAATCGCTGAAAACGAGAAGCAACCATGAAGCTCATTCTTTCTACTGGGTACCCTACGCCCTCTACCTTCCAGGTCCTCAGGCGGGAGCGTATCTAACTTGTTTACTATACTAGGAATATTGTCAGCGGCGGACCGTCCGTCATCCGCAGACTCTACATGGAAAAGTCAAACGTCGAACTGGTAAATTCCCTACGATATAACATCGTCGCAGCTCAGCACGTTGAGCCTTCTCACGCCAACAACGCCTATCACGATACCCACTCCCCTCCTCAGAAACTCTCATATTCCGATGATCACGCCGTCTGGACGTCAAAGGAAGGAAACACGCTCTACATTCCCGCAGTCGACTTTTCGGTGCCAGGCTTATCAGAGGATCGCTCTCAATATGATATTACGGTTAAATTATTCTATTTACCCGGTATTCCCGCATCGCGAAGATGTGAGCACACTGCTGAAGCTATAGATTTGGTTCTGAAGGAGTTACATGTCGACTCTATCGATCTATTAATAGTATCTTTCCCGGGTATTTCTTTTGATGCGGATGACGAGAGTGATGAGGAAGTGACGAATGGAGAAACCAAGTCCGAGCACGAGAGTATTGTCAAAACATGGCGGGTGTTGGAATCGCTGCATGAAAAGGGCACGATAGCACAGCTCGGCGTAGCAGAATTTGATCACACGCGACTAGCTAAATTCTTGCCAGATACCAAAGTGCGGCCTGCAGTTGATCAGATTAACGTCAAGGACTGCTGTGTCGTACCGAAATCATTGATAATGTATGCTAAGCAGGAAAACATTGAACTGCTGACGCATAATGATTGTACGGATATCCTATCGAGAGGGACAACGCGCGACCTGCTATCTCGCACAGAGAAGGGGGCAGGTATCCTGGCTGCAACTGCGGATTCGGATGACGGCGGTATAAAGGGTGACGTCGAGCCGCAATGGGTAGTCAAATACACGGCCGTCGTGAAAGACAGAGGTGTCATCGAGAATAAGGGATATTTTGCGCGTGCGGAAGTAGGAAGTTGCATACCCCCCTCAGAATAGATAACGACCTTTTAACGCTTTTCTTGCTTCGGATATCCCCATATGTACGCCTTTTATCGTTCCACCATTTAGAAGATTCCTTGCAGGGGTTGTAAATAGCTGACGATAAGCAGCGTGCATTATTCTCATGACATCATCATTATTTATCCAAGCATACTTCTTTTCCGGCCTCTTAGCCGGACTGCCTCTAATCTCTTCAATACCTGCTTTGCTCCTTTAAAGCTATCGCCGTACCCTTCCAGCACCTTTTCGAAAAGGCGTTCTGTTCGCGGGTGGGAACTCCCGAATGCGCGTTCCAGGACATATAAATCCACCGCTCGATCCTCCTCCTGGAAGCTTTGGCTGGCAAGACCGAAATCAATTAACACAATTTCTCCCTCCAATGATGGCATTCCGTTCTCAACCTCGATTATATTCGCAGCAGCGGAGTCGCGAGGTTGTAGCATGAGGTTGCTAGTTGTCAAATCTCCATGTATAACACCCGTTTTGTGTAATGAACCAACAGCAGTCCCTATCTTTCTAAGCAGGGCACAAATATCTTCTTCCCCCTTTCGCGCCTCAGGGCTCATTTCCTCAACACCGTTCTCATCGACTGTTTGACTTGTTTTCAGCCATTTCTCCCATTGATTAATGATCTTCCGAACAACATCTCCTTCTATCCATTCCATTAATAGCCAAGCACCTGTTTTGGGCATACTTCCATCCTTTTCATCAGGGTTGCCCTCCCAATCTGCCGCTAAAACACCAGGAACAGGAACCCCCTCCTTCGTCAACTTTGCAAGACATCTCGCTTCTTGAATGATGCGCTGTCGCGTTAACTTCCGGTCTAGTATGGGGTGACGGTAGGGTTTTGACGGTCTGATTTTAAGCGCGGCAGGGTATGAAGGGGTGAGGAAATGTGTTTTGTAAAGACGTGCTTCTGCGCCTTGAGCGAGGAGGATGGGTTCGTTTGCGGGGGTGGAATATGTGAATGGCTTTGGGAGGGGAGGAGGGTGATAGACTTCCTCCATTGTTAAGTTAGAGTATATAGTACGCTTTAGAGGATGTTCCCAATTTGTAAGAATTGAAAAATTTTGTATCCCGACGCAGCCAAACGCTCTTGAAATTATTGCATCTCATCGTCCTTTCAGCTTCCAAAATAATCGGCCCCTCCTAGACTGCTGACTAAGCCATAAAGCGTCTCCCGCTCAGGCGCGTCCCAAACCTCCACACCAGATAGACACCATCAACACCTTCGTCTGGAAAAGCAATATCCACCAATTCGGTGTAAAACAAAGAGCTAGAGCTGCTGTGTATCTTCTGGGTTGAACCTCAGAACTGAACGCATTCTTCACACGCTTGAGCTTTATATGAGCTTTTGTCCCTGATATGCTGGCTGAGCTCAAGCAACAAGACTGGAAGTCCAATCCCTATACCTAGCCATGGCTGATGAAATACTTCATGCTATGTACTATGTACAGCTTCCTCAAAATTTGACTGTGCCGTCCCGCAAGAGCTGGGAAGATTGAAACCACCCCGGTTATTCCAACGGCTTTGGGGACCGTATCTACGCCCACCCAGGACGTTCTGCCCAAGCAGTGATACATATGCAGGGTGATCAGACATCGATATATGTCTTTGAAGGCCTGCTGCTATCGCATCCGCTGTGTGACACATTACCGTTCCGCCTCCTCTCGCTGCCAATCGGCTGCGCCAAAGGTACTGCTGCATGAGCGCATTGACATCCATCTACCGCCCATGGTCGTACATACATACCTACTCACGCCTTGACCTCGCGCTTATTTGCCATGAGCAAAGGCTTGTGTAAATATGGTGCGAATTGAATGAGTTTCCTATGAGACAGGAAAAAGCAACTTCAAAATTGATATCACGTGCCATATGCGGCAGACTCCCTCTCCCTCTCCCGCAAACGCAGCCGCCAAAGCTGGTCGACTTACTTTTACTTCTGAAGTGTTGATCTGGCCTTTCAAAGCAGAATGAAAGTGGGACACCCGAAGGTTCGATGTTTGTGCGTTTGGGTTGGAGGCGAGCCATCCCGTCGCCCTAGTATTGTTCCCTGCATGAAGAATATCACCTTAGTATTGTTCTCTGCATTTGGTGGAGCCTACTATTTTGGCGGCATCGACCTTATTTCTATTTTATTCTCTTCATTGACTTCATCCAGACCTATTCTTCGGGCCGGCTGTCAATCTATTTCTTAATCGATTCATCTCTTTGCTCGGTTCTCATTCTTCTGTTTGTCCTACCTGGTACCACATGCTGGTGCTTCACTCCAATTGCTACGCTTGGATACTGTTCTCCTGCAGTTCAATGTGTACAGTCTACGATGTACATGTGTATCAGTTTTTTAGTCCCTTCAATGTCTCCCTTGCCTTTGTGCGCCTTCGCCTGTTCATATTATCTGGCGTACATCAATCTGCAGGTTCCCTTCTTCCTGCGTAAGAATGGCAAACATCTATGGGCTATCATGGCGTTAAATGGCTATACAGCTCGAGGCTGCTTCTAGCAGTCACAGCTTTACCCATTTCCGCCTCCCTATAAATTCTTCTGACCCTGCCTTGCTCAGTTTCAAGATACCTCTTTTCCTGTACTACAAGCGCCCATCTCTATTTCTTCACTAGCAGTTTCATCTACAAGAACTGAAATCCAACCTTTCGTTAACTTGGCTACTTCAAAATGGCATCTAAACTCGATCCCTTCACGCAGAACGTGACCTTCTACACTGGTGACGGGATTCCGCTCGAGGTCCCTATCCCTGAGATAGACACCTTCGTCTGGTACGGTGCAAAGCTATGCATCAACTATGGCGCGCAGCTCGGAGCGTCTCTCATTATTGCTATTGTACTAGCCCTCCTTACCGCGCCTGAAAAACGCCGTTCAATCGTGTTTATCCTGAACACCTTGGCTCTCCTTTTGAACTTCGCTCGGATGCTCTGCATGGCTCTTTATTTCACTCTCGAATGGTGTGAATTCTATGCGTACTTTGCAGTCGATTACTCCCGACTCCCAACAACCGCCTACGCCAACTCCGTCATCGCTACCGTTTTCTCCACATGCTTGATCATCTGTGTTGAGATCTCGCTGCTTGTCCAAACCCAAGCTGTCTGCTCTACCCTCAGTGATCTCAATAAACGCATCCTCCTTGCGTTCTCCGCTTTGATTGCTCTTGTTCCCGTCGGCTTTCGGTTGGCTCTCATGGTCCTAAATGCCAAATACATTGTACTCAGCAAGGATTTTACCGAGTATATCTGGTTACAGAGCGCAACCAATATTGTCATCACAATCAGCATCTGCTTCTTCAGCTGCATCTTTGTCGCCAAGTTAGGATACGCAATCCACACCAGAAGGTCCCTTGGGTTGCAGGGATTCGGGCCGATGCAGGTGCTTTTCATCATGTCCTGCCAGACAATGATAGTCCCTGGTAAGTTCCTTTCTCTTTCCTTTCGCCTTGGGCAAACCCCCATATATAGATTCTAATAAGAGAACATAGCTATCTTCTCCCTTGTTCAATACAGGTGGCCGAAACTTGAGCTCAATTCTTTCATGTTGACCCTCCTCGCGTTGTCACTGCCCCTAACTTCCATGTGGTCAGCTGCCGCAACCAAGCACAACTTTGAGAGCAACAGCGCTCGTCACCTCTGGGCTGGACCCAGCACAACCTTTACCAGCCGGTCTAAATTGACTAAGGGTTCTGTCTCACACCCCTCGACAGAAACCAGCGTGACCTTGAAGTCAGAGAAAGGAGCTTCCGACGCTGTTGATCGGCTTTATCCTGAACTAGCTGGTCCAGATCGCATCACAGTCAACCGCAATTTCAGCCTCAGCAGCGACATTGTCTAGACAGCACGGTTTCTAACAGTCCGCAACAATCTGTACGATAGCTGCCTGTGGCATGCTTTTCTTTCTCATATCCCAGTTCAATTTGCTTCATCAAAATATCTACTCCCTGGCGGCTATGTTTCTTGAGATAGTACTGTATTTAATATTTCAAATGTACCCTTCATCAACTCGCATAACCACTGCAAATTCATTTTCAACCTGTAAACAATATCCTAACATATAAACACGGAGGCAGAAACCCATGTGGTTGTTAGAGTTGCGGGGAGACTAGGCACTTGGCGAACATCTCGACGTCACCATCCCACTCACCTATCACCACGACTTCAAACCCTCAAGCCTCCAATCAAACAACCATGTCCTTCTTTATAGAACTACCATAAGAATCATGGCAACGGTGTCGCAGAAGACACTAGACTGGCTCTATAGGGTTATATCAAGTGTAAGGTCTTCCCGTTCCCAAGAGATCCAGCCTCGTTCACTCTCCTAACCAACGCTTCTAACAGAACAGTCATGACCCAAACCAAGCGTACGTCGATCCTAATCGGACCTACAACGACGTCGCCCAGGTACTAGTGCAGTATCCCAATTTTTCCCCTCGAACGGATGTTTACAGTATGCTGCTCCGAAGCCTTGTGACGGTGGTAATAATGTTGTTGCTAACTGCTCTACCTGGCAGCATACGAAAATGGCGCGTCGGCATTACTATTACACATCTCGGGCACGCTTTCGGTAAATTTCAGAGGGGCAGTGTATAGGTTTCCGATCGCATTATGGGTTCCCAATACATATCCCGATATGGCGCCGATTGTGTATGTTACGCCAACTCAAGATATGTTGGTGAGACCGGGCCAGCATGTTAGCGGGGACGGGAGGGTATATCATCATTACCTGGCTCATTGGAGGGAAGCGCGTGAGGTGAGTCGAGCATGCGTCGTATTTGTCCACTTGGAAGGAAAGAAAGTGAAACTGACGAATGGCGATTCCTAGAGATCTAACATTGTCGATTTTTTATTTATTCTTCGAGACGTGTTCGCAAAAGAGCCGCCTGTTATATCGAAACAAGGTATGCGGCAGCTGCCACAACAGCAGCAGCAGCGAATACCAGACGCCCCACCCGTGGTACCTCCTCTTCCTCCAGAGTTAGCAACAAATGAGCGCTCACCGGCCCCAACACCAGCTCCCCAAACGACACAAAGCTCGCCACCAGTTCCTCCACAGCTTCCTCCCAAACCCAACGCTATACAGCCGCCAGGTGTGAAACAATCGCCGCAGGCTGAAAGATATAACAACCCACCGCCTTTACCACCCCTTCCAGCTGAATTAGCGCAACCACAGCCAGATGCGCGACTGCCCAATGGCCGTGGAGAGCAGTATCTACCGAAAAGATCTAGTAGTTTAAGAACGCAAGTTGCTCCATTATCGCACCCTCCCCTTCCTCATGGACAGGCATATCAGAACCCCCTGCACGGTTATCATGGGCAGGCAGCACCACCTCATATGCCACCTGGATCAGCGCAGCAACAAGCTTCGAAGCTCCCTCAACCGTCCTCAAATACACTTCAACCAAATGCAGCTCGGCCGCCGCCGCCACAATCACAGTATCACCCACCTCAGGAGCTAACCCCCAGCACTCACCAAATACCACCCGTACAACAACCCACACCTAACAAACAGCCCGCTCCGGATCTTCTCACCTCGCCCTTTGAACTAGAACTCCCCGTGCAGGAGTCCACTTCTGCTCCGCCACCAATCCCTCCCAATCCCCAAAAGGATGTGATTCTCCAAACACTATCCCGCACATTAACGCAGACATTACATTCCAATATCGACCAGATAAACTCCGGTCTCCAACCCCTCCATTCGCAATCCCATGCACTGCATGCAGCCGTAGCTACACTTCAATCTGAAATATCCGCTCTAAACAGCTTCCACACTGACATCCAGTCAAACACCGCAATTCTTCAACAGTCCCTTCAGCGTGCCGATGCCGTTATCGCAGATGCCAAGGGACGCCTCTCAATACCGTCTTCATCATCTACAGTTCCTGGTGAAACTGGAGTGGAAAGAACCCCGCCAGGTCTCCCGCCTATTGACGAAGTCCTCGTTGCTCCAACTGTGGTTGGGAAACAGATATATGACCTTGTAGCAGAAGAACGAGGTATTGAGAGAGCGATCTATGCACTCCAGTCTGGACTGGTGAAGGGGCGAGTGGGATTCGATACATGGACCAAACTGACGAGAGGGTTGGCTCGAGAGGCATTTTTGAAGAAAGCTCTTATCCGCAAAGCTGCGAAGGGGATGGGGTTAAGCGTTGAAGGGAGCTCGTAGGAGATATGTTTACTTTCTTGGGCATAGAATGGGTGACTTGAATATATAGACAAAAGGCCTTGCCAAATTCATTTATTCTCTATCTACCGAATTAAAATATATGACACGTTACGTCTGTCGATTTGCCTAGGCTGCTCTGCTTCTGTTTCCTTTCTTTATTTTAATACTGCACATCACTTGTGGTTAACTGGTCTAAATATGTGGATATGGGTCTTGCTGTGATGAGGTGAGTAAATACGAGCTTCTCCCGCGCGATCTGCAGAATCTTAACCACAACATTCTTCAACCACAACTCAAGCCTATCACCTTCCTCACCACTTATACCTTTAATCAGCCAATAGCGGGCATGTCACGATGCTCCTTGACCTTCCATACGATCTCTTGAGGCTGGTCCTTGACCTGGTACGGACGAGAAGGGAGTGATGTCCCCCAATGGAATGATACCTGTTGACGGCTTTCTTATGGTTAGATACCCAATAAGAATGACTTGTCGAATCTAGCCGATGCTTTGAAAGGAAGTCCCGAGCAAATTTGTGACTTGGTGAATTTGTACCTATGTCAAGAACTCGTGCTGTCGACCGGCTTCACAGAACCACGCATACTTGCATCCGAGACTCCTTCACGCTGTCTCCAACATGTGCGGTCGGTTAAACTGCAAGCAACTAACATAAATTACAGTTGCAATGACCTATATCTCAAACTAAAAGATTTCTCCAACTTATTGACTCGGTTGGACGACGAATGCTTGCTCTCGTTCAGGTTCGCTTCCATATAACTAATCCATCGCTGTCAATTGACGCCTGGCTAATGATACGGTATAGATTGTCATCGGCTGCATGTACCTCTGTCCCCCCGGAGTTGTTTGGCCCGGAAGGATATTTGAGCACGAGGCAAACGTCTCTGAGGCACCTCTCGTTCAACATGGCTAGAGAATGCATGCACAGGCCTCCATCTGAAGGCAAGCTGGACTTTACAGCCTTTAAATCCCTGACTGATCTGTCATGGTGCGGCCTAGCTACAGCTCCGGAGGTTGAAGCTTTCGCGACTGTTTTAAGAGCTAACTCGAGGAACCTCATTTCCCTACAAGTCGGAATTCAGACAATCCTTGAATTGTATCTGGACGATAACTGCTACGTCCACGGGGAGGAAGCCGAGTACCAGTCTATTTTCCCGCTCCTGTTAGGATTATTACCGTCGTGTAAAGCACCGTACAATGTGCCACTTGAGTTTCCTGCTCTGCAAGCTCTGACACTACATGAGGTCCCACTTGAGCGACAGACAGCTGGGATAACCCGCGTGTTAAACCTCAGCCAGCTCCGCAGCTTTGCCGCGTTCCATTGCGATGGCACGGGACGTCTCCTCCAGGCGTTCGTTAATTCCAATCGTCCCATTCGTTTGGAATCACTGACTATCGAGGAACGTGATCCAGACGAGGCGCAGCGTATAATACCATTCCTTCGCGCTTTTACAGGTCTTAAACGGCTATATCTATGCCTCTACAAGGAGTGTTGTATGACTGAGTTTCTTCAGGCGGCGGCAGGGCACAGTGAAACCCTCACACATGTTGCGTATCATTATATACGCGGCTTCAGACGGGAGCTGCCGCGGGATGATGTATCGTATCACGTTGGACCTGAGCAGGACTCTATCGGGCACCCTTTCTCTCCATTTAATTTAAAATATTTGGGATTATGGACCTGCAATTCAGATCTGGTAGGTTTTATAGCGCTCGTTCTGTCGTTGCCTTTAGGATGGTGAGTGTTCGGGGAGGGCTAATTTACCCCGTTTAATCCATAGGACTACCTCATTAGGCCATTTGCATCAAAGAATACCCTCACGATTCTTCATATAAGAGCCACTAAGATGCTAACTGTGCTCTTTGGAAGCACTGATCGTTTCGCAAACCGCGATGACATGGATATGCGTTGTATGTTGGATGTTCCAGCCGCTTTTGGATCCTATGACCTGCTAACTATGCTCGATTTCAGCCTCGGCTGAAATGTACCGTGAAGAACGGAACAGAGTGATTCCGTTTCGTGTTGATTCAGATCCCTCTTCCGTAGACTGCTTCAGGTGCAGAGTTCGATTCCACAACTTTGCAAACTGGGCGTTTGGCCCCTCGGGTATCCGCTCGCTCCGATTGATTTGCTTGAACGAGGGAGCATTCGATTATACCAGCTCCATGAACGCCCTGCTTCTTTGTAGAAATAGGCGGCCATCGAGGATGGAGGATGGTGTTCATCGGTTTTATAGAAGGGTGAGTGTTCGGGATATCGATATCTGGGAGCTTATAGATGAGCATTCCGATGATTTGCGCAGTCATTCTATATAGCAGACTGTGTATACTGCTCTATGCTTTTATATAAGAACTACCAAGACATTATAGCTCTAAGATCGGCGCTTGTACTTTGTAACGTCGCAGTTCACGGGCCGACCCCCGCCATGGGATGACGAAGCGGCGCAACTTGATCTACATCTGACTATACATCGACTTCTTCTGTAACTTGCCGGTGATACAGTAGCTCCATCAGCACCGAAATATCAACTATGCCAGCCTTTAATATTTGCGATGATGGATCTCATCTCCCTCGTCCGAACACGGGTTCTCAGACACTGGCACGGCCTACCGCTACCGAGCCTAGCAGCGGATACATCACTTGATTTCCAGCCATGGTGTCAATTCAATCCGTATACCTGCCAGTGGAATGCTCTAAACCCAGGGGAAGAAGCACTAGCACCTAGCAACCAGAGAGGGCCAGAGGAACCTGTACCCTCACTATCAGACGACGCAAAGCTGGTTATAGTTACATGGAACGTCGATTCAACCAGTCCAGCACCCGAGATGCGCATCTCGGATTTGATCTCCCATATTGATAGTCTAGAGTCTCCTGCTGTTGATGTTATTTTTCTTCAAGAAGTTTCCCGTCCTGCATTGGCGGGTTTATTAGCGATTCCCTGGCTTCGTCAGAGCTGGTATTTGAGCGATATAGACGGGAGTAAATGGGGGACACAGTCCTATGGGAACATCACGCTTTTGTCCAAATCGCGCTTCGGGTTCGATTCCGAGGATAAACCGAGCCTTGGGCCCGTTTGGAGAGTCAGGTATCCTAGCCGTTTCGAACGGTATGCTCTTTGCTGTGATGCCATTCTACCAGCTTCGAGATCGAGTCCGCCTGGTTCAAATGACAGCGGTCGAATTCGCTTGATCAACGTCCATTTGGATTCTCTACCGGTTCAACCATCGCTTCGTCCACGACAGATCTCCTCCGCTGCATCTTTTCTTCATTCTGCAGGCTGTAGAGGCCTGGTAGCTGGCGATTTTAACCCTGTTCTCCCCGAAGATGACGGCCTCATTAACGCAAATGGGTTGACTGATGTGTGGTTGGAGCTTCGTCCCCATGAACCGGGCGTTACTTGGGGCATTGATGGTCAGGAACCATTCCCGCCTAGCCGTATGGATAGAATTGCTGCACTTGGGCTGGATGCGGAAGATATAAAAGTGATACCTCCCGGTTTATCTGCGCCAGGTTCAAGATATGGTCTTGAGGGACCAATACCATGGAGCGACCATTCAGGCTTGATTTGCTCTTTTGCGTTGTAATTTTCACAATATTTCATGCCTGTAGATAGTACGCACTTCCCCATACTTGCCAACACAAAGTACCGTTCATCAGCAATCATTTCATTCTGCTACACTAGTGCTTATACAGACAGGCCAAACTTAGGCCGGCAGCTTAATCCCAGTAACATCCTCGCTAGCTTTGGCGACAAACTCCTGCCACTTTTCATCCCCTACGATCGCATCGGGTTCAGCAAGTTTCCTCTTCGGTTCGAAATATGCACCAGTAAGACTCTGATCGTAATCACCCTCTGCCAGCATAACATACGACTCCATGCTATCCTCCAGCTTGTCGGAGGCGTCCTGGCCTCCAATCTTAGTAGCAATCCATCCGGGATGCAAAGTCGTCACTGAGGTGTCCTTCAGTCGCCTTTCAACCGCCCTGGCAAGCAGCATGACATGGAGCTTCGAATCGCAATAGGCCGGGAAATCCTGAAACTCCTTCTCCCCGCGCTCAAGCCAGAAAATATCCTTCATGCTCTTGTCGGCCCGATGATGGAGGGTGGAACCAATGAAGATAAACCGCTTAGGCGGCGTCAGGAGACAGGCGAGAATATAAGGTGCGAGATTATTAACGGCTATCATAGCTGGGACACCTGTGTCTGGCGTCTTGCGGAAAGGCCCATAAAGCAAGCCGGCATTAAGAATGATGGCGTCAAAGGTGCCGATCGCATTTGCTTCTTCTGCTAGCTTGCGCGACTCTGCCACGCTCGTCAAGTCTGCGATCAACACGCCGGCGGCTCCGGGGCATTTTGCCTTGACGTCATTTGCGCGCTCTTGACTGCGTGCATGGAGATAGACGGTGTGGTTGCGCTGGATCAGCTGGCGGGCAGCCTCAAGGCCAAGGCCATCCGTAGAGCCTGTGATTAAGATGCGGGCCATTTTTTTTTTTTTTTCCTTTCAGCAATTGGCGCAATTTAGAGGTGAGGATAGACGTTATTTTTCAACGAAAGATCAACGCCACGGATGATCAGGAGGTGGGGTAGTTGAATTTCAGAGTCTTCGACAACGCCTTTTAAAAAGCGGATTGAAGGCCTTTTGACAGCGAAAAGATTCATGCGCCTTTGGCTGAAAGCAGGTGGAGATCATCGACTCCTGCAGCTTAGCAATCCGGAGATAACGCGGGAACAAACCATTTTTTTGGTCCCACATCGCGGATTTTACATCATGTAGTGGAAACGCCGAAGCTTTGAGCCATGCGTCTCAGAATCGCATCCTGAGCCATGGATAGTTCGGTTTCCTGGCTGTTGTGTGAGTGAGTGCAACAGTGTTGAAGTTGTCTGCCTTCAAAAATGTCGTCTTGCGTTCGTCCGGTGCATGGTCACATGATGGGGATTCACGTGGAGACAGGTAGAAGGGAATATAATATCAGAGGAGATTCAACATTAATCTTGGTTATCATAAATAATTAAACACAGTCGCGAACATAGGCATAAGCACAGATATATCAATCCTCCCTCGCAGGCATGGTTCTAATTTAACCAAAAACAAAACACATAGCCACACATGTACAGTTCACTGTAACTACCAATGACACAAACCACCCTCACCGGCATCCATGGACCAAGTCCCAGCCAGCCCTACAACCTCCATCTGCCCATCGGCATGTTCATCAACCTTGGGTAAAGTCGTGACCTTTGCAGAGTTAACACCTGCTTTGTCGAGTAGATGCTTTCCCCAGTTCCCAATAGCTGCCTCGCCGGTCTCGTCACGCGCCTGTTTAAGGAACGGGATCAGGGCCGTGCCGCCGGTTCCGCGCAGCTTCTTTGCAGGCGATGCTGACGACGATGCTTCCATTGATGCCATTTCGGGAGAATCGATTGTAGACGCGGGCCGCTTCTCACGAGATTTCACAACAATGTAGCGTGATACCATGGTAATATGTGTGGTGCGGAGGGCTTTGACCATCGCCACGGCCGCGTTAAAGGCAGTGACTAGTTCTTGGTCTAATTGGTGAGTTTCCACGTACTCATGGACGTTAGCTACGCTAGAGACATGTTCGAGGAACCGTCTATGCTGGCCAGGCATGTATGTGCGCATCTCCATGAGGAAATTATGCCATCGTCTTCGACCCTCGCCGCTCTCGTCGCTCGAGGAGCTGCTGACAACACCGACATTTGCCTGTCTTTGTTCTTCCCGCTGTCTAGTTTCTCCCGTTGGCCTATGCTGGACACCCAGTACGATGTCGAAAAACTGGATAAGGGAGCTTTGCGCATTGCTTCCTCCTCGGTAGTGTTTGAATTCACCCTTCCCGGCGCCCTGGTCGAGGAATATCCCGCGGGGAGTCTCGGGCATGTTCTTGCTGCCGGCCAGGAAGGGTCTGATGCGGTTATAGAAGACGTGTGGGTCACAGTGCCTGTACATTTGTTGTAGGACGATGTTGACTGAATCGACTATCTCGGCAAATCGGTTAAGGCAGTCGGTTACTTGTTGTGAGTCACCCTCGCGGGCGGCGGATATGGCTTTGAGCATGACTGGGAGGGATTCGGCACCACGGGCCTCGATGGCAACGGAGACAAGGTAGAACCATTGCTCATCCATGGAGCCAGTGAAGGTGCAGAGGGTGGCTAGGTTTTCTAGGGAATCTGCGGGTTCGTTTGGAGAAAGGGCCTTGTAGTTCCAGAGACATACTCCGGCAAAGGTGGCCACGGGAGGGAGCTCGAGGTGTTCGGATGCTTTAAGGAGAGGGACTGAGAGTGATGGTGGTATTATCTATGTCCGTTAGTATAAGTAAAAAGGTGATGTTGGGGTTCGGCAGCTCACATCCGCAGCTTTTTCACCACCCCAGATATAGCCGTGCAAGATGAACCCCAGTATAGAGTACGCACGACGCCACTCGGCAGGAGAAGAGAGATGGTCTGTGGATAATAGTGGCATGCGGGAGACAGCTTCCCGTAGTCTGCCGCATAGGATCAAGGCCTGGAGGTTCTTGGTGACTGATTCCCATTCGGCGTAGTAGGTCGGCAGCTCGGTGATTGGGGTTTCGGATGGGAGGAAGCCATGAGTGGCAGTCAGACCGTAGTCTTCGAGATTGGGGATTGAACGGATCATTGTAGGGTGACGCCTATCCGGCTGGCTCTGTCTACTCTATATATCTGTGTATCTGGAGTATGTTGTATAGATCTGTCGGCTGTGGCAAGTGGACAACTGGTGGGGACGAGAGAAAATTGTCGAGAGATAAGATAAGATGGAGGGGCAAACGGTCAACTGGGGGTATCTCAACAAGTAGAAGGCAGATTACAAGGGCATAGAAGATAAATTCAGGGGGTAAAAAAGTATTGAGGGTTATAAAAAAAAGAAAAAAAAAAAAAAAAAAAGAGAGAGAATCAAATTGAGGGCGCTCAAAGACACGAAGTATAAAAAACTCACGCCTTTTCCATTTTGTTGGGTCCAGGTACCTTACCCGCCAGCTTAGTATGACAGGGTACATAGCCGCTCGTCCTGCACTTACCGACTTAATAATACGGATAACACCGGCAAACAGCTTCATGAGGAAAAAGAGCTTGTGACTGTTTCTTTTTGGTGGTTGTTTCAAGCGAGAGAGAGTGAGCCGTTGAGCTGTTCTCCTCGCATGCACATGTAGATATGCAGATGGTGCTTATTTGCGGCCACCTGCAGCTACATCCCCGGCTTCGGGCGACTGATGGTGTGATGGGAAAAAGAAAAAAAAAAAAGAACACAAGCACGCGTGTTTCGTCCGCCAGTTTGGTTATTCACAGATCTCAACGGCTTTTTTTACTTGATTGCTGGGAATGTGTGTTACGTGACTTATGAGGTCTGGGATTTTGTTTCCTCGTTACATATGTACAACTTCGTAGCTGGTTGGATCTGGGACATATCGAGAACAGACAGGGACAATGTGATACTTGATCCCTAAGCGAGAACAAAGAGTAGGACAAAGAAATGTATCCCTTCCACCATCAATAAAAAATATAGTAACTAGTTTACACAGTTAAAAAGAAAGGCACCCGCATCCAGTAATTTCTTCTGGTGATAGCTTCCAGAGACTTGCAGTGCCGTCCGAAACGCCGAGCGAAAGAGAGAGGCCTAATATATGAGGCTATTCATCTGATGTAGAGGTATCGTGTTAAAACAAATGGTGAAGGATGAGTCAAGGTGGTAATAATTAGAGGTTGGAGGCTCTCCAGGACACCGCTGGGAGTGTTTAGGCCCATTCTGGTTTCTCAGAATAACCATGGCAAGGGCAATCTAGTGCTGGCTCCATTCGATGGTGTTGAGGTCGACGCCCTCCTGTACAAGCTCCCAGAGCGGGCTCAGCTCGCGGAGGAATGTTACTCTCTCCGTTACAGCCTTCAATACATAGTCGATCTCACTTTCAGTTGTGAAACGACCAATGCCAAATCGGATACTACTGTGGGCGCTCTCGTCGCTGTTTCCAAGCGCACGAAGCACGTAGCTGGGTTCCAAAGAGGCGGATGTACACGCACTACCGGATGACAAGGCAATATCCTTAAGTGCCATGAGGAGCGACTCACCCTCGACATACGCGAATGATACGTTCACACAGCCTGGGTAGTGTCGCTCACGGTCCCCATTGAGCGTGGTGTGCTCCATTGCGAGCAGGCCATCCAACAATCGCTTAGAAAGTGCTCCGATGCGTTTCGCATCATACTAATATTCAATGCAACGTTAGCATATATTCTTCTTTCAAGGTGTGTCGGGCAACAGTAAAAATGTGAAGCAAAATCAACATCAAACACAACACCTGGATCATTCCCCCTGCTATATCGATCATGGAATTCAGACCATGCATGTATAATTTTTTGTAGCGTCTAATCATTTCAGGTGTGTGTCGGGGCGGGAAAAAGAAAGAACTGGAGTAACGGAAAATTGTGAACTGACCTGCATCTCTTCCTTCGCGATACGACAGGCTTCTCCGAAACCAACAACCAGAGGAGGAGCAAGGGTTCCACTGCGAAGGCCACGTTCTTGGCCACCACCGCTAATGATCGGGTCAAGACGGACTCTCGGGCGTCGTCGAACATAACAAGCACCGATACCCTTAGGCCCATAGATCTTGTGCCCCGAGATTGACATCAAGTCGACGTTCCACTCATTCACGTCAACTGGAATCTTGCCCACAGCCTGGGCAGCGTCGGTGTGGAAGAAGACCTTCTTGGAGCGACAGAGTGCTCCGATCTCCTTCATCGGCTGGATAACACCAATCTCATTGTTGACAGTCATGATGCTGACAATGGATGTTTCAGGTCGAATGGCAGCTTCAAGCTCTTTCAAGTCGATCAAACCGTTGTTTTGCACTGGCAGATAAGTAACTTCATATCCTTCATCCTGCAGGTTTCGACAGCTGTCAAGAACACACTTGTGCTCTGTCTGTGTGGTGATGATGTGCTTCTTTTTACCTGACCGACCGAAGAATCTCGCAACGCCCTTGATACTCATATTATTACTCTCGGTAGCGCCACTTGTGAAGATCACCTCCTTCGGGTCAGCCCCAATGAGGGTTGCTACATGCTCACGAGCTTGGTCGGTAGCCTTCTCGGTTTCCCAGCCATACGCGTGCGTTCTCGAGTGAGGATTACCATAGAGGCCAGTGAGGAACGGAAGCATCGCGTCGAGAACACGTGGGTCGGTAGGAGTGGTTGCTTGCATGTCCAAGTAGATAGGCCGCTCCCCTTCGTCCATGATGGTAGCTTGTTTCAGAATACCAGCATTGGGACTCATCAGGGTGTCGCCACTTGCCGTGGTGCTTGGAACACCGACGTCTTGAGGCCTTTTACCAGTTTGTTCCATGAATGCCTTCTGCTCGGCCTTGATGGCAGTATCCATGTTGACATGAGGTTGGGCATTCTTCTCCTTGCTGGCCGACACATAGCTTCTCGCTGAAACTCTGGCGACTGGGATGCTGGAAGCTGGTCTCAACAGGCCTGTAGGCGACAGACGCCGTGAACAAGCCCGCGAGGCATGTCTTAGCACGTTTGGTGCCATATTTGACATGGTTGGTTGATGACTCTACCACGAAGAAAAGAAAAAGAGAGAGAAAAGAGGAAAAGAAAATTTCACTGGGAGTTTTGGAGTTTGTGTGGCGACCGTTGATCTGATAAACCCCCGTGCTGACAAATACGCTGCCGGATACGCCGGCTTTATCTGATTGTCACGTGGTGATTATCAAGTCCATCGAACTGAACCTCGTCGATTCTATCACATCAACAATGGTGGCCCTCGAAGTGTCACTCTCTTCGGATGTTGTTGGTTCTAACGGGGCGATTGGGAGAGTTCATTCTTCATCACTCAGAACTACTGTTGGCGAGTAGATTAATGACCTCTAACGGTACATGTAGATATGTAGATTGTTCTGTAGCTGTTCCAGCCTTCCATGCTGCTGCCAAAGCTGAATGTTAGGGTAAGAAGAAAATAATACATTTGTCCCCCCAGCCTCCACCAGAACCCCATGAACCATGAACGCATCTAGTTACAACACCGAGGGAGCTGGCCTCGATTCCGTTTTTTCTCTGCGGTGCACAAACTATCAGTTTGCCTGTGGGTTCAAGCTCCCAACAGTGGAGCTAGCTTGTTTACATCTCCAGCTTCTTCTATGACTAGCCTGGAATTGCGATATGGCCTAATCCTCAGCAGTTAAATTGCTCAACTTACCTACCGAGATACATCTACACATTGTGGGGTATCTCGACTATCCTTCAACTGTTGCTCTCTCACAAACCAATCGATACTTCAGATCCACCTGTCCGGCTGAAACCCCAATCGAGCTAGAGCAAAGCTATCATTTCTATCGGCCGCAGAGAACTGGAGCAAGCAAGTGCTGCCTCGCATGGGTTTATGTCTTTGGATATACTCTAATAATCTTCATCTCCACAGATACACGAACTGCTTTGCCTGCAGCCGTTGCCTAAGCTCTGTTTTCGAACATCATTTGCCGATAAACAACTAAAGGGCAAACGTGGAAAAGGGCATGCTGAGGCTGATCGTCGATTTTGCCTCCGCTGTGGCATCCAGAAAAGAATCTATCAGCCAGGGCAAACAATTGATATCGGTGGAAAAAATCACTTCCTTTGCGGCTCATGTCGGCAAATACATGGATCGGGGTTCTACTGTATGTTTTGCGGCAGGTGCGGGCATTGCCTCAGGTTGGCCTCGTATCCTGAAACGACTGCAGCGCGATTCCTGGAGACACATTATTGTCCACGTTGTCCCAGGTCTTTAACCTATCTAGGAGATTCCAAAATAGAACCCAGAAATACGGACTTGGCAAACACGCTGTTGAATCTGCCGCTCTTGATGAAAGTGGCAGAATTTCAGGAGGCTACTGGAGAGATTGCGAATCCTGAGTGGTTTGAAGAAGATATTGCGCATGGAAATTTCTAGCGTTGCTGTCTCTAATCAATGATCAGAAGTTGGTATAACTTTGATCAGGATTCCGAGAATAGCTTTGAAAGAGTTTGAGCACGGAAGGCGATTTCAAGGAGTATCTGATCAATGTACTTTCTCCATGCTGAATATCTGCTTGGGATCCAAATTATGTGGTGCTATATCGCACGCCTTTTTTTCTATTGGCTCCTCTAGTTTATTCAGGCGAGCAAATATCCTTCGATAGCTGCTGTTTCATCAACATCAGTATTACTATATCACTGAATTACGTCCTGTTGGAAGCGAGTGATAATTTACTGATGTCCTTGCCTCCACTCTAAACCGTCGATTACGCAATATTTTCCTAGAAAGCATACTATGTATATGCACAACTGTATTTTGGGAACTAATTCCCAGCATGCATTGGATGCTATAATTAGAACCCGTTCCGCCCCATTTACTATAACTCTAATATTGTCATTTACTATAACTCTAATATTGAAAGTAATCTTCTGTTCAATTAAGTAATATATACGGACTAATAATTGTTCATCATATGTGCTGCCCCTCTCCAATCGGTAGCTTGAAGAAAACCTGGCTGGCCTATAAGAACAAAAACCGACTACGGCTTGAGCCCGTTCTTGACAATTTCCTGCCATTTCGGAAGGGCACTGATTTCCGCTACCCACCTGTCAAGAGATAGTACTTAGCTCCTCGCTCTCAATTCAGTGGGGAGTGTGTAAGGTGGAGTACTTACTTTGATACCACGGGTTTGTCATCCAGCCCTTTGTAATTGATGGCTGGAAGCAATGCAAGAGCAGGAAGATGATAGAGGTCGGCAAGAGTGATTTCCTAAATTTTGACATGTTAGCGTTGAAGTCGATGAACAAGACAGGGCAAATAAAACAGAGATGGAGCAACATACGTTTCCACCGATATATTTCTGCTGGCTCAAAATAGTTTCATACACGCCGAGGCGGGATGTGAGGAGTTCCTCGAGTCTCTGAGCGACATGTTCGTCGGTGGTCAAGCCTTGGTAACTAATATTGAAAGACAAGCAAGTAATTAGCGCTTTGCTATTTGGAAATTCAACGGCTGGGCTGCAACATACGACTTGAATAGCCTCTCGAATATCATTGGGCTAGCGAAAGAATCAAAAGAGGTCACTTCAATGGAGCAGCCTTGAAGATAAATCGCGTTCTCTTTCAAGTCTTGTGGAATTAGTTTCCGCCCCTGATCAGCGTATTTTGTCGCAATATATTGACAGATAGCACGACTCTCATAGAGGATAAAGCCGTCATCGTCCTACATCAATATCAGCATTACATCCTCGACTTAGGAAAGTGATTGAAGAGTGACATATGATGAAGTGGCAGGGCTAACATACAATATAGGGAAGTTGGCCGAACGGGTTATTCTTCATATACCCGCTGCTTTTGTGCTCGCCCTTTTCGAAGCTGACTTCCACAAATTCATATGGAACCTCCTTTTCTTTCAGAACAAGTGCTACTCGCTGAGAGCAGGTGGAGTGGGGGTTGCCGTGTAGCTTGAGGACCATGTTTGCTTCTATGTTTTGATGCGGCTGCTGTTGTTCTAAATTGTTGTTTTGCGTCGGGCTCAATGGGTGAGATGATGTGAGATGCAAGAATATTTACTTGAGAAGGTTTCCAGTGCACTAGCCTGGGTATTTGATGGTATTTATACCCAACAATGGACTGTGAGCGTCGAAGGATTGCAGGAGGGGTAAACTCGCCGCCCCGCAGAGCTGAACAAGCTCTAGATGCACGTTTCGAGAGATTTCAAAGCAGGGGTATCATTTCTCTTCCTCGCTTCTTCCTGGCCATACAGACTGAACCATCGCATGAAGGTTTTGGCGATGCCCCAGGCAGGCACTTTATTTTACGAGTGCTCGTTGGCATGCGGCACGATATCAAGGAGCGAAGTGCCTCAGAGTTGTGTTTTAGTACACGAATTTAACCTGG
Organism: Arthroderma sp. MBC 929; assembly: GCA_030789285.1. Classification (NCBI taxonomy): domain Eukaryota; kingdom Fungi; phylum Ascomycota; class Eurotiomycetes; order Onygenales; family Arthrodermataceae; genus Arthroderma; species Arthroderma sp. MBC 929. The sequence goes on along the minus strand of JARJUX010000001.1, from coordinate 239,997 downwards.
ATGCCTGTAATACGAGTCCTCCAACGCGCCAAGTTAGAACTTCCCGTATCTGTCACGGCGCTAAGTAAGCTGACTGTGACGCTGGCTCGTAGAGCGGGTGAGCAGCCGTTATCCAGACATGTGTAAATTAGCAAGGACTGCATCAGCTTGAGTTGACTTGAATTCACTCTTTGATACTCTTCGAGATGACGGCGACGGCGTGGCTGAGAGTGGCTTTCTTCTTAGGGCTGAGCGGTTGACCATCATCATTCTTACATAAGCCGACTCAGCCACATCGTCGTTTTTGCTGGGCAAAGAAACAATGCTGAATGCTTTCCCCTCGCCACTGTTTGCTCACAGTTACAGCCTTTTGGACTTCACACGGCCAGCCTTACTTGACCGCACACAGTTATTCACCTTGATCACATATTTCTCAGCTTTCGCACGACCTACAGTCTTGTTAGGAGCTCCCAAAAACAACGTATACGTCCTCAAATTCAGTCCGTCCTTGTTCTCGAATTCTTTACAAGCGCGGGGGAACCGGCAATGAGTTTTAAGGGATTTCAGAAGAGCATCGTCAGAGCTCCCCAGTCGTTTAAGCAAAAATTTAACCTGGGAGAGTCTACAAAGGATGCTGTGTATATTGATGCCGAGCGACGGTTTCAAGAACTAGAGACGGAGACTAAAAAGCTACATGATGAATCGAAGAAGTACTTTGATGCCATTAACGGTATGATTCCGTTACAGAACTTGAAAGAAGAGTATCGGGGGATATGCGGGAAGCGCTAATATGACTGTATAGGCATGCTAAACCACCAAATCGAGTTTTCCAAAGCTATCGCGGAACTATACAAACCAATATCGGGCCGCGCTTCGGATCCAACATCGGCGCAACCAGAAGGAAACCCGGAAGGCATTGCTGCCTGCGAGGAATATGAAGCTATAGTGGCTGATTTACAGGAGACTTTGGCGCCGGAGTTAGAATTGATCGAAACCCGGATCATCAGCCCTGCCGATCAGCTGTTAGAGATTATCAAGGTTATTCGGAAGGTGGCCGTCAAACGGCAACACAAACAGCTGGATTATGATCGACATCGTGCTTCACTGAAGAAAATCCAAGATAAGAAGGAGAAGTCTCTCAAGGACGAGAAGGCCATGTATAAGGCGGAAAATGACGTGGAGCAGTCTACACAAGAATTTAATTACTACAACGATCTCCTCAAGGATGAGCTGCCGAAACTCTTTCACCTCGAAGCAGAGTTTATCAAGCCGCTTTTCCAGTCGTTCTACTACATGCAACTAAATGTGTTTTATACCCTCCATGAGAAAATGCAGGGCCTCAATATCGGCTACTTCGATCTCACAACTGACGTGGAGGAAGCCTATGAAATCAAGCGCGGCGATGTAAAGGAAAGAGCGGAGGCCTTGACCATTGTTCACTTCAAAGCCACCGGGGGTCGTCGACCTGGTGGTAAACTGGGTCTGAAGGACAAAATGGCTGCAGAATCCAAAACTAGCCCCTCGCCCTCACGCACGGAAAACCCGCCGCCACCTTACTCCGCCCACACATCATCACCGCTGGTTGGCAACGGTGCGGATAGTACGGCCTCCCTTGCTGCCGCTGCAAAGAATAAGCTCCCACCACCACCACCGAAGAAGCCGGCGCGGTTCAGCGGTGCGCCTCCGCCCGAAACTGTCACCGCATTGTATGATTATGAAGCCCAGGCTGCGGGAGATTTGAGTTTTACAGCGGGTGATGTTATCGAAATAACACAGCGGACAACCAATGCCAATGAATGGTGGACAGGGAAGGTGGATGGAAAGACGGGACAATTTCCAGGTACCACTCCCCCCCCCTCAGAACTTTTCATCTATATCCTTACTGACATGATATCACTCGACAGCAAACTACGTCAAGCTGAATAGCTAATATGCGGTGCCTCCTTGGCTAAGCATTTTCATAAGACCTCTTAACTTTCATGCCATATATTGTCCTTTAGTTAGGACTTGCCTCATATTTACCTCTGCCTTACCAAACATAAATCGTCTAATACCAGGGCGCCAGTATACCCCAAGTACAGGTTTTACTTTTATCAGCGCCCTCCTTATATCCTGTGTCCCGTGTTACTTTCTTTTCTATACATTTTTCCGCGGTAGCAAATAGGCGAATGTTAGACGGTCATCTTTGTTTCTTACTGGGTTGCGGTCAATATGTCACTTTTCTTCGTCTGCATCTTCACGCTCTACTTTTTGGATAACCATCTACACCATAAGAAATATTTACTCCCCCTTGGTACTTTACCGATACCTCTTAGTTGTTTTATACCTCGGTTCTCCTCTTCTCACTTCCCCCTCTTCTTCTCTCTTGCTATCCCTTTACTTGCGGTCTCTCACCGAACTTGTCGCCGAGCTCGGCTCCAGGGAGAACATCAATCACGTGACTGCTTATCGTACTTAGATAACAGAATGGACCAAAACTGAGTCACACCTTCAGCTCGATGTTCAGTTGTTTGTTCTTCTTCTCTCAACAGTAATTCATATCATATAGTCAAGCCAGAAGCTTCGTCTTAACTGTCGATTCCAATTCAAACCGCACACCGTCTCAGAATCCTAAACCTCCAATTGATCAAGCGTCATATCTACCGCCATCAATTGCGCCTGCCCCACGTCACCGAAATCATGGCTACGATCCTCCATCTCCGCGCTGAGGATAAAACCCTCGAGCACCGTTCTGCTCTCACTCCCTCTACAACTCGCGCCTTAGTCGATGCCGGCTACAAAGTCATTGTTGAGCGCTCGCCAACCTCAGCCCTCCGCAAGCGGATATTCCCAGATGCTGAATTCGAACAGGCGGGCGCCACTTTGGTGCCGGAGGGGAGCTGGGTTGATGCTCCCTCTGACACTATTGTAGTGGGATTGAAGGAGCTTGACGAGACCAAGGACTTTCCATTGAAGCATTCGCACGTCACTTTTGCGCATTGCTTTAAGAACCAGGGCGGTTGGGAGAAGGCTTTGGGCCGATGGACACGAGGTGGTGGGGTGTTGTATGATTTGGAATTCTTGCAGGTAGATACCAATATGGACACCCAATTGGATGACTATTTGCAATGGCGAAGCTAATTGGACCCTAGGACGATAATGGGAGGAGAGTTGCTGCTTTTGGTGAGTCCGCTGAGCCTGGCTACTGGGCTGGAATCCAGTGCTAATCTTCTGTTCACTAGGATACCATGCTGGTTTCGCTGGTGCTGCTCTTGCTATCAAGACTTGGGCATGGCAACTTGAGCACCCTGATGGAACTCCTCTTCCTGGTGTGGATGAGTTCACGGAAGGCAGAGGCTATTACCCTAGTGAGACGGATATGATCAACCAGATTCGTGCAGATGTTGAAAGGGGAGAGAAGATCGCCGGTCGCCGACCTAGAGTTCTGGTAATTGGCGCTTTGGGACGATGTGGACGGTAAGTCACCGAGGATTTGAATTCCCCTGGAGTTTGCGTGAGGCGCACATTGCTCATGGATTCACTAGAGGTGCCGTCGATGCCTGCGTCAAGTCTGGCTGCGAGGATATCTTGAGATGGGACATGGCTGAGACCGCAAAGGGCGGGCCATTTACTGAGATTGTTGAATCTGATATGTTTGTGAACCCCGTGTACACCCTTCTCCTTTAAATTGAATTGGGTGGGCTGCTGACTTGGATAGCTTCATCAACTGCATCTACCTGTCCGAGAAAATCGCGCCATTTGTGGATATGGGGAGCCTTCAAACTCCTAACCGAAAGCTCTCTGTTGTGTGTGACGTGGTAAGATTTGCAACCCTTTGGCTGTTCGCTCCTTTATAAACCGATACTAATCATTTGGAATAGAGCTGTGATACCACAAACCCCAACAACCCAATCGTAAGTTAACCAGATATCTATGACCATATAAGCAGTGTGTACTAATGCTCGCCTCTCTTAGCCTATCTACAATGCCAACAGCGTATGTTCCTACGTATCCACTTACAACGCATCCTTTCACACTAACTTGTCTCCCAGACTTTCGATAAGCCCACCATTCCTCTCAGCCTCTCCAACCCACCTCTCAGTGTGATCTGTAAGTATCTGCTACGTCAATCTCGTATTCTCTTCGTCCCCACGAACATGAAATCCAGCTAACCACAGCAACCCTGCTCCATCAGCTATCGACCACCTTCCCAGCCTTCTACCCGCGGAATCCTCCAACGCTTTCTCCACGGATCTCCTTCCGTCCATGCTTGAGATTAAGAATAGGGATACCCACCCTGTCTGGCAGCGCGCCGAGAAGCTTTTCAATGAAAAGGCCAAGACGCTCCCTGTAGAGCTGCAGAAGAGGGAAATATAAAATACCTCGCATCATATACTCGGTGTCATGCGTATATAGTAAAGTTGGTCAGATGTTATCATCGGATATTAGATGGGGCTTTTGCTACTGTTAAAAAGTAAATGATCATGAATGACAGTCGCTGTCGGTATGGCAGCGAATGGTTAATGAATGGATATAGATGAGTAAAGAAATAAAAATTTCGGTTGCCTTCTTCACTACGATCGATTTCCCAATGATGGGAAATAGACTATGGAATCACTCAGTCCTTATTAATCAGTTTCAATTTTTTCTTTTGTGACTTCATTGTTTTTGGCTATCTAGGTATGCATTATTGCATCTGGCTAGCTTATACGGTATGTTGTAGATAAAAAAACCCACGGGTCATCCATCCAGCCCTAGTATTAGGGCTAGACAGATTTTCCGGGGGCGAGAATCTGGGCGTGAAGCATGGCACCTCTGCTCCGGCTTAGGAGCAAAGTCTGCCTTGCGGTGATGTGCTGGCTGAGAAAGGAAATGGGGGAGGGGGAGAAACGAGAGTCATAAGCTAAGGCGCTTAACAGCCATTTGGGAAGGTTAAGGTGTAGGAAATGAGAATCAAAGTGTTATGTGTATGAGGTATGAGTTAATATGAGTTAAGAGTTTGGATCATGACGATATTATACATGGATAAATCGCCATTTTATATGATCCTGCCTCTCGTCTCCGCTTGTTAAATATGTTGAAATGTGATAATTGAGGCTTCCGCCTCTGTATTTAGATAACATGGAATGGTAGGAGCTAGCGCAGCCAGTATCCCCTGTCCAGATGTAGGTAGCTAGCAGGCTCAACAGTGAACCAAACAGGTCCAATTCTGGTTGGGGCATCTGGTCCGTCGGGGGTGGGTGCAGGAGCCATATCCTGAATGCACTCCGACATTTCTTTCTTATATTTGCCCGCTCGAGGAGAGACAGGCAGATTGGTCCCTAGGCGCTTTAGGTGCTTGAACCCAATAGCTGGATCGAAGCTGATTAGTATAATTGCACGGCTGCCTTCTTCAGAGGAGCAACCAGTTGAATAAATCAAAAACCTTTCATCACAGGCTGCTTCAACTATACCGGCTCGCGTTTGTGGACATAATAGCTCGAGAAGTTCGGATGGTGCATCATTGCTTGGCCAGAGAGAGACACCGCGAGACTCAAATCTCTCTTCGCTGGATTGCATCGGAATTCCGTCTTCACTAATATGTTCTCGGGGGTAAATCAGGCCTGCCTCAACTTCTTCCCCGTCATGGTCAATGGGCGACTTGCGCTTTCGAGATCCTACCCTCAAACGCAGTCTATCGGGTGGTGTGGCGAAACATCTTGTTTGTGGCGGTGGGTCGTTGACGATGTCAATAAAGGATGAGGCGGAAAGGTTATATGAATGAAATTTGGTCTTGGACAGAGGGAATTCATGCTGAAATGGGGATCGGGCTTCCTCCTCGGTATATTCCTGGTGATAGTGCCGACGGAGGCGTTTCTTTGGCGGTTCATAGTTGGGTTTACAACCCGATGTGATAGTTTTCGCCAACGGGTCGTCCGGGAGGGAATGGACGGGCAGATACTTTGGGAGGCCGTTATTTGGAGTCAAAGGACGGGGAATTGGTTGATGTGAATGATCTGATTCGACTTTATTGTGGGATTGAGGTTTGGAGTCGAAACAGTCAATCGGTTGGGTATAATATGTTCGGAAATTCTCGCTGCCACCATTTTTCCATTCGCGCCTGCATTCGACAATTAACAATTGTTGAGTTGACTCGTCAACACGAAGCGATATGTTGGTCCAGGTATCATTTATAGGCCCTTCGCGATGCTGCCGTCGCCATATTCGTTGCCATTGAATATCTTTTGGGTCTGAGAGCGGGAAGCGGACGCATATGTAGTAGGAGGTCCAGTCTATCTCCTCATCCTCGAATGAATTCTGGTTCGAAACGGCGTAGAAGTATCCGTCTTTGATATCAAAGCAGACTCCGGAGCCGATCTCTGCACCAACAAAATTGTCCAGCTGAATTGGGCGCTCGTTTAGAAACTTGGATGCTGACAGATCATATCCCACAAGCACCCATTCGTGATGTCCATGACCGGCAACAGCCGAATGTGTTCCAAAGTATAGGTATGAGCCATTATTCCGTACAAATATTTTCCGAGTGGAGCGTAGTCTGCGTGCAAAACGGAGGCGGTATTTGCCTTTGGGCAACTCGCGGCGAACATCAATTACAAGAAGCCAGGCTGGACCCTCGTCTTCATTCTGGCACAGAACTGTAGCGATTCCGTCGCTGTAGTTCAAAATCTTGTATGTTGAAGCGGTCCTCTCAGCAAGTTTAAGTAAAGCTCCGACATTGATCACAACCTCCATGTCATGGGCTTTGCGAACATTCAAGACTCGGAGACAAGGGCCCTGGGTATAACATAAAACGCCCTGGTTGAAGAAAAACCCCTCACCGATCCCAATTAGGCTGGTAGAGTAAGGTTGAGCAGTTGCTATGGCCTCACGTGTGTCATAAACCCGCCCGAGAGCCTCGCGGTATGTGATTTCTCTCTTTGATGCTTGCTTTCCCTCGACAGTATGGGCGATATTTGACTGTAAAAGACACTTAGCATTGCTCCACTCCGCCTTTTCATACCAGGAAGTCGTTCCAAAGACCCTTTCTTACCTGAGCAGCCTTACGAGCCGTCATCTCGTCCTGCAGTAGACTATAGAGTCGGTGATTCACACGACTCAAGTGGATATAGTCATTGACGTCAAGCTCCAAGGCTATTTGATGCCATATATCGAAAGGCACTTTGCCAAAAACGGACGTCATGGCAAAGGAGAAGCAGGGGGTGCTAAAATAAAAGTAGAGAAATATAGCTCTATCTGAGCCGATGCACAACGCAATAAAAGAGAACTACCAAGAGATGCTTAGCCCAGTGGAAGAGAAACAAAACGACCGAGGATAGAAGCACAGTGACAAGGCATTTGAAAGTGATAAAATGAAGAGTACAAGAAACAAATGGGTATTGTAGAGTAGAAAGGCGCCGTGAGGAAGAAGAGAGAATGCGTTTGAATTCTTAGATCAGTGACATCCTGCTGTCAGATCGTATCAAGGATGGATAGCTCGAGAAGTAAAAGACCAAGGGCCCTGATGCAGTGATGGAGGCTGGAAAGAAGACGTTTTTAAGGTTATTTTATGGTTTTGTGGTCCAATGCGGCTCTGGACAGCGGTTCGAGGAGAATAAAGCGGTTTGGGCCCAGGCAGGTTGCACACACGGCTATAACGATCCGCTGGGAGGGGGGGGGGTTAATCACAATTATTTTAGTACAAAATAAAGAAATTAATTGGCTGATGACGATGATCTAGATGAGGCTGAACCAAATTGGATTTTCCAAGAAAAAGAATTTATTCAATTCGATAGTTCAAGTTTTTCTTTGGCTGTTTGTGGCGACTTGCGGCTCAAGCCCAAAAATAGGGAAACAGAATCAGTCACACCGTAATGGATCATCATCCATACGAGAGATGGAGATATCAAGCTGGGGAAAATTAGCTAGAGGATGAGACCACGCATTAATAAATGTATTTTTGTGGAAAAAAATTGGGGGCCTGCATCGGGTTGTGTTGGCCAAATTTTGGCATGTTGGGCCATGAATGAATGAGGCTCAGAAGAGCCGCCGCATCCTGCCTCAAATCCCACAGTGAGAGAAGGCAAGTGGGAGGTACTCCACTTGATGCCGCTTGGTTCCTTGAATCCCTGTTCGGATCCGTGAGGCCTGTTCGTCATAATCCCTCATGACGAGGGAGAGGCTATTTACTTGGCTTCCAATCAGAGAACGGAGCGTCTTTCCGGACGGCCTCAAATGGTCAACGACTGAGGTGGCATGTGCGCTTCTTGCATCCCATCAAGCAAGCATGGGGATGTACGTAGCCTGTGACATATACGATTGATCTCCAGAGGATGTACATTCTGAGCAAGATAGCTGCCTGTGAGCTTGATCCACCTCAACAATCGTGTGGAGCCCTGTGTGACTTCTGCAGATTTAGTCTGGTGCCCCAGTTTTCCCTGACATTGATTCATGTTGCGAAGTTGTGGACACTGGGCCAATGGAACTTCTCCAATAATTTCCCACTTGTTTCGTGATCCCACTAGGCTCCTGGAGTCAGATGTTGTGGCGCAGTTGGTTGCCTAGTAACTTAGTATTAGCCTAGGGCTCGCACTCCAACATTAACAACGAGATACTCCGTTCCTTGTTTCGGGCTGCATGTTGGTAACATTCTAAGAATATTCTCGATGAGTTCTCGATGGGTTCTCGATGAGTTCTCGAGCAAACGAGAAGGCAACCCTTTCGGATTCCAGAAGCCTGAGAAAATCAGTCAGCGGCGAAGGGACGATAAGCCACGGCAATATCCCTGAACTGCCTAGCCACCGATACGCGTGATTGTCCACAGAGCCTCTCACAGCTCCTCTCAGGTGAGCCAAAGAAATATCTCGTGCGACAGGGGGTTCGTAGGTCACTCAACCAACCAAAGAGCCGTCCGCCGGCTGAAAAACGGGGCGCGAGCTGGGCAGATGGAGAGAAGGCAGTTGAGCCAGAGTTACGATCAACGAGTTGCCAAGAATATCCTCATCGAGAAGCTCCAGAGAGAGAATATATCTCCATCCAGCACCATCCATCTCGTATTCCTAAATCAATCAATCCTCTCTTCCTCATACGGAGAATGCTGATGATCCCTGTAAATTTTGGCGAGAGAAGAGGCTCTAACCCCTCATTTGCGACGAGTTCCCAGCTAAGCGGACCGAGGCCACCGCCAAGTCGCATTTAGTCTGTTTTTTGTTTTCCTTGTGGCGGGCTCTTTTTCGCGATTTGAGAAGGTTGGAACGCAGAGCCGCGAAAGTCGTGATGGTTGAGGCTCTTTAATGTCCCGATTCGGCAACACAGAATCAGCCTCCATCTCGCCGCCTTCGCACATCCGGCCACTTGCAGCTACAAACCACAACTCAAGCTTAACGCCATCACACCGCTTGAAAGCACAGCCCTGCCATGCAAGGCTGGCCCTGTCTTTTCGGCTTTGTACTCAAATCCACCAACATTTCCTAGTGGCCGAGCCAGTGTCTCTCATTACGTTACGCCCACCAAAGGGCCTCGCTCTCACCCAAGTCGAGAAAGCTGAGAAGTTGCTAAATTTACACCATCCATGGAGACCAGTTCACACTCGCCCGCCGGAAGCATCGGCTGCTGAGCAAAGAGTGAAAAGCGCGCCTTGTTCCTCCATCAGCTCTATGAGAAGTGGCGGATGCTGACAACGGGTATGCCCGAGGCTGGTAAAACGACTCAATTCGACGCCGTCGTGGGCAACGACACTGGTGTTTGTGTTTCCATGGCTTCACCGCTATTAGCCACTTCACACGCGTAAATTGGCCTTGATTCATCCTCTTCGGCGCGATGGTGACCGTGCAGTGTGGCGGGGGAAGCTGAAGATCCTTTACTTGAAATCCGTCGGTATGGTAAGACAACACTGAGTACGAAGATACTTGGAAGCGGCGAGTTAGTCCTTGCATGCACACACTCGCCGATATCGCTGGTCGCCTTCCCTATCAGCCACTGCAGAAGCGATTGATAACAAACCCTATGAGATGTATCGATTTCGATATGATAGTATCCGGGTGCGCTCGGTTCTCTTTGAACCCTTCCTGCAGCACCTCCTCCTCATTCGATACCCCTCATTCTCAACAGCTCTACATCCTGGGTCCCTTCAACATGGAGGTACATTTGCTCCCCAATCATTTCTAGGCCAGTCCTTGCAAGCGTTCTTCCTATGGAAGGTGTAAGTTGGGGGCCAAATCTTTAGCCAATGTCGTGGAAGGTTGCGTGGCTATACCATGACAACGCATTCTCGACGGCATCAAAACGTGCAGTATAGGCATCTGGTTCTCCAAGCATCCTGCCGAATAAGCCTACATCAGCCGGGGCGTGAGCCTTTTGGGCTGGATGTTTTACCACCAGAACGGTATGTCACCTTCTGTGGGGCTGCACATAGGTACCAGAAATATACCTTATCTTACAGATGTCTCGGGCGGTATATTGTTGGTCGTCGCAGCGGTAGCACATCTCAAAATCGAACAATAAAGCCGCCCGGGCTCACGTTGTCCATTTCCTCTCGAGATGGCCCAAGGTCAGCCACCCCTCCAGTGGTTGGTGTGAAATTAGCAACCCAAGGGAACCCTATCTACGACTCTGTCATCCACGGGAATTTATTTACTACATCTAATTCTGAGAATCTAGGTTCTATACCACCAACACGGCGGCAAGATAATTCCCGTGTCATGACGGTATTCAAAGAGAGAAAATAAGTAAATATAATATTATTTTCTCGTCTGCGCCTTCAACTTGGATCGGTTTTAATCTGGTGTGCTGTGCCGCACGTTATGGCCCCAACCATACCCCTGGTAGAAATATTAGATTCCCAAACAGCACAGAGAACGGCACCAGAATCACACTTAAAGTGGTGAAATATGCAGAAGCTCTGGCTAGACCTGCGGTCTTTAGTGCTCCAGAGGTCTGTACAAGTAAGGAGCCGGGACAAGGAACGAGCATCAGTCTGATGGCTCTTGAGCGAACAAGCTAGAATTTGGCCAGTTGATATTGAAGTGCGAGTTTAAAGCTAAACTCCAACAGCTCATGAGCCAGGGTTCCATACGAACATAAGCAAAGTTACTTCCCGCGGCACTAAACTGTCATTCGAAGTGTGATGAGTACGCCCGGCTAATCCAATCCTTCCTGTTTGCCATTGACAATCTTTTTTTTCTCCTGGTACAGTAGGTCGTTGCCGTTGATAATTTCTTTGCTCTCCAAGCTGTCTAGCAGTTCAAGAACGTAATCCTGGCAGTTATAGCCTGGAGCTTCATTGTGAATAACTGCACCTTCGGCCTCCTTGATTGCGTTGATTTTACCAGCGTCCACCTCGCACATGGTGATTAGACAATATCATGGTAGAATATAACCATGCAAAGGGCCAGTATGTCGTTACTGGAGTTATCGACTAGGACCTCAGTGGCTTCTACCCTGAATACTATGAATGTACTTCCATTACTCGCACGATGAGTCTGGTCGATGACAATGACTGGTATAACTATCTGCCGAACAGCATCTCGCCATCACAGTTCCCCATCCGTTGGCTGGCTGATCGGCTATGGAGACTTCATCTACGGACAACATAGCCTTAGTAGATAGTGATATATTGTTCGTGGGCCGATGAAATGAGTGCTTTTTAATCCAGCAAATTAGTCTGGTGGACGGATAAGGGCATGTTACGACTTATAGGAACAAATGATTTCTAATTGATACTGCAAATATTTAAACAGCTTTATCGCCATCAAAGACAAGACCTGAGCGCTCGATAGGCCCGACTTGTCTGCAGCCCTTCGATGAGAGCATCTTTAATGGCCTGCACAGTGATGTTATTAACATCTACATCCGCGTCGCACATCCATAACCAGCCATAGTAAGTCGCCGTGAGGACTACGGTCCCCAGAACCAAGCCTGTGGCTTGTCGAATCATCTGCCGGCGCCGACCCTGCCCGGATAATTTGCGCTTCCAGTCACGGAATTGTGGGAACCTACAGTGAAGATAGAAATCTAACTGTGACCGTCTGAGAAATTGCTCGGGTTAGCTCTGAGTTAGAGGCTTGCTCTGGTTTATAGATGTACGCAGCGAAATAAAACCGACGGTAAGAACTCACGGATACATAACTGAATTATGGAGTCCATAATTATTATACCAACTCTGACAAGTATCGAAAACAGTTGATTCCATGTCATGCCTGATGTCATTAACCCACTTCAGGACCGCTGGTGTTGAGGGTTCGACAGTCTCAACATCGCCCGCAATGATAGGCTGAATTAATCGAAGCGCGTGCTCGATGCTATTTTCGATTCCCATCATAACGGATGTGTGGCCTGCGAAGGTATTGGGACCCATGATCATGAAAAAGTTGGGGAACCCGTCTATAGCTGTGCCCATATAGGCGTGTGCGCCGCCGCGTGTGGCCCATAGGCCATGGAGTGAGAGGCCCTGACGCCCAAGAACGGAGACAGGTTGTAAGAATTGTGTGGCCTCGAATCCAGTCGCCAGAATCAACGTGTCCGCACGGTAGGTCTCCTCTTGGGCATCTGAAGGGCGGCCCAGTGTCTTGGGTTTCTCTGCCACCGTCACCCCGTCACCCTCGGCGCTTATCCACGAGCGATTGACGAGGGTGAAACGCGAATCGTTCATGGCCCGAAGCCAGTCGTTGTCAAATATACGCCGCTTGCATCCAAGGCTATATGATGGCGTCAACATCGAGTGGTACTTTTCAGGGGCCAGCTGGCGCATATGAGCTAACGAGTATTGCTCGGCTTGCAGCCGCAGCTTTTGATTCTTGCGTGGGAATGCTGTGTACCAGAGAAGCTCCGAGACCCAACAAAGCAGCATGCGTACGGAGTAACCCAGCAGTGGTACTGTGCCGTAAACTCGCGGCGCCCATTTTGCGTACGCTTCTTTCCCACCAGGCTCCTCCACGCGAGGAACAAACCAGGGCGGTGTACGCATAATCTGTGTCAGGGATTTGACATTGGTTTCTAGGAGAGCTGGCACCATCTGAGCGGCGCTGCACCCGGAGCCCACCAGTACCACATCTTTGCCGTCGAGATCAACTTGGGCGGGCCACCGAGCTGAGTGTATGACCTCACCGTTGAAAGCCTCGGGGCCCTTGATACCGGCAGGCCAGTCGTTTGGCTCGACCAGCATCCCTACTGCGCTAATCACCACTTTGGCCCGTACGATCTCGACTCGCTCCACGGAACGGGGATGCCCCATTTTGAAGCTGTCCACGCTATCATTCTCGGGTGAGAGGTAATTAATTTGTAGCTCCCACTCCGAGTCCTTCTCAATCCATTCGACGTTGGACACTGCTACATTGAGTTGTATCTTGTCCACTATCCCAGCACGTTCAACAACTGTGTGGAGGTATTCGACGTAATCACGGCCGGAAGGGAATATGGTTTTGGAGAGATAGTTTGGCGCAAATGAAAACGAGTAGAAGGCGGTCGGCCTATAATTTGATCAGTTCCGCTGCACTATCCGACTCTAGTCGGAGTCTGCTTACACATCGCATGCCTTTCAGCCATTGTTAGCTAACGTTTGCATATGGTTAATTCATATCAAAGACTTACCACTCCGGGATATCTATTTGCCCACCAGGTACCTTTTCGATCATGCTCGTTAGACGGGACATACTTCATTTCGCAATACCGAGACGGGCCTGCTTCGAGGCTGCAGTGCAAAACTCACCTCCAATACCCGCCTGGCGGTCAAAAATCCGAAACTGGTCGAAGCCAAACTTTTGCTTCAACCTGCATCCTGATGCAATTCCGGAAGCGCCTGCACCGATCACCACGACCGGATAGAATGTCCGCGGATTTTCACTGGAAACGTCACGAATGTGAATGCGTAAAGGGGAGACCATGTCGCCGGCAGACAGTTAGAAAATATAACTATGCCTAGATAAAGTGTGAATCTCGAATTCATACAACTATGGCAGTACCTTGATGGCGAAGAAGAAGATACAGTCGGCTCCTCATGAAGCTCCTGGCAGAATATAACGAACCCCAGTCCAGCCGTGCATATTTGAGCTCCCTCCCATAAATCGGAATTCACTGTCCGCCTTAGGCCAAGGAGGGGTTCATATATGCGCATATATTGTGTGCATGGGATAGAGTGCCACCGAGGCACATTCGTTGACCAGGATCGGCCATATTGGGGAAACCAATAATGAGGTAACCAACATCATCGACATTATAAAGTGGCTCTCTAACGGCTAACTAACGGCAGATCGCCCGGCTCCTCCTAGGCTAGCCTTAGCACCAGGGGTGGTTTGGCTTGCATACTAGATGTACGTACACGATAATTAGTGTTTTGTGGGGGCGGGCTGGCTCCGCACCAACGCAAAGATCCACAGGTGTTGGTGCTTAGAATACAGAGTTCTCGTGTATGTTGTGTAAATGTCATTCTGAAAATATATACGTAGGTAGCTCAAGGCTGAGAATTTCACCAACGCCAAAAAGTAAACGGGAAAGAAGCTCTCGGAGAATTTGATAGCATGAAACGCCGCTCTCATTAAGCCAGTAACAGCCCTGACTGCAGTCAGGGTTTAGTATACACTAATAGATCTTCTACACATTGCATGGGAAAGACAAATAGAAGAAAATAAGTAAATGTTTTTACACGACCTCCACGTCTCGTTGTACGCGGATGCCCTTAGACGGGGGTCCATGTCGATGTTCCTCCACCGTGATGCTGGTAAGAGGAACGCCGTCACCAGTACTGTCATCCATTCTGCTATAATACCCTGTCCGTGAATTGTAGTCATTGCTGCCTTTGCTGGAAGGATCTAGTTTGTCGTTGGAGGTGGTCGCACGGCTTCCTATGAACTTGCTTCCCAAGGTGCTTGCTATTGCACTGAACTTGGGTAGCAATGGGCGATAGGTAGGTAGACAGGCACACAAAATTGCAATTCCCAGGTTGATGACGGACCAGAGAGACGCCTGCCCAAGAGATACTACAGCAAAGTCAGCCGAAGTTCAGGTCTCGTTGTAGAAGAATACATATTGGAGAGAGGGGAACATACGGAGCTGGTCATTAGGCTGGTATACATATCTAATTCGAACAGCACCGGTGATGACAACACTGAATTCCCTGTTAGCACTAAACATTTTTTGACAAGTCCCAAGTGTTGCATAAACTTACAATACACCCAGTAGGAAGATTCCCATCAATGCAGTCTTCTTCTGAGTGGACAAGTGCAATCCAGCAATGGTCTTCACTGGAAGCGCAATGATGACCACGTCGATTACCATATCCACCAAACACATAGCCAAGAAGTATGCTCCAAAATTGAAGCATTTCCCACCAGCAGTTGGATCCCAGAATTGTCGGATTGGCATACAATAAAGCAAATCCCCAATTATGGCCGCAATAAACCATGTTCCACACACGCACATGACTATCGTATTAATTCTCCGGAACGCTTGGATGGCGAAGATGCGGTGGTATAGCGAGAGGATGGAGAACTTGATGACGGTGACGTTCGTAGCATAGAGGGCCGGAATAGCATATTGAGCCTGCAAATATTGAACGAGTTTCTCCTTAGCTTCCAACGGATCCAGATATACCTGTCCGCCGCCATAGGTATACACTCCAACCAAAATATCAGCACAGAAACAAAATAATACAACCACGCTAGCAACGGTGAGCCAGTCATCCACTCCGATGTGGTTGTTCTGTATGAATCTTGTCCAGAATCGCAGGGCGGTTGCGACCACGGACAGCGAGGCGAAGAAGATACAGGACACTAGTGTCGCGTATCCTATTTGGTTGAGGCCAAGCATATAGGGCTCTTGCATCGCCGGTTGGGTGGCCTGATCAGCCATATTGGAGTTACAGTCGGGTGATATCCGAAATGGCAGGCTTTACAAAGTAATAGCTGAAACCGGTATCCTATGAGGGGCAAAAGATACGGTCATCTTCATTCGCAAAAATGAGTAGCAAGCAAGAAGGGAGACAGATACATCTGAGTTCTTTCTTTACTTTCCATTCTATTAATATTAAATGTCGCTACCCATTACCCTGAATTTCTTCCCTCCCGAAGATTTACGCTGCGGGTGATTAGGCTGCATAGAGAAAGGGAGGACAAATGTGTCACACTGACAGGATCGTCAGGCCAGAAGAGGTAGTCTTTTCATCAACAATCCTGGTTTTTAAGTTTGGGAGCGTGGCACTGCGTATATAGATGTCCCAAAATCCTGCACAAAATCGGACGATATTTACGTACATGTAAGTCTCGTACATAGGAGCAGCGCCTGCAGAGTCGCACGCGTCCCTCAAAACAGGGAGGCGTGGGACCGGGAAGGCATACTGAGCTGAAGACGAGAGATATGCTTGAAGAATCCCGCCGTGCCCTACCCATGTCGGGAGGGATAAACGAGGCACCCTCCATCATGCGAATGGACGGGTTACATGCCCGTGTTGGGTGCCATTCGTTGGCAACGGCTGACACCCTTGTGGTCTATGAAAAGTCAGGGTGGGCCCTCCATCTGCACGGATTTGGCTTCCTCTCCAGTGGCTTGTCCATCCGTATGTTGTCTGCTAGGGGGCCCCCGGATGTGCGACTTTCCTAGTACTGATCGCCGATTTGTGTCAGCTTGCGGAGGAGTAGCCTGATCAGCCAACAGAGGCGCATTTCCAATAGATTTTGGGTTAACAGGATATGAAGCCTTGAATCCTCGTGGCGTTTTGAATTAATATACTTGTCAGATCATTTCCTTGGTTGGTTGGTTGGCCGCACGCGCCGACCATGCTCTCGGCGCGTTTCGGGATACATAGCAAGGGGCCACATTGGCGTGCATAGATACATAAATTGATGGGTCTCGCCAATCGAATTGCGACCAGGATGCGATGCGCTGGAGATCGGATGTTCATCAATGCATGCAATTTACATACCAATCGCGAGTTCTGCCACGACGCCAAATCCGAATCCGAAAGTGGAGAAAGAAAATTGACTATTATATAAGCATAAATAAAAAGTGGGTAATATGCTTTGATTGGCGAGCTTAAACAGGCCAAGCTTCGCCGGACTTCAACTACTACCCTAATCTAGACTAGCCCCAAAACTTACCTTTGTTCTTTATTCCATCTAAGAAGCTCCCTTCAATCTATACTCAGAGAATAAACGTCTTTCTCTCTACTAAAGTATTTTTCAATCGAGCTCACCATGAACTTCGAGGACCCGCGTCATCTGGTTGCCGCTGCTCAGAAGGTCAGGGCAGAGTATCTCAAAGGAGCCAACACCATTTCTGTTTCTGACACTCAAGCTGCGACAAACAAAGATCTTCCTGTAAAAGGCCCTGTCTGGGTTAGCAAGTTCACTGTCCCCAAGCCAGCAGAAGATAATTCTCGGGACCTGCTGTTAGGTTTGGTCGATGAAGAGAACGACAGGAAGGTTCGCTATGATCGACCAGATTCTATTCCCCTTCGTTTCGAGTGGACCGGTTTCCGCAGCGATGCGAAGAAAGATACCCCCGAGCCATCCATATCGGAGGAGGACAAGTTCCAGAGACTGATATCGGAGACGAAAAGCTCACTTACAATACTCTACGTTTATGGTGGTACTTTTGTGTTCGACTCACTCATCTGCAAGACATAACTTTATTGACTAGATCAATTGCTAATAATTGGCTGAGCATAGTTTAAATACACCATCGAATTACCGGAGGTTGGTGGGAACGCTTGCTCAGTCTACTGGCTCCAAGGTTCTAATGGTGAACCAACGTTTGGCACCACAGAACCCCTTTCCAGCCGCTTTGCTGGATGTCTTTCAGGCCTATCTGACGCTGCTAGCGCCGCCTCCTGGCTCCCCGCATAAAGCCGTCCCGCCGTCATCGATTGTCGTTACAGGAGATAGCTCAGGTGCTTGTCTTGCTCTCGCCTTGCTGCAGATCATTCTACGTCTTAAGAAGAAAAATGCAACGATTACCTTTCACGGACAAAAAATCGAGCCTGCTTTGCCCGCTGGAATGGCATTACTCAGTGCTGCGACAGATCTTGCAAATTCGTTCCCTTCATTCGACCGAAATGCGTTCTGTGACATTTTCCCGGTACCCATCGAGAAACTACCATATCTTGAGAAATCGTTTCCCACCTGCCCAGCCTGGCCTACTAACCCAGCGCGAGCGAATCTTTACTGCGAAGCACTTATGCTATCACATCCACTATCGAGTCCTGCAGCGTCAGATGACTGGTCAGGGTCTTGTCCTCTATGGTTTGGATCTGGCCAGGAGCAAATTATAGACGCATCTAAAGTACTTTTACAGACGGCTCATTCGCAAGGGGTATCTGTCACGCTTCAAGAATATGAGAAGATGCCACATACGTTTTTCTTGATCTATCGTCAGGCACCTCAGACGCGCAAGCTCATGGCTGACTGGATGAAGGCTATTGTCACCTTCTCCAAGGGCAAAAGGCCAGCCTCGAGTGCCTCCTTCATTCGAGCCAAGGGTTTAGTCGCCGAGCCCATGGATGTTGAAAAGCTGATATCTTATACAGCAACCGAGGCAAGAGAGATGATGTGGAAGAAGTCCCTCGGCTATAAAGTCCCTCCTTTTCATATTCATGGTCGATCCACGCTGTAAAATCACCGATCTTGGCAATTGCTGACCTCAACCAACATCATGCATACAGCTATTTCCAGGAACTCACGTAAGTGACAAGGGGGAGAAAGGGACAAAGAGAAGACTGCTTTGTTTCTACGTAGCTTGGCGTGGAACCGCTGCTTGGTACGCTAGGATGAGCTGTGTACTTTTTAGTCAAATGCAACCTGTTAAACGCACGTCCAATATCTCTCGTCCTACCAACACTGCATGCCTCAGCAGGGATATCGCATAAATAGCGCACAATCCAAAGAGATATTACATAGTAATTGTGTTTCATACCGCTGCCACGCATGACAGATCTTCCCAGCCTTGTTGCCCTCGCTGATCACCACGCAGCCAAGATCCACCGACGGAGAGCTGGGTAAAAGGCCAACGGTTTCGGGGATTGGGTGCCAGCAAACACGTTGTTATTCCACCTTCAGTAGCATTGTAATGTACATATTTCTTTATTTTTTTCCCTAATGGCTACTAATTCATTAGAGGATCTTGTCTGCCTTTCTGTCTTGAGTGTCCCAACGGCAAGTACGTTGAACTGTTGCTAATATCAACTTCACGGCAACAGGCTGCCTGTCACCTTCATCATGTTTGATAATCTAGTTAATCTTACAACCTACGGTGGGAGCTTGTTCCTACTGTATGCCATTACGCTCGTTGTCTATCGGTTCTTTTTTCATCCCTACAGCCACATTCCCGGCCCTCCAATTGCCAAAGCAACCTATCTCTATGAATGGTATTATGATCTATATCTCGGTGGCCAGTTCACATATAACCTGAAAGCCCTCCACAAGAAATACGGTAAGGATGGCTTTTAAATGTTTCAAAGGGAAAAGAAAAAATAGAAGCTGAACCACTATCTATAGGCCCGGTCATTCGAATTAATCCTGATGAAATCCATATCGACGACCCCGACTTTTTCGACGAAGTCTATAACCAAACAAATGGACGAGCCGTGAAGCCGATCCAAGTTGCTGAGGCATTCGGTCCTTACCCAGCAGTACGTACAGCCAGTTTTGTGGTCCTCATTTGCACGCTTACGAATTTAAGCATACTCACTGCCAGCTAGACAATTGGGACGCAGTCACACGAGTTACATCGAGTACGACGAAGTGCACTTAATCCTTTCTTCTCTAAGAAGTCGGTCAACGATCTGCTTCCTGTGATGCAACGATCCATCGACATAGCATGCAATCGTCTGGAAGATGCCAGCAAGACCGGCGAGACGATTAATATGAAGTACATATACGCGGCTATAACTCTAGATATCATGAATGATTATTGCTTTGCAAGGGAGCCAGAAAATATTACAAAACCGGATTTTGGCCGCAAGGCCTTTGATGATGTTGATAGCTTCTTGCAAGTCAGCCTTCTAGTAAGCGATGAATTGAAGTCAAATACTGCATTGATAGCCTGCTAATTGGTGGGGGCAGAATATCCATATCCCGTGGCTCATGCGCCTGAGCTATTCGTTTCCGGTAGGCCTTAGATACGCCAGTTAAATTTCACCGGGAATGAATGGTATATTTACTTCGATTTCTCCTCTAGGACATCGTCAATAAGTTCCTTGCACCCGCAATGTCAGACATACTTGACTTTCGAAAAGTAAGTCCTTGTCAATAAAGAGGATCAATATCATTCCCATCACTAAGCGAGAAATAGAATCTTTCACAACAAGTGGAAAGCATTCGAAATGGGCAGGATAAATCTTATGAGGGTGCCGGGCATCGAACCGTGTTCCATGAGCTTTTGGAAAGTAAATTACCAAAAATCGAGCTGGGACGGAATCGACTTCGAGATGAAGCTTTTAGTTTAGTAACAGCTGGCTCTGGAACTACGTATGTCATTAAAGATGCCCTTTTGATTCATTTCTGCTAGCACTCGCATGGCTGATTCATTACATCGCAGAGCAATTGTTATTCGAGGAACGGCATACCACATCTCGGCAAATCCTTCGATTCGTCAACGTCTTTATAACGAGTTAAAAGCAGCTATTCCCGATCCTTCGACATATTCCCTGGCAGAGCTTGAAAAGCTTCCCTATTTAAATGCAGTGGTCCAGGAAGGCCTTCGACTCTGTGACCCGGTAACTCATCGAATTGGCCGAAAATTTCCCGACAGGACATTGAATTGTCATGGCTATGTGATTCCAGCGGGTTCAACCCTATCAATGACGGCATATCTAACCCATCAGAATGAAGATATCTTCCCCGAGCCGCGAGTTTTTAAACCGGAGAGATGGTTGGAGAATGGAAAGCGTCTCGAACGATATCTAGTTACGTTCAATCGGGGCCCTCGTTCATGCTTGGGAATTAACCTAGCTCGCGCAGAGCTTATTCTCATCATTGCGTCAGTGTTCAGGAGATTCGATTTTGATGTCTCGCAGGTTTCTAGAGAGCGGGATATTGATTCTACAAGAGACTACATCCAGGGCACGCCTTCACCAGACTCACCTGGAATTCTAGTCAAAGTGAAGAAGGTATGCTAGGCGGGCTGAGAAAAGAGGTTATCATTTGTAAGATATATCTCAGAGCATACCAACTTTCCATTCTAGAACTATTACAGCTTTAAAGTGATTCTCCATTGTTTAGAATATCTAACGAGTAAAGATCTCCTACCATGTAATTGCTACTTTCGGACTGCTCATATTACTATGGTATTGAATTCTGACCGCTCACGAATACTAAATGTAGTGCATTGTTGGGCCCACATGGGGCTATTGTGACAGCGTAATATAAGTTATGCGGCTATCCTTAACCTTGTGAAAGGAGTTCAAAACCCTCCTATGTATACATATGCATAGTGTCACATTGTGTTGGTGGCGCATCCATGCCCCATATGCTGATGGGGCCATTCTCGAGGCTCCATTGTTGTACAGGCTATGGAGGGCCTTGTCTTTTCCCCCTGTTGATTAAACCCGGCTGCACATCACGCCGCTAAAAACCACTCAATCCTTAAATTCATTCGCGGCTGACTTGATATTGGGGGAGCAACATGATATTCATGCTACGCCAGGCATCATCGTCAGCCATAAATAAGCTTGTCACGAAGCTGAATTGTCTTCTCACCCACAGCGCAGTTCTTTATGGCGAATATCAATGAGAAGAGCCCTAAAGGGTCTGAACCGTCGTCAACCTCGGATATTGACGTAAGACAGACAGAAGAACCTGCAGATATTGGTCCCAGTACCCAGAATTTCCTCGTTGGATGGCGGTTAAGTCTTCTTACTCTAGGGTGAGCTACATCAGAACTATATCCATTTTCTCTGATATTAGGAAGCCCGCTTGGCTAATTTTCTCTTTTACGTATAGACTCTGCCTCGGTGTTTTCCTCTCGGCGCTTGATATCACTATCGTTAGCACTTCCCTTGCCACTATAGCAAATGATTTAAAGGCCTTCAAGGAAGGTAGCTGGGTAGTATCG
This sequence comes from Arthroderma sp. MBC 929, assembly GCA_030789285.1. Taxonomy (NCBI): domain Eukaryota; kingdom Fungi; phylum Ascomycota; class Eurotiomycetes; order Onygenales; family Arthrodermataceae; genus Arthroderma; species Arthroderma sp. MBC 929. Next base: position 218,025 of record JARJUX010000001.1, on the reverse strand, counting down.
AGCTACTTGACATCTTACTTCAGTGAGACATCCCAGATTGGCGTACTAATTGGTCAGCTCAACTAATTCGTGAATAGGTTTTTTGATAATATGGGCCAAGTTAAGTGACTTCTTTGGGCGTAAGCTCATGCTTGTCACAGCTATGGCATTGTTCTTAGCCTTTTCAGGTGCTTGTGGAGGGGCCAAAACCACGCTGCAACTGTAGGTCGCGAGCAAAAAATCTTTGATCTATGTTTATTTCGCTGAGTACGATTCTAGAATCCTATTCCGGGCCTTCCAAGGTGTCGGTGGAGCTGGTATTTTCAGCATGGCTCCAATCATTGTGGCTGAGATGGTTGTCCCAGAAAAGTATGGAGCATATAACGGCATCGTGGCTTTGGCTATTGCATTCAGCTTCTTGCTAGGGCCGTTGATAGGAGGCGCCGTCGCAGATCGTACATCATGGCGATGGATATTCTACATCAACCTTCCTGTTGGCGCTGTTGCTCTTGTACTCGTGACACTTGCGATGCCTGCTGAATTTCCTGATGTGTCCCAGCCTGCTTCCTTCTCCCTTTTCAGAAAGAAAGTTGATTTCAGGAACAAGGTCGACTATCCTGGTTTTTTTCTTCTCCTTGCAGCTTCGGTTTTAGTGATCGTCGCTATAGAAGAAGCAGGAATGGGCTTTGGTTGGGGTTCGGCTATCGTGGTTACATTCTTGGTCCTTTCTGGAGTAATCCTCTGTACGTTTCTTGCCTGGCAATGGTACATCGACCGCAAGAAGTCTTCAAGAGAGGCTGTTTTACCATGGGAGTTTATGAAAAACAGGGTCCTGATGGGGATGTACCTGTAAGTCTCCAGGCCATACCCACCCATTCCTGCTGCGCCGTTTGCTAACAGTAGCTACAGTAACGCATTGCTTTCAGGCGCACCTTTCGTTACTCTCGTCTTGGAGCTGCCATTAAGGTTTGAAAGTGTTAATGGGACCTCTGCATTCAATGCAGGCGTTCGTATCCTGCCATACACTCTGACAATTGCATTGGGCTCAGCGGTGACCGGCGGCCTAACAGCACGTGGTCGAGTGCCACCTTTCATTGTCCTCTGCGCTGCCACAGCTTTTCAGATTCTTGGGATGGGGTTACTCTATTCAGTTCCAGTTAATGCCGATGTACCGGCGAGACTCTACGGATATCAAGTCCTCGCCGGTTTAGGGGTCGGCTTGAGTCTGACTACTCTGCTCAATATAACCCCATTTATGGTTGATAAAAAAGTCCTTGGTAAGTTGGATCCAGCTAAGCAAAACACTCAAAGCTAACATCAGCCAACTACAGCCGTCGCAATGGGGGGTATAACCCAGCTCCGAATTCTTGGGGGGGCCCTGGGTGTATCAATAGCAACTAACATGCTGAATAATACTGTGAAAAACCGCCTCGAGGGCGTTCTACCAGTAGGAGTTCTGGCCAGGATTTTAGAGAACATCTCGTTCGTAAATACCCTGCCCCCCTCAGAGCAGTCACTCGTCCGGGCTGCATTTGCAGATGGATACCAGCAGCACCTTGCCATGATCCTCGGATTCTGTGCCGCAGAAGTGGTAGCCTTGGCTTTGATGTGGGAGAAGCCGTTTCGCAGACTAGCATGATAAATAGAGTACTTGAAGGCGATCAGGGGCGGAGCTTACGATCCTAACAGGCTGCAATTAAAACACGTAGATTGATTGGCCATTTGCCCATTGACGAAGGTGAATTTTAATCAACGTAAATGAAATAATTTGATCAGCCTCACATGAATCAGGATCAGGGTATGCCTTGAGGTACCTGGTACTTAATGCCGGCCTCGTCCCAGCCATCAGCGTGGACCTTGTAATGAGGGAACCGGGCAGCATTTCCCGATTGGTGCATTTAATATACGGCTTATAACGCCAGCTGGCGGTCAAGTGTTGGGTGATGGGTAGCCTAGCGAGGTAACACAGGAGAATATATGCGTGATAGGGGTATTAGTGCTGTGATCGTAACGAGGTACTGGCATGATAGAACTGGGGCGAAAGGCTGTGGAGCGAGTTTCCGTGTAGCTATATATAGATAGATATACATCTATCGACATATACCTATAAATATCGTGTCCTGATACCATTTTGTCTTTCGAATATCTCGAGAACCGTTCAAGTCTGATGGATTGTCGTCAAGATGCTTCCAGACTGGGTTAGAACTTGGTTTGTCAGCGAGCTGGTGCCAGACGACGAGAAACGACGACTTTGCTCAACCCCAATCAAAATACCCAATACAACTTCAATCTCCCCCAAACACACTCATGGTCTGAATGGAGATATCTCTCAGGCAAATGGGAGCATCAATAAGGTACCTGTTCCGGAGACGGACACAGTACCAATCGCAGTTATTGGGCAGTCATTCAGGTTTCCCCAAGGAATGGAGTCTGCAGACTCGTTCTGGGATGCTTTGGCTGCTGGTCGATCAGGATGGTCGACATTCCCCGAAAGTCGTTTGAACTTCGAAGGAGTGTATGACCCTGATGAAGAAAGGCTAAATGGGGTAAGTCACGTCAAGATCAACCCTGGTAGATGGTGATAGAACTCTCGCTGATAATCATCTAGTTTCCCTTGAAAGGAGCTCACTTTGTAGAGGGCGACCTTGGTGCCTTTGACGCACCGTTTTTCACTATCGGTCCTGCTGAGGCTGCAGAGATAGATCCTCAATCTCGTATTCTGCTAGAAACCACATACAAAGCATTAGAGAACGGTATGTGAAGCGCTCTTTGATTATATGCCGGCCTAGCACTAATACTTTATAGCGGGGATCCCAATGGAGAAAGTAGCACATACGAAAACATCTGTCCACACGGGTAGCTTTGGGGATGACTATAAATCATTCTCAGCTAGAGATCCTCAATTTGCAGGACAATATTCTGCTAGCTCTGTATCTGCTAACATGTTGGCAAACCGAATCAGTTGGTTCTTTAACCTCCGTGGGGAGTCAATCAATATGGATACAGCCTGCTCAAGTACCCTTGTAGCATTTCACACTGCGTGTCAAGGGCTGCGAAGCGGGGATGCTAATATGGTCTGTCCACCCCTCTAGCGCTGAAGTGAACACCCTTTTAACTCCCGGTTGTAGGCAATTGTTGCTGGAGCGAACCTCTTTCTGAGCCCAGATATGGCCATGTCACTCAATAACCAAAGCTTTTTATCACCAGATGGCCGATGCTGGAGCTTTGATGAAAAGGCCAATGGATATGGCCGTGGAGAAGGCTTCGGTGCAATAATTTTAAAGCGCGTCGACGACGCCATCAAGGACAGCGATGTCATTCGAGCTGTTGTTCGCGCTACAGGGACAAACCAGGATGGCCGAACACCAGGTATTGTTCAGCCTAGTAGAACAGCTCAGACAGACCTTATCAAGGAAACATACCAGAAAGCTGGGCTTGACATGAGATTGACACGATATGTTGAAGCGCATGGGACAGGGACACCTGTTGGAGGTAATAAACTAATCTCAATATCCAGTGTAATCCGATTCGCAGCTAATTCGTCTGTTCAGATCCCATTGAAGCGGGCGCCATTGCTGATGCTTTTGCGGAAGGCATATCGCGTGATCGCCCACTATACATTGGATCAGTTAAATCCAACGTCGGTCACTTAGAGGGAACGAGCGGCATTGCAGGTCTAATTAAATGCATCTTGATGCTTGAGCATGGGATGATCCCGGCGATTGCGGGCCTTGAGTCCGTGAATAGCTCTATCGCGGCAGATCATCCTAATCTTCAGGTATGTTATGCTATCCGTCATCGCTTGTATATTTGTCGCTGACTTCCTCGTCCTAGTTTCCCAAAGAGCTATGTCCATGGCCATCTGATGGGCTGCGCCGACTCTCCGTCAATTCGTTTGGATTCGGGGGAACCAACGCACACGTCATAATGGATGATGCCCAAAACTATTTAAAGGCCTCTGGAAGGGTAGCGAGCCGCATAGTGCCAGTCATGAATGGCTCCGGAAATCCAAAACCTTGCAGCCCAAAAATCTTAGTATTGTCCTCCCAGGATGAGAAGGGCGTTGATCGACTCGGGAAGGCATACAACTCCCATTTCAAGAAGCTTTCGGATTTTAATTCTAACGACGAAAGCTATTTGAAAAGGCTAGCATATACCCTAAGCGAGCGACGGAGCTCATTGCTTTGGAAATCATTTGCAATTTGCAACAATGTGGATGACCTGAGAAAAGGAATCAAACTTTCACGGGCAGTTAGGGCCCTTGCGACACCACGGCTTGCTTTCTGCTTCACTGGGCAGGGTGCACAATGGTACGCCATGGGACGGGAATTAGAAGTACTTGCGATTTATTCTCGAAGTATCTCTTTAAGCTCTGCGGTGCTAGTAACCTTGGGCTGTCAATGGAGCCTCTTAGGTAATTACGGTATTCTGAGATTTTGACTACTCCTGCTGATCATCACTGCAGATGAACTTGCTCGCAATGTGGACGAGTCTAGGATCAATGAGCCGGAATTTAGTCAGACAATTTGTACAGCCGTCCAGATCGCGTTGGTCGACCTGTTGGAAAGTGTTGGGGTTCAGCCAACCACAGTATTTGGTCATTCATCTGGCGAAATTGCTGCTGCGTAAGGAAGAATCTACCATATTCATATACTCAGACTAATCATGACTAGGTACTGCATTGGAGCGCTTGACAGGCGCTCAGCCATAAGTGCGGCTTATTATAGAGGGCTTCTTTCTTCAAGATTGGCGAGCGACAAGAAGAATCAAGGAAGAATGCTCTCGGCTGCCATCCCAGAAACCGACACCCAGCCATACTTCACATCACTCAAAGCCAAGTTTGGTTATCTTGGGGTTTCGATTGGCTGTATTAATAGCCCTCGCAATGTGACAGTCACCGGCGATGAACAGCAAATCGATTACCTGAAATACATGTTAGACAAAGAGGAGGTATTTGCCCGAAAGCTCGCAGTTAGCGTCGCCTACCATTCTCGACACATGAATGCGGTAGCCAAGGAGTACTCCAGGGCTATGGGGAAACTCACCCAGCGAACGAAAGAGTCATCCATCAAAATGGTGTCTTCCGTTACAGGACAGGTTGTGGTTCGCAGCCAGTTAAGCAATAAGGACTATTGGGTTCAAAACATGGTATCACCGGTCAGATTCGTGGATGCCCTAGCCGGTGCTGCGTCACTGCGAGCGTCAAACAATCGCAGTATACACGATAAGTCGCGGCTGCAATTCGACGATGTCCTAGAGATCGGCCCACACTCTGCCTTACAAGGTCCCATTAAAGACACGCTTAAGATGATAAGCAAGAATCCTACCGCTGGTTACGTTTCAGCACTGGTAAGGAATGCCCATGCCGTCGACATTTTCTATAATGCCCTCGGGTATCTCTATTGCCGAGGACATAATATCAGTATCAAAGCTGTGAATGAGCTCAACTCACCTTCATCCTCCTTATCCCCCTTGCTCACAAATCTGCCGGAATATCCATTTGATCACTCTCTTTCATACTGGCGCGAGTCGCGAGTAAGCAAGGGTCATAGATTTAGACAGGCCCCGAGAAATGATTTCTTAGGCATGCGTGTTCCAGACTGGAATCCTCAGGAAGCAAAATGGAGAAAACGGATCAAACTATCGGAAGAACCGTGGATTGCAGATCATACCATTGCGCGGGTGAACATCGTCCCTGCAGCTGGCATGCTGGTGATGGCACTAGAAGCAGCTAAAAGTATTGCGAAGTCAAAGTCGGATCGAGCCATTGCAGGGTATACGATCAAGAATGTTTCGTTCTCTAGAGCGGTTACTGTTACCCCCGACGCCGATGGAACAGAAGTTGAGTTCTACCTCCGTTCAAGTGGCCAAACGGGTGACCGTGAGAATTACTGGTCCGAGTTCCGTCTTTACTGCCTTGAAAACGATAGTTGGGTTGAAGCATGCCGTGGTAGCATTCGAGTATCCTACGCGGGAGAATTTGGACAGGTTGACAAAGGGCTCGAAGATAAGAAAGAGGCCCAAAGCCATGCAGCTGAGCTATCAAGAATTCGCGCCTCCTGCACTCACTCCCCCGATATGGAGAATATCTATAGATCATTGGCTGACAATGGGATCGAGTTTGGTCCTGCACATCAAGTGGTCAAGACCTGCTCATATAACGAATCCTTGGAGTGTTTCGCTGAGCTTGATCCCAATCAATGGAAAGTAAGGAGCAGAAAGTATTCACAAAATAATTTCACCATTCACCCGACCTCCCTCGATGGGCTGTTTCAGCTAGGTATCGTTGCAATGACGGACGGTGCCACAAATATCTCACCCAGTGTGGTGGCTGGAATTCGCCGGCTTTGGATTGCCGAAAGTGACCAGTCTTCTGCCGCTACCCCCAGACTAGTCGCATGGAATAAGTCCGCTTTCATTGGTCTCGATAATACCACTTCCACCGTTGTTGCTTTAGACGCCTCTGAGCAACAGTCCCTCGTCGTCGTTGACGGCCTGGAGGGCAGATTTTTAAAGGAGCAAAATGCCGCTGAGGAAAGCCGCCGTTTGTACTGGAACTTCGACTATCGTCCCGATATTGAACTTCTTAGCCAGGAAGATTTTCATACACAAGTCACCACATCCTTCCCAGTTCAACCCCCCCCCTTTAAACTAGACCATGACGTTAAGTTGCTCCTCTATCTGTGCATCGAAAGAACTTTGAAACAGCTCACTCCTGTTGAGATTGAAAACCTTGCACCACATCATCATAAATACCTGAGATGGATGAATCGTGAACACGACAAAATCCACTCCGATGGACTATCAACCAGTGGTGTGGATGTGAAGCAATTTCTCGGTGACGAGAAGTTCTATATCAATTTACTTGAATGCGTCGAGAATGAGAACAAAAGAGGCAAATTCTATGGAAAGCTGGCAAGAAATCTCCACGGAATTCTCACGGGGACTCATGATGCTCTTGAAATTATGTTTCAAACCCCCTTGGTCAAGGATTACTATCGTGAATTGTACAAGGCGACGAATGGCTTGTCAAAATCCCTTTCTTTCCTAGACCTATATGCTCACAAATACCCGAATATCAAAATTCTTGAAATCGGAGCCGGCACGGGAGGTATGACGAAGTACGTTCTTGATGTTCTGACTCAAAACGGATCCAAAGAACCAGGTGCTGGTGCTCCTCGGTTCTCCCACTATACATATACAGATATCTCAGCGGGGTTTTTTTCCGATGCTGCCTCTATGTTTGAAAATTTCTCTGACAAGGTCACTTTCTCGGTGCTAGACGCCGAGAAGGACCCAGTGCTACAAGGATTTGAGGCAGAAGCTTACGACCTCATTATTGCTGACAATGTACTGCACGCTACTGAAAACCTCGACACTACAGTAAAGCACGTTAGGAAACTTCTAAAGCCAGATGGAAAGCTTGCTTTATTTGAACTGACTGATCCAGAAGTTGTCAGAACTAACTTTGCCTTTGGGCTTCTTCCGGGCTGGTGGAGATTTAATGATAATTACCGGGACTTTAGCGCTGGTGTCTCTGACTCCTATTGGGACGGAATTCTCAAGAAGGCTGGATTCTCTGGCATTGATCTAAACCTTCAGGATTATGATGATCCAGTTTGTCACGAGCACAGTGCGCTGATTTCCACCGCAGTGGCCGATAAGTCCGCTCCTGAGCAATTACCACGGACAATGGTTGTCCTCAATCGTGATTCTTCTCTCCAAAATAAAGTCTATGAGCTTCTTTCCACGTCCCTCGACGAATCTGGAATCCGAGAGGTAATGCCCGTCTCCCTGGAAGAAGCTGCCAATATTCAAAACCCAGGGCAATGGTTCGCCATCATGATCTTGGAGGTTGGAGAGAGCTTTTTAAGAGACATGAATGAAATCCAGTACAAGAGTCTTAAGACTCTCCTGCAAGCTGATGGTGGTATGCTTTGGGTATGTATGGGAGGTGGTGTGAGGCCGGAGCTTCCTGAACACAGCTTGGTACAAGGAGCTTTTCGCGGTCTGCGAATGGAAGAGCGAGCGTCGAAGTTCATCTCGCTATCCTTAGAAGCTACATCGACTGACCCCGTACATATTAGTAGCAAGGTGACCGAGATTTTCAAGGCCATTGCAACAAGGCCAGTGGATGACTGTGAGCAAGAGTATGTGGAGCGCGCTGGGAATATTTGCATCGACCGCCTCATCGAGTCCGACTACCTAACTGAGGAGCTAGAGAAATCGATGAAAAATACCCAGTCTGATGAGTCGCGCTTTGAGGATCACGAAGCTCTAACTCTTAGTATTAGAGCTCCCGGTCTATTGGATTCCTTAGAGTTTGTTGAGGATGAATCTGCCCAGCTTCAGCTGGCACCTGATGATATTGAAATCAATGTGGAGGCTAGTGGTGTCAACTTCCGCGACTGCCTCATCGCTTTGGGCCGCATTCCTGGCAATAGCTTTGGATTTGAATGCTCCGGAACTGTCAGCCGCAAAGGCTCCGAAGTATCTCACTTGGAAGTCGGGGATCGTGTATGTGCTAGCACGCTTGGAACATATCAGACATATACCCGCTGCAAAGCAAGCGATGCCATGCTAATCCCTACTTCCATGAGCTTTGTTGAAGGTGCCACACTCCCAGTTGTCTTTACCACAGCCTTTTATGCCCTTGTACATGTCGCCAACATCCAACCAGGCGAATCAATTCTCATTCATTCAGCAGCCGGCGGGACTGGACAGGCAGCGATTCAAGTCGCGAAGCTCTATGGCGCTGAAATATTTGCAACTGTGGGGTCAGATAGCAAGAGATCTCTACTCATGGGAACTTACCAGATCCCTGAAGACCATATTTTTGACAGTCGCAATACGTCCTTTGTGAAGGGTATTGAGCGTATGACCGCCGACAAAAGGGGTGTGGACGTCATCTTGAACTCGTTGAGTGGGGACTTCCTTGTCGAGAGCTGGCGGTGTATTGCGCCATTCGGCAGATTCCTCGAGCTGGGGAAAAAGGACATCTTAGCAAACGGCCAACTCCCAATGCTGCCTTTCGCTAGAAATGCTTCGTTCAACGCAATTGATCTAAATGAAGCGCGTAAATACCATCCAGCACTATTGCAGAAACTGCGTAATGACATCACGTCATTACTTAACGACAGCAAAATTAAACCGCCTTATCCAATCCATACCTATGGAATTGGCGAAGTTGAACAAGCGTTTAGATATCTTCAAAGTGGAAAGAACACCGGAAAGACGGTAGTTGAATTGAGACCAAGTGATATTGTTAAGGTAAGGAATACAACCAACCTCCCCAAAACTACTGTCACTAACTATTGTAGACCAACCTTAAAGTTAAACACACTTGGGAATTTAATCCTAATGCCACCTATGTTATTGCTGGAGGCCTTGGAGGCATCGGGCGAAGCACGGCTCGTTGGATGGTTACTCGTGGAGCGAAGAATCTTGTGCTCCTCTCACGCTCTGGAATTTCAAATGACGAGGCAAAAGAACTTGTCGACAGTCTCAAAAAACAGGGCATACGGCTGGAATTACCGCTGTGCGACATCGCCAATTTTGATTCCCTAAAAACTGTTCTCGGCAGGATTACCGAGACCATGCCTCCCATCTCAGGCTGCATACAGTCTACTATGGTCCTCAGGGTAAGCTATAAATAAGTCTGCCTCATTTTAGATAAAGAAAGAAGCTAACATTCCGGTACAGAACAAAGTTTTTGGAAACATGACATATGCGGATTGGGTGGATACCTTCGAGTGTAAAGTTCCTGGTACCTGGAATTTGCATCAGCTTCTACCAAAAGACATGGACTTTTTCATAATGTACTCGTCCATCTCCGGGGGGATTGGAGGTACTGCCTCCGTGAATTACTCCGCGGCATGTGCCTACCAGGACGCACTAGCCCACTATCGTAACGCTCATGGTGAAAGGGCAACGACACTCAACCTCGGAGTTATGTTGGATGATGGTGTATTGAGAGACAATGATGCTGTTAGAACAGCTTTGATGGGAACGGGCTACCTCGTTGGAGTTACTCAGAGTGAGATGTACGCCCTCCTGGAGCACCATTGCAACCCAAACTTGGAGATCCCTACAACACCTCTCAGGTCGCAGCTTGTCGTTGGAATAGATACCCCAGCGAACATAGAATCGCGCGGCGATGAAATACCGATCCTTATGTCGCGGCCCTTGTTCAGGGGAACCTGGAATATCAAAAATTCAAGTTCGGGTGGCAAAGAAGAGGCCGTCACTGACGTGGTCAAGGAGCTTGTGGGCATCCAAACTGCAGAAGAAGCCGCCGAAGTCATCGCCGCTTGCATCATGCAGCGGCTGAGCAAAGCCCTAGGAGTTCCGCTCGAGAACCTAGACTCCTCCAAGGCAATGCATTCGTACGGTGTAGATTCACTAGTTGCTGTTGAGTTGAGAAATTGGTTCAAGTGGAAGCTAGAAGCCGAGGTGGCTGTTTTTGAAGTTCTTGGGAATGCCACCTTTGAGGATATTGGAGTTTTGGTAGCTGGGAAGAGCAAGGTTGTCGCAGCAATGCTAAGCGATAAGCAGAAGGCATCTGGATAGATTAAATTGTCAAGTCTTGTATGTGTTTATCTTATGGTCTTTTTCTTGATTAGATGTTGAAATGATTTTGTTTTGTCTTAACAGTTCCTTGAATGAAATCGTAGGCATCAAATACGACATTTTTTTCGTGCCAGGATAATAGTATTGGATTTTTTAGAAAGTAGATCTCATGCTCGAAAGCTACAAATAGCTCTACACCCAAGAGCTGTCCCATCTATGGGGTACTCGAGTACTTGATCCCTTAATACTGCTCCGCCGCAAAACCAATAACGCCTGACCTTTTCCCCCTTAGCTCCATCCAGCAGTAGCATCTTTGATAGACTGGCGAAGGCTTGTCCAACCAGGTAATCCCGCAAATCTTTTCAGCAATTCTTGCGCCCGTTGATTCGCAACCTTACTCTTGTCCTCGCCAAGGTTTGGTAAATCATCGATAAATTGCTTTGACGGATAGAGCTCTCTTAAAATAGCCAAGATATCATTCCAAGTGTACGGGTGAGCAAATGAAAATAATCGTTCGTTCTTCACGTCTTCGTAAACGAGAGCGGCAACGTGCACACGCGCATCGTCCTGAACATTGATATAATATTGGGGTGGGTTGAATTTAATCTCCTGGCCCTGCTCGCCAGCAAAGCCCTCCCAGAGAGCTCGAATCCATCCGTTTGTACTCGGATAACCCTGGTCCTTGGGCGAGAGGACAGAGCCCATATTTGCGTTTGGTAGAACGGTATTAAGTACGAAATGGGGGTTGTTCTCCTTGACGTATTTCCAAGCAGCTTCTTCGGATTGCATCTTGCTGGCCGAGTAGACATCAAGGCGGCGCTGCGAGCCTTCGTACGGAGGAGGTGCCCAAGCGGCCTTGACGGCATCCTGATTCCAGGTGTTCTCGTCGATGACAAATTCTTTATTCGGCTGTGGGCTTGCGGCGGCAGTGGATGAGGATGTCATGACGACTCGTCGTACATCTGGGTATTTGGCTGCCGATTTCAAGACTCCTAGGGCACCGTTCACGACCATCGGGACAGCAACATTCGGGTCGTAGAATTCCATCACCGGTGTGGCGACGTGTATCACGCCCGATGCACCCTTTAGAGCCTCGTCGAAGGCTCCCTCTGCGGACATTTCAGGGACTTCGATTAGGGAGAATCTCCCCTGGCCGTACTTGTTGCTGAAGTACGAGTCCAACCACGATGACCTTTGAACATTGCGTACCGTGCCTCTCACTTTGTACCCTGCCAGTAGCAATTGATCAACCACATGGCTGGCGATGAAGCCATTGGCGCCGGTGACAACGACTAAAGCGCCCGGGGAGAGGGCTAATCCTTCGTGAGATGCCATTGGGTGTTTTGGGATTGATTCGGTATTCTTCTCTTGAGCAATAAACCCTTGCAGAAGCCATTTCAAGGGCATCAGGAGCAGCTATTATAGAGCTGCTTCGTGACGTCATGAGGAGAAAAGTTGGCTCTCTATTACAAAGCTGAGCACTTTGGTGACAAACACAGCTTGGGGATGTCTTTATCGTTCATGTCCACGGGCGAGTCCAGGTACAATTCTCGCCACTATTTCTTTCTCTCATCGTGAGGGGGAGCCAGTCATTGTTGGAGCAAGGAGATACAGGTCAAGTAGACCCAATTTATAAAGGTAGCAGCTTACAAACTGTACCCGGCTCAACCCTTTCTCGAGACTTCTGGTTGGAAATCCAAGTCCCATTTCGTCGATCAAAGTTTTCTGGGAATGTGAAGAATTACAAATCCTTCCATCCTGTAGCAGGCAATTTTTCATCAACTTAATCCATCGTAGTTTGCCACATTGTAACGTTGTGGCAGTTGAGAATGCCAGAAAATGATCAGAACCAGAACATCTCGTTTGCCGTTTCATCAATATGCATCTTTCGGCGTTTTTGAGAGGAATAGGCTTGTGTCGATGGACAGGTCCTGCCCTGACTCTGCTTGAGGATTCCGCCTATGTGCAACCAGCTGAAGATGGTCCATTCAGCCAGCTCAAATCCTGACTGTAGCATCCATCAAAACTTCAGAGTCGAAGTTGAAGCCTCGCAAAAAAAGACGATATTTCGGTATTTTAGTAGGCGAAAATCTCAGCTTTTCCCATCCCCACTCAGCGTCTTTCGAGTGGGCGATGGTTCCTGTTCGTGCATATCGTAGGCCCACAACCAGGGACTAGGAGAAAGCATTCAGGCCAATAAATAAGCCAAGATGAGGGGTGTTCCGGTGGAGCCGTAACCCGGTCTTCAAACCAGAGATGATGCCGACTGATTGATTATTTGCTCCGTCATGGTGACACCGAATCCAAGAAGCCAGCGTAAGACCGCCAGCGGAAGAGTGACAGATCCAGGTAGGCATCATCATGCAAGCAAAGAAAATAAAAGGACGCCAGTGAAGTAAGATGGAGACGCGCCTGCGAGCTTCGATGCCGTCCGCTGACTCTAGATATGGTTGCAGACTCCGGTGTTTACGGAGCATTTATCAAGAGTTTGCTGGGTCAAGATGTATTTCATACCCGCCGGGCACCGGTGGGTTTTCAGGGTGAGCCCATATTAGCATCACAGCTGCACTTCCTTGCATCACAGCGTTGTTCTGGATGCAGAGAAAAGCAATCTATATTCAATCTATCACTGCCTTCCCCAACCATATCGCAATTTCAAAGCAATGCGTCAGTTCTGAATATCAGGAGCTGCCACAATCTAAAACCTGCATTTCCGTCTGCACTCTGCACGCTGCAAGACGAGATTCACACCAGTCTCGTGCCATTTGCTTTTTCCCGGCAGCTCGATACCGTGGAACAAGGCTCTTTGTCACTCGTCTGCCAGGGCGAATGATTGGCCATAAACATCACATCCTTCACTCAAACTTGAGCTTTTTTAGGATGGCGATCGAGCGGTCGCGGTTGGGCGAAGTCGAAGCTGGTGTCATGCTGCGTGTCCACTTTGCCAATATCACGAACTGCGGAGTAACCTAGGCAGTTATGGAGCAAATAAAAAATTCTGCCTCTATCTATATACCGTTGGTTTTCTCTTGTTATGGGAGAAAATTCTCTCTCTGATGGTTTATAAAGTGTTCGAGTGCCGTTGTTTTTGTTTCTGGGTTTATTCGTTGTAAAGGGAGGATTTGGACACCGACTCTGCTGGTCATGGATACTTCTCAGGATACGGTGTGGGCTTACAAGCTACGCTCGTCGGAGGGGTTCATCGTCTTTGCCGTGGCTGTCGCTATCTTTGTTGTATGCCTTTTGCCAGTCTCCAGGGTTCCAGTCACGATACTAATATATAGATAGGATACCTTCATCTATTCTATGGTGGTGCCCATCGTACCTCAAGCCCTCGTTGACTTGATCGGTGTACCTCAAGAGCAAGGTATTTATCAACTTCGGCCTTTAACGCTTGAAGTACCGGCTGACCGCCACTTGAACCAGTTCAAACATGGGTTTCTATTCTCCTGGCTGCCTACGGCGCCGCGCTTCTTGTTGGATCCCGTATGTACCGCTGTGGTCCTCTCATCAAGCACTACTAACAGGACGACCTGCCAGTGATCTTTGGATACTTTGCCGACCGCAGTCGCAACCGTAAACCCACCTTTGTCATAGGGTTGATTCTAATGGCGGCTTCTCTGTTTCTTTTTATGTTCACAACGTCGACCATCTTGCTTGTGGCTGCCAGGGCTCTGCAGGGACTCGCCGCCGCCGCAGTTTGGGTGGCAGGCCTTGCCCTGATTGTCGACAAAGTCCGCAAGGACCGTGTCGGTGAAGCTATGGGACAGGCTACTGTTGCCATGACCTGGGGATCTCTATGTGGTCCTCTTGTCGGGGGTATCATGTGAGTTTTTACTCTCTAATTTGGGTTGATATCAAGTGGCGCATTGCATGATACTAACGGGTGTTAGATTTGACAAATTCGGCTACTATGTGACCTTCTTGATCCCGATCATTCTCCTTGTGGTAGACATCGGGCTACGATGGGCCATAATCGAGTATCCAGGTACGCTTCTTGAAAAGGTTTCCGTAAAAAGACAAACGCTAATAAGTGTTGTAGAAGAACCGCTTGTGATCGATCATGGAACAAACTATAACACCTTTTCGGAGCCATCAATTGCTACACCACCCACAGCCACCCCATCCATAGAAGGGGACTGTGAGTCCCAAGGGACAGTAAAACCATTGCTGAAAACCAAACAGCCACCACCCATGCTACGACTGATTCTAGACAAACGTCTCCTCACTATCCTTTTTGCAACATTTGTGGCTTCATCCGCCATGACCGCCTTTGAAACAGTAAGTTCCCGTCAAGCAGTCCCAGCCGCCTTATGATCCGTTCTAACCAGTCCAACTAGACTCTCCCTCTCTTCGTCATGCACACATTCAACTGGTCCTCGACCGGCGCTGGCCTAATCTTCCTCTCAATCTCCATCCCTTCCTCCGCAGCTTTCATCGTCGGCAAGCTCTCCGACAGGCTGGGCACCGGCATCTTCGGAATGGGTGCCTTCCTGCTCGCTGCACCGCCATTTTTCTTCATGCGCTACGTCACTGAAAACTCCACCGCGCATATCCTCCTGCTTATCTGCCTGCTGGCCGTCACCGGCTTTGCAATTGTGGCCATCCAAGTGATGTCCACAACGGAAACGTTCCATATAGTTTCGGACATCGAGACCAAGATGCCCGGTGCGTTGGGGCCATTTGGAGCCATCGCACAGGCCTATGCAATTTTAAACATTGCATTTGCAGCGGGCGAGTTTGTTGGGCCTTTGGTTGGGGGGTCATTGAAAGAGGGTGCTGGATGGGGTGGCATGACGCTCATCTTTTCAGTAAGCTGCGTCCCGATGGCCCTGCTTATTGGAGTTGTGAGCGTGTTTGGCAAAACTGGAGAGAAGTAAGTATAAAGTGGAACATCGTATGTTTTTTTTTCTTTAAATATCATTTTCTTCGGCGTGGAGATGGGAGTTTTGGTTATGGTCATCGGTTGGATACGGGGCTCCCAAAAAAAACATATTACGAGCTACGAGGGTTGCATTTTCTGGCGTATTTCATATGGATGCATTTTAAATTCAGACAGTTAAATAAAAGTATTTTAATTATTGCATTTTTTCCGAGAATGCCAACACATACATACAGTCGCGCTGTGGGTTTGGATCATTCAACTAACTAGCCACAAACTATATATATAGCGTTTATGCACCCTTTTTTTGCCCCTCCAAAAAACAGTGGGATATCAACTTGCATCGATATTCAACGCTTTTTCGCTTTACAAGCATTTCGGCCGGAGCCTTGCGTGCATAGTTGCTATCGTGCATACATCAAGTTTTAAGCCCCTTGAGCCACAGTTCAGCTCCTTGTCTTTTCAACGGATCAGCATCCAAGTATCATCCCGGTAGCCCGCCATGCTGTCCGAACGTGTCCAGCAGCTTTCGCAACGGCTTAGTGAACCATGGCTCTTTGCTCCAATGGGAAATGCTCTTTACGATAAAGAGAAGAATCCTTCTGGAATTGTGTCTTTTAGTACTGCTGAAAATGTATGCATCTTGCCCCCTATTATTTGTGTTAAGAACTCGTGGAATCTCATGTAAAATATATACACCTACTCCTTGACATGCGCTAGCTAATTTTGTGAATAAAAGGTGCATGTATATGGAAAGTTGCAAAAGTACATCAACGACAATGTAAGTCCCTTTGGCACCGCTACAATAGGGGGTGTAGACAACTAACATCGCAACCTAGGTCAAATTCGAGGAAGATACCCTGGGATATTCCCCCCGTTCTCTCAATGGCACGGATTTCCCCACTGTCATGGCAAAACATATAAACAAATACTTCAATCCCGCAACTCCAGTGCATGCAGGGAATATCGCATCAACAAGTGGCGTAACGGCCCTCGACGATGTGCTGGGTTTCGTATTTGCCGACCCAGGAGAAGGAATTCTCGTCAGTAGACCCATCTATGGCAGGTTCAGATTCGATTTCGGCAACAGGTCTGGTTTAAACATAGTGTATGCCGACACTGATCCGCTTGAGGGATTCATGCCTGGGGTCGTGGAGAAATATGAGGTGGCCTTGCAAGAGGCCAAGGCGAAGGGTGTGAATGTACGGGCACTTTTGCTGGTGAATCCGCATAACCCTCTAGGTACGTGTGTGCATACAGATGTTTCGCCAGCATGGTTTGAACAGTGCTAATGAGGATTGGTTTTAGGTCGCTGCTATCCGGTGGAAACTATCAAAGAGTTGTTCGAATTCTGTCAAAAGCATAAGATTCATCTCATCAGTGATGAGATATATGCCCTTTCTGTATTCGATTCGGGAGAAGAAGGCACTGTACCATTCACTTCAGCACTTAGCATCGATCCAACCGGTCTACTGGACGTGGATTATTTGCATGTTATGTATGGGATGGCCAAGGTAAGGCCCGGCTCTGACCTTAACGGTTTGTATCACTCTGGAACCCCTTTTAATAATGTGGCAAGGACTTTTCGCCAGGACTACGGGTAGGCTGCTTGATCACTCGAAGTACGGAGGTTCATCAAGCGGTACAGAAAACTGCGTAGGTGTTAGACTCCCCTCCTAGCTTACAGTGCATTCTCTCACTGGTCTTAACACCTTAGTCGATTCAACCGTCCATCTGGTTTCGCTCTCGCAATCACCTCACAGATCCTAAACGACGATGCCTTTGTCTCGTCATTTCTCTCGTTCTCTAAACTTCAACTGGAGAAGAGTTATCGGTTCGCTACATCGCTGCTACGACAGAATAATATAAATTACTTAAAGGGAGGGTACGTAATTACCATGTCGACCCTCTACGTCAGCTAAATTGTTAACCCTCCCTTGATAGAAACGCCGGATTTTTCATCTGGGTTGACCTCTCGCCATTCCTCCCACCGGCATCTGATCCTGCTACCAAACCACACGAAAGGGTGTTCCAATTGGCGGAGAAGATACATGATGGCGGAGTATTTCTTCATCCATGCGAGGAACAAGCACGAGAACTCGGCTGGTTTAGAGTCGTCTTTTCTCAGGAAGAATATATAGTAGCCGAGGGAATACGAAGGTATGGTTCTCCTGATTCGCTCAAGGCACCAAAATTAAGCTCAATTCGCTAATTTGCGTCTTCCTATAGGTTGTTGGCCGTACTCAAGGCTCTCCCATGGCTTTCAGGGGCAAAACTCAACTAAGGAAAAAAGTATAGAACGAAGGTCTATAGATAATTGGAATAGAGTGGTGCTTCTAGAGTATATCCATGTCCATATCGAGTTTTTCTTTATATAGACCCCATTTTTTAGTGTCCAACTCAGTATAATCAGAGCCGTATTCGCGGCTCACACATACAGCGAGCCGCGAAAACTCTACAGCGTCACTTCCGATTGAATAAACCCGGCGGAGGCAATCCAGATTTATCTCCGCAGAGCAGCATTGTTTTGGCTTTCCGGTTTTGGGACCACTAAGGATGTTGCGCGCTATTATAAAGCGGCCTTTGCACTAACGAAGGATATATATAAGTAGGGCTTTTAGATCAATCAGATTCGAGCTGGGAAGTGTTCCTGGCGTCGCTTCAAGACGATCGAATAATATGCGGCCAAAGGGCATTATAGAGAGGACAATATTGAGAATCTTCGCGAGACCGGAGCTTCTCATGCCTTTCATAGATCATATCGTGAAATATTCTGGATCTCGTTTGTCCCATTGCGCTGGGACAGCCTGCCTGATAAGTTGAAGGATTCCGGCCGTGACGGAGCCGATAATTAGTCCTCTTTGACGTGAGAAGACCTAGGCTACTCCCTAAGCCGGGGAACCGCCAGGCTCTCAGACACAACTAGCGAGTTAAAAGATCAAAGACTGAGCGGGGATGGATTGCCAGCCCGAGCAATAACCAATCTGAGTCAAGTGGGATGAGCTACTTTTAAAGAGCCCCTAGCGTCGGAATTGGGCTTTCTATGACTTCCTGCTAATTCGACGGATAGTTGCATTTCAAACCCAATTACTTTCTTGAATGGACGAATTTGCAAGCCGTTTTCCCTTTGTAGCTAGTATGTCTCTGTATCCTGTCAGTACGAGATGTTTTAGGAAATCCGCGGCTCGAAGAATTCGAGCCAGCAGCGGTAAGGGAGATAAGTTAGAGGTACTCTATCATGGGCGTATATGAACATGCTAGTTCCTCCCAATGAACGCCCGCCAGATAATACATGGTGCATTAGTCGAAATCCAACCGCATGTTATAAGGAGGTTCTTTTGGTGTACAGGGGTGAACTCCGAATTCATAGCCGACACCCACCGAGGAGATGTCTAGTTGGCGTCCGAATTGAGGGTAAATTCCAGGCTAAAGGCTCTCCCCTGCAGTCATCAGGAATTCGGGCTTTGCGGCAGAAGCCAGGGGACCCTTGACGCTCTTCGGAGAAGGGGATATTTGGCGACAGCTTTAAATTCCAACGGCAGGAAAGGAGAAAAGCGTATTCGGCTGACTTGTGCCTGTCGCCAGTTCCAATAGCCGCCTTTCCAGCCCGCCCTTCTAGACTGTAAGTGCTCTCTGCTATATTTAGATAGCATAGTCGCAAACCTCTGATCCGAAGGGCATGCCGAGATGCTTTCTGCCTCGCTCGATGACGGGAAAGCCTTGCTTGACCACAAGTCGGCACCTGGGTCCACTCCATTTAAGCAGTTCCTGAATTACATCCAAGCATGGGGCCAAATAGATGGTTCACGATCGAGAGAATTCGGCCAAGTGATATCCACACGCTAAAAAGGGGCAGAGTCGTTACTCCATATCGTCCACCCAACAAATATAGCGCTTATGCAAGTGTGAAATCTGAATCTGCATGGCACCCAAAGGACCCATCATTTCGTGACATCTCCTCACGTCGAGTGGCTTGTGGACCGGGAGACCTGATCAGGAATCTCCTCTCAAGGCAGCGAGAGGATGATGGTAGATTCCAAGTGGGTAAGCAGATGTTCTCGCAGATTCTAATACGAGGGCGGAAGTCCATCCAGCATATTTTCTTTTTGAACCTCTCCTTTTCTTTTGTCGCCCAAAGTAATAACGTTACCTCAAGCATACTTGCCTTGACCCTGTTGCAGTTAATAGAGAGTATTGGTGAACGATGGGCGGCATGATTGCGCTTTGGCGGCTTGTCTTGATGTCTCCTGCAGCGCTGAGAAATCCACGGTCAGGCCTATTCTGCATCGCATGGATAAGCAATATCCCACGGGATCCTTCATCGCAAATGAGGAAGAGAAAAAAGAAAAGAAGGACGGCAAGGAAAAAGAAATTAATATGTAAACGCCGAGGTTTGGGGTTGAACTGGGGGTTTTCTTCACCGCAGGGTTCGCTTCTGCTCGCATCCTTGCTGCAGGCGTGCTTGACGACGACCTGGATGTGCTACAAAACGTCCAGCATCAAGACGACCTCACCATGACCCGTATGATTTACGAGGTGAATTGATTCTCGACTTCATCTTCCAGCCCTACATGCATTGAGTTCTTCCAACACGAATTGGACGGGATACGAACACACGAGAACGTCTCAGTCTCCAAACCCAAACCCCGATGATGTGCGCAAGAAACCGCTCAAGAGAGGCTAGACAAGAAACTAGAATGAAAAGAATGAAGCTAAATGACTTGGTTTCTCCATCGCGTTGCAACCTTTTCCTGGCCGAGATCATAATCGCCCCGGCACTAAAGGGGATCGCTCAAGACACCCAGGGCATCGTCTTGCCCCAAACGATGCACCTCCCACAGAGTACATGTGCATATGCAGTTCGAAACCACACATAAACACGAGCTAAAAAGGGATATATTCGTCCCAGGACCTGGTGAAACCTTGCACCCGTTCGGCTGTGCCTCGCGGGATTGTTTTTGCGGGCGGAAACAAGCACTCTTCGCGTGGTACAACTTCTTCGGTACCACACATATCCTCACGACAGCTCGTCGATCAAGAACTCGATGGCAAAGTTCGAAAGAGGGTGAGCCTTTCCAACAAGAGTCTCAAGGTTAAACTCAACCGGGCCCCAGATGAAAAAAGGATCGGAGTTTTGACCCACAAGCCTTCCCAAGGGCGTGAGGGAATTTGTTATAGGTGCCAGCCATAATAACATCAATCTAGCAATGTTTGAAACGCCCATCTCTTACAAGCAAGGTCCCCGTCCTGGGCATGCTTACATATGTACCATTCCCCAGGAATAAGCAAATACAGGAAACGTGTTGTACCACCCCAGATGGCGTTCTTCGCCTGGGGGGTTGTGCTGCAGGCTCTCCGCTGTTTACTTACGATTGGATTCGCGGAAAGAATGCTGATACTCCTCCAGACAACTGCAAAAAAAAAAACTCAAGCAGGTATATTCGGAATCTTATTATCAATGATAATCATAAACTAGGATGATCATGTCGATTAAGTTTGACTCCTTGTCTCCGGTCGAAGTCTGTTCTGATATACTTCAAGAACAACTTCTGCTGGCTCTCTCTTTCTCGAAGTCTGTTCTTCTTCCGTCCTCAAAATCTGTCTCTTGACAGGTTCTCTTTCCAAGAGCTCTGAGTGACCCGCGATATCGCTACACTTCGCTTTGAGGGTCGGCTCTCTTGAAATGAATAGCTTCTGGTTCATGCTTCGCCTAGAAACATGGGCGCAGTCGAAGATGACCCTCTCGCAAAGGGTTATATACTGCCGAAACCTCTCTTGGTATGCCCCCATCTTGCTAATGATACGCAGTCTATGTGTATTGAATCAATTGGCGTTCTAACTGGCCGGGTGTAGATAACGATATGGGTGCTATTTGGGGTCTCGGTCATACTGTTAGCATTTCGTTTGGCGATCCGAATACGGCTTCATCACCGGATATTCTGGGACGATGCGCTGGCCATTCTAGGAACGATCTTCCTCCTGGTTCAAAACATCCTCATCATATTAATCCTACCATCTGTGTTTATGCTGGTATGGTTTCTCGATGGCAAGATTGAGCGTCCAGACGACTTCGACGACCAGATCGCGACTATGCTGAAGCTGTCATTTGCGATCAACATCATATATGCATCATCACTTTGGTCCATCAAGGCCAGTTTCATGGCTCTGATGTGGAGACTGGTCAAGAACCTGGTTATATTTAAAAGAGCTTGGTGGACGATAGTCGTTATCCTCGCAGTGACGTATTGTGTCATGGTGGCTCTCGAGCCAATTGCATGCGCAAAGTTGTACAATAGTATGTCCTCGCATGCTCCCCGTATACCGTCCTCAATTCACTAATGTTCTACCCTTTTCCAGATGGATGCGTTGCCGAATCCGATGTATATCGAAACCTCGTCACCCTGCGACTGGGCACCGCCATCGATATCACCACAGATCTACTCAGTAAGTGATAGAAAAGACACCTCAAAACGTTCCGGGTTGCGGCTAACACCAGTGCTCATCCAGTCATGGGTCTTCCCGTTGGATTTACGCTCAAATCTAAACTCCCTCGAGCGCAAAAGATCGGTCTAATAGGTCTCTTCACCCTCGGCTTCATAATAATCGGTATGGCAATAGTGCGTATCATCACCCTGGACAACCCAGACCGCCACCCCCCCTTATCCTGGAAAGTATTCTGGGGCTCGATCGAAAGTGCTGTCGCGATCATTACATCGTGCTTTGCCTCCTTTAAGTCGCTCCTCACTCTTCGCCGACGACCATCAGTTTACCCTTACGGCGGAGGCAGGTCGGGTATACAAGAAACAACAGGCCAGCGGAGCCATCACCTTGCCAGCAGTAACCATGCAACCCAAAACGATTTGGACGTCCCGCTCGTCTCTAGGGCGGGTTCCAGATTCGGAGACAAGCTAAAGGAGACTCATGTCGATTCTAATAATTCTCATAGAGGCGGGTCGTGGGGGGAAACTGAGTCTAGAGAGGAGATTCTTCACCGCACGGAGTTTGAAGACGGGTATGATACCAGGTCTATGAATGGGGGGACTTAGAGTTACCTGATAAAATGTTGGGGTATTTATGGTTGCTTCTTCCTTGAGTTGCTTATTTACGTGTATATGTATTGATTTTTGAGCTAAGCAGGCGTATTTTGGGCTTTGAGTGTATATAATACTAGAGATATCCATTTCAACGAAGCGCTCGACTGATTGGTGTCTACTCGCTACCTCTCTGAACTCCACCACCATCATCCATCTTCTTATTCTTGTGTTTGTAGTAAATAAGGCGGTATCATTCATCGTACACAGTCCAGGTTGAGTGTCGGTTGGTCGGCCCGGCGTATCTCGATCCAAACCCACAATGCTACGAGCCAGTGGCGTCTAATAATGATTATATACGTAGTATGTTCGATAGCATTCCCGAACGAGTGGATGCTCGCTGCGTTAATCCGAAATGATCTTCATGTTTTGTTCCCACTAGTTCAGTCGGTGTGATATTATAGTCGTATCCAAATAGCAATGTAACCTTAGCAAAAAAGCCAGATTTTCATTCATGAGAGAAAATCAAAAATAAAATGAAGCTTGGAATTGAATCGTCAAAATTTATATATCCACTCGCCAGAAAAAGATGGCAAAAAAAAGACCAAAAAAAGTGGCAAAAATTCCCCCTCCGGTCGAATAACACAAGATAACATAACCAAAACTCAACACCTCCCATCCCGAACTCGTACACCGTAGAAATGCATAACTGTAGATACCAGAAGAAAAAAGGGCTTTCCAACCCGGTAGGATAACCCCCTATGGTTCTTCGTGTAGCGCAACACCCTCCAATCCGCAATCTATATATCTAGCGTTGGCCCCAAAAAAGGCGGACTGGAGTTAAAAACCGAACGACTAGAGGGAGACGTTTTCCAGATCCCGCATGACGACGGCCATTTGAGCTCGTTTCGCAGCTTCAGCGACGAGATTGAAATCCTGTAAGAACGGGGCGGTGGCTGTTGGCCCGCACTTTTCGCTGGTTCGGGGAATATGGGAGGTAGAGGGATGTTGGGTGTAGGTATATCGGTCTTGGGAAGAGGAAGAACAGGAAGAAGTGGACGAGGACTGTATGAAACCGCTTGGATGACTTGTAGGTTGCGATTGCTGCTGTTGCTGTGAGGAGAAGGCGGCTTGAGCTGCACCGTTGTGGAGTTTTTCAGACATTGTAAAGTGGTGGAATTTCAATAACGTTCTATCGAGATTTGATATAGAGGCTGCTTTTTTAAAAAAGGGATAGCTTTTGTCTATGTCGGAGAGAGAGAAAGGCCACGGAGAGGGTTCTATGTATGGATCGTGATGAAGCTGGTTTGATGAGAGGGCACGAACTGGAATCGATTCATGGGCGAGAGTAAGTTGAGGGGTTGTTATATGTGCAGTTTTATTTTTGCTTCTCTGTCGCCTCTTATTATCTCCTTTTCTCCTTGATGTTACTTGAGTGAAATAAGCAGTTTAAAATCTCTCAAGAGCCACTTCTTTGTTCTGAGCTTTTTTTTTTACCAGTTTCCCCGTTTTTTAGCGGCTCTCCCAGCTTGGCTGCAAGTGTCTGAGTTGTGTGCCACTTGACCTGGGATAACTTGACCGGAGAGCAGAACAGAATTGACCTAGAGAGAGAGACAGAGAGAGTGAGAGAAATGAGAGTAAAAGTAATTGATATCTCGATGTCAAAAATGAAGCCATCGCCAACTTCGTCACATGTTAAACCCGAAAGTTACGCCCTCGTGACGCCAGACTGTATCCCTGACCAATAAGAAGCCGTGTTTTAGTACCGGCCGTCAGCCCGAATACCGAAAAGTTTCACTCCCGGACTTCCCCGCCGGTACCGCATAAACATTACTCCGAGATAGCCGGATGATGTCATAGGCCCACTTTCCCGATCTGGACAAACCTCGATGTAAACACAAAAAGTCGATTCGATTTTGATGTCATAAAGAAGAATGTTTGTATGAGGCAAAAATACCCCTTTTATAAAAAGAAAAAAGAAAAGAAAGAAGCCCGCTGTATCAAAACACTTACAACACTCAGATAGGAGGCTGTCAATTGCAACTGTGGCTCACAGGATAACTTGCTAAATATGCCCTACAATCTACGTCAGCGATACAATCTACGAGATCGGCCATCAGCCATCCAGAAGGCGCAGCCCAAGGGGCAGGCAGCTGTGCGGCAGCCCAGATCTAAGAAAAAGGGAGCACGTCGCGGTAAGAGAAGCCAGAATGATAAAGACATTACCCCAAGCCTGGCCGAACCCCCTCGAGATGAGCAGCAACATGAGTCACCACCAGGTTCTGCCTACAATCAAATGCATCCTTGGTTGAAAGAGGTGGGATACGAACCGGGCCCATTTATTTATGACCCCGAAAATGGTCTCAAGGAGGGCGAAAAGCCTCGAACTCCGGAGATAGAGATAGATGAAGACGAATCGCCGTTTCCAGATATAGGTATCGAGATCGACCCGGCTTTCCGCGAGGCATCCAAGTACACTCCTATGCTTGACGCTTGGATGAAGGGTTGGGATAGGATGCACCTGCCGAAGGGTCAGAGAGGGAGTAGGAAAGGTTGATTTTCTAGTTGTCATTACTGGGAGTTGTCATTCATAATAGTACCTGGCATTAAAAGTAGTGAACCTTCATGACTGGTATATTATCCGATTTGTTTTTCACCTACTATGATCCTCGACTACCAGTAAGACTCAGAGCCCCAACTTAGTATCTAATTATATGCAGTATTCGATCATGAATATACCGGTGTCCTATGAATGTATCAGTCAGTAAATATTGATAAACGGTAATATCCATCAATCCGCGAATTAGTATCCAACAAAATTCAATGAACTTGTTATTGTGCTGTCACTACCATAAGTCACCCTACCACAGTCTCCTGTAAACTATCACTCAAGCCCATCTAGCGGCAGGCCGTATACCCCGCCCTTTCACTCGACAATATGCTATGAATCGACCATTGTTAGACTCATCCCACATCGGCGACAATGAACGATGTATATCACCGTTTATGAAAGAAAGCTCGGAAAAAACCAGTTGGAGCTCTTTCAGTCATTCAAGGGATTTCGACTCACAGCACCCATTGTAAATCATGGATTAATAGTATTCAATTAATCTCTCAAAGATGATTGATTAGGGATCGCTCACTGTTCTTTATACCGGTTTAGCTGCTTCGCATCAAATATCCAGATATAAATATCCCTCCAGACTATGGCCAAACGTTTCAACTTGCACAATTAATTATTCGATCCAAGATATCTCTGAGGATCATGGTATCCTTATATATATATCTTGAACTTCAAAATGGCAGCGTAAGTCAGCTTCAGGAATGTTAGTAAAGGCTGGCGAGAAGTGATGACTAATCTGTCCTCCAGCGCAAATCTCGCAGCTACCCTGGGCCTACACTTCTAGGAGAGGAACCAGGAGTCGCATTCGCAAATACAAACTCTTGTTGAACTAGGGCCTGGTCAATCTCAAGAAGACATCGTTGACCACGTGTGGGTCGCGACCTGCCGCGCATGCTTTCCCCACGTTTCCACCACCCCCAACGGCACTAGATGGGCCGTATTACAGGAGCCATATCGGGGGACTCCACAGCGCCTGAACGAGCACAGGCCCAATGCTCTTGCTGTGCGCCTCTCGCCGCAGCCAGTCCTCGGGGGTACCAGAACTTTTCGCCGCGACTTTCTCTGGGTGGAATGCAAGTCATCCACCCAAGATTTGCCAAGTGGGTGGAACCGCCTTATCAATGAGACAGTCGGGCGCCTCAATAGCGCGCATCCGCAGAGAACCGTTGCGGTAATCGTGGCCATCGGCCTCAATATGATGGCTTTCTGGTGGAGTCCCGACGGGCAAATTAACTCGCCCCAAATGTCAATACAAAGCGCTCATCGGTCAACAATCTAGCAGTTGGATCCGCGCCTGAAGTGCTGGGCGTGGGGTGATTGGGTGGACAGAACAGAACACAATGAGGATTAATCTTCCAGGGGCTCTTTGCATCGACTGCATCACGCAGGTTCGGCTCGCGAACGGGCAGCATGTTTTAAGATGGAGGAACGATCTCGTACAAGCAGAGCGAATCCTCCGGTCTGTCCGCCATGCAGGAGTATTCACAGGATGGAACAGCGCGCACTGGTCATCCTAAATTCTCCAGCTCGACCCATCCTGTGGAAGACGCACGACCCGCTCGCGCCCGTGAGGCTACACTCGTTGACGTCGCAAGACGCCAGAGTCGCTGAGCCGGGGCCGGGTCTGTTGCTGACGAGGATGCGGCTGTCGCCCGACTGGTTTGAGCTGCTGGTTGCGTGGGTGCCTTTCAGGACGCACCAGTTCTCCTTCGGAGCCTGCTGTCGAGAAGGCAGAGGGGGGGTCACTGGTCTTCGGATTACAAGTGGCCCAGTGCTCTGGGTACGCCCATCACCCCGCGTGCAGTCATTGACTGCTTTCTTCCTTCGTAGCTGTGTTGATGATGTTGAATCCCGACTGCCATCCACCACCACCATGCTACTCCGACTATTGCAGATGAGGCCGATGATTTTGTCGACAAGGCAAGTCAAAAAGATACTATAACTTAGATATGCTCCGATGAGTTATTCTATTTGAAGTTAAGACTAACATATGAATAGAAGAGGAAACTGTCAGTGTCGGCCGACAGCGAAAATGACGAACCACTATTGAAGCGAGCTGCGATTACCACATTCGAGTCAACCAAAATTGAGGCCGATGGGCCGGTCCAGGAGTCTATTGGAGAGCCCGACATGAGCGAGGAGGCAAGCATTGATATCGAAAAACAATTTACCGACTGCATGTAGCTTGTATGTAGCTGGTATGGTCTGATAGCTGAATGAATATCGTACCAGATATTCGGAATATTGCTTGAAGAAGAGCTGTTGAGATCAAAGAAATATTTGTAAGATAGATCTTGTTCGAAAATATAAAATATTTAAAATTTCTACAATGAATAGTTATAACTACAGTATCTTCTGATAGTTATGATGTTGTCGGAACCGTAGTTCCACCGTTCCGGCATGGTCAGCTCTGAATATCACATGATCTTATCTTATCTATCTTATCTTCCCTCCCACTTTTTTATATCTTGCAGAAAGCAACATTTATGACAGGCATAACGACGCTGGTGTGTCCGGCAAGCTATACAAAATGTCCTCAGATACCGTCGACGAAGAGAATTATGAATTTGGCGACACATTCAAGGAACCCGAGGGCTATTACCCCCCTCCCAAACCCCCCACCTTCTCGGAGCATCGCCTACTCTCTGGCGAAACATTGACTCTACGCCTCGTAGGGAGTCATCCTCTATATGTACGAACAGCAGAAACATGAAAGCTTTCTGTCCTTTGATTCTCTTTTTGGCACTGCACATCAAACTGACGAAAATCATGCGGGGAGGGCTATCTGATATGGAACGCAGGACGGACTGTTTCAGACTATCTAGAAGAAAGGGCAAGCGAATGGGTTGAAGGGAAAGAGATCTTGGAACTAGGTGCCGGCGCTGGTCTTCCAAGTCTAGTCTGCGCTGTCAAAGGTGCGAAGCTAGCGGTGGTCACTGATTATCCGGACCCAGACCTGGTTGAGAATATGAGGATAAACGCTGCTGCGTGTGATGCACTTGTTCCGCAGCCTTCACCTTTACGGGTCGAGGGGTATGCATGGGGTGCATCTACCGAGACGATATGTAGCCATTTGCAATCTCCCGAGTCTGGGTTTGATGTGCTTATTTTGGCGGATGTGATCTATAACCACCCGCAGCATCACAAGCTGATTGCGAGCGTCCAAAAGACCTTGAAGAAGTCCCGCGATGCGGTGGCCTTTGTCGTCTTTACTCCTTACCAACCCTGGCTATATGATAAGATTGTTGCGTTCTTCCCGCTTGCGGAGAAGAGTGGCTTTAAGGTGACGAAGCTGTTTGAGAAAACTATGGATAAATTATTGTTCGAAGACGATCCTGGAGTAAGTCTATCCATACCTCTAGCCTCCCTTTTGTCTGCTACCCTACTGTATCTCACCGGCTTGATGCAATAGGACGAGAAAATGAGACGTACGGTTTTTGGGTATGAATTAAGATGGAATGAAGAGCATCTGCAGCAATCTTGAAAAAGCTATATAAATAGGAAAATAGACAAAAATAAAATAGACATTTTATAATTTAAACAGTCGAGAAAGTGTGGGTGTAGATTTATGTCAAACTGTTGTCCAACCTTCTTGATATTCGCCCATTTTGCGCCGTATAAATTTCCCCGAACATCAAATTTCCGCCGCCGCCAAAACCTCCCCCCGCCATCACAATTCACATAAGCCCACGATGCCGGTATGTTGGCTCTCCCACTAATACCATATTGGAGAAGGAAAATATCTGCGATCACAATCAACTAACAGTTACAAAACTAGTTAATAATCCTAACTGGCTACCCGTGTTCCGGTCTCAGCTACCGCGCCAGACAACTCTCAACGCTCCTCGACCAACTCCAAACTGACCTCGCATCCGAAGCCAAAGCACGATATAAGATTCACATTGTCACTTCACACGATGCTGCCCACCCGCGAACGGTTTACGATACCGCCCGATCGGAGAAAATGGCTCGAGCAGTCGTATATGGTCGTGTGAAGAGGTTATTGGGCAGGGACAGCATAGTCATCGTGGATGGCATGAATTATATCAAGGGATGGAGATACCAGCTTTGGTGCGAGAGCAAGGAGGCAAAAACTACGTGCTGCGTTGTACGTTTCTTCTACCCATATCCGATACTGCGCGCAAAGTGATTTCTCTGACCGGATTTCTGAAATAGGTACATGTCGGGACACCAGTGGATAAATGCGTGGCTAGGAATGAAGAGCGCCTGAAACGCAAAGAAACAGAGAAGGAATCGAATAGTGAAAACCCACCCCGTCAAGACGATGCTGAAACCGAGTCAGAGGCAACTACAAAAGAAGAGACGGCGCAGAACGAAACAAGTGGTCAACAAGCCGATGAAGAACCCTACCCAGCAGAACTCCTAAATAATCTCATCTTTCGCTACGAGGAACCTCTAGACGCAAGCCGATGGGATAAACCCCTCTTCACCGTCCCTGATTTTGACCCCACCCCGCCGGTAGAAGAGATATGGTCCGCTATAACAGGACAGAAGATCGAAAAGCCACAAACGCTTTCCCTTCTCGCACAGCTAGAGCAGTCGTCGGCGTCACCCGATAACACCACAGCTCAATCAACAACTACATCGACCAAACCGAAACTACAAGCGCTTTCATCATCGCGACCTAAAATTGTCCCTCACCAAGCAACAGCTAAACCCGTCTCAACGGACCCAAGCGCTCTGTACGCATTAGAGAAGCGCACGTCAGATATAATAGCGACTCTACGGACATTCTCGCTGGAGAATCGCTCCTCGTCATCTCTGTCGACGCAGTTTTTGACCGATCCAACGTCAAAGGGGATTACCATCCCCACCCCGGTAACCGAGACGCCGGTCATTATTCCCGCTTCAACGCTGGCGGCGGCTGCGAATGATGATTTAGCTGGTGCTGGTGGTGTGCTTGCCCTGCCCCGATTGCAGAGGCTGAGGAGGCAGTGGATTGGAATGAATAGGGCGTATGCGGGACAGGGACACGGGTTAGGGTCAGGGACAGTCAAGACAGACCAGGCTGGGGAGGCTTTTGTGAGGTTTTTAAATGCAGAGTTTGAAGGAGAGGAATGATCACTCAACTCGCTCTTCTTTATGATTTATGGGATATGTACACGGTTTAAAAAGAGGTTAGACTGGTTTCACTGCTAAACGGTATCTTCGTTGGATTCGGCTCTTTTTCTTTGGATTTCTTAATCATTAACTATCAAACGGAGGAAAGAGATCATAGTGAAAATAATATTTATTTTTCGCGGCTGGTTCTCGCCGAGTTCGATAAGGTCATCAGGTCATGGCTAGTCATAAATATAAAGAAATACAAAGGGGGCTGATACATCCATCAAGTTTGAGAAAATAAAAAAACACAATAACCACCAGGGAAGCGGCCGAAGAATATAAACAAAGAAAACACAATCATCCAGGCGGTTTGTCCATCCGCACACTCTTGTGAGGTATCCGGTTCTAATCCATTTTCCAATTCCACGTTCCGACCCAACCGGTCCGCCATTTCCCTCTTAATACATGAAACCAAAAGATACAAGAAAACCGGGCCGGAAAATAATGAACAACAAAAATAAACAAAGGGTCAATCGGGTGGATATAAACATGCGATCCGGAAGGTAGGTGCGTAAAGATAAAACAACAAGAAGGGAAGAACAAGGGAAACAAACTCCTGGGGTCGTCCGTGGACTTCCAGCCTGGATCTGGTGGTAATGCGAATGGAATCCGTGTCCAATGCCTCTCAAGCCACGTATTGTAGCGAGGGCTTCCGGGGGGGAAAGAAGTAGAAAAAAAAGTGGTCCGGAATGTGGCCTATACAAAAAAAACAAGACTTTTACAGGGTGGTCGAGGGAGAGACGGAGAAACCTAGGCGGTAGAGGGCTAATATCCTTTAGGCTGAGGTTTTGGCTGCCCTTTCGGCTGCTTGTTGGCCGGCCTTAAGGAAGCGGTAGTTCAAGCTGAGGGTATGAAGTTCTTGCAAGCGAGCATTGGCCTTATCATGCAAAGATGGGTCCTGCGGGTTGATATCATTCAACTCGTCCTTAAGGCGAGCAAGACATTCATAGTAGTTCCGCTCTGCATTCTGGAGCTGTTGTCCACTCTTCAATTGGGATAGCTTCAGCGCAGCGCTTGATTGTCCCTGCACTGGTCGAACTCGCTTCATGGTCTGAGCATTGGAGGCACCGCCTTTTCTCTTGCGGGCTGCTTCCTTCTTCTTTGTAACCTGCCCGCCCGCGATGGGTGAGCCCTCGGGGGAGCTGGCCTTCTCAGAAGATGTATAGTCATGAACTCGTCTCATGTGGTCGTGTAGGTTCCAACGACGTGGGAAGCCGTTCCCGGGGACTGATCGATCGCAGGACGTAAAATGGCAAAGATGGGGGTTTTCGCCGTGTCCATGCATTCCGTGGGCTTCACGTTCATGTCGAAAAAGGCAGGCGTTTGAAGAGAAGTGTGCATCGACGCACTGGGAGACTTTGCAGCGATAGGGTTTCAAATGGGAGTCTAAGTATTTGCTGCAGGGGCTGTTAGGACCAACTCGAATATTGCCGTACTAGCCTGGGTGTCTGTCACTTACTGGTATGAGCATTTTTGGGTGGTTGGTGGGTGAGAGCAAGGCTTCTCGCGGGAGGGGAAGGGGCAGTGATATTTCCCGTCTGTTCCTGGTGGGAGAGTGTAGTATGGATGGTCGCGGGGGTTGCGTCCGTCTGAGCTATCTTTCCTTTGGGAAACAATTCCGGACATTGAATACGCATCACTTTCAGACTTCTCAACCCGCCCGCTAGCAAGTGATGAGCTCCGTTGGTTTTTTGAGATCCTGACAGTTCTATCACGGTAGGGATTAGAATCTTTTGTCACCGCGTACCGCTAAACATCAGGCTATGGGAGTTACGTACCTGTGAGGATCTTGGTCGCTGAGGGGTGGGCTCAATGGGTAGAACGGTTCGCCAATGTTAAATGCTTGTGTGGGAAGACAGGTGGGCTCATCGATTTCGACCATGGGGGAATCATTGTGGGTAGTAAACTGGGAATAGTCTGGGGGTGAACACGCTGATGTCACTGATATGTCTCGGTTGTCGGTGAGCGGCGGTGTTATCGGCAACTGGTTATACAAAGCAGGCATCTGAACGACTCTGCTGGGAGTCGTGTCGCCATTGTTCATTGTCGGTTGAACCCAGGGGCCCATGCTCTCGTTTTTTTCTAGTCCCTGTGAGTTAGAGCTGAATGACAACCGACCGGCTTGGTCGGTATCACAGACTGCATTCCCCGCGAGGTGGCTTGTTTCGCTGTTCGGGAACCCCATAACGGCCGTTAAATTCTGATATCCTTGGGAATTACTAAAGGCTAGCTGCGGACTATTGCAGCTGCCCGACATTTCTTGGATATGAGTAAGATCAGAGAACGCAGATTGGTCAATGGCGCTGGTATGTCCAGTGGATCCTTGAAACAACGGCTGTGAATACGGTCCATACGGAAGAAGCTGGGAATCTGGGTTAAGCTCAAAATCCGTCGCCGACATGGATCTGGCATCAAAGGACTCATCCGCGGATTCACTAGCTGAGCTCACATCGGAATATGCAAGCATAGCATCATTAAAAGACCACTGGTTTAGGTCATGAATATTGCAGGTTCCATGCATGTTTGGGGATAAGGAAAATTTGTCCTGGTTGGAGAATTCATTATCCTGGGATGTTCTTGAAGGCATATCCATGAAATCTTGGGCTGCAGCAGAAGTCTGGAACGATGGTCGTGATCTTGAGATTTGGCTACTTCGCTTTGGTATCGATAGCTTTTGGGGGCTAGTCTTTGCCTTTGGATTCATTGTGTATATCTATTCAGTGTGTATTGCTAACGGAGAGCAAAATTGACACTTTGGAAATCAGTTAGTATAAGGGGTACCATTGGCAATGACAGTCAAAAAATAATAATAATAATGAAATAATCATAACATGAAATTGCGGAGTAGGTCAGGGTTGAGGAGCCTAATGACAGGGTTAGTTCATGTTCTTATGAAGCAGTTTCAAGAGGCTTCACCGACCAGAGTTTGCCGGTATGCCATGATGTTCATCCAGGGCCTAGGTTTTGTCGTCACATCATTGTATGGTACTCAGGGCGGTCGAAATTAGAATGGCAAAACCTCCTTGGAATAATACTTGTTGAACCGGAACAATAGTTGAACAGCACCTCAGGGGAGCGATACCTCAGAGCTAAGGAATATATGGGTCGACAATCAAGAATCCGGTACCTGGGTTAGAAAAAGGGCCTTCAAAGGGTCAGATGCGCGGGGAAATCCTTGGGATCCATATGCTAAGCAGTTGTCGATTCTGTACAAATGAAAAGATAGGAGGCAGTCCGAGGGTTCAGTCGTTCTAAGCCAGTGGCAAACATTTAAAAGAGGACAACGATCCGGAATAACATTACAGTCATCACACAGTATAGGTGGCTGGGGTTGACTTGCTAGAGCATCATCATGTCATCATGTCAGCTGCAAAGAACTGGGGTGTTCTCCTATCAGCCGGTTAAGCTTGGTCCCTCAGTGGTTCAAGAGGTGAAGACATTATATCCTGGCATTATAGCTTCGGTGGGCAGTATGCTGGCAGTTTCAGCCTGGAATCCTTGGGGATCAATATTCATCATCATTATTCCATGGACGACCATGTCATTATTGGTCAGATGCAGCATTATGCATTTCAGTTGTATCAACAGCACAGCCTTCCACGATGGATATCGCTAGGTGAGTGCTATGACTTTGGCTGATGACAGCCTCCAGAAGAAGAATCCGAGTCGGGGAAGCTCAACTACAGTCCTTTGGCAACCATCCGGATTTGAAAACTGGCCATTCCCACGGAGCGGGGTTCAGGGCGGAATA
The DNA here is from genome assembly GCA_030789285.1 of Arthroderma sp. MBC 929. Classification (NCBI taxonomy): domain Eukaryota; kingdom Fungi; phylum Ascomycota; class Eurotiomycetes; order Onygenales; family Arthrodermataceae; genus Arthroderma; species Arthroderma sp. MBC 929. The sequence goes on along the minus strand of JARJUX010000001.1, from coordinate 184,066 downwards.
CATGCTTTGTAGTAGAAAAGGAAAAGGGGAAACACATGAAGGGGCATCGCATTCTAGTAGCATATCGTGATGAAAACGGCAATGAAAAATTAATGGGGACTACCTGGTGGATTAAAACAGCAGCGATCTATGTTCAGACCCTCTGGGATGTAAGCTGTCTATCTTTTCTCACACTGCAACAGAAGATCAAAGGCTCAAAATAAATCCTGTGGGCTGAGTTCCAGTATAGTTCCGGGCAACTGTGATTTGATATGGGATCCAGCGCTGAAGAAGAACAAAGATAGATAGGTCGGTCCACGTTTGGAAAAGTGAGAGCGGTGTTAAAAAGCTGATGTGAGGAGGACTTTATCAAAGGGGATTGCAAAAGGAGTTTGATTTCTGGGTCAGAATGAATGCTTCGGTTGTTGGGTGGAAAAGTGAAAAATACGGAAGCAGGAGGGAAGTAAGGCTGGAGCGGGGAGTTGCCAGGCTTTAACTACGATTCGAAGGCATTCTGCATCACCTCAACAAAGCCTTTTCCACCAAATTCTGCGGCGTATGAAACGCAATGCGGGGCGCTGGTCCAGCGAAGATGTGACCAATATGCACCGCATGCAGCAAACAGACAAGGCTCCAGCAAATCGGTTGGTGGAGAACGACGGGTTTGCAGCATCGCCTTTGATCTGATTTGGCGGCCGATGCAAAGTGGTGTGACTCTGCTGGCAGAGCTGCATGAAGTCATACCACAAGTCGCCCACTTTCTCTGACGTGGCATAATGGTTGTGCAGCAATTCAGCAAACCGTCCAGTTATAATCCGCCAGGATGAAGCGGTGAGAAGTGGCTGCTTTGCTTCGCATCTTTTGCGCTTTTAATTTGCTGAGCGGATGCAATGGTGTGTTTGAGTAACGCAGCCAAGACCAGGGACCCTAGCACATTTGTGTGGCACAAAATATCGGCTGTCCTGAGACACTTTTTTGAAACTCCCATGCGGTAAGAAAATGGGAGAGGAAGACTTGAGGAAAGCAGGAGATTGGTGAAGATTGAAGGAAGGGAGGAAGAAACAAGAGAAGAGAAAAGAGGGGAAGGAAAAAGGGGGTAACTAGCAAAGCGATCAAAACGCTTTTTGGATCGATCTCAATTCCAGCACCATAATTTTGCATGTGACGGAGCTCGTGTCTTTTCTTTTCTTTTTCTCATTCCCAACTTTCTGTTCTTCCTTCTGTCCGGGTTGGGGGTGTCAAGAGAGAGAGAAAGCGTGTGCTCAAATGAATGACTCTGACTCGAGGAAAACACCATGAATTTCCCATTTGTTTCGAAACAGCTGACTGTCCTCATCTCGAACGAATGCCACCGTAAATTGGGCGACAACACTGTCGAAGACGAAAGCAACAATAAAACCTCGTAGCCTTGTGTCCCATCACACCAATACACCAGACGGGCACCTTGGAGCCTGTTGAGGCTGATCGGTTGTGGGAGCCCTCAAGCTGAGCTGCATAGACCAAACCATCAACTTTTCCAGCGAACCCAGAGGATCTGGCCGTAATTGACACCCAGGACTGTTCTGTGGTTTGTGAAGGAGTGCCCAACCCGCATATGTAGAATGAGTTGGTGTCTTTGTCGTTGAATATGTGACGATGAAGAAGAGAAGGTGGAACTTCAAGCTATTTCCAAATATGGCACTGCCCGATATCACATGACGATATCAAAACAAGACCGCGAGAGAATCTTCAAGAGTGCATATCTCTATAGGGAACTTGCATCTATGATCGTGATACCCAGCAAGGGAGCGAGGATCTTGGTTTCGAGGACAATTCTCCAAATACCGAGGATCCTGTCCTTAAGAGGCCCCATTTACACTCCCATCAAGACATATTCAGCTGTGACAGCCTAGCTATCTACCCCTTCAGCATCTTTTATACTCACTTTGAATGTCATTTGAACCCGGTATAGAGAATCTTGGAATGGAGTTGCGACGAGAGATCGCATCCAAGGACCGCATATTTCCGAGTATGTTCTATCCTACATGCATCCGAATTGTCCGAGTTCAAATCTACTACTGGCCTTAGTAGAACCGCGTTTGTTTAGATCATCACGCGTCTTATCAACGCTTACGGAAAGTCCGTCGATTCCCCTCTCCATGTTCGATCTTTCTCAGGAGAAGCCAATATGGCGCATCTATACCTAGTGCATGGAAGACCTGGCATAGCTTCAGTATCTCCAGCTTGCCTCGAAATCTTCACGCGGTGGATGCATTTATCTATCCTTCATTCCCGTGGCCAGCTTGTCGCAAATCGTTGCAATCAATGTGAGGCGCAACGGACCGTTTATGGATTGCATGTGGATGCGGCTCAAAGATGGTCACACTTCCCATGGTGACGGTTGTACAATTTGTGCCTGACAAGGGCGTCAAGGCTCACTCGAGGATCGCAGGTAGACTTGTCCCACATCAGCCCTCATCTCTTCGCCTGAGCCCGAACCCGAATTCGAACCAGAGAACTCTATGAGTACCTAAACAGATTCCTGATACTGCCGTTCCGTCAAACTCAGCTGAATTGGCAACGCAAGCAGAAAGTGGCGAAGGCAGACGATCAACTGCAGTCTCTACAACCACTTCTAGTAGCGAGGGCATTTTTCCTCGGCATGGGCTTTTTAAAATTCCAAATTCCCTGAGCGAACTAGATGCAATTTAACCTAGAATGGAAGGCCAGAAACTTGTGTAGCGCCTTGAGACGCGGTGTTAGGAATCTGGCCGTTCCGCGTGGGCCCAAAGACGATAGATGTTAGCATTCAAGTCACCGTGAACGAAGCGAACATGAATTTTCTTGCCACACAGGGGGCAAAGAGCGAGATAGTCAACATAAACAGCCTCTCAATTTAGAATCCAGACATAGCACGACCATTTGGTTTTCTTTCCATCACGAGAGCATTGGCGGCGGGGCGGCTAGCTGTAAGTCACGTAATTAATTCAACGGTGCTCAGAGCAATCGCGAAATAAAAATCCTCGAAGCATCGAAATCTCTCTGAATCAAGTATCTCGCAGGCATTCTCGGATTTTTGGACGAAAACGGCTTGGCCCCTTTTTATGCGACCGGAGAGACATTTGTCGCATCTTCCCCAATATGGCCTAGGCGAGGTCGCATAAATTCTCCATCAAGCCCAAATCCTTTGAATATGACTCGATTTACCCTGTCTCTCGCTTGTGCAGAAAATATCCAGTCACTCGCTTTTTCCCCGTCGTCTTTCTTTAATTTTTGGGCTATTTAACAGTGGTATTACCTCTATATCGATTCTACTATCGACTTAATACCCAGGAAGAGAGATCGATACGAACCGCCGCGGAGTGCCCCGTATTGCTTCGATCGCCAAGATGAAGATGCGCAACATCTTATCTCTGCTGTATTTGACAGGCCCTAGTCTTGGTGGTATGTTTGTCGCAGCATCCATAAGCCAACTTTCACAACTGATATCCCAGAGCAGGAGGGTATGATGGCGGGCCCCCAGCATGCGACGACTACCCGCTCAGCGTCTCGACACAGGCAGAAGCAGACTTCTATTCCAAGTGTCCTAAACTCGTCGATCCATTTTTCATCGACCACAACTACACTGGTCCTTTTGAACTGCCGAACGTCGAGCATCTAGAAAAATTCAGTGCAGGGTATCTCGGACCAAAACTTAAGTTTCAAGACCGGGTGGATGATGCTGTGACCACAATCTCTTTGCCAGATCTAAAGGATACCAACTCGATACTGTTCGGGTGGCTAAACAATCTGACGAGTGCATCCCTACCGTAAGTCCATGATATTTCCTCTAGCGATGCCCCATCTCGAAGGGAATGTTGGTATGGTGCTAACACGCTGGTTGAAAACAGAAAACTTCTTTCCGCTGGGGAAATTGCGATAGCAGGCAATCCCGAACTCAAGAAGCTGACTTTGCCGGAATTGGCAAATGTTTCAGGAGGGGTATATCTAGATGGTTCGTTTGACGAGTATGTACCTTTTCCTACACTACCATCTATCTACAAAAGTGTTAATTATGCTAAACTGTTCTCCCTCACAGGATCAACCTCCCAAAGCTGAAGAATGTGGGATATATACAGGTGAAATCAATCGGAGACCTTGACTGCCGGGCCCTGGGAAAGAAGCTCTCCTCTCTTATCTTCCATCCGCAAAAATATGATGTAGGGGTAGGGTTCACCTGTTGGACACCGTACGAGACAAATAGATACAACTCTTCGGATCCCGAATCATCGGCTGGAAGTGATTCTGGGGATCAGTCTGAACCATCCGATAGTGGTTCGGAAGATAAACCGTATGTTTGGTTATCTTCCCACCCCCTGAGACTATGCTACGCTGGGCGCATACTGACTGGAATTTAGGTCCGATAACGGTTCGGCTCGCGTCGCGTGCCTTACTACTTTATTTGGCTTGACAGTGATGGGTATTATCAAAGAACTTTTAATGTAATTATAGTCAATCATGATCTTAAGAGGCGAGCGGGCCACAACCAGCCGGACCCCTTTCTCAGATGTATATAATTAATGTCTATAAAACATAACACTCTTCTAGAAGTTGAGGATATAAATATATTAGAACTTATTGGTGATGTGCTTTCCTGACAATGTGGAAAATTTAATACTGGAGATTGAAAGGTGCGGTATTTGCTGAAGTCAGATTTGATTGAAATAAGCTAGATAGGGTTACTAGTACTAAGCCTTGTCAGGCGATTCGAGAAAGCCATGGCACTTTTCCATTCAGATACCGCATTCTCGTCCATTTCATCAAAGAGTAGCGATTTCCGTATGCAAAGCGCATTCCCGCTGGCTCAGAGGGATTATATCATGAACCAAGTCTACGAGCACCCTGTCGGCTCAGAGCTCTCAGAAATTCATCGTCATTTTATTTCTCAAGCCAACCTCTGATGCTACGAACATCTGGGCATGGTTCCGGAATTCATCTAAAAAGCTTCGATATCTGTTAGCTAAACTGAGCTCGATGATCGAAAGAATAGAAACAATTCAATGGCAATAATAGGCATCAGACAAGGTGAAAGATGGTAAGGGTTTGTCGTTCAACGGCCCGAAGACCTCAGGTGAACTATGCTTATAACTTGGGAATCATCATGATAGCCATGGCATTGAGTAAATAGAAATGTTGTTATAAGTATACATACCTTGGTTTATGTCAGTTGGAGAGTAGCTGTCCCATGAAGACTGCCTTCCTAGTGGTGACTTGTTGGAGAGAAGTTTTGGTCTTTTTTGGTTTGTGGGAAATGTTTTGATCAGCTATTCTTTATCGGAACCGGGTATATAAATATCCGCATAAATCACGTGTAAATCACCAGCCTGACGATGATGCTTGAATAAAGACAATCTATCCATGAGCCTTGAACGCGTTGGGGTTTCTAAAATCATCACCGATGACTTATTATGGAATATGTCAAATGTTTAAAATTAAACGTTCGCCATGGCCCATGGCCACTGTAGCTGGCCCTTTGTTGGGCCGTGGACTTCTCAATCATGTTGTCCAATCTTGGTCGATATACCATCATTAGCGACGCTGGCAATGCCAGTAGTCGCGAAGATTAGGAGCTTAGGAGATTTGGAGCCAGAAGATTATTCTACGCCTCCAAGGGTCGGGTCGAGGTACCTAAGTTGACACCTTGGTATCGCCTTCCTGTTCATATCCGCTGCGTGAAAGGGGGAGGAACCATCGCCTCAGGTACCAGACAGCTGGTATACTCCTTTCGCACTGTTTATTTCCTCGCAGCTCTTCTCAACCTCCTACCCCTTGCTTATTCCCAATGCGAGGAAAATTTTCTAATGTCTTAATGCCGCGCTACCCTCTACCAACAGCGCCAATAATACCCGTCATTGGCAATTTTTCCACTTCACTAAGTCCCTATACAAGTTTGGAGCAATGATGTGCCCGAAACTCACCAAGTTTGTTTGCGCAACCATTCTGGTATTTGCTGCTGTGTCGGCACGAGCGGTATCCCCGCGAGATACGAGTAAGTTGGCCATGGCCCCCCGCGAGCAGCATTCTCTTGCAGCTGCACCTTGGGATTCTGACATCCATCGGCTAGGCGAAACGCCACCTCGCGGTCGACTCATAATTGGATGTGTTCCGGATAGGTGTACCCTACAAGATAGGAAGGAACTTCAAGCTGCTAAAAAACGACTTCGTGGCGACCCTGCTTCAGCAACTGTGCTCATTATATCCGGACTCGAATCGCCTGAGGAGGACGTGGTCCACTTACCATATCCTAAAACACCCCTCTGTCCTCCTGATGGATGTACGGTAGAAGGTGTAGACCGTTTCAACGACGGGTTCGAAACGAATACACTTCCGAGTTGGTTATTTCCGATTCTTGGCCGTATTGGAAGGATCAAGTTAAATTTCGGATTTGAAGCGGAAGCGAAAAACCCGTTCGGCTGGGCAGAAGATGGAGCGTGAAGTAGTATGGATTTCGGTCCAGGCGCATGGTTGAATTGGGATGCTGGGATATATGTTAGGTTTTGCCATCCGCCGTTATTACTGTCACTGCACGGTGGGGATGTTTTGTTGCCATGCCTTTACTAAATTGGCATCTAGAATTAATTGTATACTATGTGACCTCCTAAATTCATCTTTACTGAGATGCTGTATGTCGAGTTTTGATGCGTGACGGTGACTTAAATGCACGGTCCTGTACCTACCTCTTAAGTCAACTACGGGAGCGAAAGAAGTGTTTTTGGTCCTCAGTGACCCATCACACTGGCCTTCTATAACACTGGTAATACCAACCATTTGAATCTCCTTTGCCACATTTCACTTCAATAAAGGCATGCGAGTTCGGTTTTGATGCCCTAAAATGAACTGGACCGGGGGTTATTTGAACCGCCATTCCTACAAGAGTAATAAGTCGACGACGGCCATCCAGAGGCAACACTTCGCCAGAGCAAAATCCAGAATTCGAAATCCAGCGAAAGCCCCGTCACCGTTCAAGATTCCAGCATGGGCTGCCGCTGACAATGCCTCGAACGTCGGTCAGCCCAACCTTGATTCGGAAGACCCTACACCGGCGCAACCAGGTCCGGGCTCAGAAGAAACCGAGTTTCAAGGGCGAAGAATACAAGCAGATACCGGGCAGCCAGAAAACATTAGTGATTTTAAGGAGAGTCTTCTGGCCAGGAAAGACTGGGCTAATCTATCTATATTGCGGTCACCTAAGATACGGTTCACGAGCGGGGAGGAAAGATACAACTTTGGTCGACGGCGCCCCTTAGCGGATGCGGACCGACAAAGGCGTGCTTTGGCGGGGCAGACGAGTAGGCAGCACCAGCTTTCGCATGAAAAGAGACTCAAGCGAACATGCCGGGGGGAAGCCTCGACGGCCCAAATGGGCTCAGACGAAATCAGTATTCATATTGGTGAAAGGCCTCCACCTCATATCGCCTCATCACGTCGATCATCCAGTTTCTTTCAGAGCCAGGAGTCCAATGACTCGATGCTGCTTGATAGAGAGGATGTTACCCATGATAACACAAAAGCTAGTGGACCCCTGGCTCCTCTAGAATGGAAAACGACACCCATTACCGGCATATCAGTATCCCAGTCATACCAGGAGCCTTGCGGTAGGCAAACCGAGACAATCGCGAATAGTCCATCATTGGTAGCCTCGCCCTTCCCCGTGCTTGACAGAAACGGCTCATTTGCCGTAGAGGGAAGTCAGATAAGATACATGCCTCCTCAACCTCGAGGGGTGACCCAAGCAGAACACGGGAGTGATGTTCAATCCGGCCCGGTAGTAGAAGCTCGCGAGGAAACTGCAAACACGCTCTCCCCATATTTCAGTCCTAGGCGGAATACCCCTACAACAGAACACGTTATAGACCCAGTCCCTTTTTATGAAATCAACCGGGCAGGTAACAACCGCTCGGTATATCCCACCAAAATGTTCGAAAATTCTCCCGCCAGTAATGAATGGGAGAGTTTTGGGGTTTCCACACCCGCAAACATTGCAGCTACTCCATGCCCGCATCCACGATTCAACGGCTTCTTGAGACCGCAGACGCCGAGACTAAGGCAGACCAACATATTCATAGACCAAGAGCATCGAGCACGGTACCAGAGCCACTTATCTCCCCGCACCAGAGAATACCCAGCGAGGCTGTTACCAGTCACGCCGAACGGAAAGACACTGATGTATGGGCAACAGGTACAGACGGAGGGTGAATGGGCAATGGACTCTGGGAAATCACTTAGCCATAATCAGCCGGCAAGGCTCAGGACAGGGAATGCTCAACCGCGAAAGATAACGGTGTACGGTCAAACAGTGGAATTTCTCGAGGATAATTGGCCAAAATAGACTATCTAGGATTTTAACAAGTGAAGTTGGGGTTAGAAAATAAGGAGAGAAGTCTGGTCAAAACTATGGTGTCTAAGTGGCGAGAATTCTACAACAAGAAGCATCGTTAGTCCAGCGGTAGGATACTTCTCTTCCAAAGAAGTGGCCCGGGTTCGACTCCCGGACGATGCACATCTTTTTTTGTGGTTTTTTGTTTACATCACGTGATTCTACCATGGGCGGCAACTCCGCATCTTGAAGGCGGCAACAAACTGATCAGCTCCCAATATTTTTGAAAAGATACAATAAATACCGATGAAGCTGAGTTCTTGATATATTAGTTACTAAAAAAAAAAAGTCATTGACCCTAAAGCAAACAGAACATCAATCCCGCCTACTCCTAGCAGAATGTTCTTGTCTGCCGCTCCCATCCTTCTCTCCATCCCGCTCGCCTTCTCATCACCCCTTCCGCGGTACCGATATAGGTTTGGGCCAGCTGAGACAGCTCCTCTGCCACTTGTGGTATGGCACGGACTGGGCGATGACTATAACCGTGATGGAATGAAACACCTAGCTCAGTTGGCAGACGACATCAACCCAGGCACATATGTTCATATAATCCGAGTAGGGGACAGCCCAGCAAAGGACCGGGAGGCTTCGTTCTTTGGCAACGTCACACTTCAAGTCGATGAGGTTTGCCGTCAAATCGCGTCAGACCAGATCCTCAGCACCGCACCAGCTATAAACGCCCTTGGGTTCTCACAAGGAGGCCAATTCCTGCGCGCTTATGTCGAACGCTGCAATAGCCCTCCTGTCCACAATCTCGTGACGTTCGGCAGCCAGCATAACGGCATTGCCAAATTTCAAGCTTGTAGTAAGACAGGTGACTGGATATGCTGGGCGGCTGAGGCATTGTTGCGATTTGGTCGGTGGTCAGACACGGTCCAGTCTCGGTTTGTACCAGCGCAGTATTTCCGCGACCCCGAAGAGCTGGACCAGTACCTCGAGCACAGCAATTTTTTGGCTGACATCAACAATGAGCGGGGGGTGAAGAATGAGACGTACAAGCAGAACCTAATGAAGCTGAACAAGTTCGTCATGTTCATGTTCGAGGAGGACGAGACTGTTGTTCCGAAGGAAAGCGCCTTTTTCGCTGAGTTCAATGAGACTACGGGCGAGACGACCCAGCTTAAGGATAGAGAGATTTATAAACAGGATTGGCTAGGGTTGAAGGCCCTTGATGAGCGTGGAGCTCTGGAGTACCGCACAACTCCTGGGCGACATATGGAACTCCATGAGGACTCTATTAAGGACACTTTTGAGAAGTACTTTGGTCCCGTCGAGGTTGATAATCGCGAAGAAAACCTCCTGGTGGTTCAAGGCGGACCATGAGCGTTGAAACTGATAGTATGATATACCAAACAACCATTGATACCCTAAGTCCTCTCCAAAGGCAACGACCCTAGTTCCATACCTTTCTACAAGTCCTTTACTCCTCTAACTCATGACCTTACTCTGTTCAACTCTCCTAGATTCCTGGTTTTCCTAAGCGTTCAACAGTTACTTCACAATTGTCTTTTTATAGATGACACGGACCCTTGTCTTTTTCACCTTCAGTACATAATTATATCGATAATTGGAAATATGTTATAACATCAACTACGCATGTCTCCGTAGTCTGGTCTACAAGTGTCTTCTAGGACATCTCATGCTAAGGCTCCTTGATCAGCATGGAAATGCCAACTTGCTGCATAGGGCGCACTTGACAGGCCCTCCCGGCCGAGTTCTCGTATTCTCGAAATAGTTCTTAAAGGCTGGCTTATCAATCAATTCTTCAATTAATCTGCACGAGCAGAATATCACAAGAAGCTAAAGCAACTTCGCATGAGTCACTCGCAATCATCCCCTAAATATGGGGCAGGATAAATAGCCCGCTCACCCCGCAGGCACCGGGAAATTAATTACTTCAAGGCGTCTGTCAAATCGCTATTCAATTGAGTGCAGAATTCGTGCAAAATCTCCAGTTAAAATAATTCAATTCCACAATGTCAAACCCCCCAAAACCACACCAATGGACTCGCTCTATCAGCAACAGCCAGGGCGCGGAGACGCAGTTTTTCGCATCGACAGACCATTCCCTCATACCTATACCCGCTCTGATAGCAGCTTTTGACCAAGAGTATTTCTACTGGGCAGACCCGCTGCCTGCGCCGGACATGAAGAAGATGATCGATGGTTCTCTTAGTTTGGGAATTTATAAATGCCTCTCGCCATCAACACCAACATCTACATCGACACCTGAAAATACAGCAGCGGAACAACAGCAAAATCTAGAATTGGTCGGGTTTGGCCGCCTAGTCACTGATAATGTCACGTTCGCCTATCTTACCGACGTTTACATCCAGCCGGGATATCAGGGAACAGGGCTAGGGTCGTGGATGATGGAGTGTTTCGACGAGCTGGTGGGCGAGATGGAACATCTGCGACGATATATTCTTTTCACGAAGGGGAAGAGGACGAGAGATTACTATGAGAAGGTGATTGGTATGAATGTGATGGGATATATGGGAAACGACATGTATCTGATGGGTCGAAAGGGGCCGGCGGCGCTTACGCCGTGATGAAAGATGCATGATGGATATATATTCGCTTGCGCGGAGGGATTCTTTTCATAGACAGCATTCAGTATACCAATTCGGTGTCGAGATGTTATAGAATTATTTATTTCAGTTAATTATCGGTTTAACCTTTGGCAAAAATTGGTTGACACTCGCGTTTGCCGACAGCTTAACGCGCGCAAACTCACCGTTGACACTTTGGAAATCCACAGTCAAGCTGGATGTAAAAGCGCATCTATAAACTAGTGGAAGACGCGTTAATTGGACTCAGTCATCAGTCTACGTTTGGCAATTCGATTTTCACCAGAAAATTCGGGTTAAAAAACCACCTGAACCAGAAGAGAAACTCCAGACACAAGTCAACCATGTAGAAATACATGCAGAATCCCATCCAACAAACCAGAAAAAGAACACATCCATGGCTCAAAAATCTCCTGAAGAACTCTTCTCAACATCCTGGACCCTTCACCGTCTCTCACCACTATACCACACCACCACCAACCCACCCCTTCTCGATTCACCAGACACTCTACGCCAATATAGCCAGCGTCTCCGCGACGCGCTGACAGGGAACCTCCTAGGCGGGATCATCCAAGCAGACTCAGCGACTGATTCCGCCCTAGACGCCGCGCTCGCCAAAGCAGGCGCGCTACGAGAATGTAAATGGGAAAATCTCCCGACATGGAGTTACTGGAATGAAGAACATTCCATCCTTGAAGACCCGGATGATCCATCTTCGTCCTCGCTGACCCTCTCAGCAGAGCAGTCGGTTGGGATCCTGATCTCTCTCCGTTATGAGAATGCAGCTTACAAGGCGGTATTGATCGCGGGGCCGGATGGATACCATCATGCCCGGACTGGAGGGGATGGAACGACCTATCTCCCGCTCCTGGTGACGCGCATGCCGAATGCGCTGAGACTGGAACTCGTTTCGTTTCTGTCTACTACGTTCGACACGCGCGCGTCTATCTTACGGCTTTCGTCTGGGTTCATCTGCGCGGCGCTGGAGAAGTATCTAGCTACTTTGGCGAGACTGGCTACGCGTCCGAGGCGTCGAGGGGGAGAAAGCTCGTCGTCGACTGAATTTCATCATGATGCTAGGAAGTTCATCGAGTCGTTTATCAAGGAGGTGCAGCTTACTATTGCGTTTCCACCGCCTGTTGCTCCCTCGCTTAAATCGATTGATGTGCTACTACCGCGGGATTCGCTGAGTGAGTTCTACGCACACGGTTTGAAAGAGGGCGACGAGTCGTCTGATGGGAGCGGCCCTTCTTCGGTCTTTTTATCCACATTGGCGAAATACTTCGACTCTCACCTTGCGATGAAACTTGATCTTACGGATTTTAAACGGGATACGAACGAAGGTTCAATACCGCAGCAGCAATCCTCTTATATGAGGCTGTCGAAAGTGTCGTGTGGTGCATTCGTGCTGGGTTCAGAGGGAAGGATGAAGTTACTGGCGAATCCGGGACGGGCTATACCGCTAGAAGATTCAGAGGATGAGGATTACGGTGAAAATGATGCGGGTGATATGGAGGAAAGGGAAAAGAGGCTTGTCTGGAGGGCAAATGAGGGACTTTTACGAGCTCTGGTTGCGAGGGCGATGGGGAGCCAGGGATATTAGGACTGCAAGCTGTAAATTCGAGGAAGGTTGCACAAGATCATATAATTATTATCAGGCCATCATGTACTGTGCGTGTGATGAGGTGTTGCATCAGATATATCTACCCCTCGCACACACCATTGTTATTAAATAGGAAATAATCTAACATGTCATTCTCCCTGTACTCCAAACTTCTTTACGCCGAAATAGAATGCATCATGTTCAGTTAGATACGCGCATAATTCGTCATTCTTCCAGCTCTGGCATCTCAGTTAACCGCAAAGCTTCGTCAACGTTTGACACAAAATGCTTCTTGCCGCCGCAAATATCAATAATGCCACTCTTCCTCATAAGCTCAAACACGTCGTTTTTCTTATGTGGCATGCGGCAGAAAAACACGCGAACGCCCTGATCCACGTACTCTGTAACAATCTCGCTCAGCACCTGAACACCAGAACCATCGATGCTGGTGACACCGTGGATATCGAAGATAATGTTCTTGTTGTGTTCTGGAGACCGAACTCGTGGAAGCGCCGGATGTGCGGCGTTTGTTCCGTAGAATTCAAGCCGGCGGAGCCTGTTCTTTAAGTCGCCCGTGTTGGCGAACGTGAGGGGTTCGGGAATCTTGACGATAAGACATCCTTCAATAAATTCGACTTTCTCGGGGTGAGCTTCAGCATTTTCAAACCTGTCGGGGGTCCCGAAGACCTTGCCCAGGATTTGGATACGGGGTTTTGTCGCGTGCTGGATTATCTGGAGGATGGAAAGGCCCATGCCCAGTGCGATTCCAAGATAGAGAGAGTAGAAAATTGTGGACAAGAAGATGAGCAACATCAACGCTAGTTCTGACCAGCCGCGGATACGGATGAAGAATCGTATGTCTTGGGGACATTCTTCAATCAGTGAGATTGAGATCACAGATATCACCGAACATAAGACCGCCATCTGGTATATTGTTAGTTCGTTTTAACTTTGGAAACACAAACTTTTACCCCTGAAAAAAGAAAAGAAAAACTTACTGGAAGATAATAGAAGTATGGAAGTAAGAATAGGATGCAAATCACTGTTATCAGGCACAGGAAAATTGCACTCATCGGGGTCTTTGCGCCGGTGGCAGCACTCAATTTACTTCGCCCATAGCCACCGAATGAAGGGAGAGCCATGAAACAACCACCAAGGATATTGGCCACACCAAGAGCAACGAGTTCACGGTTCGCGCTATAAGTCATGCCCTGTATCCCGCCCCGATCTACTTTTTGAAGAGCCTTTGCAGCCACAGAGGACTCAAAAAAGCCTAAAAGGGCCAGGATAAATGAAGTACTCATGGCAGTTCGCATGTGGGACAGGTCACTCCAGAGGAAAGGCCATCGGAAACTAAAAGTCGAACCGCCCGAGCTTTTGATGTTTCCTAGGATAGCGAGACCTTTCTGGTCCCATCCTAGTTTCCAAGTGAGGACCGCCGAGAGAATCACGACTAGTAGCTGGTCAGGAAAGAAAACAACACTAGGGAAACGGGGTTCGAGATGTCGTTTTAATGTCCTGATAAATGTGAGGTGAGTGAACTGGTTTGAGAATATGCAGCAGTGTTTGAGGGCTATACGAACTTGAACATCATAATGATTGCAAAACTCCCGAATGCTACTGCACAGGTAAGGGCATGGGCTTGGTTGACGTTCTGAAATAGGAAGAAGAGCTTGTCTACGCTACTTCCATTTGTCACCAGCTTGTCGAGCTTCGCTAGATCAGTCAGGCCCATTTCTGGTATCAACTGGTCCACAAATATCATGAAACCGATCGCACTGATAAAACCGCTTAGAAAAGGGCGACTGAGGATATTGTCTAGAAACCCAAGTCTGGTAAGGCCCGCTATCAGGATCATGCCACCGGTCATGCCTACAACAACTCCAGCGATTTGGGCATTGGCGACGGCGTCATCACCAACGGACTTGCCATCGTCTACCATGCTTCGAACAACTTCACCAACCAAAAGAGAACCCAAGGCTTCTGGGCCAACGACAAGTAGGGCACTGCTGCCGAAAATAGCGTAGGCCAATGGGTGAAACACGAACGAATAGAGGCCGTTGATGGCGGGAATATGAGCAATGTTGGAAGAAAGGGACAGCCCCATCGGGATATAGACTGAGGCGACTGTGATAGCAGCAATGAGGTCTCCCTTCAGGTATTGAAGTCGATACTGCGTCACCCAGTTGAAGAGCGGTACATAGTAGGAAAGATACCTAGTCCGGCAAAGGGGATCAAGAGTTAGCTACACTGCAGAGAAGGTACAACAGACGAGCTATCAACGTACATAATTCTACGGTTTCCTACGCCGTGGACGTCAGCCAGCTGCTCTGTTGCCGACCTGTTTGCATCTGGATCCAATGGAGCTGAAGAGATGCCATCTCGGTCAAGCTGGTGAGTACTGCCGTCATAGTTTCCACTCCCTAGATCTCGGTTTTCATCGTCTTTTCGCAGGCGAGCTGTACTGCTCCCACGACTTGCAGATGGTGCTGGAGAGAACGTCCCATGGTTGTTACCCTGGGTTGAGCGATGAGAATCCAAGAGACTCGTCCTCGAGCTTACTCCGGAGCTCTGTCCGTTGTCCATCACGACTGTTCCTCAGGTATCAGGACTCGTATTGATTTTGGTGTTTTTTTCCCTTTCTGTTTTATATTGGTGTTTAATGGCGACTATGTATCGAATAATCAACCATACGGCCTAGAAGCTTGCATGGCAGGCGTTCTCTGCGCAAACAAACAAACGCTCTAGATAAAAAAGAGAGGGAGAGGAAGGCTGGGAAAGGCGCCGGTCATGTTTGATATTTATTTTACACAGCTGGAACTCCACCTACGGGAGAGGGGCGTTCTGTCTTCCAATCATGCAGGCACAAGCAAGGCGATCGCGACGCCCGAAAATCAGCTTGACCGCCGCGGCTTTTTGCTTTTGCTTGTTCTATTATTTAATTAGTTAACTAGTTAGTTAGGCTGGGGCGAACTTATTTCCTTGAATTCTCAGTGGCGGTGGTTGGGCGGCGGGAGGTTTGGCCAGAGATGGTTATCAGTGTGCTGCTGGTTTAGTGGTGTGTATGTAAGCTGTGATGTGTCACGTGATGCCCACCACCAAATGACAAAATTGTGAAGGGCAAAAAAGTCGAGAAAGCGAATCTGCGTCTAAGTCTGGGTGAATAGCTTCTGTTTCTCGCCCTCTGACACGCTTATCGCTGGTGATAGCTAGCTTATATCTCTCCAACCTCATCTCTACCTTGTCGATCCCCCCTCGCCTCAACTTCCCACGGCTCATATCACTCGATTTATTGATATCACTTCCCCGCGCCGACGAGCGCTGACCTACCCACCATGTCGTTAACCAACTGTCGCTTCTATGAGGAGAAGTTTCCGGAGATTGATAGCTTTGTGATGGTCAATGTTAAACAGGTGAGGCACAGGAACAGTCCTATTCGTGGTGTTGGTGTCGTATGTGTGTGTGACTCTTAAGTCTAACCCACCTCTTTTTGCCAACTTTAGATCGCAGAGATGGGTGCCTATGTCAAACTACTCGAATACGATAACATCGATGGCATGATCTTGCTCTCCGAACTCTCCAGACGGCGTATTCGAAGTATACAGAAGCTCATTCGTGTCGGACGTAACGAGGTTGTGGTTGTGCTACGTGTGGATAAGGAGAAGGGTGGGTTTTATACACCTTCGATAGAGTGTTTTCCAGGAGACTTAGGAGACTGACGAGACCGTTTTGATTAAGGCTATATCGATCTGTCGAAACGCCGAGTATCCCCAGAAGATGTGGTCAAGTGCGAGGAGCGGTTTAACAAGAGCAAATCGGTTCACTCTATCATGCGCCACGTCGCCGAAAAGACCAAGACCCCCATCGAGGAGCTGTACCAGGAAATTGGCTGGCCTTTGAACAGGAAATACGGTCATGCTAATGATGCCTTTAAGCTTTCCATCACGTAAGTGGATGCGATACCCTTTAGTTCAGACCTACAATGTGGGTTGACTGAGCTGACTCGTGTATTTCCTAGAAACCCCGATGTCTGGAACGACGTGACATTTTCAAGCCAGGTGGTCAAGGACGAACTTCTTTCGCACATCGGCAAGCGACTCACACCTCCCCCAACTAAAGTCCGAGCAGATATCGAGGTTACTTGCTTCGGCTACGAGGGTATTGATGCGGTCAAGGATGCCCTACGCGAGGCCGAAGCTAACGACTCGCAAGTAAAGGTTAAGCTGGTAGCACCACCACTCTATGTCTTGACACACCACTGCCTCGACAAAACGGTCGGTGTTAAGCTTTTGGAGGACGCTATTGTCCGTATCCAGAACAAGATCAAGACTTCCAATGGACTGTGCATTGTCCAGATGGCACCCAAGGCCGTCACCGAACAGGATGATGCCGAGCTGCAGGCTCTCATGGACAAGAGAGAACGTGAAAACCAAGAAGTCAGCGGTGACGAAAGCGTCAGCGAGAGTGACGAAGATGGCGTCGAGTAAAAAGTGGCTTCATTCTTTTTTCTTCTCATGCGGGTTCATTCATTCTGCCTTCATCACGACTCTCACCCTCATATCTCATCGCCCTTTACGATCTGTTACGCCCCTAGCCCCCTTTTTCTTTGTGAATAATAGAGTCGTGCTTGCGGACTAATGATTCCAAATATTGTATGCATTGATTGGCCTGGGAACGGTAAATCAAAAAATATAGAAAAAGCAAAATGGGACTTTTTATTTTACTCCTCGGATATCCTTCGTCCATCTGTAGCATGTCTTGAGGCCTTCATCGCTCGCGGCTGGCTGAGATCTCGTCTTTTGACTTCCTTAGCTTCATCCCCGCCCGCCACCGAAGCCCCAGATCGACCCCATAAACAATGACGAAGCTCCATGCAAAACAGTATATAACCAAGCCTCACCCGCCGCCTCGCACTGTTGGATTTTATTTCTCTGCTCCTCTCAATGCAGACGAGCTGATATCCGTAGTTGGCTCCTACCCATTCGCCTTGTCGAGTTAACCAGCCATCATGGTGCAGTGGAAGTCGCTGTTCAGCAGCCCCAAGAACCAACGTCTTCAGCTTCACCGTCAATTTCAAGAGACGACGCGATGTACACTAATCCCTCCAACTCAGAGAGAAGACAATGCCTGCTAACCTTTTTCAATCACAGTGCTACCAGTCTATCGCAATGAACCCATTGAAGCTGCTCTTCCACCTAAAGAAGTCACCAAAGTCGCGCTACGATTAAAGTACCTTGTCGAGGAGGTGATTCCATGCGAACTCGAAGAGTCCTCGATCACCAGTGCCAATAGCTCCATCATTACCAAATATGTAGTCCAAACGGCGAAGAATGCGGCGGGGGAGGAGCATAAGGCCTGTGTTGTATTCTGTTTGCTCGTGTGTTTACGATGGTTCAAGATACAGGCTGTGGTTGAGTTGTGGGATGCGGACCTTCACGAGCTACGCGCTGTCGCGTGCGAGATGCTAGCTAAGCGCATGTAAGATTCCCTCCAAGGACTCTATATAAGGACGAAGCTAACATGGTGGTTTTTCTCCGGCGGTAGAATCGAGGGTGAGGAGGACCAGGCCTATCTCATGATGGATATACTACTAAAGCGATATTCCATCTACCGCGACGGCGAGGCGACTGTGCCCGCCAATGTCATCGAACGCGCCGTTGACATGCATGCGCGAGAGATTATCAGCTCGTCTGGATACCAAAAGTGTATCAAATACCTATGGCACGGCTGGGTCTGTCAAGATGACAAGGATCCTACCAATTTCATCGAATATTCTGAGCGGACGAATTCTTCCTACTGGTCGCATTTCAACCCGGACAGGCTTCGGGCTCCCATCTACCAAAATGCTGTGCAGATATTTTTCTCTGTGCTATACCTGGTTTTGTATACTGGAGTGATTAACACCATCAACCCAACTGGCGACTTGGACCTTGTCGAGGGCCTTCTATACATAATGACCCTGGGCTTCATCTGCGACGAGTTCAACAAGCTGTATAAAATCGGTCGTTTAGCCTTTGGATTTTGGAATGCTTTCAATTCAACACTTTACACTCTTCTAGTGGTCTCGTTCATTATGCGGGTGATTGCGCTGAGCGAGTCGCCGGATACACATAACGAAGCTCGTCTATACTTCAACCGGCTAAGTTATAACTTTCTTGCATTCACGGCACCGATGTTTTGGGGTCGGATACTGCTGTATCTCGACACGTATCGATTTTTCGGAGCAATGCTGGTCGTGCTAAAGGTGATGATGAAGGAGAGTTTGATATTCTTTGCCCTCTTGGGTGTTGTGATAATCGGGTTTCTGCAAGGGTTCGTTGGAATGGATCAAACCGATCCTGATAACCTTGTAACACCCAGCATGATCCTCCAAGGGATGGCAAATACAGTCATGCAAAATCCGGAATTCGAAATGTTCAAAGACTTTGCGTCCCCTTTTGGCATTGTTTTATACTACCTCTTTACCTTTGTGGTCATGGTTGGTAAGTAGTATCTCATCACTTTTGCTCATGAGAACCCCGATTCTAATCATGGTGTAGTCCTCCTCAACATCCTCATTGCGTTATACAATAGCGCCTATGAAGATATTACCGGAAACGCAATCGGCGAATACCTCGCCCTTTTCGCATATCGAACTCTCCAATTTGTTCGAGCCCCTGACGAGAATGTGTTTATACCCCGTAAGTTCCTTCATCCGCCTCCTCGCTCTGCTGCTCTCTCAAACTAACAATTACTCAGCGCTCAACCTGATCGAAATTGTCTGCCTCATCATTCCATTCGAATGGTGGCTTTCCGCCAACACCTATGAGCGTCTAAACCACTATGTAATGGGTGTCATCTACTCGCCACTCCTCCTTATTACCGCTTTAGTAGAAACATGCAATGCGCGCCAAATCCGCCTTAATCAGCGCCAAGGTGATGACGATAATAACAACCCCGAAGAATGGGACGATGCCGCCATGGAGGTGTCGATGGATCTTGAATCCGAGGCATGGAACATCCAGGTCAGTGTGGTTAAGCCGAATGTGGAAACCAGTGCGTGTGAGCTGCAGATCCAGGAGTTGAGGGGACAAGTTAAGGAGTTGAGTGAGTTGGTTAGAACGTTGGTCGAGCAGAGGGATGGTGGCGGGCATACAAACGGCTCTGGCTCTGGGTGAGTAGTAGACGCGCTGGAAGGGTGAAGAAAGGTTCAGCGTCGGCCTAGAATTGAATATAATTGGGCGGCGGGTTCATGATATTTTCGGGCGGCACGTTGTTATGATATTGCATGATATACCAGTATATTAGTCCATTCATAATTTGGATTAACCTGTCTATACTCGAAATTTAATATTGATGCATTCTCATTATAGGTCATTATATTGGCTTAGACTCCAGTAAATCAAAAACACCCTCTTTGCCATCGCTACTTGCCCCTGAAACACCGAATGGGTCCTAAAAACAGGACCAAATAATTACCAAAAATGCTGACATCATATCATTACGGACAGATACAAAATGTATCACTCCTTATCAGCGACATATAAGCCCTCAAAATCTAACTGGCTGATCATCCCGTTGACATCGTCAATCTCCTTTGTCAAATCAGCTAGGTTCTGGGCTAGACTGCTCGCCTCGTCAAACTGCCGCCTTTTATTTGCATCTGCTACCATTTCAGAAACGAGGAACTTTTGTTCCTCCAACACTATTAAACGATCGCGAAGGGATTTTTCTTCGGTCTCGAGTGCGGAGATGGCGCTGCTGTTATCGCTTGCTAGGCTTGTAGAACTGGTGGCGTGCTCGGAGTTGCCATATTTGATGGCGGCAAGGGCACGCGGTTCGGCTGAGCTGGCACCGTGAGGGGTTGCATGTTTTAGTACCTTTGGAAGAGTTTTCAGGGGAAGCATGTGTAAATGTAGGAAATTTGTAGCTTGGTGGTAGATCGCTTTTTGTAATTTTGACTGGGTTGGGACTTGTGTAGGGAGGTCTCGAATTCGGCGGGCGGCGACGGAATATTGTGCGAAGGAATCCATGAGCCGTTTTCGAACTTTGGAGGCTTCTGCAAGCTGAGATGGGGAGGGAGGGTTTTCGGGATCCCTAATGGGTGGCTTAGCAAATACACAATATAAAGGATGAGGTTGTCATAGGAGAAACGAACTGTAATGTAGTTAACAGTCTTTGAAATCTAGGTAATAGAAGTTGTATTCCTCGCTCAAACTGGACGAGGTTTTTGTAGGCACGCGAATCAGGCGACTCCTTCGCAATATCGTCGGCGATGTCTCTTTTATCGAACAATGTCGCTTTGCACTCCTTGCAGAGGCGGATATCAATTTCGAGTTTATTGATAGGCCCGGGTTTTTCGTTGGCATTGAATGGACCTGGGGTTGTTAGTCGAGGTCCAGCAGCCACAGGAGAAGTATACGGGAACACACTTTTAGCCACGTCCAGTGGTACAATTGTCGAACATTTTGTGTTGAGATCACCGCACACAACCTTTCCGCAGGTCCTACAGTGATGCCTTCGAAAAGAGTAACTAGAAAATTCTTGTTGGCAGAACGGGCATTGGGCTACACTGGTATCATCTTGCCAGCTAACGACTGACTGCTCGAGAGATTTTCTCTGGTCGTTCTGCCATGCAACGGGCCATCTCTTCGATTGTAGTTGTTCAATAGGCAACCCAGCCAACAGTTGAGTGAGACGGCTTAGCCTTTTCTCTAATCTAGAGACTTCGAGAAATGCCTTGTCTACCATGGGTTTCCTGATGGCTTTAAATGATGCCGTATGATCACGTTCGAAACCTATAAAATGCATATTAGCAAACAAAGTACAGTGCGAGTGATTGGGAACATCAAGACAATACCACTATTGTCCGAATAGCCTTCTCTCGACTTGTAGCAAGTCTCACAAACCCGACACCAAAAGCCCCGAACTGGTTCATGTTGAGCTGCCCTTGACAATTTCATCTGATACATTGTATGTTCTTCACAGAATAATCGACCGCATTTCCTGCAATTCACACAACCAGTTGTCGATGTGAGGCGTTTGTCGCACATCGGCTCCAAGCACACGTCGTAAAGAGTCCGTTGTTGCCAATGGGCTTGAGTAACGGCTTCGTCTGCGTCCACCACCCGTGATTGTTCTGACATAATGTTCTCCTGTGATGCTCGTGGAGCAGGCGGTAGAATATGGGCATTGGTATTCGATTCGAATACGTCCAAACCCTTTAACTTTTGATTGAGTACAGCCAGCGGCTGGAACTTTTTGGCCTTGTCCACCTGAATCTGAAACCAGTCTTTTACCTCGACCTGTCTATCGTCTTCGAGGTTGCGGTGGGAATCGTCGAGGTGTCTGACGTAGGAAACAGGTTAGGATGGTGACACTAGGAAACATTTCGGGAGGCTGGTGAAAATACCTATTCAACTGTAGGAGGGTTACCTAGACATCCATCGACATGTTAGTGTATTCAAAATCAAAGTAAAAGACAATGCACCAAATCCAACCGGGAACCGCTCACCATTTCTTCACTGCAAATAGGGCAGGCGAGAGGAGAACCGCTGCTGCCGGCAGCTGCGGCTCTAGATATCGACGAGCTTCCATTATCCAGTATTATTCTGGAGGCCAAATCTTGAGTGTCTAACGAGACCTGCGATGCCGACCCTTGAGAATTAAGAGAGATGCTGCTAGCTGACGGGGATAAAACTCGGGATTGATCCTTGGGAGGCACTGTTGGAGGCGTTAGGTTCAAGGGCCTCCCACTCCCCAGCACCCTTCCGCCTCCCAAAGTTCTTGGAGCCATGGTTTAGCGGGAGGACGGAGGCACGCAGAGTCGCATGGGCATGCTTGAGTGCATGTGCTGGCACAGCGTCGTCGTCGTTGTCGTCGTCGTTGTCGTCGTCGAGATATTCTCCGTGCTTGCCCACCGCTTTCAGATGACGGGCGGCTCTGTCCGCCGCGGACTGGTGGTCTTGGCACTCCGGCGGAGGGAAATCCAGCTGGTCCCAGTGACGGCTGACTAATTTGCCGCCGGTGTCTGATTGGCTTGAGATCCATGCGCTCGACGGCTGCCAAGCTTCTAGAAGACAGTGGGGCTTATATAAGCCAAATAAGGACACGAAAAAGAATTCCAGCTCGCATCGCAATCTTCTGGTCTCCTTGCTGGCAGTTCTCCTTTTCCTCAGCTTCACTTTCGGGAGTATCTTACTTTTGTTTCGTTGCAGGATCTCGTCGTGCTACATAACTGCTATTTTAATTACTACAGCTTTTTGTTTCTTCTCTATGTATCCTTCTGCCTTATGGTCACTTGTTTAACCCCCATGTCCCAGACAACATGTATGTTATTACAAACCAGATGTCTGTCAAGAAAGTTATCAGGGCCATCCATGTACTGACTAAAGGGTTACTCGAATAGGCCACCTCTTATAGATAGTCCTCAAATTGAGGCTGCCGCGTTACGGAATCCGCTTCCCCGCCAGCTCCATACCTACGTTTGGCCGTTTTTGATAATATGGCCCATCTTCCTTGCATTCTATCTATCACCCGAACGATATGATAAGTACATTCAAGGCGCTGAGTGGACAACAGTATGGGCGGGTTCGATCTTATCGTTACAGGCGCTACTTTGGTTGATGACGAAATGGAATATCAACATAAAAGCTCTCTTCACCACTAGCAGCGCCAAATCGATTGACAGTGCACAGCTCATCAAGGTCTCGCCAGCTGCCAATGCCGGTTCCGCAGAAATATGTACCCTAGTCAAGGAAGATACACCCGGGAAACAGGACGTATCCTTTTTGTTTCAAAAGAGAAGGTTCTTATACTATCCAGACAGAAAGTGCTTCGCTCCCCTTTCATACGCCTTGGATGTCCAACCGAAACCGCTTCTTAAAACATTCCAAGAAAACCGTGGACTTGCATCCGCTGAAAAGGTCGAAGAAGTCCATAATCACTACGGCGATAACACTTTCGATATTCCGGTCCCGACATTTGTTGAACTCTTCAAGGAACATGCGGTGGCTCCGTTTTTCGTCTTTCAAATA
Organism: Arthroderma sp. MBC 929; assembly: GCA_030789285.1. Lineage (NCBI taxonomy): Eukaryota > Fungi > Ascomycota > Eurotiomycetes > Onygenales > Arthrodermataceae > Arthroderma > Arthroderma sp. MBC 929. The sequence continues at coordinate 160,504 of JARJUX010000001.1, read as the reverse complement.
TTCTGCGTCGGTCTGTGGCTTTTGGACGAATACTGGTACTACTCGCTTTTTACGTTGGTTATGCTGGTTGTCTTTGAAAGTACAGTTGTATGGCAACGGCAGCGAACCCTACACGAATTTCGTGGCATGAGCATTAAACCATACAATATGTGGGTTTTCCGCCAAAACAAATGGGTTGAAGTCAGCAGCGACCAACTACTTCCGGGCGATCTCGTTTCAGTCAATCGGACAAAGGATGACTCTGGGGTTGCATGCGATATACTGCTCGTTTGGGGAAGCGCTATTGTGAACGAAGCTATGCTTTCAGGAGAGAGCACCCCCCTGCTAAAGGATTCAATTCAGCTGCGGCCCGGGGATGACCGAATTGAGCCTGACGGGCTTGATAAAAACGCATTTTTATACGGTGGTACCAAGGTTTTGCAAGTCACCCATCCAAATTCTGAGGCTGCGACAGACAGTGCTATCAAACCTCAAAGTGGAGTCCCAACTCCTCCAGACAATGGTGCACTTGGTATCGTAACAAAGACCGGATTCGAGACAAGCCAGGGCAGTCTCGTTCGCACCATGATCTACTCGACAGAACCCGTATCCGCAAACAATGCCGAGGCCTTCTTGTTCATTCTGTTCCTCCTGGTTTTCGCCATTGCCGCATCTTGGTACGTTTGGCAGGAAGGAGTAGCTCAAGATCGAAAGCGATCCAAGTTGCTCCTCGACTGTGTTCTTATCATCACTAGCGTCGTACCACCTGAATTGCCTATGGAATTGAGTCTTGCGGTAAACACGAGTTTGGCGGCTCTCAGCAAGTTCGCTATCTTCTGTACGGAGCCTTTCCGAATTCCCTATGCCGGCCGAGTTGATGTTGCTTGCTTTGACAAGACAGGTACATTGACCGGTGAGGACTTGCGCGTCGAGGGTATTGCGGGCCTTACTCTGGGCTACCCAGGTGCTCCTACGGACAAGCATGGCGCGCACACCGGCATAACCCCAGTTGAAAATACAGGAAACGAAACGACCCTTGTACTAGCGACTGCACACGCCTTGGTAAAATTAGATGAGGGAGAAATTGTTGGAGATCCAATGGAAAAGGCAACTTTAAACTCTCTTGGATGGACACTTGGCCGGAATGACACACTAACAAGTAAACCTGGTGCTCCTAAAACTGGTGGAAGGTCACTCGAATCAGTGCAAATTAAACGACGTTTCCAATTCTCTTCCGCACTTAAGCGCCAGAGCGCGATTGCCACCGTGGTTTCCGTCGATCGACAATCTTCGAAACGTTCAAAGGCGACTTTGGTCGGAGTTAAGGGAGCTCCAGAAACTATCAGCACTATGCTTGTTTCCATCCCGCCACACTATGAGGAGACCTTCAAGTATTTCACCCGTAACGGAGCTAGAGTCCTAGCTCTTGCTTACAAATATCTGTCAACCGAAGCTGAAGTTGGACAAGGCCGAATCAACAATTTGAAACGTGAAGAAGTCGAGGCCGATTTGCATTTTGCTGGATTCCTCGTTCTCCAATGTCCTCTGAAAGATGACGCTATCAAGGCTGTACGAATGCTCAACGAGAGTAGCCATAGAGTGGTCATGATTACTGGTGATAACCCCCTGACTGCAGTCCATGTGGCACGGCAGGTTGAGATTGTTGATCGAGATGTTCTCGTTCTTGATGCCCCAGAGCATGACAATACAGGTACAAGGCTGGTCTGGCGCAGCATTGACGATAAATTCAGCGTTGATGTTGATCCAACAAAGCCACTCGATCGTAAAATCCTGGAAACAAAAGATCTTTGTATTACCGGCTACGCTTTGGGCAAATTCAAGGGTCAACAAGCGCTGCCTGATCTTCTACGCTACACCTGGGTATACGCCCGAGTGTCTCCAAAGCAAAAGGAGGAGATCTTGCTCGGTATGAAAGACGCGGGCTACACAACTTTGATGTGCGGTGACGGTACCAATGACGTCGGTGCGCTTAAACAAGCCCATGTCGGTGTAGCGCTCCTCAACGGCACCCAGGATGACCTCAACAGGATAGCTGAACATTTCAGGAGCACGAAGATGAAGGAAATTTACGAAAAGCAGGTTTCTATGATGAAGAGATTCAATCAACCAACGCCTCCTGTGCCCGCCCACATTGCACACCTCTACCCACCAGGTCCAACCAACCCACACTACGAAGCAGCAATGCTACGTGAAGCTCAAAAGAAAGGTGGTCCCAATGCAGTACCGCAACCGGCAAATGAGATTCCAACAATCGTATCCCCGGGTGCCCAAGCGCTACAACAGGCTAATGAAAATCTTACACCACAACAACGCAGACAAAGAGACTCTGCTGCTGCGGCCGCTGGCCTTGCTGATAAACTCACAACCTCAATGATGGAAGGAATGGATGAGGACGAGCCACCTTCTTTGAAACTTGGTGACGCCTCTGTAGCTGCTCCATTTACCAGTAAGCTCGCAAATGTTGTTGCGATCCCAAACATCATCCGACAGGGCCGGTGCACACTTGTTGCTACAATTCAAATGTATAAGATTCTTGCTTTGAATTGTTTGATCAGCGCCTACAGCTTGAGTGTCATCTATCTCGATGGAATTAAATTTGGAGACGGCCAGGTTACAATCAGCGGAATGCTGATGAGCGTTTGCTTCTTGTCAATTTCTCGTGCGAAGGTGAGTTTTGCCCTATGCTTTCCGGCACAAATTCTTAACTAACAACATCCACACAGGCCGTCGAGGGTTTATCTAAGGAGAGACCACAGCCAAACATCTTCAACATTTATATCATGGGATCTATTTTAGGCCAGTTCGCTATTCACGTGGGCACCCTGATATACATTTCCCGATATGTAGCTATGTTGGAGCCGTAAGTTTATGCCATCCTGTTGATTTCAAACTTCTTATTTTGCCTAACATCCGGACAGGAAAAAAGATAAGGTCGACCTAGAAGGTGAATTCGAGCCATCCCTGCTCAACAGCGCTGTTTATCTTCTCCAGCTTATCCAGCAAATCTCCACTTTCGCAATCAACTACCAGGGCCGACCATTCCGCGAATCCATCCGGGAAAACAAGGGCATGTACTGGGGCCTTTTGCTCACATCTGGTGTCGCCCTGTCCTGCGCGACTGAATTCATTCCCGAGCTTAACGAGAAGATGCGTCTGGTTCCATTCTCTACCGACTTCAAAATCACTTTAACCACAATGATGATTGCGGATTATGCTGGCTGCTGGCTTATTGAAAATGTACTCAAGAAGCTGTTCAGCGATTACAAGCCGAAGGACATCGCGGTGCGCCGACCCGACCAGTTGCAGAAGGAAGAGGAGAGAAGAGCCCGAGAACAAGAAGAGAAAGAAAGACAGCAGGAGGAGAAGCGGAAAGTCTAATATCTCCTGCTCTTCTTATTTATCAATTCTTTTCATCATTTAAGGCCGTTTTTCAGGAAAGGGCTGTGTTTGTCTTTTTATAACGTTTAAACCTTGGAGGGATTTAAATTTTTTTTTCATGTCTTTCATTGTTGTATTTTAGAAATAAGCTGATAATAAAATAATAGACTGGTAGTAGACATGAGGATGAACGCTCAAATGCTGTGTCTAAAGGTTTCCCAACTCCTTTACCCCCAAAGAAGAAAGTAATCAATGCTCAGATAGTTCCCTCGACGAGTTTCCGGTAGGACGCAAGGTTGTTCACCGGTGAATCATCCCTAACCCCTTCCCAAAGCTCATCAATTCGCTTTACCACCCATTCGGGCAGCGGCCCATTCTTCAGCTCCGCCAGCGTTTCCTCCAGCTGCTTGGCAGTCACCGAACCCAGCAGCATCTCATCACCTAGCTCTGGCGCAAGTGCTGAATGATACCGGACCCATCTATGAGCTAAACCCGACCGACTGATGCCGGATTTTCGAGAAACGCTACCGAACTCTCGCAGGAGATTCATGTAGGATGGCTTAAGGTAGAGATCGCGAAATACTTTGCCGAATGGGGTGTTTGGGTCCCAGTTTCCTTTTCCCTGGTCAATTTGCTCTGGCGTCTTTGCCAGGAGCCCACCGGCCATGGGTGAGTAGGTCTGGATGGAGATTCCTAGCTTTCGAAGTGTAGGGAATAATTCGGTCTCGTTGAGCCGGACAGCGATGGAGTAACTGCACTGGTATACAGTGGGGAGTATGTAGCCTTTGGATTCGGCGTAGTTGTAATATTCGACCACTTGTTCGCGTGTGAAGTTTGAGAGTCCGAATCTTTCAAACATTCCTTGTGTGTATAATGTCTGCACGGCTTCCATTTGTTGCTCTACTGGCGTAGTCTCATCTGGAGCGTGGAGGAAATAGGTATGTACCTGATGATGAAGTTAGCCACAAACGCGCCTCACAATCTGCTTTAGTGATTAAAGACGCACTTTGGTAGTTTTTAAAGCTTCCATGCTCTCCTTAGCAGACTGCAGGATATTCTTCCCCGAGCCAGCGGCCATACCAGTGGCTGCTTTTGTATAGATGGTAAACTCAGCGGGTAGCCCTCGCTGGCCTAATACTGATTCGGACGGGCCCTGGGACATGAATTAGTTGATTTAACGCGGACAAATGATAGGGGGTTCGAGTGCATGTACATACGTATAGTCTGGCTGTATCGAGAGTCGTAAGTCGGTTTTTGCGCATGACATCCAGGATCTTTCCGACTTCCTCGTCGGTACCAACTCCCCAAGTATGGGTACCAATCACGAGAGGGTTGTGTTCAGACATATTTAGATTAAATAGTGACTTTATAGTAAATAGCAAATAGTAATATTAGGTGAGTCCAAGTGTTGAAGGCAAAGCTGGGTCGATAGTCTGCTTTGTATTGGTCGAGTTTGGCCAGATGGTAGTGGTAAATAGTCGATACTTATACCTTTCATCATAGCAGATAATACTATCATTATGACGCATGATATCTTCAGACATCTTTAATCATTTGTCAGAATTCATCGCATTTCAAATTGTTGTAATGCCGTTCAGGGACCTCCGTGAACGGAGTCGGTGAAACTGCGATACCACTATTCGCGGACATCCGTGAAATTGTAAGGGGACGCGATATATCACGCAAAGACGATGAGTGAATTCAATTCACGCCGCTCCGAATGTATAGACGACGGAATGATTTGTACTGGCGTGTTATACGCTCAGTGTTCATTCCGGTTGATATAAAATGTATCAGCCAGTCGTGAGGAACTGCCACAACAGCTCTAAAATCAGATTATCTTTGAACAAACCAATCTAAACAAATATGACGGCTGATACCTTTTCACTCACAGGCAAGACAGCCTTGATTACTGGTTCCGGAAGAGAAAATGGGGTTGGGGCCGCTATTGCCAGGGCTCTAGCTCGGAATGGCGCAACTGTAGCGATCCATTATGTGTCAAAAGAATCGAAACCGAAGGCAGAGAAGACAGCAGCCGATATTCAGCAGGAGTTTGGAACAAAAACAACCGTCGTCCATGGATCCGTGAGTGAATATAGCGTTGCAAGAGGAATTGTTTCGCAAGCCCTTAAGGGACTTGGAGCTGATCGCCTCGACATTCTCGGTACGTTTTGACGTGAATTCTCAGCACTCTACATATCTACCACATTATTCCTGCATCTTCACACCTTGTCTCTTGAATCATGAATGTGACGGTACTAAACACTTCCATGATGCAGTCAATAACGGAGCAGACGGGAGCACCCAGCCCCTACTCGAGGCAACACCAGAGCATATAGAAAATTCGTTTGGCGTGAATGTGTTTGGTCCAATCTATTTGTTCCAAGCAGCCGTTCAAATTGGTAAAATGCCCAGGGGAGGTCGCATCATTAGCATTGGATCCATCACCTCCAAGATGGGATTGAGTGTCGCCGCAGTTTTTGCTGCTGGGAAAGCAGCCCAAGATAGCCTAACAGCATCATGGGCCAGTGAGGTAATTGCATTTGGGCCCTTTTCCCTTGCATGGTACAAAAAGGCATTTGCTAACTGTCCTGAATAGCTCGGAAAGAGTCACGGAATCACGGTCAATACAGTCGCAATTGGACCAGTTCCAACGGACATGTCCAAGCAATATCTAGTGAACCCTGACGGTTCACCAAGCGCCATACACGATTCTTTCGTGGCCCAGACACGCGCAGAGGAGCGCGTAGGAACAACTGAAGATATTGCTGATGCTGTACTTTTGGTGGCATCAGAGAAAAGTCGGTGGATTACCGCACAGTGGATTTCAGTAAGCGGCGGTATCACTGGCACGATGTAAACGGGAGAATAAAAGGGAGAGTTTGAGCTTTTTTTGAGATAGTTGATGAGCATGAAAGGCCTGTTGAAGTGTTCTTCTTCCTCCTTGTTAGCGTAGAGTTATTTTATGAATCATTTCATGGATTTTTGCCCATGTTTCTGTGATGAAAAACACGTTGCGAGAGACACGCCGCCTCCGTAACATTTCAACTCCAACAAGCAACGAACAGCAAGAACAGAACAAGCGATGGTGATGAACATTTTATCATGGCTACACGTCGGGCCTATAAACATCCGCCATAGGTAGAGTGGCTAACTAACTAGTCGAGTTAGTGACTCGAGGTGTGGAGATTCTGCGTACTTCTCGGAGTTCCGTGAACAGGTTCAATATTAATTAGTTCAGGGAGATTGTTTCTCAGTCAGCGTCAAACAGACTCGAAAACATGTATGACCCGTGGGATGCGGTTAACACTATACAGAATACCGAAGCAAGTAAACAGTGCCAGCTGTGCAAGAAGACGTTTGCTAAAGGTATAGATATCCTTAGTTCGTCCACGGCTAGGGGGCATGAGATGCTGCCCTCTTATGCTGACACGAATTAGAATCAACACGGAAGCGACACTACTATTACTGTCGCACTAGGCGGCCAGAGGCGAACTCATCTCGAAAACGTTCCTGTACTGCTTGTATACGCGCCAAAGCACGCTGCACATGGCTTGCTAGTACAGGACTGAAGATATGCACTCGGTGCAATGATCGTGGCAGCAGATGCCAGTACGATGGAGATCTGGTGTCAAGACGAGATGATTCGTCCCCTCAAAGGAGTATTACACCTTTGGTCCCACTGGAGCGGATTGAAACAGTTGGTGACCTGCAAATCGGCACGCAGATTCACGAAGAACTGGGTTCGCAAGAGATGCTTGATACGCTATTAGATACCAGCTGGGATCTCGATCTTGAAGGCGAAATCAACACAGTTGGTTCTACGAGTGAAGTCGCTGGCCATAATTGTACTGCGTACTTTATGTCTGACACACTTGTTACGGGGTTATCACCTATGGAAGCAGACACTCTTCAGTTCATCACTCTATATCCCTTCACCTTTCGTGCAGTTACGAAACAAGGCCATGCTCCGTTGGCATCACTGGCAACTCGGATATTACGATCATACCCCTTTATGATACTGGAAGATGGGATATCCCCACCGTTCATAAATCCGGAAATGTATTCCTGGGCCAAGGCAGGGAAAGGGCGTTTACAGGAGGTCAGTCTACTTCATATTATCACCCTTTTCATCCAACTCCGGTCTGGGGATCATATAATACACCAAGAAAGACATTATGCTGACGGATATTCTCTCAAAGATTCTGCTGAACTGTACAAGCTTGGTTCAGATGTTCAAGTCACGAACTGAAGCGAATAAGAACCTTGTATGGGGGATGATCAGGTCTGAACAAGAAAGAATATCCGCAGACGTAAGTATAGACGTGATTAAATTATCAGCTTAATGTCTATTAACCACCATTAGCATTTATCGTTTGATCAATGGGAGCTTCTCGCCTCTCTCCAAGCACTATTTATATACTGCACGTTGCGCCTTCACGATGAACCAACTGGGCAGGATGGTTTTGATGCATCGCTACTAACCACGGTCAACGTAAGTCTTGCTTATAATACACATGAAAACCTCGCTTCTGGCTGACGAGAGAAGCTTGTCTCCACCGCCCTGTCTCTACTAGTGAAAAGCGACTGCAGCCTTCCTGCTGACCCCGACCTGGCATGGCGAGGTTGGATCTTCAACGAATCCAGAAGACGGTAAGTGCCGCATTGCTTTGCTCCATATAAGCATATCACCCCAGCTAAGACCTTGGTATAGAACTGCACTCGTTTTCCGAGCTCTGGGTATGCTGCTGGACCTTTCGAACGCTATCACCTGTTTCCCAGCCGCTGGGTTTGGCCTCATTCCATTGCCGAGTAGGATAACTCTATGGAGCGCGCGAGACGTGGGGAAATGGAAGACGGCATTTGATCTTTGTTGTAAAGAAGGCACGTTATATGCGCTCTCTGAGGGCGGGGCTCTAACGAAACTTCAACGAGTCCATACCGGAATCCAGCAGAGTGTAGCGGAGTGGGGGGAATGGGCGGCTGAGGTTGGAGAGATGGGAACATTGGCAATGGCTATGGGAGAATTGCTAAGCTAGTGGGAACGCTTCAGGTAGCCATGTCAAGGATGACACCTAGTGTTTACGGCTGAGCATGGTTAGAGAGCTGAGGAGAAATGATAGATTTATGCCCGCTTATAGATGCTTCTATATATATTCTAAACAATTGATTCGTTACTCGTTCCTTCGGTTAGTTAGTTGAAGATTGATATTGGCATATTTTCATGCCAAATGGCTTGGTCACCATCGTCCGTGGTGAACAGAAATATAAGCTTAGGTTGGGATCAGATACAATCAGAAGAAAATAATGATTCTGATCACCACTTGGCCTCCTTTCTGTCCAGGAATTCCTTCAAGATAGCCACTCTCTTCTCCAAAGCAGCTATTTCAGTGTCCATAGCGGCGGCAATCTTGGCCTGATCCTCACCCAATTTAGCATAAAAGTCCTTCCTATATGGTGTGGCGGACATTGCAGCGCTGAAGATGGGTTTGATCATGAAGCTGTGGTGTGGTTTGAGGGTGTTGCCGTAGGCAGTGCGGAACGAGGAAGAGAGTTCTTCAGTCGTAGCAGTAAGATTTTGGCGGAGAGCTTGAGCAGTGAAGTCAAGGCCACTATATGAGTTGGAAAAAATTAGCGAAAAGCCAACAAAACACAACAGACTTGATAAGAAGGGAGGGCTATTTACCGGATTAGCCATACGAGACCTTCAGTTGCAGTGTGCTTTTTGGTTTTGAGTTCATTAAGGACAAGTGCCTGGAGGGTCTGAGATTCCTCTGGAGCAGCAAGTTGTCGTTCTCTTATTTTCTGAGTACATCATCATTAGAACCTGAGGTTTTGTCGGCTACCGGACCTATACACACCTTGATATTTCCTAGCAAATCGTTCTTTACGGGGGTAAATGCGACGGAGCCAAGGACATCTAATAGCACCTGAGGTTAGACAGAGTCCGGCTGGAGATAAATAATTACCACTAACCAAATAGTGTAACTAGAGCTTCAGCAGCCTCAAGGAACTCGGTAGTCGAAATGCCACTATCGTTGGCTTCATCGATAGATACATCGGAGAACGAGCGGCGAAGAGTGTCGAACCAAGTGCCACCTTCGGGAATCACAACGGTAGCAGCCATAATGTATCAGATGAACAGATTCTTAGCACAATTGAAGCAGAAGTGATCAGTAGTTGAAGCGGTGAAGTTGAAAGCGGGAAGATGAAGAAACACCTCGCGCAATGTCCCAAACAGGCAAACGGGCGGGGCTGCTTAGGCGTCCCCCCGCACACGTGACTATTTTCTGCAAACATGGCAAACACACAGTCTTGGCGGGAGCTTTGGCCACCACGACGTCATCTGAGCTGCAAGCTTGAGAGACGCGGTGTTCGTCTCACCTGCAACTTCAACCTCAACCTCAGCTTCACCCTCATCTTCATCCTCATACTCGGCTCTACACCTATTAGATACGCTATCGATCGTTTAAAACAGTACCTGTTTCGAAGTTTTCTTAGTGGCTTTGCCCGGATCTCAATCGGTCATGGGAAATGACTACTAGCAACCGACCCTGCGAGCTGCCCATCCCCACATGCTCGCGAGTTGGTTCACGCGAAGGCGAAGATCAAAGCCTCCCGACGGGCTCATACACAGCTCTGAGACTTGTGAGCTGAACTGCAGAAGACTGAAGCTTGAACAACTTTCTAATTCTTTTGCTCCGGTTTTAGGAAAATGCCACCGCAGAGCACCTCCATGTGACCAACCGAAGGCGCTTTATCGGCCCTATTCCAAGGGGTTGGCTACAATCCCACCGTAAATCCTGGTATAGATCATGGACCGGCTTCAAGGACTATTCCTCCAAAGCTGCTACCTTCAATGCCGAGACTTCTATCCATCAGCGCCAAATGACAGGTCTTCTTGGTCCCTCGACGGCCGCCATGTACAGACAGAGCTTCCCGCAGCCAGATGACATAGATATTGAAGATGAAGATCAGGACGCATCCGATACCGCCTCCGATTCTTACCCCACTGCCAGAGTAATTGCGCCAGTTGATACTTCCCATGCTACTTCAGAGAGAGGCAGGAACTCTTCTGTGAGATTCGAAGACGCTGCGACCAACAGCCACAAACGGGGAAATATAGCCGCTCAACTAGCTGCCGACGATTCCAACCCGACCATTCGGCTTTCCTCGGAGGAGCGGATGCCTGAGACATTTTTCATCGCCCGAGACGCAGACCAGTCAGAAACTACACCTAATGGGACAGGGGATACGCACAATGGGAAAGGATCTGGTAGTCATGTCCGTACGATTGCTTGTGGAGCAGTGGCAGCCTCACCGGACAGGAGTAGTAATGTTCCGACGGACACTTCAGCGACCTCAATTGGCAGAGAGCCATCACCTTGTGAATTCGGATCGAGGGCGTCTCTTATTCCAAGGGAAAGCCGTGTGCCTGTCAAATCTTCAAGCAGCGACGCTATTGCACCTAGCCCACCCCGGAATTTACAACACAAAGAACCTCGCGAGGAAACGGATCAAGCCGAAGGTGAGCCTGAAAATAGCCGACCGCCTAGTACCGGGCTTCTCACTCGAGCCACGTCACGGAGAGTTCGGAAAACGATCTCGCGAGATATCCAAGAAAGGCGACGACGTATACACAAGAGTATTTCCCGGTCACAGGAGTCTCGCTCCGCCAAAAAACAGCAGCAGCAGGCAAGCCGGTGTGGAGAAATCGTGAGAGCCGAGAAAATGCTTGTCCGGATTGAAACAACTTCTCAGAGTGTTCCGGACGACTACAATGAAAACGCCAGTATCAAGCTAGATACGCGCACGACAGATAAATGGAAAGAGTACCTCGTGGTTTGTCGACAGGGCTGCGATGAGCAGACCCCATTTCTCCTCCAAATGTACAAAACTAGAGTTATCCCACAAGTTCAAGTATCCCAGATGAAACGGAATTGCAATTATGAGGTCGGCATCTCAAGAGCATCGGCGAAAGTGAACTTATTTTCGACTCTAGACAAGACAATCGTTCTCTGGCACCCATATAAAATGGGGATGACTCGGATATTCATAATGCGTGCCAGGTCAGCGGCTCATTCTGTAGAATGGTACACATTCATCAGAAAAGCATTAGGCTGGAACCAGCCGTCAACGCTCTACGTACACGCGCCAGACTTAGACGTCTCCCTCATTCTACGAAACCCCTTCACTCATATCGAGAAGATCAGTTCCAAAAACGATGAGGACGATGAATGCGCAGTCATCCTGAAGACTATGGCCGAGGAGAGAGCTATAGCTTCAGGTATCATCAGAACGTGTATCAATACCCTTAGCGAGTGTTCAGAGTGGGCGGATGTCCTTGAGCAATGGTTAAGGAAAGAGAAAATGGGCCTAGCTTGGAGACGGTACGATCGTTTGGAATGGGTACAGGGCGCAAATGAAGAGCGGATGTACGGGACGATGGCAATGCGAAGGACACACGAATTGGAATTGCGGCCAAAACAACACTACCCAACATCTACTAAACTGGAAAAGGGCGGCGATAAAGTCGAGGAACCCCATCCCACAGAAGGATTTTTGGTTCTGCTTACTTCTCAAAAAGGAGCCCATAAGCGCTTTGGCAAGATGTTCTTTAGGAAGCTCTACTTTTACTCCGAAGATCAATACCTCTGTTTTTGTAGGCCCGCAAGAGCTATTCCCCCCGCTCCGCCAAAGCTTCCTACAATATGCCAGACACAGGAGCCAAACGTCCCAACTTCATCTGAGATTAGAAAGGAATTGCCACTGCAGTATGACGTTGACCCATACCCTCTTGATGATGGGAAAATCGCATGGATTACTCCAAACAAAAAGGCATACACACTTCGTCACGACGAGGAAGCTCATGCAGAAAATAGGCGGAACGCTAGTAATCTGGCACATGCCGAGGGCTACTTGAACTTGTGCAGGATAGCAGAAATCCGACAAATATGCATGGATAGCGAACAGGAGGACCAACATACGAATGGCGGTGACGTGGAGTACCATGGCTGCTCCCGAAACAATCGGGCTCGTAGCTTTATAAGCGGCAGCGCTGGATCCCATCGCAGCCAACAACAGTCCAAATGTGACCGTACTTTTGAAATTGTTTTGAATGATGGTCTTGTTGTCAGGTTACGGGCTTACAGCAAGGAGACACGCGATGCATGGATAGAGAGGCTGACGGGGTTATCGCAATACTGGAAGGCTCGGACTAAAGCCGACATCATGACATTGAAGGTCACCCGACAGCGTAACCTGGAGCACCTCGAGATCGATGAAGAGCAGGAATCAATGTTAGGCCAGTTTGCACAGAAATGGGAGGTTGCCAGGGCAGAGGCCTCACCTGAACTCTACAATACCTGTAGGATGTCGGGTTGTCGCGCTGTAAAGGTCTGTATGTCTATAAGTCCAGGTCATATTCATGAAACTAACGAGATCTTTTTTCAGATGTCCGGTCACCTTTACAGAAAACCCCGTCGACGTGCTACCTTTGCAAAATGCAGCGTCATTCTGGTTGAGGGTCAGTTACTCATATTCCAAGGCTCTGTCCGCAAGAGCTCTGGAGAACCAATCCCTCATACCCACCACGACAGACAACATGTCCTAAATCTTCGCGACTGCTACGTTTACAGTGGCATCATCACGAGTTCAGACCTATTATACCAAAACCAATCATTCGACAGTAATTTACCAGGCCATCACTCTACACCGCGCATCTACCTATCTGATGGGTGGACATCGGCGGATGAGGATACAGCGACATGTTTTGTGATATGGTACGGGAAACGCAAAGTTCTGTTTCGCAGTGAAGCAGAGGATGAGGATAGAGTCGTTAGACGAAGGTGGAGACATGTTTCCGCGCTAGGGGCTGCAGGTCGGTCAATTGTTTTTAAAGCTAGAAGCAGGGCAGAAAGGGATTTATGGGTGTTGGCTATAGAGACTGAGATCGATCGACTACAGCAGCAAGAGGACCTGCGGATCGTTAAAAAGTCGTAGCCTAGTTTTGCGGGATACGTTCGTTTCGGTTTAGAAGTGCTAAGAGTTCGGGATTCGGCTGTACAGTATATTCAACTGTATTATTACGGTTATTGTTAGTTTATATACCCCTTACCCTCCTCAAGGGGGGTAAAAGTTCCTAATAGAAGAAAAAAGATGTATTATCAGTCCCTCAAAGAAAAAACTGAAGCATGGTATGGTACAATCAATCATCCAAATATTGTACAGGTATAACACTCAAACAAACCCTCAGGCAGACGAAGGTGGTTTCTGAACAACCACCACGTTCTTCTCCACTCGACTCCTCTGCCTCTTTCCAGTCTCTCCTCCGCTCTGGAATTCGTCCTCACCTCCCTCCCAGCCTTGCCATCGAAGGATCTTCGGCCATGGCTTCAGCGAACATATCACTCTCCCTGATATCAGACTCATTGAGATGGGACCATACTTGTTACTGTCGAGGGTGAGTTTATCATCATCTGCATCTCCTTCAACCCAGACATAATTGTATGGAACGATATGGGAGGTCTGCGGTGTTGATCGGTTACGTGAAGGGCGGGTCGTCACTCGATCGCCTGGTAAGGCGATTATTCGTTTCACAGAGGATTGTTTCGGGTTAGTTACGGATCTATTTTGACAGGCGGTATCGTTAGTATAAGTCATGAATTAAAAGGCCAAGTGAAGGCTATATGGTTTTAGGTATGACGCACGGAAATATAACTACCATCCCTCTCTTCAGGTCCGATCTTCCAGACCATGTCTTGTCGACTAGAACGATATCCTTGTCCATATGTTCAACACCATATCCCTTGTTTAGGTACGGGGCCATTGAAGGCCCGCTTATCCAATTTATATTCAGGACATGTTCGGAGAATGTTAGGCCGATGCAGATAGAGAAGAAGACGGTCAAGATTTTAGCGCCGACGCGTTTGGACTCTGGCGGTGTGACTTCCTCCGGGTTTGGGGTGCTATCGGAGCTTGAGCTTGATTTCGAGTCGGACTTGGGGTTTGGATCGATTTTTTGACTCGGATCTTGATTGGAAGCCGTCTTGGGAGCTGCCTTGGAAGTCTGCTTCCATTGCGGGCGAGGCTCTGCTGGAGGAGGGAGGGTGCTTAGGAATCTGCGGGTGAGAGCTTCGGGCCGTGCATGACGGGTTAGTCGGAGGCTACGACTCAATGGTAAGAGGGAGGCAATATGAATAGAGGACATTGGTAGGCGACATCCCCGTCAAGTGGGAGTGTCTTGCAGTGCTGAGCATGAAGACTCTCTTGACGGCGGCTGGAGGCTCTTTGCCGTTTGTCGTCTGGCGGCTGTTTGTGCTGCGGCAAGATAAGATCACTGCAAAGATAAGATGAGTTTGTATTGTTTGCTTGTATATCTGGGTGGGGCCTCCTTCCGTTTTAGGTAATCTTCATCTCCTGTAGCGAGTTTGCCTAGAGAATTAGAAGGCCATATCTATGAGAGAACATTAAGGGGAAGCTGCTCTGGCGGTTATATTTGTGCTGCGCCTGCATTGAACTAACCTCCAAGTTGACTAACTATATATACATGTACATTGGTCCGCCTCCTCCCATACCACAACTCCTAATACTCAGCCATCGCGTTGGGATTTGTAAATCTCCCATTGTACTCTGTCTTGACCTTCAGAGCCTTTGCCTCGTTTGGGTTTCTCGGACCTTGTATACTGGGCTTCAAGTGTGGGAAAGCGGATGTGATATAAAAATAGATATACATCGCAGCTTGAATATATTGGCTGGTTGTCCATTCCTAGGTGCTGCCTGGGTGAAACGCGGGTTTAGATGGCATGGAACAGCATAGATTCCCTCCTCTGGCTGTGATTATCAAGTGAATAAAGCCTCACGCTCCTTCATGGAACATATACCGCAGAACGCTAAGCTTCTAGATCATATTGCAGCATCACAACATCAATCCTTCGTTCATCACCCATCAGTATGACCACGGTCGGCGTAGAAAAGATAAAGATAGAAAGGCTTACCATCTCCCCATCTTGAACCCGGCCTTCTTCATCCTCCCAACCTCCTCGAAGCCCTTGCTCATATACCACCCCCTCAGCCACTCCCCACCATCTCTCTCTTTCTCATCAACAGCCATGACGGCAATCAAGTTCCGTATCTTGACCCCTTCGGATGGAACCTCATGGTCTGCATCGCCCGCAAACTCACACGATACATGCAGTGTCTCGTGCAGTGTGGATATGAGAGCACGTAGCAACTGCCCGCCTAACCCTCGCGACTTGTGTGTTGGCCGCAGGAATAGTGTCAGCTCTACAGTTGGAGCGTAGCCGAGCATGTATCCTCGAAACGGAGAGGCAGAGGCATAGCCGCATATTTCACCATGCTGATCTTCATCCACAGCGACGAGGAAAGGTAGACCGCGGGCTTTATTGCTGTGGAATTTGTCCACTGTCTGAGAGAGCGGTGGTTCGTTGGCCAGGAAGGTCAGGACTGTGTTGAGGACATAGTGAGTGTATATCGCGTGGATAGAGGGCAGATCGCCCTCCTGCGCCGGTCTTATGGATATCATATTGATTTACTACAGTCGCACGCTCTGTTGAGAATGAGTTGTTGGTGCTGTGAAAATGGCAGAGTAACTACAAAACCTCATTGACCGAAGGGCGTGACTCTTCAATACGAACTAACTAAGTATTACTCATTGTCGAAATTTTTATCTACACAGCAGTCTAATAAACCAATTAAAAGCTAAAGAGCTCACTCCTTCTCTTGCCCTCAGGATAAATAATCAACGCCGCCAAAAACAATCCGACGGTGGTAGAAATCGACACCTGCACCATCGCGTACGCCAAATCAAACACAATATTTCCGTAGACCTTGCTCGACCCAATGCGATTTGCCAAATCCTGGCCCATCCCAGTGACTCCCGAAGAGGTGATGGCGTTAACGACATCAGAGTTCGTGTCGTTGAAAATCGCTGTATTGGACGTGTTGTGCGTTAACTCGTTGGCGAACGCGAGGCCAGAGACGAGTGAACCGCTTGCTGCGATACCTGATGGGACCTGAACGAAGATTGCAGGCAGCATTGCGGCGGCTGCTAAACCACGGCCAACGCGCGAGTAGAGGTTGCCCATGATCCCGATGACGAAGGCGCCCATGGCGTTTGCGATTTGAATGTTTGACTCAAAGACGCGCGCTGAGAAGAAGTTGACTATATACCCTACGAAGGAGATGATGACCATCACTGGAATCTGGCTGGGTTTGGCATGGTTGATCAACGACACACATATTGTGAACGCGATGACGGATGGGAAGTTGTGCGCGTAGATGTTCCTGTCAGGCCTTACCGGACAGCTATAGTCGGAGCTGGCGTTGGCATCCATTTGGCCATAGAAAGATGTGCCGAGCATGATTCCAAATCCGAGAACGAGGGAGTAGATTATTGAATATACCAGACGAACGGAACCAGCGAGTATGTTCTGGCTCTGAAGCTCGAGGCTGCTGCACAGGACCATGAAGCCGGGCAGGATGAGCGCGACGGAGGACTGGGCTAGGGCAGGGAAGCAGAAGAGGTGGTGGCCCTTGAAAGGGATGCTACCAAAAGCCCGCGCGAGAAAGGAGGTGAGCAGAGCTGCAGTAAGCTCGAAGATATTGGCATAAAGCCGTGATCGTGGGACGGCGACATATTTCAGCACACCGAGCAGACACCCCAGAGCGAACGATATGGGAAGATCAATCCCTCTTGCAGTGAATGCAAAAGGGCCAACAGCGGCGCTCGCACACCCGAACAAGAATATCAATAGCAGGACGTTGTATCGCGGTTTACGCCCCATCACCTCCTCAAGCTGTTGCACCGCCTGATCGACCCCGATCCGATCATGGACGACCTCCTTGTATATATGATGAACGTCCTCCAGCCGGCCCAGATCGACTCCCTGCCCATACCTCCTCATCCGCAAATCCGATGTATGGGTGATGGGATCGTCGAACGAAACAAACATACACCCTGGCAGATAAAGGAATTGTGAATCAAGGTCTAGCACTTTCGATGTCATCCGCATACATTCCTCCAGCCTATGCGTCGGCGCGCCATAGGCCATAAGCGCCTCGCACAATTTCTCTAAGTATCTCTGCCGCGAGATCGTCTCGGCAATATGCACTTTGATCCGAACTTCTTCATCCAGGGGGCCTTTATGGCATAGCCGTTTGACAGCGTTAGCCAGCATGCCACCGCTCTGTGTCCTCCTCGGATCAGCTTCCGTGGAGTTCAGGGTAGAGTCTGAGCCCATTGTGCCGAAAGAGCAGGATGATGATCGATGCTGATGCTTTGGTTTCTCCCACCATTTTCTCTTGGTGCGCGGTGTGTTTTGTCCTGAAGACCTGGTTGGCGATATGAATCCGTTGTATGAGTCCCCTCTCCTGGAAGCCCGTCGATGGTAATCTTCTTCCGCATTGTTTTGAAGCATCAGCAAATCACCTAAGATGCTACGGCGATGACCACCAATGTGGTTTTCACCGTGGCTAAAGTAGTCTGGCGCAGGACCAGTCTCTCCTGGAGTCGTCTCTTCAGAATAGCTAGCTCTCCACCGAGGTGGATCCGCTGAGTTCTGCATTCTTTCCACGAGCTCACTCGCTTCCTGGGCCCGTAGCGTACACCTCCGCTCCTGCTCACTCTCTCCACACCCGTTGCCGGCACACCCAGCATGACCCATCTCGGCATCTTTCTCATTGTCAACCATTGAGATAATAGCCTCTCCATCTGGGTTACTGGCACGCTTCCCCGAAGCACCCTCGCCATTACCCTGTTCATTTCTCTTTCCATGATACCCGGGCCTCACAAGCCGTGAAGCCAAGCTCTGTGCCTTTTCATATGCACTCTGAACTGCATTTCCCTTCTTTCGCGATGGCTCCGGGCCCTCCACTCCCACTCCCGTCCCAAACTCTGGCATATATCCAGGCATGGGCCTTTGGGGGTGGGAAGGATAAACATGTGCAGTTGGGGGAACGCGAGGGGGACCAAGGTCTACATCATCCAAATTGGCCCGTTCCCCAACATCCGATTCCCATCCCTCTTCTCCATGTTCAGGAGCGGAGTTACGTCTGGCTCTCCTTCCCGTTCTAGAGCGCTGAGCTATGTTTCTTGTTCTACCGGCGGCCGGAGGTGAATAGCGTGCCCTTCTAGAAGTGGAAGGGGCTCCAGGTGGTGAATGGGCGGGTGTATGTGTATTAGGATCTGTCTGGATGAAGGAGTCGGAGGATGGAGGAGCCCCTGGATGGCCACTATTCCGCCTCGAGTGTGGTTGTGATGGATCCAGCTGGCCCGGCCATTTGTCCGCCATGTTCTTCGAGAATGGCAAATGGAAACCCTCCGCTAGGATGAATAAGAGGGTAAATGAACTGAACAAAACAAAGGCAAAAAAAAAAAAATTCACACAGCAAAGATAGAAGAAGCACAGAACGAGATCTATCTATCCAGATAGTTTCTTTGAAGATGCAGCACACAAAAACACGAGGAAGGAAAGTAGAGAACCAATATACTAATGCTAGACAGGAGAGGGTACTAATAGCAAACTAAATGAAACGGAGCAGAAGGCAAAAACACCAAGGCCCAAACGTCAGAAGGCGAGTAAGATGATCTATCTAACCTTTGGCTGAACCCAGATCTAGATATGCCGTGTACTGCGGGACTCGAAATGCAAATCTAGAAAGGTCAAGAGCAAAAGGCCAGAGATTCCATCACGGATTATTCCAGTGTATAGATGAAAATGCAGCGAGATAAGACAGAAAAGATAACCGTATGACTCGAATTTAACAAGCTTATGAAGAAATAGCGGTGATGGAGGTAGGGGACGGAGGGGGGAATAGGGTATCTTTCGCCACAAATAGAGATACAAACGGTACAAGACGAAAGGGAATTAGAAGGGACTTTGGAATAATATAGATATGAGCGGGTCCTCAGTATGCAATGCAGGTGTAAACAAAGTAATTTAGTAGAAATACTATATCATTGTCCTGCCGAGAGTGAAAGTGGAGGATGGCTTCTATCAAACGGAAGCACAGAGATAGCTAGTAGACCCGCCATCCTGCTTCACTTCCCCCTCCATAGCAAGATACCGAGAAAGGTGGCCAGGAGGCGAGACGATAGAGTCGAAATTTAGGAACCAAGACCAGATCTAATAGCTTCGGGATGATCGAATCATGAGTAAGAATAACCAGCGGCTATGGAGGTGGTGAAAAGCTCAAGCTCCTTGCCATGGTTCTAGGGGCAAATTCAAGGAGAGATAAGCTTCAGCCCTATTCTCCCAAGCGACGAGGGATTCACGTTAAACATCCGCAAACGCCACACCATGCAATGTAGAAATCGATGTTCGACGGCCCGCGGCCCATGGAATTATCCCTCATATCACATCCTGGCAGTCTTCATCTCCTTTGGGCCTCGCACTCGATAGCTATTCTGAGACATAAGACTCTGGACTCCAGCTGAAGCGGCCTTTTCTCTTCCTGGCAGTCGTCCTTTGGAAGATGCAAGTCTAGGCCCCTTCCTATGAACAGTCGTAGTCTAGCAGCTCAGAGACAAGATAAGGCCAAAGGTCCGTCAAGAAGACGAAGGAAAAAAATTCTTCACTCGCGTGATTGAGTTATGCACCTGTAAAGTTAAAGTCCAAAAAGAAGTTCTAGAATGTTTGATTATTAAATCTTCAGGGCAACATCTGAACTTCAAAAAGGAGCCCAAACACACGTGGAAATTGGACAATCATCCCCGGGAACGGGGACCGGCTGCAGAATGCAGAGAGCATGCGGCGGGATGGAAGCGGGTGAGGGCGTGGATCAACTCGTCTCAACAAATGACAAACGACAGCAGCTTTCCAGGCTCGAGCTTACCCCTTGGGTTAGATCGAGGTCGCAAAACGCATCAGAACAAACGGCTGCATGGACACTGATGCCTCGACTCTGAAACTCTTACTACCACCATTATTGCAAACAGAAATGGGTTACAAACATGCTGACTTACAGTCCGGAGGTGAATTCAATCCAATATGTGTTATTGCTGTAGTTTTATATACAAGCCCAAATCCAATTTAAGCCGGAAGCTCCAAAAGTAAAAAAACGAATGTCAGGAGAGAATGTTTCATGGGCAGCACATCTGGCGTGGATTCAATGTCATAAACGAGAGCTAGATAGATATTTATTTATCTATACGTCGGACACAACATACAAGACGGTCTTGGATAGCTCTTCGCATCTCAGCACAAGGACCATTCATGTTCAGAACCGCTCGCTATTATGTTAAGCCCGTCGCTCAGCACAGCTGTGGGCTCTCGTATTTGAAAGACGACGAAGAAAATAAGAAAGGAAAAACAAAAAAAAAGAAATTTCCAAAACCCTCCAATACGTATGCGGCCGAGAGACAAGTGGGATGGGTCCATCCAAGAAAGAGAAGGGAAAATGTGTGATCCAATTTCAAATTGTAAACGAAAAAGCAGTCCAAAAAAGAGAAAATCGGTAAACAATTACGAAATGTAAGGACTAGAGAAAAATAAGCAGAGGGACAAAAAGGGTAACATGTGCAAGGGACGATGAAAATCAAATGTCAGTTCAAGTCAATAAGTCAATTTCATGGTCGTTAAAAGCAATCTCAGGCCTGTGAGGGCATAACTTGGGATGATAGAATCGAAGCAAGGGCCATGCACCGGTAAGGAGGAGCCATATCTGCGGGTGACCGTCTCGAAACCCGGGCATGGAAGAGTTAAAGGGAAAAAAAAAGGGTTGGGAGAACGAATGAAGATAAAAGAGTGTCAGATAGCGCCATGGAAAAGGGAGCCCTTTCGATATTAATATAAGAAAACGAGTAACGAAGAGAATAGGATAAAAAAACCGAACCCCACCAGCATCCGCTCATCAACGCAAATAATGATGCAGAGTTTATAGGGAGGATTGCGACCTTTAGGTTGAGTTCTTGCGCTTCTCTGCACTGGACAGAACAAGCATTGGCATCTTGCGGCGCTGAGGTAGCCGTCCTTGCTGCCCGGCCTCATGGTCTGCGTTGGCGGAGACGGATGAATACAATGGACCGCTCGAGCCAGTCTTGTTTCGGAAAGCCAAATCCTTCTCCTTCCTTTCCGACCCGATGGCACCGTTTGCAGCAGCTCGTAGACTTCCAAGGCTGGGTTTGCCTGAAAGACTAGTGTTGGCTGTACCTGTACCGGAATCGTCGCCATCGGAACCAGAGAGAGCAAAATCGGTCTCGCTTGAGGGTGTGACATTACCACCGCTGCTGCTATGGCCGGAATCACGAGGTTCAGCGCGGCGTTCCATTCTCGCACGGACAAGACTGTGAATAGCCTGGCGACGCTGGCGTGTCACGAAGTTCTTGCTTCCTTCGCACTTAGAAGTTGGTTTCGCGGTAAGCTCTTCGAGCGGAGGAGGACCACGTGGCTGGCGCATCGGGTGCTCTCCAGCACGATTTTGTCCAGGGCCAAAGGTGGCGGTGCTAGGAGTGGGTGGGAACATTGCCGACTTGGGAGTACCAGCTCGACCTGATTCATTATGATTATTATTAAGGTTATTGAACTTGACAGCGACCGAAAGGCCTTTTTTATGATCCCGTCTGATGGCACTGTTGTTGATGTTATTCGACGACGACAATGGAGACGATCGACGGGGTGGGGTTGGCAATCTATTCGACGGCGGGGAAGTAGATGACTGTCTATTTACGGGCGAATGGCGAGACTCGGGGGGAGGTGAAACCTCGGCTCGGAAGGTTGGCGGCGGGTCCATGGGCGAGTTGAGCTGTGTTGCAGATGGGAATGCAGACAATGGAGTCTCGGGTATTTGCATGCTGTTATCCATAACAATGTTCTGTTGCCCTGTCATCGGGTTGTACACAGAGTACAGACCAGGTTTGCCGGCAATTGGCTGGACAACAGGTTGCATGCCATGCTGAGCCTGCTGCTGGTAAAAGCTCATACTCGAAACGCTGGGGGATAGAATTTGATGCTGAGCATTTGGGTTGTTCCCAAGATTCAGAGTCTGCAGTTGCTGAGCCGCAGCGGTTACGCTGGCGAGTTGTTGCTGTAGACGCTGCTGCTGTGCGGCCAGAAACAGATTCTGAGACATCAATTCCGCATACAGGCCGTCGTCCATGTGTTCGCCATTTTCTCCTAAGATATGATCGATGGCAGGAGGTGCAAGGATGTGTTCGGGGAGCGAGTACATTTGATGATGCGAAGCAGCTCCACCATACCCTCCGAGGCCGTGATGGTGTTTGACATGGTTGCTGAAACCGGCCGCAGTGGCAGTCTGCGGAATATTATTCCCAGCATACGAGTTCCCGTAGCCGGCCGAATGGTTAGAGCCCATGCCATGCATACCGTGGAGTGGTGCGGTGGAGGGGGTTGAAGGCTGCTTGGGAGCAGTCCTTAGGCCAGCAAGAAGATGGGAGCGACTGGTGCGAGGAGTCGAGACGGTGTCGTCCCTCTGCTCAAGCTTTGAGGGATGCGGGACATTGAGTCGTTTGATATGGGCACCTTTGCCACGTGAAGCAAAACCAGATCCGGGAACGCCAAGAGAACCGTTATTGATGGACATATTGTTGTTGTTATTGTTGTAAGTCATTTGAGCAAGACCACCAGTGTCCATGCTCGAGTTCATCAGAAGCAAGTTTTGTATCTTTCTTTCCTTTTGTTTTCGCACAGAGGTCGGAGCGCAGAGGTTCCCAGGGTCAGTTCAAAGCGCGAAATTAGGGATCAAAAGCGATACGAATGAAGTTTTATTAGCCGTTATAGGTTTTTGTCGGATTAAATAATTATGGATGCGTGATTCGAAGACTGAGTGGACCTGTAAGGGTAAGCAACGAGGGTTAGCGCGGTTCGCTGGTCGGAGGATGGATCGACTGGGGACGCACCGAAATAATATGAAGTAGAAGATTATGAAGAATGTACAAAAAGGTAAAAGAGAAGGTCCAACGAGGCGAGGTTGGTCTACAATCCTCGCAGGTAGTCGAAAAAAGGACAGGCGTTCGGACAGGCAAGCGAACAGACCGAAGAACACCGGAGGGTGGTTAGGGTGCGATAAAGAGTGTACGCGTTCGATAAGTCTAAATTAACGGGCGACGAGAAGATCGAGAGACAAAACGATAAAGGTGTCCAAAGGAAGGACGATGGCGACGAGACAATCGAGCGAGTTGGAAAAAAAAGGGTTGTGTTGGCTGCTGATGTGGTTGTTGTTGTGTGAATGGCGAGAGGGGGGCGCTTAGGAGAAAATGAAACTGCGTTGTTTCAACGGCACAAACACGCGAGGGAAAGAAGAGAACAAAGAATAAAAAGAAGAAATAAAGAAATAAGAATCTCTCTGCTGAGATACTGTTTTAAAAAACCACTCTTTCTCTTTCTCTTTGTTTTTTTTTTTATACTTTTGAAGAGATTTTTTTTTAATGAAGAATTAAAATGGTGAGAAGAAAGGGAAGAGGTCAGAAAGCGACGAAGACGGCGGCGGTGATAGGAGAGTAAGAGAGAGAGGAAGAGAAGACGGAGAAGAAGAAGAGGAGGAGAAAGAGACAGCGAGATAAGTTTAGCACCGAGCAGGGGGCGAGACAGAGAGACAGGGAAGCCGGCCAGTGGTTGTGGGCCTTGGACAGGTCTTGGGGGAGCCTATAAGAAGGGCGAGAAGGACGGTTGGTGGAGAGAAAACTCTGCAGCAGAAGAGAGCGAGAGAGACAGAGAGAAGAGAGAGAGATAGAGAAAGAGAAATAAGAGGAAAGAAAGAAACAGAGAGAGAGAGAGAGAAAACGAGGATGAAAGATGAAGCTGAAGATGAAGTTGAAAGAAGTGAAGAAGTCGAAAAGTCGAAGATGCCAAAAAAAGATGGTGAAGGGCGGCAAAAAAAAAAGACCAAAACGGGTTTAGCGCGGCCTCATCTACGTGAAACGCCAACAAACTCGATATAAGATGGTCGAGAAGAGGTACAGAAGACAGATGATAGTCAGATAATTAGGAGACAGACAGGTAGATTTACAGACAGAGTAACACAGTCGCCATGATATCGTGGCACCGATGGAGGTTGCACCGTTTCTCGGACATTTATGTGCAACATGATCTGCATATTCCCCCCCCATCTCAACACTTGTTCATTCCTCGTTACTATTACATACACTTACATATCCCTCCGTCGGATGATGCTACGGAAGGATAGATATAATCATCATGCAACGCTATTCTCTTGAACATCCCCTTCTCTCCCTCTTTGGTTCTCCCTCATCATATCTCGGAACAATCTCGGGTCTGGCGCCGGTCGGCTTGGTCGCCTTTCATTCGCGCGATCAAACTCCAGCATGTCTGCCAGCTCGCTCGCCATCGGGTCAAGTTCTTCCTCCCTTAGCCCTGTGGCTAGTGACACTAGCTTGCGGTGCACGTCCAGCCGTGCACTGACCCCCGCGTCTGCTTGTTGTTGGACTAGCTCCCGTAGCAGCGTCTGGTGCTTGGCTTCGGCCTCGAGCAGTTCGCGTACTACCTCGTACTTCTCCCATATCTCCGTGCTCGTTGTGTTCGATGCGTCCCCCAAGGCATTATTATGATTATTAACACTATTGTTCATGCTGCCATCATTTCCATTGGAAGAGTGTGTCGTTTTTAGATCAAGACACCCAACTGCTTGGAACCGCTGGAGTAGTTCTTCCTGTTGGCGTTGCTGTAGAGCTGACTCGTAATCGCCCCTTATTGACTTGTATCGTGCCCGTTGCTCTTCAAATGGTTCAAACTCCCCGTCCTTTGCTGCGAGTGCTTCACACTGTGAACGTATCGCCTCCCGGTCGGCTTCTAGCTGCTCGTAGAGCTCTTTTGGGTTGGTAGACGTCTCCGCTCCTTGAACCGGTGGTTTGACCTCCCCATATGCGCGCGCCAGTCGTCTGTTGGCTTCTTCCATAATAGAACTAACCCTGCTAAGCAAGGCTGATGTCGTCTCCATCACCTCGTTCGACTGCTGTGGAGACGCGTTGGGAAGCGGGGGATAATCTCCATCCCCGGGGAATTCTTGGTGTGTCGCTGAGGATGGAGGGGGTGGGTTCTCTTTATTCCCACGGGATAGCTTCATCAACAATTCATTCGCGCTTTCGCCATGTTTGTTTTGCAGGTTGCCTGCCTCGGGACAGTGGGCTAAAAGCCTGGTCGCGAGGCGGTAGCATCCATTCTTGGCCGCTGTTAAAGCCGCGGTGTCACCATTGGAATCCTGCGAGGCAAGCAAAAGTGAGATATCTTCACTAGGAAACACCTGCGATAACTTGTCGATCAGTACTTGGCAGTAATATCGCGAACTCTTCCATTTGCCTTTACTCCGCGCCGCAGCGGCGATGTGATTGAAAACTGTGGCTCCGAACCAATCTCGACAGGTAATCGAATGTTGCAGCAGATCTGCCAGCTCTTCCATAGTCCGTTTCTCGTAGTTATTTGTAAACAGCACGGCGCGGACAAGAGGTGTTTCGTCGTGGTTAGAACGAGCGGTGATATTTGCTCCGCGGCTAATAAGATCTTTGACAATATCTATATCACCCATGGCACATGCCCAATGCATAGCTGTATTCCCCTGGTCGTCAATTGGTCGGTCAACCTGGAAGTGAGGGGGTGGCATCGGCGGTAGAACTCTCGATGCACTTGGGACATCTCCGACCGTCATGAAGTAATCCAGTAATTGGTCCCCGTAGATGATATGGTTCTGCTCAATAACACTCAATGAGCTGTCACCCATCCCTCCCCTCTTGCGTTTGCGTGACTGTGTCGATGGGGGTGACATCTGGGTGACATCTTCCTCCGCGATCATCGAAGCGGTCTCGGGGGTTTCGCGCATCAGCGACGCATTGTCATTGAAGGAATGGCCGACATTGCTATACTGATCTTGATTGAAGCTCATAGCTGCGGCTGCGGCTGCCGGGGCCTTAGCCTTCGCGCGTTGGTTTACAGAGGTAAAAGAGGCGCGATCGGAAGCCGCCCTACGGCTCGGGGCAGCCATCCTTTGAGCCCGAGGTTTTGATGCAGCTGTGGTGTGTTTTGGAGCGGGAGGAGGACTCTGATCGCCCGGAACAAAGTCCAGGATTGGACGTAGCTTCTCGAGGACTCGGTTCTTTTCCGCCAGCGCGCGTCCTTCGAGGAGCGGGATCCAGGTTCCTTAATGATATAAAAATGCACCACTCAGTCAAAGCTCCCTTAACTTGACCACAAGCCACAGTCTCTATCGTTATTAAAAATAGACTAACCCTGGTATTTCCCATATCCTCCTTGTATCTTCTCATGTAACCCTTTCTGAACCTCTCTCTCTAATATCCTGGTGCGCGACGGCTTATCAAGGCCCGCGACCTTGAGGATATGTGTCGCATTAATCCAATCATCCACTCGGCGTCTCATAACATTTTCAGTGCCGACTTTGAACTCATAGACCGGAACCTAAGGAGCATCCATAGCGCAACATGTCAGCCACGATGAACGATTTTGAAACTACAAACAATCTTTGTGACCGGGCAGTATGGAGAAGAAGCATTGGGTGGTTAACAGGTCAATACTAACAGCACTATAAGTGGCAGCATAAACTTGCGCATCCGCCATGATGGCAGATCTTCAGCAACAAGAAAAAGCGAACTATGCAAAATGAGTGTTAAACCAATGACAATTGGCTATTCACATCCCATGTAATGCACTTCTCTTGTTAATTGACCCAGAGCCTCAAAGACTGAGACAGCTATGTGCAAAGAACAAGATGCAGCAAGCCTATGATCAAAGGCCAAGCAGGAAACGCGCGAGAAAAGAAAAGAAGCGCATAAACGCATTCGCCTGTTTAATCACTTTCTGTCGCGTGAAACTGAAGACGACGCGAAGTTTGGGCGGTGGTTTCCAGACTCCGGATCATCCGTATCTCCGAGTTACCGAAACTCCTTCAAACAACAATCACAGTTGAACCAGCATGAGCGATCACTGATCTGTTCTCGCGATCATTCAAACACTACAGCAAAAGAATAACCAGTCTGCTGGAGAATCAGACAAGATGGCAGACAATGTCAAATGTATGGTGTTTGCCCCCAATTCCTTCTCATTCCCATGACTGGGTGTCAGAACTTTTTGTGAATGTTGAGCTTGATCAGATTCGCTAACTTGAAGATTTGGAATAGTGGCTACTCGGGAGGAGATGTCGGCGGCTAAATTGCCGATTGCTTACAGAGATTCATGCGCGCACCTTTTAATCCCGTTGAACCGGTGTCGATATGAAGAATACTATCTACCCTGGAAGTGTGAGGTACGAATTTGGAACCCGCGGCAAAGCTCCCGGGCATACCTCCCCCTGGTACAGCTGATAGGCAGCTCTTTATGACTTTATACTAACACCAGAATGACGTACTGGATAGAATGAACGACATACGTACGAAAAATGCCAATATGAAGAATTCAAGAAACGAGTGGCCAAGATGGACGAGCTCCGAGCGGCCAAGGACGGTCAGAGAAGCAATTAAATGCTCAGGACAGAGAATCGGACGAACATCTTCGGGCTTGTGACACAATTACTGCGATTGACTACGTGGAAGGAGGTGGTAGTGGAGGAGTCCGCCCAGAGTGACTTGTATACTAGGCGAGGAAGCGCTGATGATGCGATGATGATGTGTTCCAATCGTTTTCTTTGTTTCCTACTTCTCATGCAGAAGGGGAGGTTTACCTAGCTGGTTTTGTACGACACCGAGCTGGCCAAACGCACCGTATGTGTGGCTATATCTAGAGTGCTTAGATGTCTGGTCTTGTAAGGTCGTTCGTAGATGAGCAGACCATATCACATATCATATACCTTTTTTTAATCCTTCAACTCGAAGAGCAAGACCGAGACCATCAAATTAGAACTCTTTTATTTCTTTTTCCCCTCTTCTCCATGTTGAATCGGGCAGATAGTTCATCCTCCGCTCCGCTCTTCTCACTAACCAGGAATCATGGATTTGATTTGTAAGCCTGCATCTCGGGGGCGGATAAAATCTTCAACGCTTCGTATCGAAAAAACAGCCCGAGAGCGAACGACAAGAAAACTGAGCTGCTGAACCGCTGAAGCCGCCGTTTTCCGTGTCTGAATCTATGATGCACGAGTGAGAGGCCAGGAGAGAGAGACACCAAGCATTCTATCCGCCAACGACAACATGGTTGTGAACTCCAGACTCCTACCTGCATGGCAGTCCTTCTCGAGATCGAGCCGTGTTTTTGGACACGCCAAACTCAATTCTCGCCCGCTCTCTCGATCAGGTTCATCGCTGGCCACCCCGGTACGTTGACTTGTCAGTGGAGTGGTTATTGGCTTCATGGTTGCTAAAATATAGTAGCCCTTCTCGTACAGCGCCATCAGCACACCTTTTTTTAAAATATTTCTCGGTGCTTCGTTAATCTACCAATCTCTGTACTGGTCCTGGCTGCGGCTGGAAATGGATGACTTTAAAGCTGAGAGACAGAGTGAGTTTGTTCTTCTTCTGGGTTCAATATATACATACTAAACAGGACGACAGAGGTGCTATCAACATTAGAAAAGCAGGTGCAGGAGCTGAGTGTAACACAATAAACATATTATTCCTCTTTGGACGTATATTTCGATCTTGTCTTGGGAGACGGCTGTACATACATAACTCATATCTGTGGAAAAGGGAGACTCCCGACTCGTCAGGACTAAGATATCCCGGCTTAGTGACATGCATCATTCTCAAGCCTTTGATTTCAAATCTCCCGAAGACACCAGCATCTATCCGAACGGCTTGTTCTTTTTCATCAGGAATTCAACCGGCAAAAACCACGCGAAGTGCCGTAGCCACCCAATGATAGAGTAGATATCTGTAGGAGACTGGACCACGGTGTAGACGCTGGAAAGGAAGAAAAAGCAACGGGAGACAGCCTCCCATGCGGACATGCGGACTCCAGCTCTAAAAATAATAATAAAAAAGAACAGCGGGAATCTGTACAACCGCCGCGAGACTGGAGCAGCGACCGAATTCCCCGCGATGACATCAAAAAAACTGACCCCGCTTATTAATCCATCATTTTTAGTTTTTTTTTTTATTCGCTTTTCCCGCCGTATAAAGAAAAAGGGCCGGCGGGGGAGAAGGACGAGAGCGAGAGAAGCGTGAGAGAAAGAATCTTCTCTTCTTACAATCTCCAGAGGTTGCTCATCTGAAGCGACTTTATATAGAGCTTCTCTTCACGCTCTTTTAAACTTTCGCTTCGTTTAGACAGCCGCCGCTCGCCGAATCCTACCCTTTGATCCTTGTTGCGGTTGGCGAATTTGCGCTGTGATATTGCGCCATGGGCTTGCTGTACGGTCTTCTCCTCTGTTTGATTTGATAGTCACCCCCTGAATCCCTCCTGGGGTGTGGTGGGATCGCTTCTTCGCTCGGGGTTGTCTTGCTAACTCGGTTCGTTCTGCAGGGCGCTTGGCACGCCGTTGGAATGGCCAGAAGCCAAAAAGTGCGCGGGACAGGTTAGAGAATGGGGTATCGAGGTATGTCGTCTCCAAGTCTGCTCTGGAGGCCGTATACTGACCAGGTGGTTCTTTTGCTGTAGCAATTACTAGCGATATGGGAAAAGGCGCGGGGGAAAGAACGGGATGCTCTACTCTGGGGTGACGAGGTATAGATCTACTCAACACTCTGCAAATTGATTGCCCGTTAGCCTATCTATCTCCAACCTTCCTACTCCTTCCATATGAGAAAAGAGAAATAGAGAGGGAACACAGAGCTGGATTTACAAATGGAGAGACAAAGAGAATGAAAAGATGATGTGCTGAGCCCTTCAAAAGGTCGAATACCTCGTTATCGCCGTCGATGATAAAGATCAAAAAGCCCGGCTCTCGCTCCGACAGGCGGATATCCTCAAGGCACTCGCGCAAGATGAGGAGTTATCCAAGAATAATACTAGTAAAGAGTGAGCATGACCTTCTCAAGTTGTGTGTGGGGAGTGTGGAATGTTTGTTTGGCTAACTGGATACCGCAGCGCTGAACCTTTTCCTAAATTTCATCCTGAATTTGGCCGCTTTATGCTGGAGGCTACCCCGGGAAAGCCATGGGGTATTGGGTTCAAGGAACTCCTCAAGGTAGAATCGGATATGAAATGGAGGTATATGACCTGAATAACACCCTCGATGAGGATTCCTCTTGCTGACGAGTAATAGGCGGGTTATTGCGAAAAACCACATGGCGGCTAATGAATACCCCCTCACTCTGACGACATTCCCTCGATTGGGCGCAAAAGGCGACTTTTCCTCACCATCCTACCCTCTTTCCGGACCGGCTCTTCGGTCTCAGTTTGTGCCGGATGAGATTGCAAACCCCCACATTCGCTTTCCGACACTAGCAGCCAACATTCGATCCCGAAGAGGACGAAAGGTACAGTTGAATGTACCGATATATAAGGATAAAAAGACTCCGTGGCCGTTTAATGACCCAACGGTGAATTATGACCTCCACAACTGGCCAGAGGATGACGATGTACGAAATGGTGCCGCCAAGGAAGGGCATGTGTATATGGACGCGATGGCGTTTGGTATGGGCAGCTGCTGTCTGCAGATAACATTCCAGTGCAAGAACATCACCGAGGGCAGGAAACTATATGATCAGTTGAGTCCACTGGGACCTATAATGCTTGCCCTGACAGCAGCAACACCTATATATAAGGGATTTCTCGTTGACACAGATGTCCGATGGAACCAAATTGGTAATGCGGTTGACTGCAGAACAGCTGAAGAATTAGGTGAAGTAGTGAGTTTTTCCACTACCCCAAAGGTCGAAACCCTCAGAACTCCAATGCTTACTCCTTTACAGCCACTCAAGAATGACCGATGGCGGATACCAAAGTCGAGATATGCATCCAACTCGACTTATATATCGCAAGACCCCCGACTCCGACCAGAGTATATGGATCCAGACCTAGTGATAGACGAGTCCATCAAGAAACGCTTAATGGACGGTGGGATGGACGAACTGCTAGCCACGCATTTCGCACACCTCTTCATCCGTGACCCAATCGTGATATTCGCGGAAGACCTCCAGAAGCTCGACCTCACCAAGACCGACCACTTCGAGAACCTCCAATCGACCAACTGGCAGCATATCCGATTCAAGCCCCCACCGGCTGAAAACGACATTGGCTGGCGTGTCGAATTCCGGCCGATGGAGATCCAAATCACCGACTTTGAGAATGCAGCCTTCAGCATCTTCATGGTGCTCATTACACGGGCTATTCTCAGCTTCGATTTAAACTTCTACATACCCATTGCTCGAACTACAGAGAACATGGAGACGGCGCACGCGCGGAATGCGCTGCATGAGAAACAGTTTTATTTCCGCAAGGACCCTTTCCCGCATCGGCTACCGCGGACTTCATCCTCGTCACCCTCGCGATCTCAGTCACAATCTCGATCTCCAGGGGGAAGTGCGTCGCCCTCGGCACCGCCGAGTCCCATACTCGGACCCGTCGAGTCAGAATACGAACTGATGTCGATATCGGACATTATCAATGGATCGTCAGACGAGGAAGGTGGACGAAGAGGAGGGTTCCCGGGTCTCATCCCGCTAGTGGAATCATATCTGAACAGCCTAAACGTCGATGTTGAGACGCGATGTGCGCTCGCCAAGTATCTAGAACTAATACGAAGACGAGCAGACGGGACAGTGTGGACGAATGCCCGCTGGATACGAGAGTTTGTCTCACACCATCCAGAATATAAGGGGGATAGCGTGGTGAGCGAGAAGATGAGTTATGACCTTGTCAAAGCCGTGGAGGAGATTACTGAGAAAGAGGGAGGTGGGAAGGGAGTTGGGCGGGAAATGTTTACGGCAGATTAGGATAAGCATCGGACCCCGTTTTCTTGTCAGAAATAGATTTCATCGTTAATCGCGCCCCCTAATTATCGAGAGGGGGAGCTAAGATTAGATCTCACCCGTTTTTAGGGCGGGTTCAGATAATACATAAATACATAAATCGGCTACATCGTACGTAGTATGTACTATGTACACAGAATAATGTAGAGCCGAAAGCACATGTCGTTCGAGACAACCTCAGTGTCAAATGCGACAGAAGGTCAGGGAACAAGAGGCCCATGCAGTCATGCAGAGTCGATGATAATTAACCATAATAATCCAGAGGATAGGGGAAGGCAGATGAATAAGATAACCTCCGAGAGCCACGCACAAAAAAAAAAAGAACTCACGATGCAATGCACATAAGGCCGCAGATATTCAGGATAAAACCAAGATATGCCCGCATATGTACAGAGTACATGAATTAGTGCTGTAGTCAGGACTTAGTAAAGACTTGGTTAAGAACAGGCTGGGTCGATCTCAATCGACATCGACGGGGAATAACCCTGCTCACATCGTACATATCCGTACAGACATATCCATCGAAAGGCACGGCAGTGGAGAGAAGAAACATGCATGTTTTTGATTTGATGAGATTAATTAGGGGACTTTTTATTTGCCCGATTTAATACACCGGGCGAACGACGGGGTATTCGGTACGTATCCCGTCACGATTGGCGTATACATATGTATTCGTCGGAGTACTGTCCGTATCGGGTCTGTGTGTATACATAGTACATAGATGTATGGAGATGTATCGGAGATGTTACTCTCTGTTCTGCTGGTAGTGTGTATGTGTGTATATGTATGTCGAGACGCATATCTCGATCATAGCTAGGAAGAGCAGTTGGAACCAGAACGGTAAGAGACCAGACGACGGCCACCAACAACAACAGATGACGCTGACAACCAACAAGGCCCTGGGATGGTGGATCCAAACAAGATTTGTTTATGATGAGAATAAATTAAAAAAAAAAAAACAAAAAAAAAAGCAAGGAGAAAGTGGAGCACAAGGCAAATCCCGATCGAAACGCTAAAAGAGCGTTGGGCAGGGGGGAAAATACGAGACAAAAAGTCCCTTGCGGAGGGGCATCTAAAGAACGGGTATTTTTGGCTGGGGAGTTATATATATGTATTCTTTGTATCTAGAGGACATAAAGGGTTTTTTTTCCTGTAGTTATTTCTCTGGTTCGTAAGTGTTGTTGAGGAAGCGATGCGGTGCGTGTGTTCAGGATGCATCTTCAGATCGCGTGTCATCTCCCCATCGAGGGGGGTTGACCTTTTGGGAACTGTATCATGGTAAGCAAATCCCGAAAAAGTCAAAAAAAGGTACAAAAAAAAAAAAAGAAAAAAAGATGAAAAATAAAATAAAGGTTGGGATTGAAATCGACGCTATCAAGACTGCATCCTGGGCCATACGTGCGGGTGGCTAATGGCAGGGTTACGATGGAGTCGGAAGGTTTCCAGACGCTGGGCGGGATAACGGGGTGGGATGATGGAGAGTGTCATCCCTGGAAATAGAAGGTCACCGACTAAGGATGTTCGAGTCATGCTGTGAAGGAAGCAGTAAGCGAGATATCTTGTGGCTGTGAGATCGCTGTTGACCTTCACAGCATGGATTCCCACGCAGGAATACCCCATCATGTGTGTATTATGTGTATATGTACGTAGTACGTCGATATCGCTGTGCTGCTGTGCCAGTGGAGTTCGACGCGTGTGTTGAGCAAGAGATTACTGGTGGCTGTGCATCGGTTTCAGATCCATCTCAAGATCCATCAATCGTAGCTGGGAAAGACCCTGTCCACAATAATGCGATATTATAAATTAACTCGCTGGTTGACATCTGATGAAATACCGAGATCTTCTATATATACTCTGTATTATGGAGCCGTAATGGAAGTACAATGGATTTAATTCACACGAGGAGTTCTCCAACGAGTGGGGGATGACGCCATTATAGAGACCGAGGCTTGGGAGCGGTCGCATATCGGCTTTTCTCCTGGCTTTAAACTGTTTATATCGAGATGACCAGGGCATGGTGGGTGATACTGGTTCGTAACAGCGGGTTCGAGATCTTGAATCGGGGAAACGGTGGGTGATATCCAGGCCGTACCACAGACAGCGACCGGTGTGGAGTCTTTTCTAGAATAAAACTGACAGAAGGAGTATCGGAGTTGAACTTCTTCGTAGCATCTGCCTAGACAGTGGGTTCTCTCTCTCCCTCTCCCTCTTGTCAAGATGGTGGCGTCGCCAGCTTCGATGCTGTTCTCTCTAACTGCTGTGTTCGATTCCCAGCATCGGGGTTCATTGAATTCCCATACCTTGGGACATGACAACTGCATCAAATCCCGAAAAAAAAAAAGAAAAAAAAAAGAAAAAAAGAAAAAGAAGGCTCGCTTCCGAAGAACACACGGACTACCATGCAGGTTTTTTTTTCGCCTAATTAATATGTATGTATGTACGGGAAGAGGCTGTCGTGGGACAAGATCGGCCAGCTATCGAGATCTTACCCGTGGGTGAAGTGCCTCTCTCTGCGCCTGTGCCACAAAAAAACTTCCCTCCTTAGCTTCCATATTATTATTAGTTAGATCGTACTCGGAGCGACCGCACATAGTTTATATGGCTCTTTTGAAGATGTGACATGTCGAACCCAAGCTAGTTATCAAGAGCGGACTTGTATGTCTCCTGGTTCTGCCCATGCAAGCTGCTGAAAGGAGATCGTCTTGCCCAAAATGTTGCCTTTTTGGGAGCTGCCAGGAAAGTTCAGCTGATAATTAGTTCTTCTTTTTTTTTTCTTTTACATCGGTTGACCATGTCGATACGATGGAGAAGATGGACATGGATGACTGCTCCATATATAGATATACATACATAATCCATAGTAGCAGAGTATATATTCAGGGCTCTCCTCCCCACCAGCGATTCCTTGTTCGGCGATGATGCTAGATCGAAACCTCGCTTATACATAATAATAATAACGCTATTACACCGGCGTCCTTCACCTGTGTCCATCTCGATAAGGTTGTGATCGGGGAGACAAATCCCTGCGTCCTCATCCCGAGACAGCAGTTCGTCCGCCTTAGTGGCATTGCTGGAACGATACAGGCATACATTCCGGGATAAGAACTGAGGATAATTCAAAGTCCTTCAGCTGGGGCATAGGTCGATCTGATATATCGTGCTGCCAAGTCCTATAAAAAAGAAAGACGGTGCACTACGGGATTTGCTTGAAGGTCACACAGAAGCCGAAAAATATGAGATCTTCAATGAACAGCTTTTGTCACATCTCATATATCTCTATCTCGCCTACCGATCTCTTGGATCTTGATAGTTTATATATGTATGTATATCTTTCTCTCTATCTATACGGAGTTGTTTACAGAGTACGATGGGTGTATGTATGTATCTGTATGTATGCGTATGTATCGACTGTATCGACGTTGGTAAGTTTCCCCTTTGGGCGATCGACAGCTGTGTCCATCCCTCCAAACTGGTAATTCCCATACCCCACCCGTCTCCCTTTTTTGTTACGGCCCACTCAACAAGCTTCATACATACACCCTAATCCTTACATACCCGTACCGTACGCTTACACGTTTTCCAACTTTCTTCTTTCTTCATCTTCTTCATCTCGACGACGTCCGCGTTTCTTCTTCCTTTCTCTTCTTTACTTGCTTCTGCTTCACTCGCTGTTTGCTGCTACTTACTTACTGCTCACTATCTCCTAGTTGCTACTTACTCACTGCTCACTGTTCACTTGTGTTGCTTGTCTTGTTCTCTCTACTCAGTTTACTCGTCTCGCCTATCTCTCTGCCTTGCTCTCAAAGACTCACTACCTCGCCTTGGAAAAAGAAACCAAAAGTATCAGACCAAAATCCATTCAATCTTCCCGCCGGCAATCGTTCACCGTCCTTTTCAATCTTATCGGAGTTGCGCTTGGGCTTGTGAGACCGTCTGACCACTCTCTGCAGCCACCTTTGTTTGCGAACCGCTCAAAATAAAGGCATGTTGGCTTGGGATCTGATCTAATATCGGAATCGTTATCTCGATCTTTGCCGTGCACAGGAAAAAGTTCCTGCAGATCAAAGGGGGGGACACCTGCTGGCCTTTTATTTTTTTTTTTTTATTTGCTACGCATAGCTCTCAACCCGTTCTTCGGATTTGGTTTCAAAGTGGGCGTTTCAGGATCACAGAAGTGCCGGTCCAAACAATCTAGGCATCCTTTCTTTTTTTTTTTTTTTTTTTCTAAACCAACCGCTCTCCCTTAACGGGTGCTTTGCGCTAGTGATGGGAACACGGGACCAAGGTAAATCGCACTGGCCCGCCTTTGGAACTCCATTCACACCCACAACCACGCGGGAAGACGAAGCAGGAATTGTCCGTACACAATCAGACTCCCTTCCGCCTATAACTCATTTGGATCCCGAAAACCGAAACGCGAACCCTTCTGCAGACTCCCGCAATCGATTTGTCCATTCGCAAAGCTTGCCCTCCATGGCTACCGGAATGACAGCTCCTTCAACAACTCCTTTCTATCAGAACACGCCTCATCATGCGTATAACTACTCTGCTCCGCCCTCTCATAGATCCGCCTATGCACCTCCCTCACGTCCTGAAGACCGCGAGAAAGACCTCCCCCAACCAGCCCAACCGATTTCCGCCAAAATACAGTCTCTACCTTCAATCTATGAAGCTCTAGGCAAAGACAATCCCCTTCCACACCCGCCTTCCACGATATCAGCTCCCCCACAACCTCCCAGCCATATTGCTGCATCGCAGGCTCCTATATCGTCTGCCTCGCTTCCTGGCCCAAGTGCCGAAGGGCCAACCGGTCCTTCCAACCCCTTTTCTTCTGCTCCTTTCAGGGAGGGTGGTCCCGCACTCAGCGCACATCCAGGTGCCCCGTCAGGTTCGGAAGGATCGATACGCTCCCAAGATTCTGCAGCTCGGTCAAACTACTCGGTGAATTCGCACAAATCCCCATCTCATAGCTCTGCAGAGGCTGGCTCGATGTCTACTACGCACAGCACCGGGTTTGAGGTGTCTTCCTCCCAGACATCTACGGCCATGTCCTCTCCGACAAATTATACATCTACTCCGTACGGTCAAAATTTACCATTTGCGGTACAGCACCCTGGTACTGCTCCACCAGGCATGGCCGCATTCCCTCCAGCTCCGTACGATGGTAGACAGCCTCAATGGCCATACTCTGGTAGCACTGAGCCTATCGTGGCCGACCACGGAAATCACACTAGAAATAGTGTCGGCCAGGTTCCACATCGTGACTCCGTCAAGAGACACCTAGAGCACTACGATGTTCGGGCATCGTTGAACGAGGTACTATTCCACAAACCGTTTCGTTTGAATATCGAAGGCACTAACCATAGAAAACAAAAACAGGTCGGAGATGCCAGTACTCGCACACTGGATTTACTTCGCACCCAAGCTGCACGCGCTCATCAACACAGCCGATCTGGTTCAGTTGGCTCAGCCTTGCCAGCTCTGTCTGAAATTGACGAAATGATTCAGATGCATCGGCGTTCATCAGACGTACTAGAGAGAGTTCGCCATGCAATTGTGACACATGAAGAGTCCATCACCAAACAGCACACTCAACAGCCACAGCCACCACTACCATTCCATAAGCCAAACGACGAGTACAAAGGCGGCCCGTTTGGCAACGACGCGAAAAAGCGTCGAGGAGTACGTTACCAATATCCCCCCTTCCCCTTAACCCACTCTGTTTCTGCCACTGGCAAGATTCCAGAACATCTAGTCTAACTTTTGATCTTTTCACCGGTAACAGAAGGCCGCCCCACCTGGTCGTTGCCACAGCTGTAATCGCGCAGAGACCCCTGAATGGCGACGAGGCCCTGATGGGGCTCGCACATTGTGCAACGCCTGTGGCTTACATTATGCCAAACTCACTCGGAAAGTGGGGGCAAGCAAAGCGTCATCAATGACTCCTAGCATCAGACCAAGAGGCAGCGTTGGTGCACGATCCCCGAATTCGACATGACAGAAACAAAATCGTCATCCGAGCAATGAAAACTGATATACCAAAAAAAAAAAAAAAAAGCACCCTACGCTAAGCGAGGGAAAGGGGAAAAAAAAGATATACATAACTGTACTTGTATGGGGCATTCACATATTGAAGTTGAGACCCAGGCGTTTCTATTATTTCTTGTTGTTACTTTTATTTCCTTATACCCTCAGTATTCTTGGGAAACAGGGAGCGCAGTCAGTGTCTGTTTTTATTTTGGATCTGGGAACTGGCTCTGGAAGATCGTTTGAGATTTTTACCGTTTCTCGTCATCTATTTTTCCAATTTGTTTGTTTTATCCTTTTTTTTTTAACTTTTTATATTTTCTGGATTATTCCTCGTGGCTGTGGAAACACGTTCCAAGGTTGCGGTTGACGACTGTCTCCAGTCAAAAGGGTCTCGCTCGTGGCGATTCAATCGGAGATCGGATGGGCCAGATCGGGCGAACAAGAGGCCAAGCAAACTACTGATTGTTTTAGATCTGATGGGGAGTTCTGGGTTTGCTGGGCTTTTTTTTCTTTTTCCTTCTCATTCTCATTCTCATATAACAACAATATTTCCTTTGTTGATATCCCTTTGTTTTGGGTTCGCATTTCACTATTTTACCTCCTATCTGCCTTGTTCCTTTCTATTTCATTTCTTGTCATGTTCTATTATACCCATTACTACTTATTCATGATTTCCGCTGGGATGGATTTTCTATAACCTCCTCTTATTTCCGGATCAGGGTGGCCTGGTCTCAATACTCCTTTTTCTTTTTTTTTTTTCGCTGTCTCGGAATATATCATCCATCAAAAGAGACAGCTGCATCTCACATGGCTCTGCTCTACAATATGATTGATCGATAGAGGGCATGTGCAAGTGTACATATATGGCTGTGTATGTAAATCCACTTTACAAAACTCAAGATACAAAGAAATTAAACATAGTACTACTTATACTGCATCCTTAAAGAATGAATCATGGATCGTTTTCAGTTCATCATTGAGTTTGGTTTGAGTTAATTTGAGTACAAGTGCTGTGCGGGTTCATAGATAGATAAACAGAAAAACAAGAAGCCATTTGAATGTGCTGCAGGCCAGGAAGGAAAACACCCATGATCATACGTTAACTCCAGGGCCGAAAAAATGTCAAAATTACATGCATGAAGAGCAGCTGTCGTGATTGAATTGGCGTTAGGAACCATAAGCAGAGAACTGGGTCGTAATGTGAAGGCAATGGAGGGGGATGAGAGAGTGAGATCGAGTTAGATGCATCGAGAGGGCAAGGGACATGAAAAATCAGTGAGGAAATGTCTAGCATCTAGATGAAGATTTTTCCAATTTGATCCTTTTTTTTTGGTAGATTCATTTCATCCTTTAGGGTGATAGAGATAGACTGGACTATCACTTTGACCGCACATCCAATTTCCCTTCTGTGGATGATTCGAGGTCTGCGACGCTGGAAACGACGCTCTGCACATCCGCGGCTGTAGGGCCATTGTCGATTTCAACTGGGTCATCATCTAGTTTCTCAGGCTTGTCGACCTTTTCCCAATCATCTTCGCTCTTTTCGTCATCTCTCTCTTTGTACCCTGAGCTAGCGAGGGTTGAGGTCAGAGCTTGGTTGATGGAGGCTGTGGTAGAATCGAACTCGGGTATTGGCCCCTTGGACGCAGGGAGGTCTTGACTTTGGTTTCTGCTTACAGGTTCTGAGGTCGGGGCATCTGGGAGGCTGGCTGCGAGTGCCTCGGGGCAATGGGGGGCTTGAGTTTCAGTTTGCCCTTGACCCTGAACTTGATTTTGGGCATCCTCGTTGTGGGTTGGGGTTTCGCTACCTTCAGACGATGAGGGCTGTGCAAGGTCCCGGCTGGTAGGTGGGAAGTATTCCCTAAATATTGTTAGCAGATGCGCATGGGCGGACAAGACATAGATTCGAAGGAGAATAGAGCCTTACGGAAGGAGTAGCTGATATGCCCTTTCGTCTTTCTTCTCAAAGGTACAAAAGACAACTCGGTCGAGGGCATCCGGCTTGCTGTTAATAAACTCCGAGACAGTACGGCTAGCCACCTCTGCAGCATCAAGACTGGGATAGCCGTAAACACCTGTACTGATGGATGCGAACGCAATGCTCCTCAACCCATGCTGCAAAGCCAGCGTAAGACTGCGCTGATAGCAGCTCCTGAGCAAGTTTTCCGGTCGACTTTTCCCACCACGCGTCAGCTCAAGGGGATAAATTGGGCCGACTGTGTGGATAACTTTCTTGCATGGCAGTTCGTAGGCGTCCGTGATCTTAGCCTCTCCTGTATTGGCACCGCCCAACCCACGACATTCGAGAGATAGCTCGGGCCCAGCAGCGCGGTGAATTGCACCGTCTACGCCTCCGCCACCTAAAAGCGATTCGTTTGCCGCATTGACAATACAATCAACTTCGAGTTTGGTGATATCGCTGGTGATATGGCAGACTATGTCATTCTTGCGCTGCGATGGAGAAGAACGCGGGGTAGTTGGGGGAGTGAGATGCCTGAGTTTGTAGAGGAGGGAGAGAGTTGGGATTTCCCCAAGGGGGATTAAAGAAGAGGCCATGATATGTAGAGCCTATAAACCTTTCTCCTGTGTTGCTGTCTTCTGTTAGCTGTCTTGCTTATGGTGGCTGAGGGCAGAATGACGCAGGATAACTAGATCTTAGGGACCTGGATTGCAAGAGGGTGTGGAGAGTGTGTTCTGCAGAAGACACGCAGAGGATCAGGCGCAAAGAGAGCAGAAACTTCAGAAGTTATCTCTTCCAAGCAAGCCAAAGGTCGTGACTCTGATTCTGTTGTGTTCTTCACAACTTCTTCTTCATCTTCTGTCTATTAATTATTCTGCCTGCCTTGAAGCTTGCAGGAGCTTAACAAAGCCAATCTTCACGTGACCCAATCTGCATCTTCTGCTGACGAGCGAAGGAATAGTCAATTATATTAGGATGATATTTAGACAACTTCATTTACTTGTCTTTGTTTATATCAAGCTACCAGAACATTTGAATCTTCAGGAATATGAATATGGTTACCAATTGATCCCATCACTACTGCCAACAGCTTGTTAATACGCTAATAGATCCCCTATCATTGGTATTACCTATCGATATTATCCCGGCTCGGTCGACCGCACCAGCAATGGGCTTTTTGAGAATGATATATCCAAGGCTATGCCTGACACAATTGTAACGGACTTGGAGCTGTTCATCTGGTCTTACGAAACGTCAGTGTTCCTGTATGGGAAGGCTCAGGTTTGAAGAGAAAGACGTCATTTTTCCTCAAGATTTTCGACCGGAGTCTTCATTGCCAGGTGCAGGTCAAAAATTATGTCGGCAGTGGGCATTGCATACCCTGGAAGCGTACACTAGGTCCGAAACATGAGGGTGGTCCGTCAAGGGATATGTTGCTTCACAAACTTGCAACGTAATAGCCGGCAGGGATAGGCCTGGGCGGGTCGAGGAGACCAGAAAGGAAGCCTCTTCGGCGCTTTAGATGAGAGACTGGTTCCGAACAGGCTGGAAATGCATAGCGGATCTGGTAATTTGATAGAGACGTGCTTTTTGCACACCCACTCTACGAATAGGATCGCGGAGACCAAGGTTGTGAGTGGGTTGCTAGGTGAAGATGGGTATATCGATGGTTTTAGGGTCAACGGATATCATGGAACATGCCAGAAGTGGCAGGTATCTGTGCTGTTGGGTTTGTGGAGAGAAAATTCCCAGGTTTGTCAAATGAGAAATTTTCTCGGGGACTTCACCATGGGGAAAAAGAACCAAGGCTAGCAAAAATTCCGAGTAATCTACTCTGGGAGCCTGCAAAGATACTAGGCATGAGCAAGCGGTGTTCCTAGTTAATTTATGCGTTCAGGAATGTTGAATATAACCCTCTTGGTACTATCTTCAGATAAGGGGGAGCAAGAACAGATGGAGTATTGAAATCTGCGTAAGTCTCAAGTCAACTAATAAAAGATTTGCTTATAATTTAGTTCTCGCACAAGAATCTAGGAGCATGTAACTGGAGCAGAAGTCGAGTATATTCGATCAGTATGTAGGTTAATGCACGGGATGATGCTGTTCAATGTTCGAAGATATACCACGGAAG
Source organism: Arthroderma sp. MBC 929 (assembly GCA_030789285.1). Lineage (NCBI taxonomy): Eukaryota > Fungi > Ascomycota > Eurotiomycetes > Onygenales > Arthrodermataceae > Arthroderma > Arthroderma sp. MBC 929. The sequence continues at coordinate 118,159 of JARJUX010000001.1, read as the reverse complement.
CTTTCCTGGCTCAAAGGGCTTGACCTTTTCTTCTTGGGTGGCACACTCTATGTATGCCTTCTATGTTCCCTGCCATAGATGACACCATTTTGTGGCTGCGCATCGGCACCCGTTAATCTAGGATTATAACCACCGAATTGCAGGTTGTGTCACACCACTAATCCTACCAGTAATACCCTCTCATCGACATTCAGCTTTGACTAGACATAGTGGATGCATCCTCCCCTGCCGCTTGTCACCCCTCATCTGGTCTGGACTGCAGGCCCTTCGCAAACTGGAAACATAGGACTATTTTTATTGAGATTTAAATGGATATCAAATCAAGAAACAACTCTTTCAAATTGTATGGCACACACCACGCTCTCTAAAATCATTGGGATCTTTGAATCTCTGCATAACGTATACATGGGGGATTGTGAGAACATGTAAAAAGATACTTAGGACAATGTGGGCACTTAACATATACCGAACAATTTTTTCGAGCCTGATTCAACATGGACACTTCAGGGACAACGTGTGAAGCAATTGTGCATAATGGTTGATTGCAGAGATGTGAGCATTGTTGGTCTAAACCCAAGTAGCGGCCACCACTCCACAGTACAACATTCTGAAGCACGGTAAACTTATTCACCCCGGCATATGAGAGCTGTACATAGCCATTCTTTTTCGATGGCTTTATTTTAACGATATGGCACCATCCATCAAGAGTTGTCTCATAGCTACCGAGAATTTTTCGGCATAGTTGAGGATCTCGAGTGCATCTGTGAACCAGCTCATCGATTTTCAAACCATTCACTTCGGCCGTGGACACCGGTTCTATCTCATCGTCTTCGGATTCGCCATCCGAGCTTGGGTAATATGTAGAATCAGTATCAAGGGAGCTTTGTGTATTTGGAATATCTTCCATTGTTGATTCCCAATTGGCGATTTGGAATGTTTTTGTATGTATCTGTAAACAAATGCACGCGATTTAGTTAACATATTTTTAGTTTATTTCACCTGTTATCTGATGAGGATATAAAATAAATATACCTGGTATGACTCCAACTGGGTACGAGAAAGAATGAGATCCTATTACCTCCTAGGTAGTACTTTCTGCACAAGATACTAGGCTATAGAGAAGAAGGGGGTCTGGGGGAGAGGTGTCTTTTATACTATACAGGCGGTTTCCGCATCCTAGCCCTAACTTCGAGCCCTAGCTTCCAGATTCCGCCAGAAGTGTCTACCCTTTTTCCCCAACCGTTGGCCTTCAGTGCCTAACAATATCCTTTCTTTTAAAGAGCTTGCTCAAGCTCCAGTACCTCCAGCTAATCTAGCCTCCAATTTGGAGGGATTTAGCAATCGACAGGCCACATTTTCATGGTTTATTTTGTAAGGAATAGCAATCAGATATTAGAAGAACTCTATTGCGCCCAATCGAACAAGACGGATAGCTTGAAGGAGGAAGGGAGAAGACATGTTAGAGAACAGTTGTAAAGTCATGTGACCATACAGACACGTGATTAGATGTGGGATGAATGAAAGTCGAAGAAAGATGTCAAGAAGTGAACAATGTATGAGAAACTCGAAGGCCCGGACGGCCTGAGCCACCATTGGAGTTCAACCCCTGACAGTATTCATGCTGGAAATCAAAACAAGGGGACTTTCGCCCTTTTGTTCCACTGTACATTTCTGTTCTCCATGAGGCCGTCCCCCTGGGGCAAGATAGCCCTTGGATCGCGGGGTATCATGAGCCCCATAATTTGGTTCAAGGATAGAGATAGCCAAGCTCCTGAGACTGTCCACTTCAAAGACAAAGCTAAAATGAGCCGTCCCCATATCAGAGACCGCTCCCTGGCTGCTTTTATGCGACTGTACCTCAGGATCGTTGGGGGGATATAAATGCCGGGTTCCTAGGTCGATTTTGCGGTTGGTGATAGAATGCAAGAATTAAGCGGAGAGGGAGATTGGCGAGGCCCCGAGAGCAAAGCGTAAGCGAGAATTATTGGAAGACAACGAGATCTCACTCTGCGTTTGTGGCTGGTGGGGAGTACATATTCGGCAGGCTGTCATGTGCGCTGCAGCTAAGTATTCCTGGTCTTCCACTCGACCAACTCCGGCCTCTTTGCATATCTCAAGGTTCGGAAAGAAACGGCTTAACGCAGGGTTGTTGGAGGGATAACTTGATTCCTCAACAGCGGTGCTTGTCAATTGCTGCGAGAAAGGCCTCACCCTAGTAGCGTGAAGTTAATTGCTTTATTCTTCCAGTGAGGGGCAGAGAATTGGGCTCAGAACAAAACCCCAACTTGCAAGGAGGGGTAGGAGGAGAACATCCGGAAGATATCGTCTGGGATTGGATTGTTGTCATGGCACGTACACTATGTCACTTTGGAGTGATATGGCGAAGGGAAGAATTTCATTCAAATTAGAAAGCCTTGATGCCTGATCCAAGAATGCCAGCTGCAATTTTTTTTCTCCTTTTTTTGGTCTGGGACCCCTTTTTCATTCCACCAGTTGGTGTGGCGGTGTCATTAGCGCGATCTAGTTTAGTGACGGGGCTGTCAGCTTCCGAGGGCTCTTAATCTTCCGCTGAGCCAAGTTTGTGCTCAGGTGAACTGAAAAAGTGCCCACCCAACTTAGCTAACGCCACCCCTAAGCGGTATTTCTGGGGCCCTGGCAATCCCCGGGACTAGTGATTGGGTGCTTAAAATAACTTGCACAGTTATTGTCCAGCTCCATGCACTTGTATCGAGGAACAGATGTTGTTATGGATCTCTCTCAGCCGCAGTCCTCTGACGCACAACAGGAAAGAGACAGCACTGGATTTGCTCATCCTGCGGGGATTATGCCCTCCTGTCCTACCCTCTCACAAGAAAAAGAGACTTGGGAGTTTTAATATTCCAGTACGACCTGCGCGGGCAATTCCCGTGGTAGAGAATCATCGGATTGATGTATCTAAGATCAGAGTCAGCCTATTGCCTTTGCAGGATAAGATATGTGTTCTGGCGAGCGTAGAGAGATAGATATACATACACTTCCACTGGAGATTATCTGCACCTCCACCACAACGGTTGTGCGTCGCTCACCGGTCGGCCTCGTTGATCACCAGATCTGCAAATGCTGGGGATTTCGGGTCAAGTACCAGCTGGTATCCATGGGATTTTAGGCTTTCGTGAAGCCAGACGGTGTAAAAGCAGCGATGACAAGTGGCTCAGTTGTCCATGTTACATTCCCCTTGAGCGTCTTTCCTGCATATATTTCAAGTCCAACGATGTGGTGATTAAATACTGTCTTTATCCCAAGGCTTTGGACCTCTCATTTTTCTCATTCTTCTCCTTTGGATTGTCTGTCGAGAACGTTGCTGTTGTTGCTGTTGTTTTGTAGTCGACGGCGGTTTTTGTGACCTCATCTAAACTTCCCCCTAAGCCTCATCTCATCTCAACACACTTTCTCGCCTGCATCCTCGTCTCGCCCTTCACACACCGATAAAACAATCCCTTTCGCTTCTTTAGAGCCAATTCTGTTTCATTGCTTGTTCTACAAGGCCATTGGCATATCCACTCGCTCGATCCCACACACTCACTTACCCTCCTAAAACCTCCTGCCTATAAAACCACGGACAGCCTCATCCTTTGGCAATTGAACACGATCCTTTAGCACTCAAACACCCGATCGTTTCTATCTCCAATGTCTTCTTGAGTTCGTTCTCCAGCTAGGAGTTCCTGCTCGCCCCCTTTTGTACCACGTCTTTGCCATTTCGAAACTTTCTCTCGTCTTCTATCGTACACCCGTCTTTCGACAACCATGGTGCGGATTCCCCTCGCACATCGAATCAGCGGATACCGCTCGACGAAGAACGGTGCCTCAAATCACTCGCAGGATGACGGTGGCGCGTCTACTTCCCCGGTCGCTGCAGCCGACTCTAAGTTGTTAATTCTTAGGACCCAAGTTATTAGTGTTCGTACAATAGGGTCATCACCACCTTTTTTCGTTATAACTGTACATGCACTGACCGTGACTATCTGGCTTACTTAGGGAAGAGACCTTGCACCTAAGGATAGGAATGGAATGAGTGATCCTGTAGGCTACGCTTTCCACGCCCTCCCCTCACGCGTCGCGCTCGCTTTACCACTAGCACGATGAGACACGCTGATCAGCTACTAACGAATGAGGACAGTATTTGGTAGTGACTCTGGGCTCCTCGAGAGAATCTACGCCTACAATTAGCAAGACCCTCAACCCTGAATGGAACGTACACTTCGACCTACCCGTTGTCGGGGTCCCCCTCCTCGAATGCGTGTGTTGGGACAAGGATAGGTTCGGAAAGGATTACATGGGAGAATTTGATATCCCGATCGAAGATATATTCGCAAACGGACAGATCCAACAGGAGGTATGCTAATTTTCACCGCGCCTTCGTATATTCTAAATCTAACATTTGAGCTAGCCAACATGGTATGACCTGCGCTCCAAGTGGAAAAGTGGCAAAAAGAAGGACAGTGATGTGTCCGGCCAAATCCAGTTGCAATTCTCCTTGCTCGATCCCTCCGACCCATCCGCATCCGCTGATCAGATACTGCAAAAGTTTAAGAATGCTGTTAGCTCCGGGGACGAAGAGGACGACATAACCCCTGTGACATCTGGTGATAACGATGAAATAGACGAGACTGACGAAAATGATATTGAAAGACAAGAAACAGCCTCCGGAGAGTCTGGTAATCAGGCAAACAGTGCCGAGAAGCGACGACGGAAATCCCGGATCGCTCGTCTCAAGCGAAGATCAATAGCGGTGAGAGCGTATGAGTTCTCTGGTGCTAAGGATGGTGTATCGGGTATCGTTTTTATGGAGATTAACAAAGTCCTCGATCTGCCTCCTGAGAGAAATGGTGGGTATCACTTCATATCCAGCGGTTCGTTGGACTAGAATCGTTGACCAGAGCAAACATCTTGTAGTGACCCGGACCTCCTTCGACATGGACCCATTTGTGGTTACATCTCTTGGAAGAAAGACGATGAGAACTCGAGTTATTCGCCATAACCTCAACCCAACATTCGATGAAAAGATGGTCTTTCAGGTTATGAAACACGAGCAGCTGTATTCAATCAATTTTACCGTCATGGACAGAGACAAACTCTCTGGCAACGACTTCGTCGCATCTACCAACTTCCCACTGCAGACCCTGATTCAATCTGCTCCCATTGCTGATCAAGAAACTGGCCTATATCAGCTAGCAGGTCTCTCTGATACTCCTACCGCTCCACCACTCGCATCAAAGTCCCGGTTTAGACTTGCTCTCTCTCGGTCATCATCCGCGAGCAGTCTCTCGTCAAAGCTCGCAAAACCCCAGCTTAAATCAAGACCGTCACAAACGTCATTATCAAGCCAGTCCCAACCGCTGGAGCAACAGCCGTCGCCGGGCGTGAACCCACCAACAGAGTCCGGAACCTTCCTCACAGTGCCCGGAACTGCCCCCACTACCACCTCTGACAAACCAGGCCTCCCAATGGATATGGATGGGTTCATAAGCTATGTAATCCCACTCACGCTGAAAAACAAGGAAAGGTGGGAGGATAAGCATTCCCCAGTACTGCATGTAAAGGCGAAGTATATGCCATACCGGGCCTTGCGGCAACAATTCTGGAGGGTCATGCTGAAGCAATACGACGCGGACGATAGCGGTAGTATTAGTAAAATCGAGTTGACAACGATGCTTGACACCCTGGGTTCAACCTTGAAAGAATCCACCATAAATGGGTTTTTCAAGCGGTTTGCGGAAGGGAATGAGTCAAGCGACACCGTTGATCTCACTTTCGACCAGGCGATCATTTGTCTTGAAGATAAGCTTCAGTCTTTACAAAAGAAGACTGTGGGCGCACAGTTGAAAGATTTGGTTCAGAATCCCTCAGCCTCTTCAAGCAACTTAGAAAGTGAGATCCAACTCAGCGGTGACGAACTCGCCCCTCCAGCCAGCTTACCCATTCGTCCGTCGCCTGCTGACCTTGAATTAAAAATAGTTTCTGCGAGCACCAGCCGTGACGAGTCCAGTGTTTCTGGCGAAGAAGGAGGTCTTCACCCCGATGATCTGCTTGACGAAAGGGGCGAGGAGCATGTCATTGAGATACGCGAATGCCCACTTTGCCACCAGCCTAGACTCGGGAAACGCTCAGATGCCGATATCATTACTCACCTTGCTACCTGTGCCAGTCAGGATTGGAGGCAAGTTGATAACCTGGTGATGGGTGGGTTTGTAACCTCCAGTCAGGCCCAGAGGAAATGGTACACCAAAGTAATTACCAAGATATCCTATGGTGGATATAAAATTGGTGCGAACTCGGCAAATATCCTTGTGCAAGACCGTATCACTGGCCAGATCAACGAGGAGCGGATGAGTGTTTACGTCCGACTTGGTATCCGATTACTATATAAGGGATTGAAGAGTAGGGAGATGGAAAAGAAGAGAAGTATGCCGCCCCTAATCCCAGTAACCTGGTTTCTTAGTTGCATTAGTCTTAACATCTTTCTGCTATAGTCCGAAAAATGCTTAAGTCGTTGAGCATAAAGCAGGGCAGAAAATACGATGATCCCGCATCTACTAGCCAGATTGAGGATTTCATAAATTTCCACCAGCTGGACATGTCTGAGGTATTACTTCCGATTGAAGAGTTTAAGTCTTTTAACGAATTTTTCTATCGGGCTCTGAAACCCACTGCGCGTCCATGTTCGGCGCCTGATGACCCAAATATTGTTGTCTCGCCGGCCGATTGTCGGAGTGTTTTATTTGACCGGATCGATGATGCGATGAAGATCTGGATCAAAGGAAGAGAATTCTCAGTTGAGAGGTTGCTTGGAGATGCATACCCGGAAGACGCCGAGCGGTATAAGGGAGGCGCTCTTGGAGTTTTTAGGTTGGCACCTCAGGACTACCACAGATTCCACATACCAGTAGATGGCGTTATGGGTACTCCAAAGACCATCGAGGGAGAATATTACACTGTGAACCCCATGGCTATTCGATCGGCACTTGACGTGTACGGTGAAAATGTTCGTATAATTGTGCCTATCGACTCCGTGGCACATGGTCGCGTGATGGTTATCTGTGTCGGAGCGATGATGGTTGGCAGCACTGTCATCACCAAAGAGGCGAACCAAAAGGTATCTCGAGCGGACGAACTTGGATATTTCAAGTTTGGCGGAAGTACACTCGTCGTTCTCTTTGAACCAGGAAAGGTGAATTTCGATACAGATCTGGTTGATAATTCCAAGGGTGCTCTTGAAACACTGGTACGTGCTCCTCTCCACCCCCCATCTATCCCCCCGTATCTAACCATTCTTCAAAGATTCGCGTGGGTATGTCTATCGGCCACAGCCCGAACGTCCCGCAATGGACGCCGGATATGCGCAAGCCAGAAGAATGTGTCACGAAGCAAGAACGCGAAGAAGCAAACCGCAAGATCGGAGGCTAAACAGCGCCAGTCGCAGAACTTGACGAAGCAACAGCATAGATTCTTAAGCGAGCGAGTTATTTTGATTTTTTTTTTTGATCTACATCTACACGGACGGAAACAAAAACATGTATCCATTTCCATTGGGCTACCCTTCTTACATTTCAGCATTCGAACCATGTGTTTGACTTTTATTTCTCCCTGCCATCCTGATGCCAACTGATGGAAGCTGTCCGGCATGCACAAATTTTCAACAATCTGTTCCCACCAAACCCAGTTGCAGTATCATGTAAGCGTTGCGCAGTCATTCAGCCATTTTTCATTCGGTTCTGTTTTACTTGGAATGATATATTATAGCGACAGCTAGAATTGATTTTAATCCTTTGCGGTGCCAGTCGCAGTATATATCTAAATTGATCTATGAAAGCATGTGACATTCTCATGCCGCTTTACGCATGATGAGCAAGAGGTTGCCGTTTTTAGAGAATGACATAATACAACACTCAATCCAAATATAGCTTAGTGTAACCGCCTGCAACGGCGCTAGTCCATATCCGACTACACGCCAAGACCAAAACAAGTTCCCAAGAAAGCCGAAGAAGAAAGCGAGGCGTTCGCGATGGCGTTTTGCCAGACGACCAGACAACTCACGCTCTGAAGGATACGCGACTACTCTTGAAGGCTGGCTGCTTTTACCGATCTGGGGTTGACTCTGCGCTGGATGGACTGCTTATTTCGCCTGCGAGCACGGGAGTTTGACACGATTCACGACGCATACGCAACGCCATACCGAGCGACTTGGATATCGAGACGGGGATTGGAAGAGTTATTCGCGACAATAGCACAGATATAGGTGCGCAAAATCCATTACGACGGTGTCTGGAACGGGCGGGGAGACTTGGACGGTTTAAACGCGCTTCTCGGTCCTTTTACTACCCGGTGTTAACGAATTACGGGGTTGGATTTCCCCTCGATATACCTACGAACACTTGCTATACGCCATTGGAAGAAGGAGGTCTGGATATTGCGCGCGCGATTCAATTGATTTTTCCCTCCAGACCTCCGGTTTACTTCTCACGCCCCCGCTTTGTTTGAATCCTGGACATGACCGCCGTCCTGAGTGCGAGGACGGATATATTCAACCACCACACCCACGTTCATAGCAGCGCCAATAGCGGCGGTGACAAAGGTAGCGCGTCATTGATCATCTCGGACGGGCATAGCGCTAAAAACGGACGTACGTCCACGCGCCAGGAGACTTTGGCTTTTGCAGGTGGTGGCCGTGTGGTGATGTCGCAGGCGCACGCGAGGGGGAGAGGGACGACGGCAAAGACGAAAAAGGCCGTTTTTGAGAGTGAGGATGGCGAGTTTGGGACGAGAACGGGAAAGATGGTGAGCAGGGGTGGGGCGCGAGTTAATGGCGGGACGACGAAAAGAAAGGCTGGTAAGAGACTACACCAAAATTAATGGCTGCAGGAGGGTTGGGATACTAATTTTCGATGTAGTGGACTATGATGAAGATATTGAGGGGTTTCAGTTTTCGCGTGCCACATCTGCTACAACAGCGTCGAAAAAACCGAAGAAGTCAAACGAACCTACACCAAGTGATAATTCGACTACTGCTGAGGAGCCGAATTCGCGACGCCCATCGTTACGAAAAACCGGCGGGGGAAGATCGTCGGCGAACGTGGCGGAAGAGCTCTCGAAAATATCCATCCAAACACCAAATGGAAGTCCGGCAGAGAAAGCAACTCGAAAAAAGGCAAAGAGAGTAGCTGACGATGCGCCGAATTTACCAGCCGATAAACAGACTAAATCCAGAAAAAAGCTTCACGAGTCCGAACCGGCGACAATCAATATTGCGAAGAAAAAACCCGGTAGCAAAAAGGAACACGCTGCTGAATCGTCACAGCGGCAAGGCCAGGATTTAGGAGATCAATATGTTGAAGATAATGCTGCCATCGTTGGCACGCCAGATGAGGCTACTGGCGCTGGGACGAAAATTGCGCTGCCGTTTGCCGATACCCCCGTCATGCAGAGGAACAAAGAAATGAGAAAAGGAAAGAGTAAGAAGGGCCAGAGAAGGAGTAGTTTTAGTCTTCGGGGAAGACGAGCGAGTTCGCTAATAGAGACCGGGACGTCGAATGGTGAGTTGACCAGCGTTTGAAGGGCTGCTATTGGCCACTAACCTTTGCAATAGCTCTACCGCATGACAAAGTCGATACGGCGGACTTCTACAAACATATCGCGAGTGAGGGTTTGCCGGAACCTAAGCGGATGAGACAGCTACTTACATGGTGTGCGACGCGGGCCCTCGGTGAAAAGCCTTCTGGCTCACGATCAGAAGATGAGAGCGCCAGACTAGCAGGTAGGATTGATTACTCTAACCTTTTTGCGACTTGGGCTTATCTGACAATTGGTATCCGCAGCTCGCGTCATCCAGGAAGAATTACTCAAAGATATCAGTGATAAGCCAGAATTATCAGATTGGTCCGGTAGAGAAGAAACTACGCCGCCAGCGCTCGTGATTAAAAAGCCCAACCCGAAGAATGAACAAAATGCAGAAAAGATAAAAGAGCTGGAGGAGCATATTCAAAGGTATGCTTAGACACCTGTCCGCTACCTACCAATGCTAATATGTCATATTTAGACTCCAATCAGAGCGTCAGTCGCTCGCTGCACTTCTTCGTCCTCCTTCAATCCCTTCAATAAAACCTCCACGACAAACATTACCCTCCACATCCAACGTCACAGACACGACCGACCCTTGCACCAAACCCAGTTCCAATTCCACTATAAACGCCTCCCTGCTCGACCCTTCACAACAAGCTCTCCTAAAATCTATCTCACAACTCCCATCAACACCTCCACCCAACGCCTCATCATCGCCAGCTCCCAAACCGGACGATCCCCAGTCCGATTCGACCTCTACATCAATAACCGCCATATCCTCCAGATTATCTCGTCTATCGACCTCCTTGGCACCAACTCTCGACTCCTTCGCCTCTGGAATCCATAATATAGAACTATTCCGCCACTCCGCCGACGATCTAGCTAGCAAGATCCTAGGTATATGTGCACATCGCCTCGAGGAGAGGGACCTGGGACTTTCAACAATATCTGACTTACCGGATGACGAAATGAGGGAGAAAGAAGAGGAGGATGAGAGGGGGAAAACGGATGAGGATGGAAATGATAATAAGGGCGCTGGCAAAAAACAGAAAAAGCCTAGGATAAAGCGGGAGAAGGAAGATTTAAGTATAGTTCTCGGAGCGCTGAGTAGGCTTGAGAGGCGATGATGAATTTGATCCCACTTTTTTTCTTTTCACTCTTGATGATCCCTAGTTAGTGGTATATCATCGTTGTGATGATACCGGGTATGGGTACGGAGTATATCTTTCTCCGATGCTTTGCTCTTTTTATTCCCAGCTTTGTTGGATCAGGACACCATCTTCTTATCTCTCTCTTTTTTTTTTGGGATAAGGCTGTTTTTGCTGCTGGGTTTGGCAGCTGGTGTTGATAACAATGGGCGGAACGGATACAGGCATGAGAGGATGACTGGGGGGAGGTGACGGTCCTAACCCCTCTCATTATTGTGATGAAATTGTACATACATGTGAATGATGCAAAATGAGGAAGTAGTAAATGTGTTATTGTCAACTTCTCGCTGATCTCTATCAGTTCAATGGCCCGGTCGCCCCATTAGACAAATCATATTTTTCATGACAGTAGGACACTCAGCTAAGGCCTCCACAGGAGTGAAGCCGTTAATTATTATCACAAGAGTTAAAATGCGACAAGCTTAAATAAAGGTTGGTACCCGATCCCGCCCCGAACCTTAAAAAGATATCAACTTTCGATTATCGGCCTAGATGGGCAATCAAGGCTGATTTTTATATGCCTGCGAATGGGCTGTAGAGGGAGAACTTGCCTTGCCCTTGATAGTGGAGAACTATAGGGCAGGCGATGGAATTGCAAGACAAGACATACTAATGGGATTCCTGGGTGCCTCCAGATGCTTGGGTGAAGGCCTACTAAAAAGTGCGTTGTTCATGCTACACGATCCTGCTCAGACAAGCATTTGAATATCATTTCCTACTAGCTACGGATCTCAGTCTATCCGTCTTTCCTCCCTACCCCATACCTCTTCCATGCTTCCCTTGCCCTTAGTTTCCGGTACCCACCAACCGATAAATAAACCTAGAATAATAGCCATTGCGGTGAAGAGCCAATATATCTGCCCCTTGCCTCCCATGTATTCATTGAGAACGGGGAAGAACTGAGCTACAATGAATGTCGCGATCCAGCTAGCTGACAAGGCACAGCTCTGCGTAGCACCGACGGCTTCGGGCCCAACAAGCTCTGATGCAAGGATAAAAGGGACAGGACCTAGTCCGACGGCAAAACTGGCAACGAAAAGAAGGGTGGAGACGGCGGAAAGAACTTTGAGGTCTAATGCGATTCCTATAGCAAGAAGCATGGAGGAAGTTCCCATTCCGGCTGTGCTGAGGAGTAGACATGTTTTACGTCCTAGTTTATCCGATAATGGAGCACAGATAATGGTCATGATGAGATTCATGGCGGAGATGATGACGGTAAGTATCGGAGCGGTGGTTGGAAGAATGGAGGAGAGGAGTGAAACGCTGTACATTATTATACTGTTGATGCCGGTGAATTGTTGGGTGACCATTACCGCAATGACGGCAATTATAGCAGGGCGGTAGGTTGGGTCGGCAACGGCCCCAATGATTGATACCGGTGGCTTTTTTGGAGGGAGGTTTCCGGGAGGAGGGGTCAGAAGAGACTGCTCTTCGGACGGGTCAATTTCTCCACTGGCACTGGCATCGGCGGTAGCTCCCCAGGCTTTCATTTCACCTTCGATATCTGCACCGTGACCACGGATACGCTGTAGGATGCGTTTCGCGTGTCCAAGCCGCTGATGCTCTGCGAGCCAAATGGGGCTTTCTGGGACAAAGAAAAGTCCGCACAGTTGAATGATCCCGATGATACCGGCAACTGCTAGTATGATGCGCCACATGCTATCTCTGCTTAGGAAGTACCCTATACCTTGCGTAAAGATGATTCCAACGTTGGTCATGATTTGAGTGAAGGATCCAAAGAATCCTTTATCTTTCGGCGGAGATATCTCAGATATGTAGATTGGTCCAACAACCACGGAGGCTCCAGCACCAATTCCAGACAGAAATCTTCCAAGGCTGAATATAGGGATGGTAGGGGCGAGGGTTTCCGCCACGGGCCCCAGAATGAAGAACAGCGTCATGCCTTGGAGGGTGAGTAGCCTGCCGTATTTTGTCGACAATGGTCCTGAAATCAGAGCTCCTACCAGGCCACCGAGAGTATAGCTTGAGGAGATCAGGCCAAACTGTGAGGAGTTCATGGGAATGCATTGCGGAAGATTAACGGAGGAGGATGTGATGCTTTTCTTCTCGCAGGTGATCACCGCTTGGGGGGCATTAAGCTCAGCCTAGAAAAGGACGAAGAGGGTAGTATATTAGTATATTTTACTTTTACACGTTATTGAATGACCATCCTAGCTCACTGAAGAGGGTTCTATGGCGGGGGTGAATCAGAAGGGAGATCAGCTTTACCAGATGATAGCCGTATTGCAGCGGGCCCAGGGTGGTGATGCACATCAAAAAGACGAGATACGGGGTAATCCCCCGAGGTGAGGGTGTCGCCGACGACATACTCATATTCTAAATACTGAAGATCCAAAGGATTGGACCTACATGCTGATTTCTCCTGAACTCGCGGTTGCGCGCTTGAACTTGCATGACGTCGACGTCGTCGCGATGAACTGTCACGTGACTTTGTTTATTCCTTCATGGTCAAGATACTAGTTACTAGTTACCAGCGCTAGCTAGGAGAAAATGATGAGGATAGAAGCAACACGATGAGGTGTATGGAAAGATCTACGTTCGTCTATAGCTATCTTGGTAGTAGAATACTGTCTTGACACGCATCAATACAGGAGGATACTTACACTCACTGTATACGCAAGAAGGTAGGCAAATATCATATCTCTACCCATAGCTGCTAAAAGGAGGAAATGAAAAGAAGGAAGAGTGTCAAGGTAGACACCCTGCCCGACCGGGGGAGGCTAGCTCCAGCATAATGGAACCGCTTCAACCTCATCCAATTGATACTTAAAGCACACAGCGTAGCATCTGCCTAACAAAGCATCTAATACATCCCCTCCTTCTTGAATCGCTTCCGAGGGCTCCCTCCACCGCTCTGCTTTTTATCACCGGCGCGCATACAGAGCTCTATCGCGAGATTTTGATGTTCCCGCATAAGAAATTTGAACCGGTCGTGTTTCTGCAACCTCTGCAACCTTTGCACGGCTAACCAGAGAATCCGATCAGCGAGAGGGTCGTCCGGAGTTCCTATTCCCATCTCCACTATCTCAAGCAAATCGCATACCGCCGTATCGGAATACCCATCCCCATAATTGGTCAGGTTGTAGTATATGAGGTCCGCGGCGGGCTTTTTGCATATCGGTACATAAAAGTCTTTCTCCGAGTATGTAAGCCCGCGCAAGCAGATAAATCTTGGTCTCGTGGAGCTGTGAGTTGAGAGCATACTCGCTCCAACTGTCTCGATACAACCACTCGACGAAAAGTCCGAAAATGTTTGGATCGACATCTTCTAGGTTGACCTGACGTTTCTGGCCTTCGACAAACTGGGATTTTTTTAACGCAACTTCGAAGTAGAGGGAGACGCTAATCAGAAGGCGCGAATGCAGGTAAAAAGTTCGAGCGGAGCCGACCATCCGGCCACTCACTGTGACAATAACGATGGGTGATGACAGATATCTTTGGGAGGATCAGTAATGTCAGTGTGTATATTCATCACGTAAATGCCTATGGACCATTCCTCACGTGGAAAATTTTGCTGGATTTTGATCTTCTTCTGCCGGAAATTCGTCTTTTTTTGCCGGGGGCGTTTGCTCCCTGGTACTTTGCGACATTGTAAATAGGGCTCGGTGATAAAGCACTGGGGAAATTTAGGCAGGAGGAGATACGATAGGTGTTGGTGGTAAGAAAATAGGGAATAAGGGAATCTGAGAACTGCTCCGATATCTTGAAGGCCAGCCAACGAGAAGGAAATGTTGATATCATATATATATGGATATGTGGCCTGCCGCGCCGTGCAAGATAAAAACTAGGCTTGAAAGGGTCTTTGATGTAGAGCACACCAGAAGGAGCCTAAAAGGAAAGTCACGTTCATCCATACCTAGAAGGATTCTGCACGGCTTTGTTCCGAAAGCTGAGGTAAATGTTGGACGCCTGCGGCTCGAGAATTTTTGGACTTTCTAGAAGATACTTCTGCAAGTTTGAGATAGGGGCCAAATATAATGCGCTTGCACTTGTCTGTAAGGGCTGAATTAATGCAGTCGTTCAATGGCAAGTAGGTCAATATTTGACTTGAGTGCTCGACCCAGCTTCATCTTTTGCATAGGAGGGGGCCGGTTCAGCTGTCGAGATTTGGTAAGAAGGAGGCTGTAGCTGGGAACCGGTATCGAAGCTCGGTGGCATTTGGTTCTGTACCCCGACAGGGGGCTGAGATTGAAGCTGAGGTTGGGGTGGGGGCTGGGGTTGCCCAGGTTGATAATAGAGGGAAGAAACGGTAAACTTCATGTTACCGGACCGCATCTCGTATTTCTGATCAACGCATTGCAGCCTGACCCTGAGGGTTAAAGTGTAGTCAAGGCGGCAACCATAGGATAGAAAATTAGGAGTAAGCCTCTGGGTAGTGATATTCAGTAAATCACCAAGCCGGATTGGCGCAACTGGATCCTCGGCCTCGTTCTTTTTACTGCCGCCGCCGGAAACGGATGGGTTTATCTCGATATTGAGTCCCTTTGAAGAGCAAATGTCTATCTTATCCGTGCGGCCGCGATTGTAGGTCGACGACGTACGAACGGTCACATCCTGCACGGCAGTCACTTTCACTTCCAGTATATGCATTGGCGGGATCAGATCTATCGAAGACCCGTCACCATCCCACGTCGTGTGGAAGGTGATAGGCAATAATGCACACTGAACAATTTGCGAGGGGATAGAAGCAGAAAATCTGAATCGAGATATAGGAAGATCGGAGGAGAAAACGGAGTTGAGCTTTTCC
This sequence comes from Arthroderma sp. MBC 929, assembly GCA_030789285.1. NCBI lineage: Eukaryota > Fungi > Ascomycota > Eurotiomycetes > Onygenales > Arthrodermataceae > Arthroderma > Arthroderma sp. MBC 929. The sequence goes on along the minus strand of JARJUX010000001.1, from coordinate 102,589 downwards.
TTGAAAGTGAGTCGACGGTCGCGGTTCTCGGGGATCAGCCGATAACTTTGTACATCCCATTGACGGGTTAACTCTATAGGCAATAGCGGTGGGGTTTCTTCTCGCCTTGGGGGTACGAAAAATAGGGGCACGGTATGGCGAAACTTTTGAGAAATTAGGTGGAATGAGGTTGTAGGTTTCTTCAGCTTCGCATCTAGGTCATACACCACCTCGCAGCCCATTTTGTAGCCAGAGCAGGAGAAAGAAGGCGGCAAAGGTGAGCCTGGACGAAAGTTCCATCCTCTTCTGGACTGACCATTCTTTGCCGCGATCCAGTCAGGAATCCCTGGGCACTGCTGGGCGGTATCTGGGAAACGGAATGAAAACGGCCATGATGGGCTGTTAGCTTTGCCGATAGTATAGCTACCCTGATAAAGAACCTGGGTGTATTGAAAGAGATAGCACTCCAGCGTATATCTTGTGTCATCATCCTTTTTGTACCACGATGCGCATCGCCCTCGGAATGTGATGTTAACCTCTCCAACATCGACGTCCTTGGACGCGTTCAGCAGGACTGACCCTTCTATTATCGAGCCGGGGAAGACCTGCGGCGAAGGGTTATTGAGTTGGATGCTAAATTCCATGGTTTTCATCAAGATACTTCCGTCTGTAGTATTGTTTTAGACCAGTATTTTGCGGTCGCATCGCGTGGAGAACCTGGAGATGGTCGCGATGGGAGGGAGCCTCGTTAAATAGCTCGTGAGAATCCTAGCATCGAGCTAAATTAATTAGTGTCAAAAGTGGAATTGACACTGCTGCACTGCCCACCGTCAGCCTCATAGGGCATCCTCAGCTTGAGATGATATCCGTATCCATGTGCTGGTCACCCAGAGCAAATAGGATCGCCTCGTGGAAGCCTGACAGGACTCTTTGCTGGCTGGTTGAGGCTTCCCATCACGAGTCGTGGTTGATTCCGCGTGGAGAAGGCTCGCACCAGGTTGAGCGTTATGACATTCACCTCAATCTCCGCGAATTTCAGTCCCCATTGTTCTTGAGCTGTGATCCATACAGTGCCATGCCGTTTGTTGAAGGCATACCAGTTAATACTCTCGAAATCTCGTGTAGACCAAACGGCAATATTCTGACTCCACCCTGAAGCGAGCCCATGGCGCACATCCAAATCATCCACGAGCTTCCAATGTCAGGCGCACTCGGATAGCACTCAAAGGAGTGGGAATTTACTGAAAAAGGACAATAAGTCTAAACATGGATGAATTGGTGCGTGTCAGAGGCCATCTATCCTGAACTTTTTTGGCTCTTGACGCAGGGAACAATGGAATGAATGGCTCAATTCAATATACCGATTTTATAACTCCCAATCCTCATGAGGTCCACAGCCTATGAGGGCAAAGAGAGTGGTGCAATGAGCAGGAACATACTCTTCCCATGCAACAATATTATTGAGTTATGGCTTCTGATAGGGCATTTGTCCTTTGCTTCAATCAATGCGCCATGATGCCGATATTCAAATAATCTCCCTTATACTATCTCAAGCTTTTTGATATCCTTTTCAAGACGCTTAAGTTCGCCAATCACCCGGCTTGAAAATGCCTCTTGAAGGTCTGCCTGATTTAAATCATCCCCGCACCCAAAGTCGCAATAAAGGCACTTCTCTATAACATTTTTATACCTCTTATCCACCCTCCCTGCTGATTGCTGGCATAGTCTTCTCGCTGCCACATATTCGGCACCCGCCTGAGTTTTACCACGAATCTCGTCTTCTGATGATTGAAGGTCTTTTAGCGGTGCTTCAAAGGCAAGTTCAAGCAGCATTACAGCCAGCCTGAAGAGGACTGAGTTTCTGCACCATTTGTTCTCCAGGTTGGATGTCTCTATGCGTTTTGGATCTGTTCTTATATCTCCCACATTCGTGCTTAGAAAAGTGTTGGCTAGCGGGATGTGGTACTTGGGTTTAGGGGTGTCTGTTCCTGGTGCATAAAAGATGATATTCTCGCTTCTCCATGAATCTAGCCATGGAGTATTATGCAGGTTCAGGACAGCTACCGCAAGTTCTTTGGCCAGCTGAACTCGGTTGAACAGAGATAGGGAGACTCGGTCAGAGCTTTTCGTCGTGCTGTCAGAGTGGCTGGGCGGTTTCAGCTTCGATAAAGGTACAGGAGCCGTATTTTTCACTCCGCATAGGGGTGGATTATCAATGTATACTCGATGGGTGTATAGTTCTGCTTCTTGAAGTCGACCGAGACACTGGACAGAATATGTTTTCACTGGTTTTACGGTTGCTTGGACTATGGTGCAGAGATTACCAACAAGAGATGGAGAAATTTGTCCGTTTCTACCTCCAGACCGTCGAACCAGATGCGGTGTAGGAATTTTGGCAGACTTTCGGGTTTCAATGTGGTCATTTGAGTGTTGCCTTTTGAGTCGATAACCGCTCGGCGAAGTCACCCCTGCTCCTTTATGAACTGACTTGATGATCAACCAAGAGTGATCACTAGAAATACGAGCGACTTCTTTGTTAAACGATATCCGAAACCTCACTTGATTTGGCTCGCGATTCGAGCGCAGGCAGAGGTGGACGGTATGGCTGATGTGTTTCGTGCAAGCGCTGCATAAAGCTTCGTGGAGGGAGCTGGCGGCACCCTGAACGGCTCGAAACGCCCCAATGGCATCCGCCCCCTCGTCCTCATCTGAAATAATCATTGGCTTTTTCTGTAATTTTGATTGATGCCGAGCTTCGCGTAGAGCTTGGTCTACCATTGTATGGAAATTCTGAACTCTGACTTGTACCTTCTGCGCATTTTCCTAGATTTCCCTCTTAGCTAGGTAATGCAAGAGAGGGGGGCTGTCTCTTGGTAGGTATCTCACTTCAATGTTTGAAGATAGCGCAAAGACAATCCTGCTGGCAAGTTTCCCGGTGTTTTTCTCAGGCCTACTTCCATCGAGCGAATGGCCAGACAAGTCGGACTGATATAAAGCAGAACAACATCGTTAGGCTGGTGGATCTGCAAAAGTGTTACTGATGAATGAATACTTACGAGCTTCTCATTTAGAATTTCGAGTGAATTTTGGATCTCACGGCCTGTTTGAACACAGATCTCTGTTGAATCACCGAGCAGCTGGTGTAATTTGAGGTTAAATTTTCTACTCTTCCAGTTATAGTTGCCAGGGTCTTCAAGCATCTGTTTGGTAACATCTGGACTTTCAGTGACGAGGAGTAGAAGGAATTTGACATCTGCGTTGAAGATAGTCTGTTGGATTCGAAGGGATCCCAGGATGGTATCCACGGCCTTTGAGAACTGAAAGACACCCTTGAGAAAGGGGCTAATCGCTTGGTAGGCCGCAATAGCCAGGGGGATAGATGCGAGGGCTAATTCAACACCAGACATTGCGACAGTTGAGGCATTAAGGATGGCAGAAGCATTCAAAGGGATAGATTGAGGGAAGAAGTCTTCTTATTTCTTCCCTCAAAGCTGCTTCGCCGCCTTGCTCGGCCTTGCAGGTCGCCCGCCAATGACCTCCTGCAGCGGAGAAGTTGCGAGGCTGAGGAATGCGCCTCCAGACATCATCACTGTTGTCACTGCGAAGCGATCCATCCTCCAAGGATACCACAGGAGTTATTCCGAAAGGCCCGCCTGATATATCTATTGGTGCGAGGTCCTAGCTGGCGAAGAGAAGAGGTGGTTCTTTATCCTCTACAGAAGATTTAGATTCTCGCTCCCCTCTAAGATTTTGACCAACCCCCTTCCCTGATACTGAATGGATATAACCTCCCCATCCTCATCCAAGGCCGCTGGACACCGCCCTTATAAAGATTCCATCAAACCATTGGAGTCTCTTTACCTAATGTGTTCATCCGTCGCGCGTCTGGCCTGGCAAAAACATATCCGATTTAGGTTACATGGGAAAGAATACGACGTAACGAAGACAAACATTACCTGGTTCTGTCTTTGGAAGGGAAATTTCAATGCTGGCCAATTAGATACTATATTGGCTGAACTGGGCGAACTGAAGACGCTCATAGAAGAAAACCTGGTGTCTATAGGAAATTTGTTTTTGAAAATAGGTAAGTTGAGCAACTTTCTTTCTCTGTTCTAGGCTAAGCGGGTATCTTGAATCTAGTTGTACCATGGATTTTTATCAAAGTCACCATGACGCCGGGCAATTTGGTAGCAGTTGTCACTAAATCGCTTGACGATGCTAGATCAGGGCTTTCTCTGAGCGACAACACCGAGGATTTGAGAATCCCTGATGCTGAATACGCAGCAATTGCTAATGTTTACGGGTATTTAAACTCGTCTTTCGAACAGTTGATGGATTTGACTCCAGCATTTGAACGTGAGGTTCAGTTTTTAGAGTACTGTGGAGAGTTGGGCATTGGCTCACAACCAGACAGCCGAAAGGAACTATTATCAGACGCTGGCATCAATACCGGGTATGTACTTCTCTAAAATAAGCTACGGGAGTATAAATTGCTGGAATGTGATTAATAACTGTCCGCATAATTAGCTCAAATCCACAAGTCTCACAATACACTGACGGCTCCCACGGGAAATTGCCCATTGATATTAAGCATCCTCAAAACTCTGTCGTAAAATTCGAACGGCGATACACAGACCACGGAGCCGATTTAGATGGATTAGGGCAACGGACTCTTATACAAAAGGACCGGCCAAAATCAAACCCATACATCCCAGTGCAGCTCGTGGATCTCACACCCACAGACCAAGAGCCGCCCCGGCATGCTCAAAAGGCCCATGATATAGTATCCGAACCAGAAACAGCTCCGGCTGAAAGCACAGTAGGACCAAAACTATATTCCAGCATACTTGCAATCCCCAAACCAAGCAAAGCCCAGAATAATTCATCCTCAAACGACGAAAGAACCAAAGAGCCGCCGTGCAGGGGTACTACACTAGGAGGCTGGGCTAAATTCCAAAAAGAACGAACGAAGTTCCTCCGGGATTTTATAGAGAATAAGTCCAACAGTGGTGAGAGTACAAACGCATCGAGTTCGAGCTCGAGAATGGGGCGCAAAAGGGGCGAAACCATGGAGAATTTTCTTCCCCAAACTGGACCGGCGACACCTCGGCATCACCACATGAAATATGTAAAAAAATGGGCAAACCGCGATCCAGTAATGCCAGCAGCATCACCCAATGAGCCTTCACCTCTGCTTAGCAATCCTTCCACATCCTCCAGCAAAGGCACCACTGCCCAAGCCACGTCAGGAACTGACGGAGAAGTTGCCATGAACAAGATTATAGACAGGGCTCAGCCGTCGCTAGCTCTCACCTACAATGGGTGGTGGGGCGATAGCTTTGAGATACATAGGTTGTGCCCAGGATTCTACAGTGATGGACCAAGTTTCGGCGATGGACAGTATTTTTGTCCCAAGTGCCAGGAACGCTTCACAGAGAGGGCTGACCTGATAACACACCTGGAAACCCACAACCCCTCGAAAGGGTGGAGTTGTCCCAAGTGCAGCGACATAATGTTGGGAAAGGACAACATGATGCTTCACCTTGAAGTGACCCATCGAGGCCATCTAGATGGGGATGTTCCAACGCAAATCGAAAGGGTACAAGTATTCCCAAACCGTTGCCTCGTATGTGCCAAGCGGCAAACTTCCTGGGAGGAGTGGGTGAGGCATCACATATCCGTCCATTGTGAGGAGGGAGAAAGGGAACATAGGGAACATAGGGAGCCTAGCAAATCCGCAACAAAGTCAAAGGCCCTGCAGAGGTCGGCTTCAGCTGAGGCACCACCAGCCCAACAATCCGCTAAATGGGAGAAGGAATGAGAATAACTTTGGGTCTCTTTCCCTTCTCCAGGGAATTTCTTTTCTGGAGCGTTTCTTGGAACCGTGATGCTCCAATGTTATTTCGCTTGATATCCGCCGACATGCTACCTTACTTGTTCTGATATTCCATAATTGCTCGGTATATTAAGAGAGAACTCTAGAACTCATTTAATCATTATCTTAAATATGGTATAGCCAAACAAGTTTGAGTTGAAGGTGATCTGGGAGAGAATACGCAGCTTGGATGAAATATATACATGGTCGTCAAACATCATAATGGGCATCGAAAATAACTTAATGGAGGCCTTTTCTTTTAGAGTATAGGCCTGTTATCCACCTGAAGATCTCTGAGCCGTTTCGTAGCCCTAGCAGTCAATGTATCGTCAGGCAATCCACTGCGTTTCGTTCCCGGCAAACTGCTCGTGCGGATGTCGTTGTCATCCTGGCTGACTCTCCGAGTTGGGTATTTGCCCTCAAACCCCTCGAAACAATTTGCTGTAACCGGACTACCCGTAGTAAAGTAGGGGTGCTCCAAAGCCTCCTTCGCAGTTATCCGTTTGGCAGGGTCGTACGTCAGGAGTCGCGAAAGTAGATCAAAGCCTTCTTTGCCAGGAGTTCCGGCGGCAGAGGTTGGGGAGTAGTTGCCATTCTTTAAACATGCATGATACCAAGGTTCTAGACTAGATGGCTTGTTAAGATGGCTAGCACCGTGCGCAATCGCGAGCGATTGAAGTTGGCCATATTCGGGCATGGAGGTCAACCCAGGCCAGGCGTCCTTTCTTGGTAAGCCTAGTATTTCCATGATTTTGACCATCTGGTTCCGTTGGAAGGGGACGTTTTTCTTGCTGTCCATCTTTGCTTCTTCACCTTTAAAGATAGGACGAAGAGAGAGAAGCTCCGCAAATATACATCCTACCGCCCACAGGTCGACGGCTGGTGTGTAGTGCCGACTACCAAGTAGAAGTTCCGGAGCTCGGTACCAAATAGTAACTACTACTTTGTCTCCAGAAAACAGAGAGTTAAGTGGCTTATAAAATAGTCGAGCTAAGCCAAGATCTCCAATCCGCACAGCGCCGCGTGATGTGACCAAAATATTCGCAGGTTTTAGATCGCGATGCAGTACCCAATTAGTATGAAGGTAGAGGAGGCCATTTAATAACTGGAAGAGGATCGACTTGACCATCGGCGCGGGGATAGCATGGCGCTGAGGCTGAGTGTGATGATGAACGATTTGGAGAAGGTCGTGCTCGGTATATTCAAATACCATAAAGATGCACTTGTCTTCAAGGATGATTTCGGCCAGCCGGACAACATTGGGGTGACTTAATTCTGAGCATAGTGCCATCTCTCTGATAGCGGATTGTGAGATACCAGTATATTGCACGGCTTCTCCTTCTTTGTCCGGTTTAAACCTAGAATCCACCTGCGTGAGATTTGTTGAACTAGGAGAGGTACTTTGAGGAGGGGGCCTACTTCTTGATTGCAAATTCGCCCTTTTGCCCATCTTTACTGACTGCCTTGAATACCCTTCCATAGGTACCACTGCTGATAAATCCAACAATATGATACTTGTCTCGGATACGAACTTTTGAGGTGTATCCAGTACTCGGTGATTTTTTTGGCTCTAGAAGTTTGAGAAGTTCTCGCGTTAGTGAGATCTAGGGAAATGACATAGAAGCAGTAGATGACAAGTACCATCAGCCGGAAAAAGTGGGATATGAAGAGAGCGAACACGCCTGGGAGGGGGATGATGGCAGAATGGCTGTATAAAAAAGCCAATAGTGGGCATATCTGAACCATGTGATAGGGGAAACATTGTTGTAAGCTGGAGAAAAAGAAGCTTGATATAGTGGTGCTACTCTGCTTTATATGCCTCCAGGCAAAGAAGACATAAAAGCAGTTTTGCGTTGTAGTCAAAATTTCATCATCTCCAGGGGTAAAAGGCCATATGAAATATGGGGAGGCCAAAGAAAGAACTGCTCATGAACGGGAACAGCCGATATCCATTTCATCAGACAAAAGCTGTCGCATAACAGCACAGCTAACCAAGAGCAATAAATAAGAGAAAAAAAACAGATAAATGAAATATTACCATCAAAAGCGGCCTGCACATTTCTTTTCAGCGTCAGGTTTGGGTGTATTGTCTTTGAACTGTGGCCGGCAGCTGAAGACCTCGAAGATGCCAGCTGTGCGGACCTGGCCGAAGATATGTCTGGCATAGGACCTCTACCAGTTGATGATGGTAAGTTTCCAAGACTCATACTGATATTATCGGATATATTGGGCTCATATTTATCATTTTTGGTTTCTTTTCTTCTCTTGCATTGCCGCGTTGAAGATGCGACGTCGTTGAACCTGCGAGATGGCACGTGACTGGCCACCTCCTGAAAGATTTCTGGTTGGGAATTGCAGATGGAACGGCGCATTCCAGACTACAATCCTACGAAGAGTTACATGCACATCATCTTTACCAGTAATTCTACACAGTCGGATTAGAAGAATGGGGTTCGGCCCAAGAAGGAATGTTGTCTAACTACGCCGTGGCTAAAAGGCAACCCTGTCTATTCAAGTAGCCAAAAAACGTCTTGCATAACTTTCAATATATTTCGTATATATACAGTTCTCTCTTAGCTATAGCCAAAAGTTAGCTTGTTATCATCGATACCCCCGTACCAGCGTCCTCCAACCACGCCATTGGCATATTTGTCATCCATCTCGATATAGTCTGCGGAAGTATCGGATTCTTTTTTCGAACCTCTGACAATAGGCAACCCAAACCAGCACTTTGGCAGAGCCGTTCTCTCCGAGAAGTCGTGGTTTTCAAGATCAACACTGCCGACCGTTCCCTCATTACTATCCCAGCAGTCATAGGCATTTCGGAACGACTTCTTCACGTCAAGATCGTAATCACCGTCGTTCCCAAAGAGCTTGTCAATGATATCTGAGGGGATATAGCCGAGATCGGTGTCTTCTCTAGTCTTTTTTAGAACCTCCATGAGCTTGACGCACCCGTCGGCTTCATCATCCCAGAACTCGGCAGGGTGATCATTATCACCGTCGCCACATTTCCCCTTGTCAACCCCCGAGTCGACGAAATAAAATCCCATTCTTCCATAACGGATCATTGTCCAGGCCAAGTGTTGTTTCTATACAAGCCGTTAGACAAAAGCTGGTGAAATAGGGTGGGGATAATAAGGAGGTAGTTCTAGAGTGGAAGCCGAGAGACAGAGCCGACTCACCATCAGAATGTGTGCGCTGTCCATAATTTCCCTCATATTAAATCCAGGGTCGTCGTTTAGCCACTGGCCATCACCAAAAGCATTGATGACAGCGTTGTCAAAGGATTGCCTTGTCATTTCCTTTGGGATCAGCTTCTGATCATATCCCTCCACCCCGATTAAAGCATTAATAATATCATTGATCTTTTTTTCCGTCATTTCAAATCCCTTCTGAACCATGTTTGCAAGTTTTCCTTCAAAGTCTTTTGATTCATCCGGCTTAGGGGGATCAACATTGCCCAGGAAGGCAAACATGCCTGACGCGAAGCCAAAAGTTCCGGCGACCGGTGCCACAGGCGCAGTAAGGCCGCCGAGCATACCAAAGGTTGCCGCAATTAGAACAAGGACATTGGGCTCGGCATCGCTTGCCTGTCGTCTGAAGTCATTGGTAATCTGAGGAACGTTGAGACTCTGTCTGATGGTATTCCATGCAAGGTAGTCACGCATGCTGCGTAGTACTCCTATTGCATTCTGGAGAGAGAGGTATAGATAATGCGCACCCTCTACTCCTCTGTCCGCAAATTCCTCTATAGTAGATGTTGTCAGCGAAGGACGGGCGCTCTATACAAAGCAAAAAGCTTGAATTGAACATACGGCATGTCTTATCCATGAAACACTCCGTGCTCTGGTCTCTGCAATACCATGAATTTTGAGGTTCGTTGAAGATGGCCCTATCCAACTTCTGCGGCCAGTTTGCCACGCCATTTGCGTTAATGAAATCGTCCCCAACTACTCCAGCCAGACTGTCATGCCACAGTCTTGTTGCATCTTCCTGGTTGTCCCATGGTTGGCAATTCGATTTAGCGTCGTACTGCTTGCCACTAAAAGTTTTGACTGGTTCCAGCTGTTCGGTAGATGAGCGAGGAAGGGCTTGGGAACGCAATGCCGAGGACAAGGCAAGGACGGAGTGAATATGTAGAAACTTCATGGTAGGGGGAGAAGCAGAGGTGTGGTGTAAGGAATGATGAAAGGAAAGGCCAAGTACATCGGATATTGACCTGGTTGTGCTTTGGATATCTTAATTCTCAGGCAGGAGACTCTGGTAATTTATATTCAAACCATTTCCACGAGTCATGCGAGCCGAGGTGCCATACAGCCACATGACGGATTATGGACAACTAATTGAGCCATTTTCCTCAATTGATCTTCACGCCCCCAAACTCCAACTTGTTGTCAACCACGCGGAAGTAGAGAGAAAGGTACATGGCGAAGAAGCAATCCTGGGGCTAGTCCAAGCGAGGAAGACGGAAGCCAAGAAATATGTGGACTGCATTGTGGTGAATTCCAGTAAGCTATAATTCTCGTTGGCCAGGTCATTGTGCACAGGTGGATCTGAAAAATTGGGATTAGCACCGAGGCGGTACAAGAGAGGCCAAAGCCATGCCATGCTCCACAGATCGGCTCTGGATATGGAGCAACCGTCAACGTTGTTTTTGAATGACAGATATATTTCTGTCGATGCCTGGTGTTCCCGTTTTGCGGAGGGGGCCGCAATGCATATGGGGTGCCGAGCTGTAGATCGCCATGCAACATAAACCACGCGGCAGATGCGACAGATGCTCGCGTCTTTTCGACACTAAAAGCCGTGAAATAATTTTCACAAAGTTATTCAGGGATATATGTATCCGTATGTACATTGACATACTAGCCCAGCATGCCGAGGGAATTGATAAATATGTCAGAAAATTTCGGGGCCATAGATGTACCACCTCAAGACCTAAGGATAAATGCAGGTATAACTATCATTCCCTCCATTATGTGCCTCTTCTCGACTGTTGAGCTTTCTGCATCGCTGGGATTCCCCACCGCTTCATCCACTCTGGAAGAAGAACCAGCACCAAGCTAATGAACTATTTCATAGCGATCTTGAAGTCGGTCTCCGAGATGGGTAGGATGATAGCCGCCAGAATGGTATGGCTCGAGGTCGTCGGTCTCTTCATGCCATTTATACACAAGTGAATGGACACTTGCGTTGTCCATACGGTGGGCTGATCCAGAAAAGTGCTTCTTCGCTCGACAAAGGGAAGAAGACTGGACAATGGCAGGGAAAAGGTTTCTCGGCGTACCGAAAAGAAAGGAATATTGCAGGCTACTTCGTAGTAACCTAAAAGGTGAACAGAACAACATGTGGGAGTGAGTTTGAGGATCCTATACCGTGGATGGGATGCGTTGGAGTCGGGTGTGGTTCGAAGCGCTTCTGGAGGATATCATCGCAACCACAAGCGCTTGATAGGGGTCTTATAGGTGTGACTCTTCCATAATCACACAAGGCCCAAAACCTGGGATAGCCCGACAACTCGAGGGATGCAAAATTGGAATTCAATGCATTGCAAACATATCAGTTAACCCTCGCGCTCATCCGATGCTTCAAGGGGTCATATCACGTGATCGCACACTATCGACAGCCGAATCGATTAGTCAGCAGTTTTTGTTAGTTCGTAGTTATTTGTAGTGCCACCATTTTCCCCCAAGCCGCTTCGAAGAAGAAGCCGGGAATGGAGAGGAACGAAGATATGATGACGAATTTAACAGATAAATATTGTCACGCCGCTGCGAGGTGCTCGAGTCTATCAGTGCCTGCAAGATTCGGCCCGTTTCAATATATATCGGGTTATGGTGCGGCATGGGTGGTCGAACACTGTGAATCATTTTTATCGGGATTGAGGTGCAATAGAGCAGGGTGAAAGACAGACAACTTAAATTGTCGATGCAACTAATGAAGGTTCATATTTTCTTTTCAACAGAATGATTATGATATGATTTCGAACGGTGAAAAGATTGTATTTTCTCAAATTATCTCCTGATATCTTCACATTCTTTGAATATATGTAAATCACCACTCATGCAAACACTGCACGCAGAAATATTTTAAAGACGCAGGCAAAGCCACCTGATGATTTATGATCTATGGGGGATCAGCCCCAACGACTGCGGTAATCTTGATGCGCCCGACTGGCTCGAAATCTTCAATCAGGAAATCAGGTGACGGCTGACGGCTTATACGACAATCCCTGCTGGCCGTCTGCAATTTGCGGCTGCCGATCCAGGATTCGCCGCGTTAACATATGATCCATATTATGGCGTTTCAGCTGCACCGTACAGTTATAAAGCTCAATATGAGAAGGGTTCGAATGGGTCTTGAGCGATGTTTATGTTGATTATTGTGGTTGAAGCTCGCATCAATTGGATTGTACAAACTGCTAATTCCTACCAGATAGATAATTATATTCGTGGTTGGCTATTTGTTCGAAGCTATACAACTGATTCCAACAATCCTCTTACAATGACGAGCTGGATATGTAGATAATTCACTCATAAAGGAAGAATAAAGGTGTCTATACATGGATAGTGTTTCAGGGTGCAAACAAATCAAGCAGTAAACATATCGTTTCGAACAGTGGGATCGGTATACACGATCCATGCAAATCCTCTACCGGATCCAGGGTCCAGACAGCACAATTACTAGTGACCTGTCCTCCGATACGGAGCAGAGAGCCGCCAGGGTGGCATCCCACCACTTTGTTCAGGATCCTTTTGCATTCTTTTTCTTCAAGTACGAATTCGCAATTATTTTTTGCCAGAACTCCTACGACCACCCCAGATAGGAAATCACCTGGCTGCTTGACTTGAAGAAGGTTGTTTTTCGAGATTACTTCCCCATCAGCATACTCGCAGAATTTGTCCAATGCTTCCTGGACGGTCCCGCCGAAAACTTCGCGATTCGGCCGTTTAAAGCAAGTTGCCACTTCTGTGTCGGGATCAGGTGTTGGGGGTTTGGGGTCCGGTGGGGGAGTAGGTGACGGTGGTGGTGGTGGCCCCACGGTTGTTCCCACTGTCACGGTTAAGGTAGCCGTTGTAGGAGTGCCTGTGCCGGCGCCGATTGTAGTCTTCGTGCCCAAATGCGTTGTGTGATATTTAGGATTAAGAGGATAATCGTCCAGAAATAACGAGTCATCCTCATAGCCGATGGGACTATATGGACATGACTCTTCCTCATTTTCTTCCTGCTCCTCCTCCTCCTCCTCCTCATTCTCTGCCTTTCCAAGATGTCAGCAACGCGCCAAGTATCAGAGTAAACACAGATATATATGTAAATGTATTATTGGAGGAATAGAATTCTAGCACATACCTCTTGCTGGTCCGGTGACGGCACATTAGGAGTATTAGTTGGGCCCGGTTTACCTCCCGGAGGAACTGGAATGATGGTAACCGGTGGTATCTTGGGAGGGAACGGAGTGATACCCGGTGGACACATCCGAACTGGAATGTCTATGATCGGTAGTTTGTGACACAGCGGTGTGGGCGCAGGAGTTGGTCCAATAGTCTGAGTGGGACGATTACTACTTTGTATAGTGGTTGTCGAAATCCTGACTTGCTGGGTTGTTTGGACAGACGGAGTGACAGTTGTTGACCTGCCGCTTATGGTGGTGACAAATGGTGCAGGCGTCCACGTTGACGCGGTTTTGCTTGGAGGGAAGACCAGAGTACAGGGATATGAGCACGATATAGTATGTGGGCCTTCCCAAAAGGTGTCGATAATATACATGGTATTATCGCTTTCTTCTCTGTCACCGCGAGTGAATGTATCGCTCAAGGTCAATCCTGGTGGTATTCTAAATGGAAATAGGAAAATAATTCCCTCTCGTAAAATCACCTCACCTGGCAATGGTTCGCCAGCTTGGTGGTACAGTCCGTTCACATCAGTAATAGGTTGATTGGGAATAAATCCCGCTGGAAGAATAAGGGCCCTAGGTAGTTGGGTTAAAGGCTGAATCTCAATTGGGTTAGCCACCCCTCCACCGATCCCGCAGCATGTTGAAGTGATCAATCTTGCTAGATCGCATTTCTAAAGAGAATATCTAGAATGAGCCACAAGCATCATAAAGTGCGGGAAGGAAATGGGGGGCACATACCCGGCATTGATTAGCACCTGGACCTTTGGGTCTGTTTTGATCTCCAGAATAGGGTTGATCCTGAATATTAGTGACGACAGCGCCACCGACAGTGAATGTCGCCGTGGGCGCAACTGTTGTGGCAGGAAAGGGAATAACTGTAGCAGAAGCTGGAGATATGTGCCGTACACCGTCGCTGGTATCACCCTCTAAGCATGCAGCAGACGGGCAGTATCCGTGGTTGCAGGTATAGCTGCAAAGGCCGTAGTCATCGCCGGAGATCGGTCTTCCGCCTGTCCCAGTTTCAGGGGGTGGAGTAGCCGTCTTAGTGCCCGCCTCAGCGCATGTGCATATTTGAGGGGGACAGAACCCAAAATTGCAAGCGAAGCTACATAATCCGGAGTAGTTACCCTCACCGGTTCCAGAAATGCAGACGGGCACTGGAGGGCCTACGGGGTCAAGCGCCGTGCACTTGAAATCTTTCGGTTTGACGACACAAGACGATGGGCAATATCCACGATTGCAAGAGAAACTGCACAGACCAAGGTAGGTAGCATCCAGACCGTCCGCAGGGCAACCATTAGTGTCTGTCGCATTAGGGAGGGTGACCTGAGTGCCCATGGCTGTGCAGGTACACGCCCCAAGGGGACAGTATCCATAGTGACAGGTGAAGCTGCAGAGACCAGCGTAGTTGGCTGGCCCCGTACCCCTGACGCAGACTTGTTCGGAAACTGGCTTATCTGGGGAAGCAGGGGGGATGGTATTTGGGGCGCTGGCACTTCCAACCCAAGGGTTCCAGTTTTGAATATTTTGAGTGCAGCTCGTGGTGATAGGTTTCCCGACCACTTCGGCAATGATGGAGCCGGATCTTGAAATTGTCACCGTCACGGCGCCTGTTTTTCCGCCAAATGGGACGCTTCCATGGTAAACGCCGACTCCTGATCCGGGTTTGGTAGACCAGGTACCCTTTTGGGATGCGCCTCCGATGGTAACAGTCACTTCTGCATTAGACGCCAGCAGTGCTGAATAAAAGATTTTATCTTGAGCAACCTCTAATGGAGAGAACAATTTTTGCAGATGGCTAGCCGTATTGCCAGTTGTGCCCCCCGTTGTACAAGCTGAACCAGGTTGAAGGCGATACCACGACACAAGGCCCTCCCGAGTGATAGATGCGATACCCTGCTTGTACATATCGATTAAATATGGGAGGAAGAGCCGCCAGCCATCATGTGGCATATCAGCGACGTAGTTGTATGGGGCTTTGCCAGTAACTAACGCATGGAACTCTGATTCGCGTAATGGACCAATATAGTGAGACTCCCCCCAATCATTCCAAGTGATGATTTCGACATATTCCGGCTGGACATAAAGAACTTGCTGCCAACGGTCAAACCAAAGGTCATCTCCTCGCCAGATCCAATTTTTCCTGTAGCCGGGCAAATTGGTAAAGAACCAAGGAGCGACCGGCATCATGTATGGCATGCCTTTCAGAAAATCTCGGTACGAAGCATCAACCGTAGCATACATGTCTTCTGGGCCTTCTGGCCATGCAGCCCAGCTGAAAAGTCCATCGACTACGCCGGTGTTGACAGCATTTTTAGCCCCAAGAGATGACCAGGATGGTACGAAGAAGCAGTTGGTTTGTTCCTTGATTCCAAACCATTCGTGGGCGCTATCCGGCCCTTCAAAAGTAGAGACAAAAGGCTGAGAACCGCGTTTGTAGTACGCTCGGTTTGGCCCGTACTGAGAGATCAGGGCTATCACGTCTTCCTTGGGCCAGCTGCCATTGCCAGCATAGTCAAACGAAAACAGTAGCTTAAAATCTGCACCAAGATTATTTGCGGCAGTGAATGCATTGGCCAACGAATACTTATTTGTTTCCTCCCCATATGCAATGTTTAGTGCAAATCCATCGATATGAGAATCACGAGCCAGGCTAATATCATTTTCCCAGTCACGTACGGAAAAGGTGCGAGTATTTGAGACCTGTTGAGGCCATTAGGAGCGAATACTGCTTGAAGTAGTGGGGGTGGAACGTACCATAAAATGGGCGAATACCGCCTTTGCCTGCACATAGCCAAAGCTGAGCAACGCAGCCGCAATTAAAAGCAAAAGCCTCATAGCCAAATTAATGCTGAGTCGGGAAACCAAAATTCAAGAGAAGCGATTGGGAGCTGGCGGAAGACCTGTTTTTCAGCGAAATCCCCAGGTTGGCGTGAACAACATAGGCCGGCCCTCCTCGTCAATGCCAAATGCTGAATGCACTCAAGTTGCACTGCGGCATTACATCAACTCTGGAATCTCAGGCCGAAGTCCCCATCATCTTGGCTGAGCACGCCGAAGTCAAATATCGATTGAGACGACGCCACAGGGATACGGTAATTCACCAGCCGCGAGCGGTAGACCATGTCGATTCAATGTTCCCTACCCACACCGTGTTAATTTCAGATGGGTAAGGCCTAGCCCACCGTTCCTCTCCATTTATAATTGCCGCATGCAACGGACATCGGTCAGTCAGCTGGTTATGGAATGGAACAAGTATATCAAAAATCGCTTGCTTGAAATGGATGCAACAGGTATCGCCAGGTCACATTCTTGACATCCAGTGACATTCGTAAAATTCAGATGAACGAACCACGCCGCAATCAACCGAGAAAACACACCTCGCTTACTAGATAGTCTAGCTAGGATGCGAGTGCTTAAGTATCTGTTGAGCTAATGAGACATGCTCTCGACCAGCATATTGAATACTTGGCACACCCCTCTCAGGTTTCGAGCCAGTCTCGCAAGCTGAAAATATATGTGATTAGACGCGTTGGTTTTTTGTGAGTTTGATAGGTCTTTGCCGATATCTTAGTAATGTAGACTCGGCCATCATTGGCTCTCTGGTTCAATAGTGTGTTTATCTGGTTCCCGGTCAGAGGCAATACACGATGTTAAACCCGAGAGAGACTCCTTGGTATGCCAAAGTGTTAATTAATTCAGTCGCCAATTGGGCTCAGAATTGATGAGGTAAAAGACATGCCTCGAAGACTTGAGCAGCTTACCCCGCACTTGGCTATATCAGAGTGGAAAGCTGTCAAGCTGGGGGACTGCAGGACTGGTGCCTCCAAAGCGAGTTTCGCTATGTTACAATGTTGGGTTCCGTGTTACATCCACAAGTAGAGAGGCCATCAGTTGATGCAATGCATGTACAGACAGTCTTGCTGTTTTGCGAAGGTAGTAATTTGCCGTCGAGCCTCAATCTGACTAATTTCCACTCTGTCGGGTTTTTGACCCACAATTTAAACTAAACCCCACCCGGCTGCCCGGCCCGGATCGACCAAATAGGCGCTTAACTCGTGCACGTGAACCGCGAAGTTGAACTAAGGTTTAACACTCGCTGTCATCTACATAATATGCATATAATCCCAGATATATGTGTATGCACTTGCTTAAGCGAAGCTCTACGAAGCTGGGGACCAACTCCCTTGTTTCCGGGTATTTCGAAGAACGTTCAGCCCTTAAAATGCTTGCTCTGGTTTGATACAGTACACGAAAACTAATCTTCGGCAGGGTCATCATCCCATTTTCGCCGGCAGTCCCCTTTCCCAGTCCCGTTTAGGCCGTAGCAGTACCTCTTTTTCCCCCCTGCTTCCACCCAAACCGCGTCGGCATCACTGGCGTCATTAACCGTCCGAAATTCGAACGTGAAAATTGTATACTCTAGGTCGTGGGTCTCGGCGGATCGGCGGTCCAGGGGTGATCTCGCCTGGAGAAAGCTCTATGTGGAATCTAGTAGTCAATTACTTGTGCAGAAGTCCCGGTGGAAGACCGAATTTTATGATATATGAAATTGAAGAACATGAGGATTGGAAGTGAATAGAATGATCACTTACCCTCAATCCTCCATGGCCGCTCGATTGCCAGTTTTGCTCAGTTCTAACTGGCCTACAGCCGTTCCCGATTGGTGCACCTGGATTGAAGAGTTAGTATGTATGTCCGATATAGGTATGTCTAGAGTTCTGAAGGGAAAGTATTAGGATATAAGAGGGAATGTTTACAGTAAGTTGTGGCACCCTCTCCTCCTTCAATCCATCTATAATTGAGCAGCCTCGGTCAGTACGATTACTTCAAAAAGAACATCAGGAAACCAAATGAAAAACATACTGTGCAGCAGGCCACTCATCACAGGAAAGAACTGCTCCCAGCTGGATATACTTGGGTTCCATAATATTCCCATCCCTATCGCGCTTATTATTCATTCTCGCAAGACGATTTTCATCACGCTCTCCCGCTTTATTATGCCACATAATTACGGGTCGGGAAGCCGTGTGGTCTTCTGACTTCCATTCAGGCTGGTCACTCTCTGGACAGCGATCATTCTTAATCCAGCTCCCTGGACAAGCGTGGTTACGGCGTGCGGCTCCCCGCTGCTTCTGAGTGTCATAATGGAGTGTTATAGGCGTAGCGGGCAACTGCCCCAGCTTTTGTTTCACGTTGTTACAAAGTGCTGGAACATGGGCACAGTTGTAAACAAGTGTTGGGAGGAGGCGAAATGTTTTTACTATGGAAAACTGTCAGCCAGTTTTGCTTGTATCGCGTTTGAAAAAGGGGACGAACCTATATATGTATAAGGATCCGGATCGTCTGGCTCTTGCAAAGCTTTCCAAACTTCCTGTCCGTCTTCTATCTCCGTTTTCTGAGGCCCAGGAAACCCTTGAGAAATGGTATTCACAACTCCCCAAGAGAGGAACAGGAGTGGGAGCAATATCATCGCAATGGTCAAATAGAAAATTAGGCTTAGCGTAGTTGGCGGTAGAGCTATCTGCTGGAGAGTGTTGTCGTCGGTCCTATCTCATTCAATGCGCAGTGCGAGAGGCGGAGACGGGCAGGCTTATCAAGAAGTGCTCATGAAAAGCAAGTCGCGCCTTTCAAAGTGTTTAGTACAAGGCTTGCAACGCGAGAGGACTCCCGCATACAAGTTTACTGCTTTAGCTTAAAAGCATGCAAACGGACAAGCCTGCTTGATCCCGGCGAAAAACGAGTGACACCAGGCGGAAGGGAAGCAACCTTACGTGACCATATCAAATCAACTGAAGCCCAGCCAGACATTAAGAAGCATCCAAATATATACCCTAGGGTAAACGGGGCTCGAAATATTATCATGGGTATGGCCGCCCCCACAGATGGTAACATCTTTTTGGCCCACACGCGGGATATGATAGCTCCAAGTAAGCGACAGCTATGCGTGTGTAATTGCTTGAGAACCAAAGGGAAATGAAGTGGGTGGAGCTGAAAAGCTATGAACATGGGTATATGCTCGTACATATTCTGATATGGATTATTGTAGGGGTAGAACTATC
Organism: Arthroderma sp. MBC 929; assembly: GCA_030789285.1. Lineage (NCBI taxonomy): Eukaryota > Fungi > Ascomycota > Eurotiomycetes > Onygenales > Arthrodermataceae > Arthroderma > Arthroderma sp. MBC 929. The sequence goes on along the minus strand of JARJUX010000001.1, from coordinate 83,274 downwards.
ACTAAGGGCTGGCCACGATGCAACATCACTATCATCAGTTTCAGTCTTAACCTCGGAATATTCTGCACTAATTAATGGGTTCGTAGCTTTGAATTGGAGGAGGGAAAGCATCATCGAACAGCCATTCGCAGTTACTACCTCCATCCTCGGGTGCATGAAATATACCGCGCTCAATTAAGAATTGCTGGTAGGGTTGCATAGAGTATACCTCGAATGCACCCTTCGCAAAGCGAAGATTGAAACAATCCCGAAGGATTATATTAAGAAATTGAAGCGGGGGATGTGGAGCTGGATGGCCATCGAGATGATTAGGTTGTCCCGAGGTCTCGTACAACGCTTCGAGCAACAAGGGAATATCGACAGACGCGGATGAGGCCCAATTGATATCTGTGATTGCAGTCCCATACTTTTGGGCTTCGGATCGGATGGCTGGAGTGATGACGCGAAGTGGACCGGCCACATTCTGGACAAATGCTGGCATAACAATCTCCTCCACTTGAAAACTCCCGAATAAAACGACTGAGACCGTCCTAATGTCTCCTTGTAGTGGTTTCAATGGTTGGTATTCACTATGTCTCCCAAATCCAAAAATACCGTCATTATTAGTTAGAAAATTCGCTCCGTCGCAGTCGTATAATTGCCCATATACGAACAGAAATTGGAGAACTTCTCGAAACCAAATTTCTTTCGTCGAGTCAAACTCGACATTTCTTGTCGGTTTAAAACCTTTTCGACATTCAGGGGCCAGTCCTTCCTCAAGAATTCTGTCTGCAGTTTCCTTGGCCAACCATTGGATAAATGGCCAAAAGATGGGCTTGCATTTATCATAGGCCTCAAAATCATATACTGGGGATTGTCGAAGATATCTGACCTCCTGGTCCGTAATCAACGGAGGCCATTCAATAGAATCCGCCTCCGCGCGCTCAAGTTGTAGCATGGCATTAAATTCTTGAAGAAATCTTGGGTATCCCTTCTGTTCTGCTAAAAAAATTGGTTCATGATATGCTCTAGCAAGCACTGCACCGGCCAGCATAACTCGATATATCGCCCTATGTAGGTTCTCTCTCCACCGCCGCAAAGTTAAGGGTTCTTCTGGAATATCATCCATATAACATGGCACCTGACGACCATCATTAACAGAAGGAGACAAGATGTGCTCAATGCATCGTGCGAAGTGGTGAAAATCAAGTGTCTTCTTGAATTCGTCGAAGCTAGGTCTTCGAACATTGCCACTCAGCTCCACAATTGGAAATGGGTCTGGCGGTAGCTTTCCAGCCTTCTGGGCTTCTTTAACAATTTCAGTTGCGCGCATCTGTTTGACAGAAATTGTCAATAAGTTAAGGTACTCATACTTGGATATGATGGTTGACTTGTTCACATCAGGCGGATCATCAGAAGTGAGGCACAACTTACAGCCATTAGTGCAGTATCGAAAGCTGGGATACTTGACTGGCCCACGTGCCATATGATAGATGTTGTGTTTGCCAGCCATATCGAGTGAAAGTACCGACATACTGAGAACAACTTGACAAGTTCTGAAAAACTATCGCAACTCTGGAGGATACAAAGGACAATCTCTGGCGGGCTTGATATCATTGTAACAGGGGTGAAGATTGAGGCAATATGGGACAATGTAAAAGCAATGTATGTTTGGATTGGGAAGGTATCGTGAGACAGGAACGATCTGTCAAAAAAAAAAATGTAAAGTTGGGAACTTCTTAATTATCCGACTTTCGAGTTATGATTGAGATGGCGGTTCACAAAAGGGGAGTATCCGGATGAAAGCAACTGAATTTAAAGTTGTGACTCTATGTAACTAGTAGCTTTGAGCCTGTGTTAGCATGCTGATAAATACATCCATAATTTAGGCAGATTTAGCACTAATAATACCCTATAATAATAAGTTACTTGTGCCCTCTGCGATTAGCTGCAGGGATCCATGGACATCCTAGTTTGTATGAAAGTCCATTCCATGATCATGACATTTTAGAACTGACAGCTGGTGTGCATGGCGCACAATACATAGGATGTAACCCTGTAGCCATCACATATTATGGAGAGATGAAGTAAACCTCTGAGAAGTCGATACTGCAAATTGTTCTACCTCCAAATATTTAATGCATCCCTAGGATTTCGGGGAGCTCGCCTAAATATTAAATATATTCATCCACCATAAATCCATACATCCCATAGTATGGGTGTCTACAATGTGATGGGCTTGTTCTGGGTTGCTTCAACATGGCTGCTATTTTATATTTCTGCTCAGGCCAGTCCTCTTACACCTGCGGAATTGTCTCATACTCTTCCAGAGATCCAGCTTCGACCGAGACTGGTTGCTGAGGATTGCAAGTTGTGGGCTGCCACAGACCTCTGGACAACATGCCAGTCCTTCACCAAGCACTACAACATCACAGTGCCGAATCTCTTAAAGATGAACCCATCAGTAGAGCCCGACTGCTCAGGGTTCAAACCTGGTGACAAGTACTGTCTACGGATGCGTGAGCTGACCCCTCTCCCGCCCCCTACATACCACATTGGGCTCTGGTTCATGGGTTGAAGAGAAACTGTATGGCAATAAAAGTCAACCTGCTAACAGGAGTATGTATGCTCTGGTAATGATAGCCACCAGCTTTCCAAAGTCAACAGATGGCTCTTGCGGCCGGCAAGCCTCACAAAACGTCACTTGTATTGGCTCTGGATTTGGGGATTGTTGCGGGAAAACAGGCAGGTAAGTTGAGTTGCCAGTCATCATCTCAGTAGACCCTGGTGCCTTTAGTATATACGACTGGCGCCCATATCATGATCCAATTACTGATGGTATCTTATGCATTTGACAGCTGTGGTTCCACTGAGTGAGAATATATCCCCAATATCTTGTTCGGAAGCCGAAAGGTATCAAATGATACCAGCCCTCTGATGATTCAATCTGCTTAGTGAATTTTGTGCCATTGGCAACTGTCAGTCTGGAATTTGTCCTGGCTTAGGGTATAGTACCGATGGAAACTGTGGAAAAGATTTTGGAAATTTGATGTGTGGCGGGCCGTTTGGAAAATGTTGCTCAAAAGCTGGGAAGTAAGTGATGCCTACTCCCAACTCCATCACTCCCTTGCCTCCGTCATCGCTTTCATGGAGGATAGAAAGTAAGAGATGATGTCTGTCGAAGATCTATCCTGGCTAATGATTGTTGGCCCCAGGTGTGGAAGCACAACGGCCGAATGTGGAAAGGAGAATTGCCAGTCAGGCGATTGCCAAGGGACACCAACAACCACAACAACTTCAATCACAACGTGAGCCCAAATCAACACAAAAGAGAATTTAGCAGAGAATCATGTACTCACTTCTTTATAGAGAACCGACCGTGCTTCCATCCCCCGGCAGCCCCAGCCCCGATGGTACATGTGGATATGTGAACAAATACGTGTGCACTGGCACTAAGTATTACTATGGGAATTGTTGTTCTGCGGCGGGATACTGTGGCGCAACTGAATACCACTGCAAGGATATCCTAGGATGGTGAGAAGATAATCCTCCGTTACATCGAATATAAAAACCAGGTGTTAATTAGTGAAATAGCCAGTCGGAATTTGGATTATGTGACAAGTCGGTGATAGTCACTCTGACCTCAGACGAAGTCATCAAGCCTACTGCTAGGTAGTGCTTAAAAGTCTACCTGGGCCAAAATTCTAGGGGTTAAATGATCCAGAGTCAGATACACCGTTATCTTCTATATCCCCTGACTGTAGGTTTGACGTTTTTAAGCGCATTTCAATGAGTGTATTTCAGTGTTATTATTGGTCTAAAATATGAAATTGAACGTATTTTAGGAGTTTCTATTGGTGGAAATTTCACACTAACAGAATTATTTACGGCATTCGTATTAAATACCAAGAATTACCAGCAGGAACCAATAAAGAGGTTTGGTTGGTGTACGGTTAAAATACGACGCTTAAAAACGTCAAACCTACGGTCGAGGGGATACACCGCTCGGCCCGACTAGCCGCCGGGCAGGGATTTCCACCTCACTGCGTACCCTCAGATACTTCGCACAGTTAGCTAGCTAGATAGGTAGATTCAGCCTATTCAGTTTGATTCATATAGTGAACACGATTATCTCCTCAGCTGACGTGTCAAGATGATAGGAGAGCTATCTAGCTAGCTAAAGATACCAAGCAATCTTTATATCTTCTTCATGTAGCCCTGATATCGCACATTATCTGATTCTCTAATTTTTACTCTCTGTGATTCTTCGCAATATCTGATATATTAGCCGATTCCATGCTTCAGCTGCCAAATGAACTTATCTTGCTTGTGGCAGAGCTTCTTCAATCGGAAGGGGATGTCAGCAAACTCAGTCAGACAAACCGTCGCATTCATTCTCTCCTCCATCCTGTTTTATATCGCCGGAATGCTCTAGATTCCGCAGGGTCGGCCCTCACTTGGGCTGCTGCTCATAACAATGAGCGGTCAGCAAGAAGCGCGATCAGCGCAGGAGCAAAGTCATTCGATGAAGCAATTTTTTTGGCAGCAAAACATGGACATGCGACAGTAATGACGCTTCTTCTATCTCTTTGCGATTTGGATATCGGCCAACCGTGCTGGAGGGCATTATTGATAGCTGGGTCATATGGTAATGATGCAGTTATTGAAGTCTTGTTAAATTCACAAAAGGTTGGAAGGTTTGCCGACATGGTGGCTACATGCGGAGATACCCCTCTCAATAATGCCGCAATATTTGGTCGTGCTTCTGCTACAAGACTTTTGCTCGACTGGGGTGGGATTCCTGTCAACACTGTAAATCGAATGGGTCGAACTGCATTAGCTGAAGCTGCGAGTAGGAGCCATTTCGAGGTTGTTAAAACTATACTGGAAAGTGACGGCGTCGACGTTAATGTGGAGGATGTACTCGGAAGAACTGCACTATATCTTGCCACTTCTTACGGGCACACAGATATAGTCAAGATGCTCTTAAGCTCAGCAAGCATTGTGGCTATTCCGGAAGATAATGCATGCTATTCGCCGCTTCTTCGAGCTGTTGAACGAGGTGATACACACCTTGTCAAGCTTTTAATAGACTCTGGCAAGGTTGATGTTAATTGGAAGGACTCAGACGGATGGACCGCTCTTATATGTGCTGCTGAAGCTGGCCATGAATCGATTATCAAAATATTATTGGACGCTAGAAATATTGAGGTCAACATTTCGGATAACTTGGGCAAAACACCGCTTTTTTATGCTATTGAGAACGGTCATACATCAGTTATCGATATTCTCCAGATATACCAGCCAGTAATATCTCAGACATATTCCAAACACAAAAATTGAGAATATAAGCAAATTTTTATCTCCAAGTGATAGCTCTACCAAGTCCATGTTCCAGCCAACGAGGTGATCGTGAACCCATTACTTTTCCTACGACTGATAAGTGATCATGGCATCTCCAAGACATTTGCTCCCAACTTTTACCTGCATAAGTTGTCTGCCACCCTCGATACTGCATCATCTCGAGATATTCAAGGCACCAACCTACATCGCCCCCAAAATATCGCCTCTGCCAGCGAACCAAATAGAGTCGACGGGTCACCAACCACCTTGTTAGTCTTGGGGCCGCCAGCAAGAATATTATGATTCCGGGGTTCGGAATGACTGAGATCTGTGCTCTAACAATCTGCAATCTAAACTCGTCATAGAATCCTGTAGACAGTTTGCAGCTCTAAGGCCCTGGGTTTCAATCTGGATGGAAAGCCTTTTCAGGACTTGAACGAGCTACTGACAGTTTACCTTCACAGTCTTAAACAAAAGTAACCACGCGACCGCTATGCGATGGCTGGTTACTCCTACGGCAGCATGATAGGATTTGAATTCGCCAAGCTGCTCGAGGCAAACAGGATTACAGTGCGATTCCTCGGTTCCTTCAATTTGCCACCACGTACATACCTGCGATTAATGTTCACGTTGGTTTTAGGTACAAATATAAACTTCGTCTATTTTAGGTTCCCTTGCAGATCAGGCTCGGGTGGATCCTTTAAGAGCTCTAATTACTTACATACATACATACATACTCCGTACATATGTACATACATATGGGCACGGTACATTAAGGTGGATGTACGTAAGTGTAATTTCGTCTGATTTGATGAATGGGCTCTGGCTTTATCTGCGTAGGGAGTCTCTCTTTGTTCCCCCAGTCGACTAGTGCATAACTACACCAATTAAAATAAGCCGCTGGTATGTCTATAATACACAACAGTCCAGCGCACAATAAGGGATCAGACCGTTGCAGGAGTTAAAAGGCTGAGATTGCCCTGGTCAGCTCAGTTTTCATTATGTGATTCCAATATGTTGCCGGCAATGCTCTTCAGTAACCTCTCTCTGATCCAGACAATCGCCACGGGCCTCTTGATCTACTGGGTTGGATGGGTTGTCTATTGTTGGTACTTCCATCCTCTGCGCTCTATCCCAGGCCCATCCCTCACGTCTATCAGCCGGCTATGGCTGGTTTACAAAACCGCCGCTGGCAATGCAGAACACACCCAGCGAGCACTACACAAGAAGCATGGTTGGTAACCGCGGAGCCCATAGACAATTATCACTGATAGGCTAATTGATCATTTGCGTAGGCTATCTAGTTCGTATAGCGCCAAACGAACTAGCATGTTCTGACCCTAACGCAATTAAGGTACTTACAATAACGCTTCTGTCACGGTCATGGTGGTATATACTTAGGCTCTTCTAGACAATATACGGCATCAAGTCTCAGTTCACCAAGGTAAGAAATGCAGTGATGTCCATGTTGCAGATCAGTGACGCTGATCTATACGTTCTCCAACAAGACCGATTACTACGATTCCTGGGCACCACCTAACAATGGATATGCCGGCCATTTTCCTACGCGTGATGAGAAACAGCATTCAGAACGTCGACGCATTGTGAATAACGTTTACTCCATGAGTAGTGTGTTGGAATCCGAAAAGGCTATTGATACGTGCACGGAGCTACTGTGTGAGGCTATGAGCGACTTTTCTAGGCAGAAGTCAGTTGTAGATCTGGGGTTGTGGATGAACATGTAAGTAAACATAATATACAAGGCAGTGTCATCAGATCGCTGACTTTGCTAGTGCAGGTATGCCTTCGATGTCCTAGGAGTGCTTTTCTATGGCCAAATGTTCGGAATGATGAGAGAACGCACTGATATTGGAAACTATATGAAATCGATACAATCGTTGCTCCCTGCGTTTACCATTGGCGGCACTCTACCCTCTTATCTTAGCAAATTATACCTTATATCAACAATATTATTCTCGCCATCAGTTCGCGGGGCCATTGGAACTATTAAACACCTCGAGGCAGCTTCGACAGCAGCTGTAGAAAGGCGCGTCCAGGAGCTTAAGGAAAATCGGGATGATAAATATGATATGGTTAGGAAAATGCTTGAGATCAGTGCCGATCGTGGAGAGAAAATCAACTTCAGACATTCTCACATTGTTGTTGAATCCCACAGCTCGCTGTGAGTAATAAATAACGAGGACAACAGCCTCGGGCTAACAAGTTTTCTCCCAGGTTTGCCGGCGCCGACACAACCTCAATTGCACTGACCAGTGTTCTGTACTTTTTGATCCGCCATCCAACCGCTTATGCGAAGTTAACCGCCGAAATCGACACAGCCATGGCTGATGGCACGATCTCTATCCCGATTACTTACAAGAATGCGACCAAACTCCCTTACCTAAAGGCTTGTGTTACCGAGAGTATGCGGCTGCACCCTGGCGTTGGGCTCACTCTGCCACGACTCGTTCCCAGAGGCGGAGCAGCCATTTCAGGCTTTCACATTCCTGGAGGCTACCGAATCGGAGTTAATGCTGCAGTTGTGCACTATGATAAAGATATATTTGGGCCACATGCCGATAAATATAACCCTGACCGCTGGATTAATGGTGATGCAGCGTTGATGGAGAAGGCAATGTTTCCATTTGGTTCTGGCCCACGAACATGTATTGGCAAACATGTGAGTACATACAATGTGGTATGACTTTGCATATATGTTAACATGCCTTTCAGATCTCCCTGAGCGAAATCTATAAGATGATACCGCGGCTTCTCAGAGATTTCCATTTTCGCCTGGCCGACCCCCAGAAGGAGTGGAAGACACATAATTATTGGTTCAATAAGCAGAGTGATGTGTTTGTATATGTTGAGGAGCGGACGCATATCTAGTCGATTTTGCCCCGCGCTTTGAGAACCCATCTGCACAATGAAGATTCTACCATGACTGCGCTGATTCATTCGATCCATTATTGAAGGAGTAGAAGCCAGCCCTGAAGGACTTGGTTTAGCAACAATTATATAGAACCCCTATGTGAGTACATATCGGTTTTAATTACAGGCGGGAGGGAGGGAGAAATCATCGTTTGGTAAAAATCGGCAGGTGAATAGAGATAACTCCAACAATATCTGCAGAGAAAGAATACGGTCTGTCAAATGGTTCAACTGCACTGATTTTTAATGGAAGAAATCCTGGGTGTTCTTCGCCCCTTGAATTCAGCAAACTTTGCGGAGTGCGTTTGCCAAGGCGGGTCTTGGCAAGGCGAGAAAAAAAGTTCTTCAACTTTGAAGTCTGTCACTTTCGAGGAGAAATTCAGAACGCGCTGATGAAGCTGGACAGCGTCTCTTGTCTCTTCGGGTTCTCACCAGAGACAGCTCAACGATGCAGAATCTCGGTCAACAAGATGTGAAAGCCCAACTTCAGATACCGCTTTCACACCTTTCGCCGTCCAATCAAGGACACCATGCGACAACCAAGACGAACATAACCAGCTCTTGGTCCCATATGGTAGCTGGCGCGTGAGTATATACGCCTTTCTGGGATTATCCTCTGTTTTGTTTTCATCTTGCTGATGACTTGCTTCTCTTGCAGATCTGGTGGACTGGTCACAGCTGCTCTGACATCCCCCCTCGACGTGCTGAGAACGCGCCTGCAGTCTGACTTTTACCACTCGCGACTCCAGACGACACCGTCTGCACAACCTAGTCTACCCATACACAGAACATTTGCCCGCCATTTCGGTGAAACTTTCGATATACTCTTTTCTATCCATCGGGTGGAAGGCTGGCGTAGTCTCTTCAGAGGGCTGGGACCCAGTCTTACAGGAGTAGTTCCTGCCGCTGCGATCAAGTTTTATACATACGGGAATTGCAAGAGATTATTCCCTGAGCTGCTTGGGCGTAAACCGGACGATACATTAGTGCACGCCTTCTCCGCGGCTACTGCCGGCCTAGTCACCGGGACCGCCACGAATCCAATATGGTTTGTCAAGACCCGACTCCAGCTCGATAAAGCACAATCGATGGGAACGCGACAATACCGGAATAGCATTGACTGTGTACGGCAAGTCCTACGGAAAGAGGGCATTAGAGGCTTTTATCGAGGACTTTCAGCAAGCTACCTAGGCGCTATCGAGACCACTTTGCATCTTGCGTCGTACGAGAAGTTCAAAGGCATGATAAATGCGGACGGAGGTGATACGCAAAACAGGACAAAACTAGCTGGCCTGTCTCAGGGAGCTGCAATGAGTGGCGCGGCAGGTTTGTCAAAGTTGCTCGCGGTACTGGTTGCGTATCCTCACGAGGTTAGAACCCAACTTTATTATCTTCATATGGCGAAGCCTACTAACTCCTGAGCCAACAGGTAATTAGAACCAGACTACGACAGGCGCCAATGGCGAATGGGCGGCCAAAATACACAGGAGTGATCCAGTGCCTACGCCTGCTGTGTAAAGAAGAAGGAATGGCGGCCATGTATGGAGGTTTGACCGCCCATCTCATGCGCACGGTTCCTGCCGCCGCAATTACTCTCGGGACATATGAGCTCGTACTAAGGCTTCTGAATGACCAATAATCAAGAGGGCAGCCCTCATTGTCGGGTAAGGTGGCTGTATCAAGGCCAACACCCCACACCAAATATACGCCATAGAAATACGGCCGTATCATGTACTATAGATCTGTATAATAGATAAACTGTATAATAGATAGATGTAAATAATATACGAGCGTACAAGATTACGTCTCCTTAAGCGAACTAATGATGAGAAAGAATCAATGAGTAGAGTGGCATATATCGATCTCTTATTTAATTGTGGAGCTTGGAGGATCCGCCCCCAGAACCAGTTCCATCCCAGGGTCACTTTTCTTCATTGCCGTCTGGTACGCCTCTCTCTCACTGATCCGCTTCAGATACTGTAACACATTTTCATACTCTCGCAAGCTATACGGGGCAAAATACCGCATAGTCGTCAGCGAAAACACAACCATAACATCCGCCACCGTAAATTCGTCACCCGCAAGCCATTCATTATCGGTTAGCCTCTTCTCTAGAATCTCCAGCGCCCTCTCGAGCCGGCTGCTTGCCGCAGTCACCATCGGATGATCACTATCCAGCCTGAGCGAGCGGGTAGCCATGTTGCGGCCCACGGTAGGTTGAAACGTCCCGTTGGACCAGTGCCACCAGTACAAAAAGTCGGCATAAGCTGGGTGTTTTGGAGGCAGAAATAGTTTTCCGCCAGCGTATTTGTTGCAGATATACTCGATACAAGCACAGCTTTCTGCTAATGTCAAGTCGCCATCTTGGATAACCGGTGCCGCGCCTGAGGGGTGTAGGGCCTTGTATTCAGGCGGTGCCAGAAGGGGTGCTCGCTTGTAGGTTCTGAGATCGTAGTTGAGACCCAGCTCTTCGCATAGCCATGGTATACGCTCTGACTGTGACATATGCAGATGGTGGATAACGAGCGCCATGGCCGGGAGTTTTTTCTATGACGATATATGTGTAGAAGCAGTGGTTTCTGGCGATGGAGGGACGAGTTCTGGAGCTGAGAGAGAAGGGAAAATGCGGTAGCTCATCACCTCTTCTCTTTCGGGTTCGAGAATAATATATATTTTGTTCTTCTTTTCAACGGCTTGATTCAAGACCAAGCTAAAAGATACGATGACCCACCAGCATCGAACATACGGCCGTAGGATGTACGGCACGGGGGGAGGCCCACACTGAATGATTCCCACCATCAATGTAGCCACTTGGTTGACCACGGGAAAGAAGCTGTAGGATGAAGGCAACTATGCAACCAGCCGCAAGATTAAAGGAAGAAAAGGAGTCGGATATAATTCGCGCAAAGGTACCTAAATATCTGGGTATTCCGTAATAAGACAGTACAAGAAGGAAAGTCTAATGATCATTAAAAGTACATAAATTGGAGGACATTAGTATTAATAACCTATGAACAAGTTAGCATAACACATTGAGTTGAGGGGGATAGACGTATAGTGCGTTTGTCACCGACTTACCAGTTTGCTCCTTGCGAGTACCACTGCTATTGTCATTACCATCATCATCACCTTCGTTATTCCGCTCTCCCCTGGATGCCGAAGCCTGCCCACCAGCCTCACGTATTCCCTGGTCATCTCCTCTCAGCCTCTCAAAGTATGATTTAATATCCTCTGCACCGACCGCTTGACCGCTCTCGGCGAACGGCTTCAGAAACTCCTTGACTTTGTCTCGGAGATGGTTGTAGACCATGACACCTTCTATGGCCCTGACGCGATCCACATTACTTAACGCAGCTTCGCCGCGATCAAGTAAGCTCCCTGTGTGGACACTTCCAGCACTGTTATTGGCATTCTCCTCCCCATTTTCTGATAGAGGAGGTTCGTAGACTTCTTCCTCTTCGCGTAGTTGGGGATGTGGCTTGAGTTTCAAAAAGCAGGTTGGACAATGACAGATATGGTCGCGGAAGTCCTCCTTAAGAAACAGAGAGAATGTTCCCTTCGGTGCAGATGGGGGAAGAGTGTCATGTTTCTGAGTCCCTGCGTTAGTGCTTGCAGCCGTGGCTTCAAGCAGTTGCCCGGGTGTGCTCCCACTCGCCACCTCTTCTTTCACGCGTTTAGTATTGTTCTCGTTTTCACCCTCCTCGAGTTTTCGCTTCTTGGAAGGTGCGGAGTGTTGGTCATCACTATGCTCAGCTAGGTTTGTTTCAACCTCGGTAGATCCTGGCTGAGGCTTTTGTTTGTAGACAGGTGGTAAAAATCCGGGGGTACCTGCGTACCGTTTCAACCATGGATTGGTATCTAAACATTTATAGCAGATAAATGTCTCAAAATCTTCTTCATTTGGGAAGCCCGGTGGTAATGGTGGGTCATCTGAATCCTCTTCCGCTTGCGGTACTTCCGAAGCAGCAGTCGTATTAGCTTCAAGTTTAGCCACTTCCTCGACATTTGGAATTTCCTTGGGTTTGCTAGGTCCAGTCGATTGACTGCGCGGAAGGCCCACTAGACATTCTGGATGCCACCAGTCCTCCCCGCAGCCGCCAGTCTCAACGCTTCCCAAGCCTAGACATTGAAACATGGTGCCTTTCTCCTGGTGCGGATCATATGAATCACCGCATCCGCAGAATCTATTTCTGAAATTATGGTTGTATTTGTTGTCTGGTGCCGGTTCCTCGGATGCGACTCCCTTTGCGCCAGTTTTAGGGTCTACCCGAAGAACACATGGGGAAGTGGATGGTAGTCGCCTAGTGCCACAGTCGCAGATAAAGTTGCGCTTCGTGAAAAGCTCGACGAGATTATGCTCACCGTGGCATGAAATGGAGCAGGCATAGCATACTGCAGCGGGGATATACGGCGTGTCCGATTCAGAAGGCGGGTTGCAAGTGAGGCAGGAAAAGAGGGTTTGGCGGAGGGAGCCTAATGGTCTTGTACATGAATCAAATGACTTTCTCACAGGTTAGCTCATCACTCAGCCCTACAGTGGGTGCGTATGGGACTGCGGCTTCACGTACGTAGGGCAAGGCTTCTCTTGCATCAGCTTCGAGTTGCAATTGCTCATTTATGAAACTATAGATTTAAATTGTTAGAAAACTGGTCGTGTCTAAATACCCGGGAAATCTCCATCATAGAGCTTACTCCGATGCGGTTTGCGAGTTGTGGGAGACGAAGCTCTCGCGGCGCGGTTGAGCTCCATCAGCATCCTGCTGAGTCGGTTTGGGTGCTGGCTCCTGGCTCATTTTCAAAGTGTAGAGCGCCTAACTAGACAGAGCACTGCGTAATATCTGTAAATATCAGCGATTCTGCTTCAGTGTCCCCGAGCAAATGATGAACTCGCACCGTCGTCGAGCTTCTCGCCGTCGCGACCAAGAAGACGCAGGGTTGTGTTTGTCGTGTTTGCATCCCGCTTTCCCCCTTTCGGCTAAAGTGGAACGCGTCCTTCTTGGGGTTTCGCGACGCGTTCGTTTAACTCATTAAATTTCTTTTTACAAGCGCAAACTCGCTTTCCACGAACATCAACCGAGCCCTGGAGCCCCAGAGCCTTTTATAATCTTGTGCGCCACCTAATTACTACACCTAATAACTCATAATGAGGTAAGATACCATATAGTGGCATATCACTGATTACAAACTTACTCATCCTGTGATGACAGCTCGCCATTGCGCCCAAGCGCTTCCGCAGGCAATCGTGGTTTAAGCAATATTACCGGACGAAAGCGTGTTCATGATGGAGACGACGATGCATCCTCTGCCCCTCCTCCTTCTAGCCGTGAGTAGACCCGATCAAAATCATCCCCCAAGTCGATACATCAGGCTAATAGATATGTAGCCCCTCCCTCTTCACCGCCGATGCTCCCCCTTAACGATGAAGACGATGACGACGATATGGCACAGGATGAAGGACTGGTTCAAGATATAGATGACGTTGATGAAATGGCTGAAGAAGAGGATGGCATTGACCTCTTTGCCGACGATTTCGAACGAGATTACAGAGAACGTGGTGGTGATAACTATGCAGGACCTGATATTGACGATGATGGAGATCACGAAGAACTAGATGCAGCTGCTCGTCGTCAGCTTGATGCGCGGCTAAATAAGCGCGATAGAGAGCTTGCTCGCAGAAGAAAAATGCCTGCTGCATTCTTGCAGGATGATGATTTCGACGGTGGTCTCGACCTCTACACACGACGACATAGACGAAATTATGACGAGGAAAGCCAAGATCCAGACATGGACGACCCCGACGTGGAATTAACTCTCGAGGATATGGCGGATATCAAGGCCGATAACGTTACCGAATGGGTTGCCACACCCGCCATCCACAGGGCAATTTATCGAGAATTCAAATCCTTTTTAACCGAGTTTACAGATAAGGACGGAACATCGGTTTATGGCACACTGGTACGAAACCTTGGAGAGGACAACTCGGAATCCCTGGAAGTCGCATATCCGCATTTGAGCGACACCAAATCCATCATCGCGTATTTCCTTGCCAATGCCCCTGTTGAAGTTCTCAAGATTTTTGACGAGGTAGCTATGGAAGCAACACTGTTGCATTACCCCGACTATCACCGCATTCACAGTGAGATTCACGTTCGGATTACAAATTTGCCAGTTAAATACACACTTCGTCAGCTGCGTCAGAGCCACCTAAACTGTTTGGTCTGCGTAAGTGGTGTGGTCACAAGGCGAACCGGAGTGTTCCCTCAGTTAATGTATATCATGTTTAACTGCACAAAATGTGGCGTGACACTGGGGCCTTTTGAACAAGACTCGAGCAACGAATTGAAGATATCTTTCTGTCAGAACTGCCAAAGCCGCGGTCCTTTCACTCTGAATTCCGAGAAGACGGAATACAGGAACTACCAAAAACTCACGCTTCAGGAATCCCCTGGAACTGTGCCAGCCGGTCGACTACCTCGTCACCGGGACGTTATTCTTCTCGCCGACCTCATCGACTCAGCAAAACCCGGAGACGAGGTTGAGATCACTGGAATCTATCGAAATCAGTACGATATGCCAATGAGCAAGAAGAGCGGGCTCCCCGTTTTCAGCACAATCATTGAAGCCAACCACGTTATCAAGTCCCACGACCAGCTTGCAGGATTCCACCTGACAGAAGAAGACGAACATCAAATCCAGGCTCTATCCAAGGACCCGGCAATCATAGATAAGATTATAGGTTCTATTTGCCCCAGTATATGGGGCCACGAAGATATCAAAACAGCCGTTGCGCTTTCTCTTTTCGGCGGAGTTAGCAAGCAAGCGCAAGGGAAGATGGCTATTCGTGGAGATATCAACGTTTTGCTCCTGGGTGATCCTGGAACAGCCAAATCTCAAGTATTGAAATATATCGAAAAAACAGCTCACAGGGCGGTATTTGCAACTGGTCAAGGTGCTAGTGCTGTTGGTTTGACGGCTAACGTCCGCCGGGACCCGATGACCAGTGAATGGACGCTGGAGGGAGGTGCCTTGGTCCTTGCTGATAGGGGTACTTGTCTAATTGACGAATTCGATAAGATGAACGACCAGGATCGGACGTCCATTCACGAAGCTATGGAACAGCAAACAATTTCCATCTCCAAGGGTGGAATCGTCACAACTCTTCAGGCCCGTTGCTCCATCGTCGCAGCCGCTAATCCAATTGGCGGAAGATACCGAGGGACAATTCCCTTTTCTCAGAATGTCGAACTGACGGAACCAATTTTGTCTCGGTTTGATATTCTGTGTGTTGTTAGAGATATGGTAAACCCAGATGAGGACGAGGGGCTTGCTTCCTTTGTCATAAACTCTCATTATCGCGCCAATCCAATCAAGCCGCAGGTGGACGAAGATGGGAATCCAATCACTGATGGCGACGAACCAGAAGACCCTGCCGAAGTGCAGCACCGTGCCCAAAGAGCTGATGCGATCCCACAGGACTTGCTACGGAAGTATATCCACTATGCAAGGGAAAGATGTCGACCCAAACTATACCAGATTGACGAAGGCAAAGTCGCCGAGGTGTTTGCTGATTTGAGACGAGAGAGTCTGGCCACTGGAGCTTATCCAATTACGGTTTGTTTTACCCTTCAGAACCGCCTGATGATCTGAATAAGTAGCTAATTTTCATTGTAACAGGTCCGCCATCTCGAATCTATCATGCGAATCGCAGAATCTTTCTGTAAGATGCGTTTATCCGAGTACTGCTCTGCTCGAGATATCGACCGCGCCATTGCTGTCACGGTTGATTCATTCATAGGTAGCCAGAAAGTGAGCTGCAAGAAGGCTCTTTCCAGGGCATTTGCGAAGTATGTCAACTCATGTCGTTTATCTCCATCCTCCCCGAACCCAGCACCCAGCATTTACTGATACTGTCACCCCTAAAATAGGTACACTCTCAACAAGCCTGGCTCGCGACGAAATAGAGGCGCTGGTCAAGCCACTTCCAGCCGTAATGTGACAATGGTTAATGGATAAAGTGTCGATTTACGTTTTTATTGCTCCTTTTATTAGAACTGATACCTCTACATATTTATGATGATTATTGATTAATGGCTTTGCAAAACTTTGGGATTGGTTCATCATATACATAGTTGTCTTTCTCGTAATCCTCAATCCATGATACTCCAGGATCAGCCGAAGAGCGGCAATGCAAGGGGGTTAGCGCGCCTCCTCTTCGGTCAAGGAAACCAACCTTGGGTTTTCCTGTCACAAAGCTATTCATGTTAACACCATGGCCTCCTCTGTAGGCCGCATCTTGCATGGACAAAAAGCATCCTATAAGTTGCTTAGTGTTTAAAGCCGCTATAGTGTCTTCAGCAGGTAAGCCTGCAGGTTTTGCCCCCAACACGCCGTGTGTTCTACTACTCGGGACTCTATGCTTCACCTACACATAGCTGACGTGACATTCGTTTGCAGGGTAGTCATTAAAGATCTATGTTTGGAACGCGAACTCCGCGCTCATCAGATTGATGATATATCTGCATGTCCGTTTATTCGTCAAGCGCTGGATCATGTTGAGAAGCCTGAACACGATGATTGGAGCCCATCAAAGCCATCTGTCCAGAAAAGAATAGTATTCAAATGGATGGACACGGACTTATGGCGCGTCCGTCCATTCGGGCAACCGTTTGATAATCCCAGACTACCCCAGATCGTTGCCAGGTCGATTCTAGAGGCGCTGGCTGTATTTCATCGTCTGAGATCAGTTCACACAGGTGTTTTCCACACTTCATTATTGCTCGGTCATCGGCTCTAATAGTATGCTCAGACGTTAATCCTAACAACATATTTCTATCAAATCTTGATGCCAAACCAATTGTGAAACTTGGAGATTTGGATACTGGTACGTTTCGCAAGCTCGAGTTTCTCTCATATTTTGAGTCTAGGAATTTACTTACGTTTGAACAGCATTCTCTGAAGGTGTCGCGAAGAACTATACAGGTGCCCAACCGATGAAACTCGTGCCCCAGAGGTGTGGAAGGGTCTGGGAGTTTGGCATTCCTCTGACATCTGGTCGTTGGGAATTACTGTAGGTTCTGCCTTTCTACGACACCAGCCTGAAGTGGAAATAGCCTATATGTCTTCTTCTAGATGGCTCACTGGCTCAATTCAGCGACTATTTTTGGCCCCCAAGATAAGATAATCCAGGACAACAAAGCAGCATGGTGCCTTGGGAAGATATTCAGACTTGTGGGGCCAATTGAGATTCCAGAATCCCCCGGTTACAAGGACGACTTCGAGCTGGCTGCAGCCCTGGAGAAGGGTAGATTTAACCACCCTGAAACGGGCTCAGAAATACCCTTTATATCTGTCGGAACTCTGCGACAGGAGCTACAAAAGCTTTCTCCCGAAATTTGCTCTCCGGAATGCATTGATTTCATCGAACATTTGCTCATTATCGGCCCAGCTAAGCGCCCAACTGCAGAAGAAGCGCTACAGCACCCCTTTGTGAAGACAACCACACTTTGATGGCCTCTTCTCTGGCTAGGCGTGCGAGTAGGGAAACATCTAAGGTTGGCACAACCAAATTTGTTCAAGTCTATGTCTTTTTACTGTGGCTATAGGAGGTATATCAGATTATCCCTCTGCATTTGTTGTACGATGACATGGCGTCCAACAAGGAGGGATAGGCTTGCTCCAACAGAAAACAAGCTCGGGTAGGATCATTTTGGGTTCTGAAATTCCACGCTGTGCGCTCCGCTGAGTGTGGGAAACGAGCATATTTTACCAACTGTGGAGGGATATTTAAGGGCCATATTAAATCTTCTTGTTGGAGTCCCTCATTTAAAGCCTCATTGAAAATGATGCTAATGAGGTGTTAATTGCATACAATAACTATATTTCATTTACAACACAGACAAATAATCAAGAAAACTTCGACCGCCCGCAACGCTTTCCATGCCGCACAAGGAATACAACGCCAAGATGAAACAGAGAAAACATGACCAGCATGATTTTCGACAAAGTACTATATCAAAGGACAATAATTAACCTGTGGGAGAAGAATCACCAGACGCCGACGGGTCGGCCTTCCTGGCCCAAAAACCATTACCCTCATGGTTCCATTTTGACCTGAGGACCTGGAAGAGGGTATGGAAGAGACGATGTCCAGGTGCCGCCAGCTTGTAATCAAAGGTTTGGAACTCGGTGAGTTTCCCTTGAACGCCTAGGTACCTCACGGAGTGGGAAATGAGGGAGTAGCTAGTATCTAACTCCATCCAAGGGTCGTTGGCGTCAAGTGTACCTGTTTGTAGTTCTTTTTCGAATATGTCACTATCTGACAATGGCGCCAGTTGGAAGGTTAGGCGGCGCAGGTTGCGCATATTCCGAATGACTTTCAGGACAAGGTTGGTATGGTTGTAAAAGGGAAAGACGGCTGTGTAGTGAAAAGACGTCAGGCGAGATACCGCTGTGACCGGGTAAGGGAGAGTGGTATTCTGTAGCGGGTCTACAGACCCCCAGTGGTTCATGAGGGACGGTACGCGTAGAAGATAATATTCGTAGTTGCTATAGGCCTTCAAGGAGGAACCTTCATTGAATAAAATTTCTGTCCATGGACGAAAGCTGAAGAACGAATCGTCACCTTCTACCTTGTCCGGTTTGGAGACGAGTTCTTTGTTTGAGTGACGCTGTCGCCGGAATTGCATCGTTTGCAGAGGAATATCAAAAGCCCAGGCATGGGAAATATCCAAAGCACAAAGCGCCATATCCGCAAACATATAAGGAGGTGCAATAACTGTCACAACTTCCGGGTCCAGATGTTCAAATAAATCCTTCCACCACATACACTTTTCACTGCCGGGAAATATGGACCGAACGGATATGACAATGGACTCCACATGGCTGGCCAAGTCATACCGCTGAATGAAGGCGATGAACCTGTCTTGATCTCGAAGTTCGTACCGACAATGGGTGAAAAGATAGACGCGCGCGAGCTCTCGAAGCAACCGAGATGTGCGCGACACAGATTTAAGATTTGTGTCAGAGGAAGAGCTTATGGCATGGTTTGGTACCTGGCGAAGGTTACTAGAGGACGGAGGCTTAACGAACAGAAAGGATAGTATATGGTCGATAAGCTCGTTCGGAAGCGAATGTATAGACGCCGGATGAAGTGGTTCAGACATATTGAATCGCTCTGGTGGGTTTGTTCGACATGCTATCGTGGAAGGGCGTAAACAGCTAGGTCAAGCGGTAGTTAGCATTAGCATCTACAAGACACCGAGAGCGCACACGTTACTTGACGATAAATACTCACTGAGAGACACGTCGCAAAGTTAGGTACTAAGAATGCTTGGAGAAACTCGAACAAGCGACTGCTCTCGCTCTTTTCATCGTGGGAGCTGGCAGGCTGCTGTGTTTCTGCGCGAAACAAAATGAAACAGCGCTTTACCATGGAAGGGTAAGCTCAGATGAGTGGATCAACATGTATTCTGCTGTCATCTCGTACGGATAATGTGCATGTGAAGCTATTTTGCTTCTTCTTTGCCTTCATGTCCTGTTCAAGTGCTGCATGGCCGTCTTTCTGTGTGCAGAGGGTGTTGGGATACGGGATGACGTGCACACCAACGCCTCCCATCTCAACTCCACAGTCACATGGATTCTTTCCACTCAACTTTTTTCAGGACAAAACTACTATACATGATAATTTGTTTAAGATACCCATCTAGCTGTTGCTATCAAGTTCCAAGGGCAGGTTCATAGGCATATACGGCGGTAGGAATCATAACCTACGGCTGGAAACAGCAGATGTCAGGTCCGGATTGGAGTCTCAGTTATACGGATCAAAGAAAGATACTCTGCATGAAGTGGGATTGTATTCATCATAAATGGTTACTCAAGGCTCATTTAATTGTAGCATCATTCCATTGAATCAAGGGGCTTCGTCAGTTTCATCCTTCCGCTTTCCCCAGTATATGGCTTTGGCGGGATCTCGCTTCTCGTTCGCTTCGTCCTCTTGTTTGCCCCAATAAATGGCTTTCACCGGGTCGTGGCTCTCTAGCGCTCCCCCAACCTTGCCAGTTTTCTTCGTATCAGCATTAAGGAACCGTCCATATGGCAGAAGGGTTATCATATAGGCTCGGCGGTGCGATCATCACACGAGCCACAGCGAGCAAGGGCGACGAGGAAACCAGCGTCTTTTGACAAGAGTTGGTAAGCTTATCGTTTTCTCAGCACCCCAAGGGTCCGAAAACCTTTCGAGCTTGAAAGCTGGGGAAATTGACCGGCGGTGCACTTGAGTTGAGTTGGTATTTATATGGCTTCTGCATCAAAACGTACCAGCTGGCGAAGCGCTGTGACTCACCATGGCGGTAACAAGCCGATCCATTCCATGTCAGAGGATATCCCATGATAGCCAGTCGAGTAAAGTAATTTGATGTTCATATCCAGTTCAGCACTGAAGTGCGTGTAGTCTCACCCCTCTGCATGGTGGGGTGTTCCTTGGATTGTTTTCGATTTGAAAGCCGCGTTCTGCGAGTCGGGCTTTTTAATCTCATTGATTTTAGTGCGAGGGAATTGCCATGAAGTCATGGAGAGACGAGGCTGGAAGTACCCCCGCCTGCCAACAGGCACAAGCCTCGATAGGCTGGGGGGAAGGCCTGCAGGCTCCAGGACTTTCGCATTCATATTAATTTCACCATCTAAGCCTAGGTTAGTTGAATGATATATCTACTGATATAAATGCTCCTGCTCAATAAGTCGGATGCAACATAACGGGAGGGAGTGTGGTTTGCTTTTCCACACTTTACACTTTAGAACACGTAATTAACCCAGACACTATCATGCTAGCTGACAGCCTGTCTATATCAACATCTCTTCAATCACCGTCATAAAAGGCGACGATCCCCAGGGTCGGTATTACAATTGCCAAAGCGGCTCCGCTAAGTTTTATTTTTTTTGTTATTTTATTGGATTTAAGCTCTATTGAACGACGTTGATGGTAGATTGACGGAGTTTGGTTGGCTAACGCTGAGCCTCGCTCTCCTGAACCTCATCGAACCAGCGCCTCTGAAGATACCAAGATGCCGAGCTCTGCTGCGGGAACAAGTGCATCTACATGCACAGCTGTGTCCTGGCATGCTAAAATATATGTGAACATGTGCAGGGATGCTCGTATCTCACGTCAATGAGTGAAGATCCCAAGTATCAAAAGGGGCATCTCCACACCCCCAGCCCACCCTCTGGTGGGAGACATATATTAACATGGCGTCTCCCACTTGGTTTTGCGTAGGATCAAACAGCTAAGCCTGGTTGTCTTGGAAAAAATACAGCGAGAATTATCTGCAATGGCGCCTGGAGTCCTCCTCGACCCTCCATTTCGTGCCGAGCATCTCGGCTCGCTGCTCAGGCCGGAGAAACTGCTGAAAACTCGGGCAGCCTTCGATAGGGCAGAAATATCCAAAGCCCAGCTGAAGGAAGAGGAAGATGCGGCCATTCGGGAAATAGTCCAGCTTCAGAAAGACGAGGGATACCATGCCTTGACAGATGGGGAGTATCGAAGGCACAGTAAGTTGACTTCACGGAGATAAAATCCATGTTAAACACAACCTCTGATGCTTGTTTCAGTGTTCTGGGGCGATTTCTTTGCCGGCCTTGAAGGCATGGCCGTAATCGGAAACCCAGGAATCGAAATGTTTAGAGAGTATCTACCTGACATGGCCGCGTTCTGCGAAGAAAAAGACTACAAACCTCCCGAGAACGTTGTCTGCACGGGTAAGATTAAGCATGTTGGAAGTACCTATGTGGATCAGTTCAATTTTCTAAAGTCTCTTGTGAGCGAGGATGAGGTCAAGAATTTGAAGCTCACGATTGCTCCACCCCACTGGTACCACATGCGGTACAAGGAGGGAAATGCGTACCCGAAATCAGTTTATCCCTCTGACAAGGAGTATTTTGATGACATTGCTAGCGCGTACCAGACAGAATTGCAGATATTGTACGATGCTGGGCTACGGAATGTGCAAATCGATGATCCGAATTTGGCATGTAAGTCTTATCGGGTTCCATCATGGGCATTTCACCTATTAACGAGCTGTATAGATTTTTGCTCCGAGAAAATGATCGAAGGCTGGCGAAAAGACCCGCTAAACCAATACACAGAAGTCGAACTCCTAGACTCTTATATCGATCTATACAACAATTGCTTATCCAAGCGTCAACCAGACATGCACGTTGGCGTCCACACCTGTCGAGGAAACTTCATATACAGCCGCCACTTCGCGGAAGGCGGGTACGAAAAAATCGCCGCAAAGCTCTTCAAGGAGCTCAACGTCGACACCTTTTACCTAGAGTACGACACTCCTCGGGCTGGTGGATTTGAGCCGCTGCAACACCTACCAAAGGACAAGAACGTGGTGCTAGGGGTTGTCACGAGCAAGTTTCCCGAGCTTGAAGACTTTGAAGAGATGAAGGCAAGGATCATGGCTGCTGCAGAGTTCGTGGCGAAGGGGAATGGACAGACTGTGGAAGAGGCTTTGAAGAGGATTGGAGTCAGCCCGCAATGTGGGTTTGCGAGTCATAGTTCGGGCAATGCGATTGATCGTGATGCCATGGTTGCGAAGCTGGAGCTAGTGAGAAAATTGGCGAAAGATATCTGGCCTAGAGAGGAATAAGTTTTAGACTGTTGAAGGGTATGATTGTATCACGGTGCCACCATTGTGGTCTTGTGCTTCTCGCTCAGTGATAGATAAGCGGCGTATTTCTGATTGACGCGAGTAGTTGAGCTTTTGTTTGATAGAATGTGTGCGATCTTCACCCTCTCACTCGCACGCACTCCCTATTTCTTCTTCTCTTAAATATCGGACAGGATAAGATGCCAGCTTCATCATCGCCGCGATGACTTTGTCAAAATGTTTATATCACGTTACTTGCTAACCAAATCAGGAAGTCCCAATTTGTCAAGTGCTTACCTAAGTATCTTATCTCTCCTTGGCGGCCTGTGATTGGTCAAAGCACCAACGTCATCTCCGCGTCTCCACGTGACCGTTTCAACGCCCAAAGAAGAAACGCGCGAACTGCTTCAGGGGCAAGAAGAAAAAAAAAAGAGCGACGACAAGCAAAAAGAGACAGAAAAGCCAGACCGAAAGACGTGCATGCGCGAGAGTCAAGATAGCACGCTTATCGCAAGCCACAATACATAGCCACAGTGTAAGTTGAAAGCTGTCCAATTGTCTCGTGTGCTGTCAATCCGTCCGTTGGCTGCTGTTTGTTTGGTCCTGCTGTCCACTAACCACGCCTGGTTGTAGAATTGACTTTGGATATTCCACCTACAAACAACCCGCGCTCTCAACTGCTGCCGCAGACAAGTCGATTCTTCAACAACATTTGGGGGCCGTTTCACCCTCTCTACACCGTCGCCGACTAATAGTGCTCTACAATGGGTGGGCAAGTATCCAAGTTGATGGGCAAGATCTTCGGATCAAAGGAGATGCGCCTCCTCATGCTCGGTCTTGATGCTGCTGGAAAGACAAGTATGGTATACCCAGGAAGGGGAAGCGAAAGGTGGCGCAATTACTTATTCCTTCTTTAGCCATCCTGTTCAAGTTGAAACTTAACCAGGACGTTACCACCATACCAACTGTTGGGTTCAATGTCGAGTCAGTCACCTATAAGAACGTCAAGTTCAATGTCTGGGATGTTGGTGGGCAGGACAAGATCAGACCTCTATGGAGACATTATTTCTCGGGTAAGACTCTACGTGCATTCGCGTCGCCATTTTCAACTCCAAGTGATATGCATGGTTACTTACGGTTTATTGTGATGTAGGTACCCAGGGTCTTATTTTCGTTATCGACTCCAACGATCGAACCCGTATCGACGAAGCACGACAGGAACTACACAGAATCATCCTCGACCGTGAAATGAAGGAAGCTCTCTTGCTTGTGTTTGCAAACAAACAGGATATCCCAGGAGGTACTGCCACCTTACCGGTATCGTATCCATTCTGGGCCATATACTGACCGATTTCTTAGCCATGAACCCCACCGAAGTAACGGAGAAGCTGCAGCTTAACCAACTAAAGGACAGAGTATGGTCCGTTGTACCTAGCTGTGCCACCACTGGCGAGGGGCTGTTCGAAGGCCTTGTACGTTCTACCATCGTGACACTTTTTTCCTTTCCTTTTTTCTTACGCTAATCGCAAACATATTAGGGCTGGCTTTCGAACAATGTCAAATCCCAACCCCAGAAACCCCAAAAATAATCCTCTATACGCCCGCCATTCATATACCGCCACTCGCTCGTGTCCTATACCGAAAGTACAAAAGTCCAGCCATACCTTTCTTGAGAAATAGCTCTTTCCCCACACCGCGACCTCATTCGAATGCTCAGCTAACCCCTCCTTTCATTTCCGTGACGACTATTGATGTGGCATTGGCATTCAATGCCCCGATTTTTTCATTTCCACATGTGGCACTTCCCCTTTTGATGACCATCCCTAACCTCTTTCATGTTCACCGGTTTTCCTTTTTTTTTGATTTTGCGGAAGTTCATATTCTTTGGTATCTAGCCCTTATTTTCTTGTATGATGATATCCCTTCTGTTCTTCAAATCATGGCTTCATGACCATTTGATCAATATACTCATTTTGTAATATACCCTTACTTCTACTTCTCTGGTAACCTTAGATTATGATCGACCGAGGATATTAAAATAAAATTTTTGCGATCACAAGACGGACAAATATACATAAAAAGAAAATCATAGGGTATCAAAAAAGCAACGTAAACCACAGTCCAAAAACCACGTACTTTCTCATCTTCCAACAATTCTATATCTCTCCCTCGCCATTCCCCCCTCCGCGCCCTCAACGCCATATCCTTCCCCTAGCTCTCCCACAACTCTCGCCGGCTGCCCACCCACGACCGACCAACTCGGCACCACCATCCCCGGCGGAACAACCGCCCCATCTAACACAAGTACGAAATCCTTAATTATCGCCATCGAGCCAATCACCGCGTCGTGTCCGACGTGCACATGGTTCCCCAAACTGGCAGCCTCGACCACCGCACGTTCGCCGACAAAGACGTGGTCGCCAATCTTCAGCGGGTAGAACGAGTGCACGCCTCGTTGGAGGCGGGAGGGAGGGCGCAGAAGGCTGGATTTGGAAAGGTAAGTGTATCGACCTATTGTTACAGCGATAGAAGGGGCGTTGGATGCTGTGGTTGGTGCGGAGGCGGCACTGGGGTTGGAGGCGGATGGTTGGTGCCGGTAGAGATCGCCGCGGATACAAACATCGGCTTGGATGACGGTTTTGCCGCCGAGGATTATATGCTGGGTACCATGTAACTGGTTGCGTCGCGAGACTTTGTTTCCTGTATCCTGTTAAGAATTAGGCCAGCTGTTTTGTAGGGACGGGGAGGTAAGAGGGAGGGCGTGGAGACGGACGGTTTCGATATATTCTCCTCTGATGGCTTTGGGAGGCATCGTGGCGAGTTTTTGGCTTTGGGTTGAATAACACTGCCAGTCTTT
Source organism: Arthroderma sp. MBC 929 (assembly GCA_030789285.1). Classification (NCBI taxonomy): domain Eukaryota; kingdom Fungi; phylum Ascomycota; class Eurotiomycetes; order Onygenales; family Arthrodermataceae; genus Arthroderma; species Arthroderma sp. MBC 929. Next base: position 57,516 of record JARJUX010000001.1, on the reverse strand, counting down.
GGACTGTGAGGATGCCAGCAGGCGAAGGTCACCAATCGCAAAGCTTCGTGCAAGCGACTAGCGCGTGTGGAAGCGGCGTGTATTTGTCACCACACGAGAAACCTGCAGCTCCTTGCATCAACGGCGGAAGGTTCTCAGTCTACGTTCCCCATCTACGAGCTTTTCGCTTCTATGTAACTAACGTTCTAGTATCGAACACGCAATTTTTATTCAACAAGCACAACAATTCCGACGTGTCACCCGCCCATATCCTAACCTTCTGAAAGGAATTTTGTTCCATGGGTGAGGCTCGTGGAGCTGAATATTCTCCTCAATGCTAACTTTAATGAGAGCTGCCAGGCCGGGACGTGAAGCCTCGCTGCGCCAAACCTTGCCACTGCCACCGCATGGAGGAAGTCTGGCCATGGAATTTTCTGCCACCCCCGCTGTATGGAATGTGGATAGTGTCGTCAAGTGCTTGAAAAACGCGTTTACCTAGTGTGGAAATTAGTTGTGTATCCAGCATCTGTCGAGTCAGAAGTTCGTTTGGCTGAAGAAGGGTTTCAAGCGAGAAATGCTGGGCGTCCCCCTGGTTTTATCGGTTTTACGCTTCTCCTTCTATTACCCAGGAACTGGAAAGGGCTACCAAGGAATCGGCCCCCGAAAACGCCTCCAAAAGGCTATTTAGTTTTGTCTCCAGTTCGATATGGTGCCTTTCATGGGAGTAACTCACTCCGGTGTTTGCTCCAGTTTCCTGTCTGAGTTCCGAATGCTTTAGGCCGTTTAGTTTAGGCTCCTCTTGGTTTGGCCGAATTACATACTAGTCGCCTTTAGTTTACGAGAATCAGTCGAAGTTCCACCCTGAATTATGCAGGACATGTACAAATTTCTCGGTACGCCGCTCATCGGATAGGTATATGTATCTACCTCCCAAGGGGGTATTTCCAACCCCTGCCCCAGCAAACCAGCGTCGTGCAGAGGTGTAGCAATTTTAGCGAAGAAAATTAGCATTTGATATCTCATCTTTGTGTCTGACAACATTGTTTCTGAAGATGCCTAGGGTTGGCAAGGGTTTATTTGCTGGAGTGATAGATACCTCTATCAAACGAAAATCAGAAGTGGACGCCTTGGCCCAGTTAGGCAACCCCTCTTTCCCCCCGTTGTGGCAGTGTGATTTTCATTATAGCTTGGGGTTTTTATACCATCTACACCGGCCTTATCAAGTATTACAACTGATACATGGGATTTACTTGAAAGGATGAAGCCAATTATGCCATGGAAAGTCAAGGGAAGCTACTATTATCACCACGAATAGTTGGAGCTTCAGTATTTCACTCGAATCACACTAGCCTTTTTCCCACGTTAAGACAGAAAAGAAACCACTTTGCCCATTGTTTGGAGATTCCAGGTCTTCTTTAAAAAAGAGTATAAAAATAGCCTGAAGCGTTGCCTTTTGGCACGTTAATTACTCCTTCAGTTGATGTTACTCTGGCAGGGTTTCCGGGACCCACAGTTCAAGCTTTACGATACCCAACTCTAAAGAAGCTTATATCTCAAGACAGCCTTAGGTCCAAGTCCATAGATATAGCTAACCTGGATACATTCATACCAAGGCAGTTTACAGATGTCGTCATACATATAAAAGTAAGCTTATGGTGCATATAATCATTGGAAGCTGCTCTCCTTATCTACCTCCCAAGCACCCCTCCCAATCGATCAAATACACTTTCACCAATCTTCGCCTTCGTTTGATCGTGTCGTCTACAAAACATGTCGTTTCAGTTCATTAAACACCACGTCTACTCTCTCGTAGGGCGTTGGTATTTTGAACCCCGGGAAGAAAATTTGCCACTCACGGAGCGGTCCCTAATCTATGGCATGCCCGACGATATCGTGTACTACATGGCCTGTGGGATGCCGATTGCCGATCAGGCCGCTTTCGCGATTACCTGTACAGCGGTGTGGAACATTCTGAATGGTCGAAAAATTCTACGGAAGTTGAAAGAGTCCTCCAGTCATGACCGAATGTCCTTTTTGGAGCGACTCGAGCGCCAAATGCCCCATCACTGCCTTTGCTATGCATGCAAAAAATTCCATCGGCGCAACTACGAAATATATCGCTCATGTGATAACAAGCGTATCATTCTGCCCTTTACACATATAGGGCTTTATGATAACGAACTGAGTTATCGCCGCGCTAAAGAGATCATGAACTACCATCGATTTGGACCTAGCCATGGGTCTCCGTTTAAGGAGGTTGTTTATTCTGGGAACCACACTCTGTGCCCGCCGAGCTACGGTTATGAAGAAGCCAAAAGTTACATCGATATACTGTGCTCTGCTCGATGCAGAGAAGTCCGAGGAAATCTAGTTCTAACGCAAGACGTATGGGTTACATGTGCGCTTCTGCATCAAAAGTACGTATCAGTAGCGTGGGGCTTTTGTCGCCGCGTTGGGGACCATTTCGACCACGACCCTGAGTTCGTTGATGAGATCGCAGAGCAGACGTGTTGGGCATACCGATGTTCTTTAACTCGTTCTGAAAGGCGAATACAAGTTTCTTTTCCACGCGACAGGCCGGGCTACGCTATATTCCGTAGTACAATTTGGCAAAACTTGGGCGCCTGTCGGAATTCACCAACCGGTTTTTGGACCGTTGGGATGAAGGGCCCCTCGCGGTGCGAGGGGGAACACGAATCCGTAGATCTAGAGCTGCTGGTATACCCGAGGCATTTTGATGACGGGGTGCCTTCCCGGACCAATATGAACCAGAGTGGTATCCTTTCGTTATGACCTTTCTACTTTGTATGGAGTTGAAGGGATTACTTCTGGTTTAGAAATGGTTGGCTCAATGGGATAATCACCTGATATTAATATGATCGCATGTAAAGCTCTACCACCCGGGTCCCAGTTATTCGACCGACGTGTATACTATTTAGCTATGCTGTGACAGGCGGCAACTCGAAGGACAGAGAGGTGCTTATCATAGCAAGGTGATACTAGCAAATGGTATCAATTACTGTACAGTAAATAAGAATAAAGAATAATTAAACACAAGAGAGACAATATTAGTGACCGATTATGGTTGGGTATCAAGTAACTCTTCCTGCTCATACAATAAACCGGGAAGCGGCGACTTGGAGCCATGCATGGGCAAGCTTCTACGTAGCCTTTGACCGAGGTGACGGAATTTCACCATCATAATGGACTTTGAAAGCTGTCGCAAAGAAAAAATCACAGTTAGTCTCATATTGTTCCATACAGAAGTTTATGGTGGAAGCGGAAATGACTTACTGAGCGGGAATACGAAGTAGCTTCCTTGGTCTTCGCGCATATAAATGTAAAATCCCCCTGGCCTAGCGACCTTCTTTAATTCACCTTGTGGGCCAGGAGCACGTCGAAGATTCTCTAGACGACCAACTACTCGTAGCATTGAAGTCAAGGCAATCATGTTGGCCTCCCTTCCGAGACATGTATGTGGACCTTCGCCATAGTGAATATAGGAGTCCAGTGGCCTATCGAGGCGGACTTCATTCGGCGATGGGAACACGTTTGGATCGCGGGCGGCGCTGACCTATCATTGGTATTAGTAGTGCAAAAAGCCTTGTGGAGATAGGGGGAGCTCATACGAAGCTGACGAATACTCGATCTCCAGGCTTAACGGAAACATTACGGCCATCGTCGTCTATTTCGAGCGAGGCTGTGGATTCGCGGTAGGATCCAAAGGTTCCGTTGAGTCGGATGCCCTCCATGCAATAATGCAGTAGCTTTTCGTCCGCCTCAGGTGTGTTTTCTTTTGCGATTCGGTTGATTTCTGGCAAATGGACTTTGCCCTCGGCGGAGAGATAGAAATCCATAATTTGGGTAAACTATCCGAGTTAGCTTTAGTTCCTCCATAGAATTAAGATGCAATAAACTTACCACCTGTGACTGGTTGGGAATCATAGCACCTGCTGTTGGCATCACCTGAGACCAGGTGACTTCGTCGACACTGAGGCCACTGTCTAGGAGCCTCCGAATCATCTGAATGCCGTAGTCCGAGAGTGCGTTTTTATTCTTCCTGAAACGATCGGTAAGAGCCGAGACAAAGCTGGTTGCCTTGACAGATTTGACATAACCTTCTACAATCTGACCGAGTTGCTGGGCAACTTCCCTGGATGCCTGTCGCAAGGGGAAAGATTTGGCAGGGTCAAGATCAAAAAATATGCAGGTGAATATCGCGCAGAAGATCATAAACATTTCGTGCTCGGTGAAAATCCCTCGAGGGTTTTCCTCGGTTTTCAGGGGGAGGCCAAATATGTTGGATGCGAAATGAACATGGGCAAGATTGCCGACACTGTTTTTATAGTTGTTAGAAACCTGCAGTTATAGTTGATGCCAATTGGATCAGATAAACGTACTCTCTTGTAATATCGACCTGGTTAATACCTGCAATCTTTACGGACTTCTGACTAAGAAGTTTGAGCGTGATATCCTCATAAAAGTCCTTGATTTGTTGTTTCCACTCGTCATGGTAGAGAGCGTTACCCATTACCTGGCGCTGCTTCCCATGGCAGGGAGTGTCGCCAGAAAGCATGAAGTTCAACCCTTGCTTGCCAAAGAGGAAGCCAGTTGCTTCACCCCAAGTAACCCGGAAGTCCTTGGAGTTCTCCAGGATGGTCTTTGCACCGATATAAGAAGTCAAGTTGATCCGAGGCGGGATAAAGGTAGGGCGATCCCAGGAGAAATGATGTTCTCTTCCGAGTTTGGCAAATATCTTGCGATTTTCACTTGGAATGGTCATCGGGTAGTGAGCGTAGATGGAGTCTGGTTTGACATGATTTGGGAAAGCCCGGAGCATTAGCTTATAAAATACGCAGCCCTGATTGATTTTGCGGTCATAGTTGACTTCCGTATAACCCCAGTTCGTCAAATTCTTTGCGTGATAGTCAGTCTGCAAGGTGAAAGAAAAGTTAGTTAGCCACAAATAATACATTCTGCATAATCCAGGTGCTTGAAGAAACAGTTAAAGACTTACTGTATAGAACCGATCACCACGCACAAGGGCGACTGCATCCGACAGGATGGCTTTGGAGATGGTATAAGTTGGACATATACCCGCGCCAGGAACCATTGGAATCTTCGGCTCTTCAGAAACAATACCTGGATAAAGTTCGACACGGTCAGGGTGCTCATATAAGTTGCGGAGGGTACTTGATATCTCGGGGTCCGAGTTGATCTCCTCGAACGTGGAGTATTCTTTCAATCCGAAGAATCGGCGGAATTCATTAAGGGAAGCACATCCCCATCGACGTGCCTGGTGAATGCCAAGTATTTCGACAGCACGCAGAACCTTGGGAACATTTCGTGGTCCAAAAGAGCCTATTGATCGTTTAAGCGCTTTGTTTTAGATCTATAGCAGCAAATCAGTAACTTACCAGCAACCTGCTCGACACCATCGGTCAAGATTTTCATAAGCTCGCCATCATCAAACTTTCCATTGGAGCCGCGTTGAAGACGTGAAAATGTCCGAGTAGAGGGATCTTCAGACAGTTCAGCCTGCCACTTTCTCATACCACCCAGCAGTTCAGGGATGGACACATCTTTGCCGTCCTTGCCGAACAGCTCCCGATAAGTGTCTTCAGTCCACTCCTCATCCTGCTTTCCGATACAAGAATGCCATCTGTAAGCCAGGTTGAACTCAAAAGAGACCTGATTACCAACTCCACGGGGAGCGGTTCCGGGGCCGTCGCCCTCGCGGGGGTCCTATACAGTGTGAGCCTCAATCATAACTCTATACTATGGAAAATAAACGCACCAAGCACCATGTTGTATTACTTCGTGTAAGATTGATTATTGTTCGAACATAGTCGTTGAGCGTAATATTGATGTAGAGACCACACGTAATCCTGTATTATATTAGAGACGAACCGTGATCATGGTGATACGTGCGTCAAGACTTACAATCTTCCAGTCTGGAACAAATCGTTATCGTATTTTGCCCAAGCCTTCTCAGCCTCTTCAGGGCTCAAGCCATCTCTAGGTTTTGTGAATCGACCACCTTCGTTAATTTCGGCAAGCTGTTCGACAACATAGTTATGGAACCTGGAAGAGCGGTTTAGCAGGGTTATTCGAGACTTGCACCATTGTTCATATTGTGAGACTGGTCATACCTGTTCAGCATGATGAGAATCACGCTACAAGCTGCTGGAAATGCCAGCAATCGGGGTTCAGAGTAACTGTCAGGTTTCAATTTCCCGTCTTTGAACGTCCTAACCTGATCCTGGTCCTCCTGGTTATCGCCGTACAAAGTGGAGAGATCCAAGTATGACGAAGTTTGTGATATGTTTGGGTTTCGATGGTCGGTTTGAAAGGCATCTTTGAACATTAAGTCAGCCGAAAGCTAAGAGAAGCCACCTAGGGCGCCATATACGTACCATGGATAATTAACGAAGCCCAACAGAAGAATATCGAAGAGACGCCGTTTGGATGTGGCTTAAAGGTCTCCCGTGCGTATAAGCTATCAAAGATAAGCCCGGGGTCTGGAAGTGAACCGGGTTGGACGAATTCGGGAGTGATGCTTCTCGCATAAGGGGTATTGGCTGCGCCCAAGCGGGGGAGAAGTGGGTTATTATTCGATCCATCAGCAGCCCGGTACCTGTACTCGTCTCCCATGTACCTAATATTGTGTGGTTAGACTTCTCGTTTGTGACGGCAAGAACTTAGCACTTACGACATGGGTGGATGAGGCAGCGCATCCCAAAGTTCTTTGACAAAGGTATTCGTGAGAGTCGTGCGGTTCTTGGACTCTGCAGGAAGACCGCTGACAAGCTAACATGCGAAATATGTCAAGATTTAGTAAACCGGAGAGCGCGATGGAGATCAATACCTGAATAACCTGCTCCATAAGATACGTCTTATCATCAACCAGTCCTCCACGCTTTTTCTGTTTCCCCACGGCAAGCAAAGTTTTGACGCCCTTCAAGCCAACTGCTCTCAAATCCTGCATGGTGCTAGTATGTTTGGGTTCACCTCTAGGGTACGAACCGTCCCCGGTCTCAGTTGGGAGTGGTCGTCGGGCGGCTTCGAGTAGTTTAGAATATTTCCCAGATGAGCTTTTACCATCTTGACCTCTAGCCTCATCGTCCTTCTTGTTGTCAGTTGATTTTGACGGCTTGGAGCTTGTACCGTTGGTACCGTTGGTACCATTCGTGATGCCGTTGGTGCCATTGGAAACCGCCCCATTATGAGGACAAGTCCCGTTCTTTGAGTCGGTCCCGTTGGTGGCACCAGCCATGATCGCTTTTGTTTCTAGATGCGCTGGTGATATGTTTCAAGTGCCGTTAATATTGCAAATTATGCCCAGTATATGTGTGCTAGAAAGAGAAAAAAGTTGATCGGGATAGGGGGAAAGCATAGACGTCAGAAGAAGACGGAATTGGGCGGCAATTTAAATAGCTACTAACTAGCTATGCGCAATGGCAATGTCAGCGAGGGGAGACCGCTGCTCGTGTGAATGCTCCATCAAAAGAGGCACAGGCAATTAGAAAGCCGGTGCTTTGATTTGGCGCTCATTGCAACCCAACTCAAAGGGAAAAGGTAGTTTCCAATAGTTCCTCGGTCTTGGCTGCCAGGCAATTGTGTCTTTCCAGCAGCTCTTCATCTCCTTTTGGGGGAGCGAGCAAGGGGGGAGCCAGCATTGAATCAAGGTGCATCCATTGAATGACGAAGATTTCTGCAGACTGGAGGGCTGCCCCACAGTCTCCACTCGCTTCAACTCTTCGAATGGTTCAGATGAAGCTCATCTTTGTCCATCCTCTGTCATATGGAGGACAGTGTGAAATCCAAAAGTGGAGGGGATTGCATCTGCACGAAGAACTCCAACAAGCTTCATGCTTGCAGGAGTGGGGAGTTGTAACCAATAGGGTCGTTGGACATGTACTATGTACGCTTTGCAACATGGTTTCACGTCAGACTCCATTGCGATCAATGCTTGCCCATGCCCTCGTGTCTTGAGAGTTTTGATCTTCGTTGACAAATCCATAATATCTGTAGGCGAAGTGCAGTTTGGGACCTCTGAGATGGAGAGCTTGAATAAGCGAGAAAACCACGTTGGTACATATGTAGGAGTGTTAGCCTGGGACACTAAAGCTGTCAAAGTACTAGGCCTTGGGTAGGACAGGAAACGACCTGGGCTCTTCGAGGGTGTGTGATGGCGCATCTGAACTCGACTTGCAAAAGGCTGGCTGAAGCGAAGTCACTTTGCACGATTGGACAATCGCACTATCGGCCAAGATCCCAACCCGATCTCATTGGTGGGCCAAGGGTAGGACCTGTCGAAGAATCAGCGATCTAGCCAAGCCACTTGTCCTGATAGCGCCCGAAATTCCACAGAAACGAAGCCGATTGGAAATCCGACTGGCGATCAACAAATAGTCTGCGGAACACGAAGAGATTTGGAAGTGCTGACACCTTCCCCCCGGTGATCGTTGGAGCTCTGCGAGATGTGAAAACGAGGCTGGCTGAACTTTGCCATGGACTTTTCCCTGAGTTTGATTGGCCTTTGGACATGCAGAACAAATTTGACCTGTCCACAAGCCGTATTCGCTTGCCGAATTCAGGCGTGGTCCGCACCAATGTGAGAAGCTCAGAGGTTCTCTTGGGAACGAGACAACAATGCCATGTTGTGGTTTCTGCAGAGACGATCTGACATGCAGCTTCTTATCTTGCCGATGGAGAATGTTGCATCGACTTGCGTGACTCCACCGACACCCCCCTTTGCGAAGGCATTCTTGTGCCGGTGGCCCATATAACCTGACGAAAGAATGTGAAAAGCATCCTTGACAATGGGGAGCGCTTTTCTCATCAACGCGAGTCATCCGTCTGACAGCCCGGATGAGGTTTCGGCCAATCCTGGTATTTGAACTCTTTGAATTAACATCAACTGCGTATTCACTTGAAAACAGCTCAGGAAACAACAATGGCGAACCCCGGTTCCTACGGTCAGCCCAGGACATTTGTCCTCTGCTTTGATGGCACCGGGAACAAATTTTCGGGAACAGAAGCAGATTCGAATGTTCTGAAAATTTTCAGAGTCAGTAAAAAGGAGCCTTCACAGCGACTCGTTCATGAGGGGACTAACAGAGCTTTTAGATGCTAGACCGAAGCAATGCGAACCAGTTCCATTACTATCAGCCCGGGATGGGGACGTATGTAACAACCACGTCGCTCTCAAACACCGGCATAATCTCCAGGATCAAGTCTTCATACCAGAAGGCAAAAGATACGGCGATTGGGTCTTCATTCGCCGACCATGTAATGGCGGGATATCGGTTTCTCATGCGCTACTATGTTCCTGGAGACGACATATATTTCTTCGGGTTTAGTCGAGGCGCATACATCGCCCGGTTTTTGGCGGAGATGCTAGACTATGTTGGGCTCCTCACGACAGGAAACGAGGAACTTGTTCGGTTTGCGTGGAAAACTTTTGCCAAATGGCAACAGCGAACCGGAAATGATGCCGAAGATCGACGCGAGCGACGAGCATTGTTTCAGTTTATGAAAGCATTTCGAGAAACTTTCAGTCGCCCGGTAAAGCGCATTCGTTTCCTTGGTCTCTTTGACACCGTCAATAGTGTTCCTAGATTCGAATCCGCATGGATGCAGCGTAATAAGTTTCCGTATACCGCAAGGAGCTCTGCCAAGGTCATTCGACATGCGGTTGGCATCGATGAGAGACGGGCAAAATTCCGGCAAGACCTTATATCAGAGGTTCGCGAAAAGCATCAGCAGAAACACCGCTACGGCTGGAATCATTATCAACGTTGGAGACATACCTCGAAACCAAAGAATGGCGTGCCAGATGTGGTAATTGATGGGCCCGCAGAAGAAAAACAGACAAACGGGAAAACAAAAAAGCCCGTCGATGAAGGAAGCGACTGTGAAGAAAGACCTTACCGCCCTTCCCACGCCGCCGCCTCGCGATGGGGTGACGTCCCGATGCTTTCTGTGCCACACCGAGGTGACGACGATGTATCTGTCTTGGAAAGCTGCCGCTCCCAGGCGTCTTCCAAGCCACCACGGGTGCGTGATGAGGTAGATGACATGGACGATGGGCCTCAAGATATCAGAGAGCTTTGGTTCCCAGGCTGCCATGCGGACATTGGAGGAGGGTGGGGCCTTGCTCCTGGGGAAGAATGGCCCCTCAGCCATGCACCGCTCGTTTGGATGGTTCATGAAGCGCAGCGTGCTGGTTTACGTTTCGACGAGAGGAAACTCAAGCAGTTCGAATGCGACGAGCTATATTCAGGCAAAGTATCCCCTATCCGAAGAGGATCTGTCCCCTTCGTCTTGGTTGAACCGTCTGATGAAAAGCGTGCGGACCAAGAAATTGGAGAGGAATCGCCCGAGCAGGCAAAGGCATCAGAGTCTTTCCGAAGTGCTTTGCATCTCTCCAGTACTCAAGGGCGAATTCATGACTGCCTCGAATTTGGCTCTGGGGTGTCCATGGTTTCTGTAATGCTATGGAAGTTCATGGAGTATCTACCGTTTCGCCGCATGGATCTTCAGCCAGATGGGTCTTGGAAGCCGGTTCGCTGGCCTCTCCCGCGTGGGGAAGTTCGTGATATTCCAGAAACGGCGCACATTCACATTAGCGCAATCCGCAGGATGGAAGCAAATGAAAACTACCGCCCTGGGAATCTTATAGTCGGCGGAGGCGGTCGTGGTGTGAGGGTAGCACCGGCGCATCTGGGAACTGGAGAATGGGTTGCCATCAGCGATGCAGGGGATATAGTAAAGGAAACATATATCAGGAAGAGGGCAGCTGACTCATCTATCACGAACGGAGTGACGAACGGTCGAAACGGTCATTGAGATGATGTATGGAACACATAGTAAGCCTGATATTTGCGGTCACCATGTTGGTTCTGGTGAAATGGAGTACCTCCACGAAGCTGATCCAGTTCTATGCATTTCGATGGGAATTTTCTGAAAAGACATACCTCTTCCCCAAAAGACCAACGACTGTTGGCTAATACGCTTTATTCTTTGCAAGTGAAGGTTCGATATGGTTCTGTTTTGTTTATTTTCACCAGTTCTAATCTAAGTAGTTGGCGCCTCACAGCAGAAGCCAAAATTTTTAATCCACATAGCTTTCTATACCAAACGCCCTGTACTTATAGCTTGCATCTTTAACTGATAAAAATACCCATTCTACTCTCCTTCTTCTACTTGATCTTTGCCTAAGCCACCATATACAACCGAAATGAAGCTCTTACCATTTTATCTCGCCTCGATCCTGCACCAGTCAATCACCATCGCCCACATACAGCTCTCCAGTCCATTTCCAGTTCGAAGCCCACTCAATAAAGCAAATAAGGATACTATAAGGGCCCATTTGAACTGTCGGCTAAGTTTACGGCTGGCGAGTAATACATCGCCATAACTGGGGGAGCAACACATCTGGGTGGATCATGCCAAATCTCTTTATTCTATGATGAAGGGAGGATTTAAAGTCACCAAGTCCATGATCGGAGGCTGTCCCCTTCAGCCACCGTACAGGTTCAGAATCCCATTCGACGCGCCCACTAACAATATTCTATTGGCATAGAGCTGGTTCAACCGATTGAGAAATAGTGAGATGTACATGAGGTGTGTTCAGTCGAAGATAACGCCAGGAGTAGAGTCCGCTAATAATTGTTCGGCTATCTACAATGGCGTAAGATTCAACGAGCGACCGGGCATTTTCCTCGCCAATATCAACTATACGACGCAGTGCGGAACTATCGCAGGTGAAGAGGTCATTTCCCCAAATGCTGGTCCAGACGTGGAGTACGCTTCTGGACCTGGAGGCAGATCCGACAAAGGTTTCGTCTACAAGATGATGCTGAAATCATGGGAACCTTCAGGGGCCGAAGTATCATCGGCCCCAGCCCCAGGAGAACAAACCTAACCAATTGAGGTTACAAGGTATACGACAAAGATGTATGGCACTTCTGCAACCGCGGCAGAAACGAGGACAGCGCAACCAACGGCACTGGTGTGTGTGTGTAAGTGAGAGTGCAAAAGAGAAGACCGCTATTGACAGTTGGTGAATTTGGTGGAAGAGTTCGAGGAGGAACCGCATCACCACTACCTACAAATATTCCCACCGCGCCTTCGTATATTGTGTGTTGAACTGCCGCAGCTGGAGCCCTGCTTGATCTAGTAGTGGATCCTCCGCGGTTTAACGAAGCTTCTATTCGCTCGGTGCGCGTAGGCTCGTGGCGTGTAGTGAACTCCAATATCCGACCGATAGATATAACCAGGATCCCTCATTCGCGCGGCTATCGTGTGTTTGCAGGGCGGGCGCCGCATTTGGGTGAATAGGCAGGTGAATGGGTATGCTGTACTGGCAGGAATCCTCAGGGATTCCGTCCTAACGCCACCCAACGGCGCCATCTCGTAGACAGCTGTTCAGTTCTCTGAGAATTTGCGTATTGGTCTTGGACCGTAGGGTGCTCTTGGTTGAGGGATTGGGGACCGCGACAGTGAGCCTGAGTCCGTGGTCCGTAGAGGGTGTGACAGTACTGTCCTTGGGCTTGACTGTCTGTGGTTTCTTTCCCTGCCTGGCTGCTGCTGCACTGAGTCCGTGGATGTTCTGATTTGATCGTTGCTGTGGTCTGGATGGTTTGCTGCATGTCCCTCCCGACGCTGCGGATTTCCTGGAGAATCTCCTCAGAGGTGTTCTCGCTGCGGGTTTTCTCGCAGTATTCGGAGGACTTGTACAGGTATTCAAAGATCGTTTTAGGGACTTTCTGGTTACCCTTGGATTGTTGTGCAAGGGTAAGACGGACCGATTCGAAGTCTGCTCGTAGCCTGATCACCGGACTCATGGTCACTAGATTTGCCGCTGTCTGATGTTTCAGTATTCTCAGAGTCGGCTGGCGAAATAGTTTCGAGCCTCTGCGTGGCACATTGGATTCTTTTGGTGCCATTCGCTCTTGCCGTAGCATTCACCGTCTCAATCGCTTGCATCTCTGGTTTCTTGTTTGGGTTCCAGGTCTTAACACGCTGAATTCGACGGCTTAGCTACCCTTACATTTTGCTTTTCCCTTTTCTCGAGAAATCTCGCCTGGTGGGTATATGTTCGAGGGTCAGCTGTAAAATCTGGTCTTGTCTGACTGGGCGGGCAGGCGGGGATAATCACGCAGGACAAGTTGAAAAATGAAACCAGTGCGCGATGAAGAGCTATAAGGGGGCGGCAACGGGTTAAGAGAAGAACTGCATTGTTGCCGCCCCCTTTGAAGTGCTTGAAGAGGAGAGAGAGGAGAGGAGTAGGGACAATAGCGAGGAACGGGGTTTTATATATACAAGAAGTACGTGATAAAGGCGGTTGTGCCAGCACGAGAAAGCCCAACCATACATAGTAGGCCGATGTTCATTCGTTGTGGCAGCAGGCGATTGGCTAGTGGGCGAATGCATATACGATTTGCGGGGCATCGAGTTCGTCTGTATATGGGCGATGTTACGTTAAACTAGGGTTAGGGATAGTTAATACGGAGAGAACTGTGAATCTGGTTGAAGAAACTGCACGTAGAGACGTAGAAGACTCTCAATAATTTCAGCAAGGAGATAACTATGGTTCGTTCAACTCTGCGGCGTATTGACATAAAAGCGTAGAGGTACAATTGTCAGGCGGCATATACTAATAGCCAGCATAGATTCATTTGGCCAACAATGACGCGGGGACGCTGTGAATCGTTTCCCTATACACTCAGCGATGTCTGATCCTCCCTACCCTTCGGCCTCCTCAATTTCCCCGACTTCTTCTTCCCAGCCATCTCTTGGTAACCTCTTTTTCCAGTCCAGGCCATCTAGGATGATAGCCCTTCGTGGATTTCCATCCCACTGTGGCCTTAGACCTGCCTTTCGCAGTGACCCTAAAATCTTCCTTCCGACTGCCTCGTTCTTCCAAGGAGATTTGGTAAAAGAACCATACCTCAAAGCAAGGGACCCTGCACTCAGGAGATTATCCGTGTCCTGCTCATGAAAAAAGACGTATCCAACAGTATCCTCATCTCGATAGGAGGCTAGCTCAGCAATGCCGCAGTTCTGACAGCATTCCCAGTGCATCCGGCTGACAATACCTCTTTTTTCCAGTGCCGTAAATGCGCGCGTGAGCTTGTCACCATCCGTAGTTTCAGGCCAGGACATTTCCTCGGTAAACGCAGCATCCCAATAAGGATCCAACATATCTTCAGCCCTTTGTGCAGCTTCTGCTTCGGTTGTTGATGGGGAATAATCGACAATATACATGCTAACCTTATCGATCATCTCGTAGAATGTCCGGCACGCAATACGCATCTCTTGCTTGATGAAGCTTTCGATTTTAGTTTGGAGTTCGGGGGGAAGGGGCTGGTTCGGCTTCTGGCTTTGCTGAAGCTGATTCTCATCCATCTCGACCTGTGGCCCACGCGGCTAAGGGAATCCAAGGAGTGTGATTATGTTCCTTTCTTTCAAACAAATCCTTCAGGATATCTTGCAATACCAATCGATCCATTGTTTGGCGACTCGCCCTCCTGCTGCTGCCTAGACAAAATACGAGATCGTGGAAGCGTGTCGCGTCGCGCTTGCTGGCGCCACAGAGCTGTTAAATATTTAGATAGTTAGGATGCCAAGTCCAGAACAACTTCTAGTATTTTCAAGGACCTACTTCGGGGATAAGTTACACATCCCATTCTCCTCCAGGACTTGGGCGGTGATGGTGAGGGTCGGCATACCGGTACTTGGATGTCACCTTTCATTTCCCTTCGCTCAGCGATCGCCAACTCCAAGGTTGTACAGTGCGGGGATACTGCCAGAACCATGCTCTCCTGTTCTTGAAATGCAAGCAAGCATGCTGCTACCTTCGCTGTCCGTGAGACATGGGTTCAATTACATATATAGCCCCTCACCTGCTCTATTAAAACAGAGAAGGTGGAAAGGGTCATTGTGAACGCTTTGAACTCGGTGGAACGATGAGGTGCTTCTCAACACTCAAGTCGGCCAAGGCGCCGCCCGTCTGGGTGCTGGTGTCGATTCTCCTTTCGCTGGTATTAGCATCCAGTAGCAAACCGCAACCCTCGGCCGATTTTCTCGATCTAATTGATCCCCTCGTTGGTACCGCGGGGCCGGGTAGGTCACGCAACTACCAGTTCGCAGCACAGTAAGAATGCTCGGGTTTGGGACTGAGCTGATGGATCTTTATAGGTCATGTCTTTCCTGGTGCATCTTTGCCATACGGTTAGTATAACAAATACTTAATCCATACCACATCTGACCGGAATCAAAGGCATGGCAAAATCCGTGGCAGACACAGACGGCGATAACAAAGGTGGCTTTAATTCCTGGGCCAGCGTCATTACAGGGTTCTCACATATGCACGACTCGGGGACAGGTGGTGTCAGTTTATACTATCCCCTCTGGGTGTTGATACGGGTGCTAATATAGCTTCTATATACAGGGAACTTCACTAGGGAATTTCCCCATTTTTCCGTATCTAGGCTGCCCTGAAGATGATATCAATCAATGCAAATTCGACTTTAAAGGGCGCGCAATAGGTTGGAAAAAGGAATCGGTAAAGGCGTCCCCGGGATTCTTCTCTGTCCGTTTAGAGAATGACATTCTTGCTGAAATGACCGTCTCAAACCACACTGCACTGTATAAATTCGCCTTTCCTAGTACCATTCCTCCTGGTGTATCGTTTAATCCATTGATCTCGGTGGAGTTGAATGACCTTGCAGGAACAGTCACCGACAAAATTGTTGATGTCAATGCCGAAACCGGCCGCATATCTGGCAACGCGACTTTCAGGCCTAGCTTTGGTGTTGGCAATTTTCAGCTTCATTTCTGTGTCGATTTTGATGGTGCCAAAGTGCGCGATGCAGGGGTCATTCCAGAAGAATCCCCAATGTTTGCTTATACTCGGTTTACTCCTGACAGCAAAGAACTCCTTGTGCGGGTTGGATTGAGTTTTATGGATACCCAGCGGGCGTGTAGAAACGCTGAGGTTGAACTAAAGGATTTTGCGTTTGATGACGCAGTTTCAGTCGCCCGACAGGCTTGGAAGAATAAATTGAACGTTATTGAGATAGAGGCTGGTGGGGTATCGAAAGACATTGAGGTGAGCTTCTGGAGCGGCATTTATAGAACAATGATTAGCCCGCAGGACTATACCGGCGAAAACCCACTTTGGGAGAGCGATGAGCCTTATTTCGATAGCTTCTACTGGTAAGCTTGTTCCAGCTTCCATTAGTACCCAATCAACATCAGATTCCAATTGACCACCCCCTAGCATCTGGGATTCATTCCGGACTCTTCACCCCTTCTTGACCGTGGTTGACCCAGTGGGCCAATCAAGAATGGTTCGTGCCCTTCTCGACATATACCTACATACTGGATACCTTCCAGACTGTCGAATGTCGCTTTGCAAAGGTCAAACTCAAGGCGGTTCCAATGCAGACGTTGTTTTGGTAGAGTCGTACCTCAAGGGAATACCCAGCGTTGATTGGGATATAGCCTACGAGGCACTGGTAAAGGATGCCGAAATTCAAGCACCAAACTGGCTTCTGGAGGGAAGAGGAAGTTTGGAGAGCTGGAAGAATCTGGGCTATGTAGCCAAAGACGACTGCGCTGGAGAAGGACTCTGTACACGTAGCATTTCACGGAATGTTGAATATGCATACAACGACTTCTGCATTGGAGCAATGGCGAAGGAGCGAGGCAATATCGAAGACTATGAGAAATACACCAACCGTTCAAGAAACTGGCTTAATCTTTTCCGCGAGGACCAGAAATCCTACATTAATGGAACGGATACAGGATTCACGGGAGTCCTGCAACCCCGTCTCCTTGACGGGTCGTGGGACTACCAAGATCCAATTTTGTGCAGCCCATTGCTCGAACCTGATTCATGCTATTTGAACAGGGATGGCCATGAGACTTATGAAACTAGCTGTTGGCTCTACACCTTGTGAGTACCGTACTCCCGTTTCCAACCACCTGCCATTGCTGACGTTAAGACAACAGCTTTGCTCCGCATGACATGAAAAAACTCATCCAGACTCTTGGTGGCGTAAAAATATTCAACGACCGCCTCAAGTATCTCCACGAATCGGGCCTTCTGTATATCGGTAATGAGCCCGCATTCCTCACCATATACCTCTTCCACTATACCGGAAGACCAGGCCTTTCCTCCGCTAAAGCACACTCCTATATCCCGTCTGTATTCAATAGCAGCATAGCTGGTCTCCCTGGAAACGACGACAGTGGAGCGATCGGTGCTTTCCTTGCATTTAATATGATTGGGCTCTATCCAGTTCATGGCCAGGATGTGTATCTCATCATAGCTCCATTTTTCAAAGAGGCTCGAATTCGCAATCCGCTCACAGGTGGTGTGGCAATCATTCGGAGTATCAACTTCGACCCAACTCATGAGGCGATATATATCAAGAACGTAACGAGAGACGGTAAGCCATGGACGAAAAACTGGATTGGTCATGATTTTTTCAGGGCGGGCGGGCTATTGGAGCTGACTTTGGCCAAGGAGGAGACTGATTGGGGTAGCGCGGACGAAGATTTACCGCCTAGTCTCCCAGTTGATTTGAAGTGAGTTTGATACATTTGTACCAAACGGGTTACAGGCATTCTCATCTCTATCACTTTTAGCCGAGGCGAGGGAGGAGTCATTCCATAATATACTCGACTCTGGCAACACAGATTCCCAAAGCTAGCCAATCCTTCAAGCCTTATATGATACTCAAGGGGATTATATATAACAACGAGCTTTTAGTTATAGTGATCATAGACATGCTGAACCTTTAGGATATAGTGAGCTCAGTCTTTCTGATACCGCATGCGCGCCTAAACGTGAGCTGAAACTTAATGTCGCCACCTCGAGTCTATCTCGGTCTACAGCGCTGTAAGCGCCTTAGGAAACATTGCATGATCATCGGCCAGTGTACCATATGCGAAGCTACAACCCAACATTTCGTCATCAAGTTGGAGACAGTAACATGGGAAATGGTTCTCATCGCAGAATATAATGGGTACATCTCTTGCTCACAAGTTCGAGCGTCCATGACCCGCGTCACCATAGCCATAAGCATATCCACCTGAACCAACCCCACTCTGGCCATAATTGTAATCAGCGCCGTACCAAGTGTCACGGTTTCCAAGATCGGTATTGAATGGACTAGTAGGATAGGTGTATGATGAGTTTGTGTGCCTGTAAATGCGATCTGATCCCGGATCCGTTTCTTTGTTAGTATCAGGCTGCACAGTGGGTGGCGGCTCCTTCAATTTGCTATCACGCGACTTCATGCGGCCGAATAATGATGCATATCGAGGTGGCGTATCCTGCTGCGGCCGATCGTCCAGCGGAATAGTAGTAGTCGGATATTGAGGCGTATCATAGCGCACAGCTGTAGTGCGGGGACCTGGCACAGGGCGTTTTGCGAAAGGCCAAAACCTGCGAGGGCCACGAGGTGGAGTGGAAAGACTATTGGTGCTTGCTGAAGTTCTCTTGGCGTCATAACGATGCTTTGTGTAGCTCCTCTGGGCAGGAATTGTGGCAAGAAATAGGAAACTAGTAGATGTTAGAATCCTAACTATAGAAAAAATTATAGGGTTCACATACATGCTGATGAGCGAAATTGCAAAAACAGCTTTCTGTAGCTTGCAGGCAGATTTTAAATCAGGGACATACGTCACTTTCTTCCCACCTCCGGTCCCAAAACCTCCCTCCCCAAAGCCTTTGGCTGGGTCTTCTGCATCTCCGGCTCCCAGTGGGGTGTTGACATGTCCGGCACAAGATGAGGTACCATGGCGGCACATGATGGCGATGGCGATTGAGCCTACAGCAAACAAAGCATCGAGACCCATTGCAAGACCAGAGAAGAATGGGACGCTACCAATAAAAAGCGTCGTACACGATGCTATGAAGGTATAGAAGGTCGCAGCGCCCGCTATCCCAGTCACAGCTTTAACCCACGGCGGCATATCCAGACCATGTTCCGCCTGGGTCGCTAAGAAGTAACCGAAAATCCCGAGAATGATAATTGAAGCGCATACTTGAAACAACCTCAAGCCAAAGTTCGTAAAGCGAATAAGCGGGCCGGCGACACCCATCCTGGAGAGGTATGGAAGAGCTCAAAAAGTGATGGGAGACAAATGGAGACGGGACAAGCTCGAGGAATATCAATATAAAATGGTTGGCCTGTTCAATGACCACCAGCAGAACAGGTGGTGGCAGGGTTATATAACAAGTTACAGCGTGGATAGGAACACATATGCAAAAGACCAAATAATGCAGTAGTAAAACAAGAGGAGAAAAGAAGGCCAGGCAGAAAAGTATTTTAAAGACTTGATGTTATGAAGTCAAGAAGGTGCCATCCAAGGATTGCCTCTGAATGATGTCATGCGGCTCACAAAGCCACAGGTCACGTGGGTATAAAATCGTTTGGCAGCTAGAGAAGGCGGTTGATGGGCTGACGGCTGGATGAGGGTTATTTTTTCCTTCTCCGTGAAGATACTGTGATCGTGTCGTAGGGTCGTCCGTATAGGGAACATAAAAAATCGCAAACCGGCATTAATATCCCAAACAGATATGGTCGGCGCCTGGGGCCATAGCAGGAAGCTCCACGATCCACAGCAAGACGATATGAGAGTCGATCCCAACAGCGTTCCCACAGATTATATGGAAATCCAAGAGGTTTTTAGTCTTCTAGTAGGTCGGCAATATCCTGAACGTCCTCTTCTTCTCTCTTTCTCTCCAATTCCCGCTCCAGGTATGCGATGGTCTTCCGTTGCTTTCGTCTAGCGCTTTTACCCCAGCTAACACCCGTCGACTCTCCCTCGTCACTATCCCCATCCTCGTTTTCTTCTCCTTCGGCCTTCTCACGTATGCCGCGTAACGCATTGGCTGATAATTTTGCCCGGGCGTCTGCTGACAGTGGTTCATCGCCTCCATCCTCCTCTTCTTTCTCCTCGGGGTAAGCTGACTCCATCAACTTCTTAAATCCTTTATCAAGATACGGTCGAAGGAAGATGTAGCCACCTATAATCCAGATGAGTCGAATATAGTCACGAGTGGAAAACCCCGCAAATGTTTCTGCCATGTTGTTGGTGAAATTAGAGTAATAGCCCCGGAGGGATTCGGCGATATCCGTAGACATGGTGGGCCGTGATATAGGCGTAGTGTTTGTATAGGCGGATAGAGTCGCTGTAAATTGTAGAAATGACCAAGAGCTCAGTGAAAACTATTCAGCAGTGTTTGCAGTATCGTCATGCGGCCTGAGGTTAGAAAAACCTCTCAGATGGTCTGGCGCCAAAAAGTTGAGCCGCGCCGGGAACATTCACGTGACACAGCCGCCGGCGCGTCGCGTCAAGCACACCGCGAAAGATTCTCGAGCTTCTTCGACGACAACAGCGAGTATCCATTGCACCTTAACCCCAAAATGGCCCCAAAGCCAGATGGAGATGCTCCAAGTGGGAAAGTATGGGTATTCCTTCCTCTACGTGGCCCTACTGCTCTAACTATCCTATAACAGCAACTAAAAGCCATGCTCTGGCTATCAGTTGGGAATATCGCCCGTGAACAAGCCAGCAAGCTCCGGACCGATGCCACCCCTCAATTTCTAGGTGGACTTTTAGAATTAGTCTGGACCCAAATTGGTATACCCTCCCAATGATAGATCGTCCTCGTTCCTCGTCAAATTTCATATACTCCATCAAAGCCGAAGCTCACAAGTTTTTTAGAGAACACAAGCCAGGACCTGGAGATGTTTGCCAAGTACGCGTCTGACATGCTGTTTCCATACGATTTCGTATACTTATTTGGCTTTTCGTTACAGACATGCGGGCCGCTCAACAATTAGTGAATCCGACATTCTGCTGCTTGCACGACGGAATGAGGGTTTAGAATCCGCCATCCAAGCATACGCAGATCAGGACGAGCATCGAGGTAAAAGGCGTAGAACGAGATGAATAATCGCATTATAGCATGGATACATCGCAAAAATCCGCCGGCGGGTTAGTACCCACTTAATTTGTGCTACATTCTACGAAGGCTATCAACGAGCGCTCTCGACAATGCGCATTTGTTAGGCGAAACCTACGCTGTATAGGGCTGAAATCCGCGCGTGCCCTTCACTTTACACAACCGGGGTGAAGGCCGAGCCCGGCCAAGCACAATTTCCCGCCTGCTAGAAAAAAAGTAAGCGTTGCTTAGTATATGAGATTTTCTAGGTCTTAAGGCTCTCGCGACAAGTGCGAGTGCGGGATATCATGACTACGGTGGCAAAAAGAGTCGAACATAAATGTTTAAAATGTATTATATACATTCAGAACACATCCTAATGTGTGGAGCTTCCTAACATACCTACTATTGCTATATCAAGATATACTCCGTAAAAATACTAAAAATACTGCAAAGTATCTAACCAGCACCAATTCTAATGCATCCTCTTAAGTCCTTCAACAATACTCTTGACGGAGTCTACCGTCACACCGTTGTCAGAAATGCTGCTCACAATGCTCTCCTGTGTCTCTGGTGAACAAGTCAGGAACCGCTCGATAAGCTCTCCATCCACAAATCTGAATGGCTCGTCAGCTTGTCGAACCGTTGTTCGGAACGCGCGGTATTGGGTAAATGGTATTCCACCGGGGCTTTGAACCAAGCTAGCAATTGCAGTTTGAAGTCGCATGAGGAGGTCTTGAAAACCTGTATTTATCATACCAAAAAGATAAATGGATCCCTCAACCTATAAACCATAAAAAGTCAGCTGTCAGTTCTGATTGCAAGTGAAGCCAAGGGATCGGTAGATGTTCAGTGGCTTATGGAGTAAGATAGTAAACGCACCGTGGCTAGCAATGCACAGGGAGCCACAGCTGCACCTGGCGGTGACTGAACTGTTATTGGATGGATCCGGTTCACCATCTCTCCTAACCGTAGTTCACTCGTAACTTGCATCCTCCTTTTATCATCATCGGTCACCCCCGTGGTATTCCTGTTGAGAACCACAAGGTTACCTTCTGCGTCACCCTCGAGGTAGTAATTTTCCTCTACTTGGGCAACAGCAGTGCTCCAGAGTGTCTGGTAGTGACGCGCTACCTCAGTGAGGCTGTCAGGTAGACCATCTTGACCAAGCTTAAACTCAACAAGAGAAATACTCTTCATCAAATCTGCAACTGCAATGGTATTTCCATTGACAGCGATATCTACTGGGGCAGTAGAGGTCCGATACGTTGCAGACTTTTCTAGCCCTTCGACACCGAATGACCCCCACTTGACGTTGAAGACAACAACCTGAATAGGGGGTTAGCATTATGCTGGTATGTAGAAAGGAACGAAAAAGGTAAAGCATTCTGACCGTTTTCACAAGCGCAGCAACAAGCTTTTCGCCCAGCATGGCGAGGGCCCTACAAGCCCCCTTGACTGCAAGCTCTGCTGCTTTGTTTAAAGTCCTTGATTCCGAGACCTCGAAAACTAATATCCGGCCCCTGACATTGTCCTGGCCAGCATCGTCCAAATGAGCTGTTCCAACAAAAAACAAGTCTTTAGTTTTGATATTTCCTAACTCATCCTCACCGTGATCAAACCCAGCGCGAATTACGCTTTCAACCAGCTCGCCTGGGTTCAGATCAAAAACACTCAGTTTATGGAACAAAATTTCGTCTGCCAGGACAAATTGGCTGTTCACGGTCTCTACACCGTTCTCTATCACCCTTTTAATCGTTCCAATTCCAAATGCTTTCTCTGATGGGGAATATGCCACTCTTCGCACCGTTGAATGCATCGGAAGCGTTTGTATTTGGGTCGTTCGCTCACGGTCAACAAGAGCGATTTTCAGTTCGTCCGGTGTGGCAACAGCAATAGATCCAGGGAAAGCCTCTGTGTTCAGGTCACATATACGTGTTGTCCGATCGGAGTTGACTGCGGAGTATACTATTCTGTCTTCGGATGAGTAGATCAAGCTTGGATGGTCGCAGGTTGCAAATACATTGAACTTGCCATCCCCGCGTGGAAGTTTCTTAAATGAAGGCTGCTCAGAGCCAAGGATGAGCCTACTCGAGTTGGATAACGAGAAATCTTCAGGGTTAAACGAGAATGAAAAAACACTTCCATCCGCCATAGAAACGAAAAGAGTAGGAGGCACATTTTCCGCCAGCTCCGCCACAATGGCGGATCGAGGTATTGCCTCGCCTGGCGTTCCCAGGTTTTTGGTCTGTCGAATGCTGAGTGATGGTAGATCTGCCACGACAATCTCTCCAGACTGTGGCAAACATAGTATGCATGCTTGAGCAGGCGACGACGTGACCGTCACGCCCGAGATCTGGTTATTAGGGTCAAAATGCTTTGTGGTTAACATCGAGATTTCGTTCGTTAATCCAAAGCATACAGCATCTTGACCACCAAGTACGAGCACCAGATGATCGTCATTAACCGCCGCGGTGGTTATAGCTGCCTCATTCGTGGGTGTCCATTCCCAAACCACCATACCCCCATCCAGGTCAGCCACCTTTGCCAAATGCTCTGTAACTTGCAATACGCGGTTATTGGGAATGTTGGTAGCAAGAACAGTGCTCTCAGAGAGGCGGAACCCGAAAAATTCCTCCTTCTCCTCGACCTCCCCGCCTGGAGAAAACTCGAAAACTCTCGTTTCATTCACGAATGACACAAGAAGTGTGTCAGAAAATTGTTCAGAGCAAGAGACTCGAAGACTCCACAGGTCGACAATGTGCTGCATTTGAGCCAGAACACCAAGGTCCTCCATGCCTACACCACTCCGAACGCTTCGAAGCGTCCCGTCATTGAACGCCCCGGAGCCTGTAACGATTCGCGCCTGTCCGGATGAGAACTCATGCGTTTGGTTATCACCAGATCGGTTGCCCAAGTCCATTACCGTGAAGTCTAGTATGGGCGCAATATTTGAGATAGTTTGGATGATTTCAAAGGAACCTTCCACGATTTTGATAACCTGGGAATCACCTTGATGGCTCCCGACAAATACTATGCCCGTGCCGAGGTACACGAGGACTGACGCTCGCGACGTCTCACCCAGTAGATCTACCTTCCATGTTTCTACCGCATTATCGGCATCGAGCATAAGCATTAAGAAGAATAGTCGACCATAGTCATCGGCAAGTAGCCACCTCTGCCCATCCACTTGCTCCCAGGCGACAAACACCGTGGATTGCTCAAGGGGCCTAGATATTGTTTCATTGCGGGAATCGTCCACATATTTAATTGTTGATTCGCCGAGAATTAAGAGTCCACCTATACCAAGCGTTAGTCCGCAGATCTTCAAACAACACCCATCGATAAAAGGCAGTACGGACCTAATGGTCGTGGAACAGGTATCAGAAGGCTTGCCCCCAGCTCCAGCTCGTCGCTCAAGACATCCACATGTTGTAGTTCCGCCGCGTTCCCCCCATCCCCAGTGACCATAGCTGGGGTGTATATCAAATCGCGTAGTTTTAGTTTCACCTTCCCTTGTGTATCTTCATATAACAGCGCCATTCGGGGGATCCGGTTATCCTCTCGATCTAGAAATGCCGAGGACCGAACAAAGAGTTCCTCGATCCTCGCCTGAAGAGGCTCTCCCATATATCCCGGGAGCAAGCGCGCTTCCGCCGGTGTAGATTTAGAGCGCTTTCGAGGTTCCGCTATCGGTATCACCGTCACTACCCCTTCGTATACTTCCAGAGTAAGAAAGGTTTGGGAGAAATCGACCAAACACCGGTCACCATTTTGCGAATCCCGCAACGAGGCATCATTCAAGTCGATATACTTCTTCTCCGTCCGCAGCTGGTTTGTGGTGGAATCCCACGATACGGTGAAATATGCATTACGATCAGTTCCAATGAGGAGGAGATCGGTCTGTGAAGGGTCGTGCCGGACGAGTTTCTGGAGGATTGTTATCTTGCCATAGATGGCCCTCGAATGGCGGAGAATCAGACCGTCGGAGGATTGAGTATACAATTCTAGTCGGTTAGATTTGCTGGGAGGGATTGCGGGTCAGCTTCTGCAGTTTAGCTACCTGATGAGGTGTACGGAGTGCAGCCTCACCCAACGACGAGACAGTCTTCACCGGCTTTCAAGAAGCGAGCGCTCAAGGCGTTCCGGATGCTACTTGCACCGTGAATAGGAACAATGTATGCCATGTTGCTAATTGCACATGGCTCTTTACCTACGTCTGGTGTTTTGTTGGTAGGCCTGACTGTAGATAGTGGTTGGTCAAGAATCAGCCGGGACAGTCGGATGCTCCCATTCTTTGACGTTTGGAGAGTTTATTATAATGTCCCAGAATGATCCTTTACAATGGCCGGGCGGTTGTTCTACTGCTTTTCGAAGCACCCGAACTTGATACGAGAGCTGCTTTGCCCGCCTCGACGACCTTCACCAAGCCGGCCGCCACGCCTTTCCACCACAGCCACAATGGAAAAATCACGTGAGATCAGCCACAGATAGAAGCTAAAAAGAGCCAATAAAAAGACAGACAGCCGCGCGCCAAACTTTTTGTATGGATGACGGCGTTAAAAAAAAAAAATCCCAGAGGCGCGATCTTCATCTGCATCGCGTCTTTTTTCAAGAAAGAAATTATTATTCCTCCCTTTCGTGGTTTTGTCTTTTTTAATGGAGTGTTTTAAGAATTAATTGGATTTTTGAAAGCCGACTTTTTATACCCTCTTTTGCCTTGCTCGTTTCCTTTTTATTCTATTTTAATTCCTTACGGTGACTTGATAACCGACTCGGGAATAAGATCCAGCCATGGCATATCCAGCAACGTCTAGCCTTTCCACGACTGCGCCGGGCTCAACTCGAGGCGGTGATGGCACTGAACTCAAGCAGAACATAATATTACCGACTGGGGAAACGAGCAATATTGAAATCGCAAAAGAAGTCGAGGTAGCGTTGAAGCCCGAATCCAAGCCATGGGCTCATTTTTTGGCAGGAGGGTAAGTTAAATGGTACCTAATTGGCAATGATGCAGTTGATGTTTGCAGTACTGACTAGAATGTATCCCATAGGATCGGTGGAATGACAGCAGCTGCACTAACATCGCCCCTCGATGTGCTCAAAACTCGTCTCCAATCCGATTTTTACCAAGCCCAGCTCAGCTCTTTGCGCGCGTCTCATCCGTCTTCCACAGCCTATCGGGCTCCGTCCAATTCCCTTTTAGCCATCACTCGCTCCGCAAGCCTGCATCTCTCCGAAACCCTTCAGATTCTTCGCTCCATCCATGTTCATGAGGGCTGGCGGGCACTTTTTAAAGGCCTAGGCCCAAACCTAACTGGAGTCGTGCCGGCACGCGCGATAAATTTCTACGTATACGGAAACGGGAAACGGTTATTGAATGATTACTTCGGCTATAACCCGGCTCATTCGCCGATGTTTGTCCATCTTTCCGCTGCGGCCGTGGCGGGGATCGCGACTGGAACGGCCACTAATCCAATCTGGCTGGTCAAGACGAGGTTGCAGCTTGATAAGGACAATTCACATTTGCCCGGCCGGGGGAGGCAGTATAAGAATAGCATAGACTGTATTCGACAGACAGTCCGACACGAGGGGATCAAGGGATTATATAAGGGGTTATCAGCATCATACCTAGGTGTGACGGAAAGTGCGCTGCAGTGGGTTTTGTATGAGGAGATGAAGCGCGTTTTGAGACAGTGGGAGGATGAGAGGAGTGCTGATCCAGCGTATGTGCCTGATTGGAAGGACGATATGAAATCGTGGGGTGGGAAACTCTTCGCGGCGGGTTCCGCGAAACTGTTTGCTGCTGCTATCACGTATCCGCATGAGGTCGTTAGGACAAGGTTAAGAC
Source organism: Arthroderma sp. MBC 929 (assembly GCA_030789285.1). Lineage (NCBI taxonomy): Eukaryota > Fungi > Ascomycota > Eurotiomycetes > Onygenales > Arthrodermataceae > Arthroderma > Arthroderma sp. MBC 929. The sequence goes on along the minus strand of JARJUX010000001.1, from coordinate 30,709 downwards.
AGGCGCCTACGGTCCCGGTGGGTGGTGGGCAGGTTCAGATGAAGTACACGGGTCTCGCGCAGTGCTTTAAGACTATCTGGAAGGAAGAGGGTATGGTCGGATTATATGGTGGGCTCACCCCCCATCTGCTGCGCGTGGTGCCGAGTGCAGCTATCATGTTTGGAATGTAAGTGAATCCTGTCGCCTTCTTCTACCGATCCAATGACTGATGGTTGATCTGTTAGGTATGAGCTCATCCTCCGGTTCTGTGGCACAACGGCATAAATTCTTTCTCTCTCCACTCACCTTTCCCCTCTTTAATAATCTGCATCATTTCTACGACACCGCTCAATCAAAAGAACCATCGCCACATGACCGATCACCGAACACACATCTATATTTCTAGCACTTCATTTTATATGGTTCTTTATCAGGCGTTCGATACAAATGGGGCGTGGCGAATAGGGAAGGATTAAAACGCAGCTTTTCAACTTTACATTGTACTTATATTATATCTTTGTATATTATTCAACTTCTTTGGTCCTGGCTCGTCGACCCGGGTTTTTGGCGTTATTAGATCTGTATCACGTATTTACTTTTTTCAGCTAGAAATGCACCAGAGTTCAAGCAACATCAAGGCCTTTTTTAACACCGTTGAGATAGTTAACTAGCCAGCACCTGTTCGCGATGGGATCATATGTATCACGTGAGCGACAACCAGGAAAAAAATCCGCTAAAAAGTGCAGAGCTGAAGGGAAAAAAAAAGAAGGATATCTTTGTTCCGCTAATAGTATATGCAATGCCTAGCCACATGTATCGGCTTCCCCTCCTCTATGCCACATCTGTGCATTATGTCTATTTGGATTTACCCTGCAAATACTGGTAAACAACCGAAAAATCCTGGCCCCGATGAGCTTCCTCCGTCGAATCGTACACTTCTTGTACTCTACCAGCAAGCTCAAGGGGTGTACCCGACTCTGCAGCCGCTTCAACAGCGAGTCGAAGGTCCTTCTTCATCAGGCTTACTCCAAACCCGCCGGTGTAGCCTCGGGAAGCGGGTGAAGTTGCTACGACGCCTGGAACGGGGTTGTTAACTTCACTAGACCAACACCTGCCCGTCGAGGAGTTGATCATCTGGCCGAGCACCTTGGGGTCTAGGCCCCACTTGATGCCCAAGTTCATAGCCTCCGCGGTAGCAACGTTGGCGACCGCCAGAAGATAATTGTTGGCTAGCTTCCCAGACAGACCAGCCCCCTGATCTCCGAGGTGCCATACTTTCTTGCCCATGAGCAGTAAGGCCTCCTCTGCTCTCTCAGACAGACCGGGCACGTCTTTCGAGGCTCCGAGCATGAAGGTGAGTGTACCGGCGGTAGCACCAACGACTCCACCGGACATGGGAGCGTCAACAAAACGACCTGAGCCAGTAGACTGGACGGCCGTGGCGACTTCTTTAGAGGAGCTCGGGTCAATGGTTGAGCAATCGATAAAGAGGCGTTCTTTGGTGGTGGTGGGGAGGCCGTCTTTCAGGATGTCATGGAATACACTCTTGACATGCTGAGGTTCTGGTAAGCTGGTGACGATTATTTCCTAAATGGAGAGATTGAACCATAGAGGGGGATTCGGTTAGTTTCAGACAACAAAGCCACAACAAGTCGGGTAAACTGAAAGGATGAAAAAACAGCCGCTAGAACACGTATAAGTGTAAGCTTACCGATCGTTCAGCAACATCTCGGGGTACAGAAGCAACTTCGATCTTCTTGCCGGCGCCCTCGTTGAGGAATTTTTGTGTGGTAGCGGCATTGGTGTCGAAAACAACAAGGGTGTCTGACTCTGGAATTTTTGCTCGCAGATTCCTAGCCATTGGATAGCCTATAGGGGTACGAAAGGTTAGCAGCAGAATCAAGAAGAGGCGAGGCCAGCTAACGAACCCATTTGGCCCAGTCCTATGAAGCCCCAGGTGGCATTTCGGGATGGCGTGGTGGAAAATGAGCGTATTGAGGTGCACTTGGAGGTGCGTGAGAGGAGAACCCTTCGCAATGGAAGGGAAGCAGAAATAGCCATGGCCGTGTAGTTCCTTTCCTCCTTCTCTCGTGGTTTGTATGTTGTTTACTGTTTGTGATTGAGCTCTTGAGGGTACGGAGCTGTCAACAATCCATAGACCAGGGAGCTAGCAAAGGAGCAAGGGCAGAAGAAGACTGAAAAAGGGGGGGAGTGATGCAAAAGCAAAGGAGGATATTATTCAACGCCGAAGGAAAGGTGAGAATGAGCGTAGAGCCGTTAAACCGACCGAAACTCAAACGGTAGCTTTGGCCGACGGATTAGCAAGCAACCGAAGAGGCGGCGAGAGGGAGAGAGAGAAGATCCCGATGGCACCCAGCAGTGGCGCCGAAGATACTACAAGAGCTGCGAGTGGACAACAGTTGAAAGCAGCAGCAAGACTATGATGGCGGTACTATGGGGGGGAAGAGAGCTGCTGGTGCTTGCTGCTGCTGTGGCGGTTTGGCGGCAGATGCGGAGACGCGCGCGAGACTTGGCCCGATTTGGAGATGCCGCCCCGGCAATAGCCGAGGTGTTCCTGGCGGGGTTGCTTAGTAATAAATGGAGAATGGTCGGACCGAGAGTCAGGTGACGAGGGGAGGTCAAGCCGGGGATTGGCTAGAGCTAGTGCTCATTTATCTAAATATTCTATTATCAGTATGAATGTGTCGGTAGTGTAAAGCGCTGCATCTCGTGGACATCACGCCGCTCTCCCAGGTATGTAGGACACGAAGTAGGGATGCATTATTGCTGTGACAAAAGTCTTCAGACGCGATGACCATACAAATTGATCTAATCTTGAAAACACCCCAGGCTCCTACACTAACTGCAGCCACGATCTTTAAATGAAAGGCGTGCATTTGTGGAAGTAAATCGCCATGGCCAGCAACAAAGTGGCCCGTCAAGAAGAGCCCGGTTTCCAAATATTCTCTACTCTGCGATATGACCCCGAGCTTGCCAAAGCCGCAGCCTCCGTCGAGTCCTTACCACATCCTAGAGAGTCTCCATATTATCTTCTTGCATACCACTATGATCGCATTTTAGATGCTGCTATCGACTTCGAATGGGAAACTGCTGCTTCGAGGCTACAGCAGAAATTTTCTGGAGATATGAGTATATTTGCAATGGCAATTGATCAGCATATACCCGACACGGCCCTCCCATGGCGCCTCCGTATTCTACTATCCTACAATGGAGACATCAACATAGAGGCTACCCCTGCCACACCTTTCACTTCCCATATTTTTTTCCTCCCAAACGCTCCCACATTTAATGATCTTCATCTGACCAGGCATTCGAAGGAGAAACATGTGCTGTGGGAGCTGCGGTTGGATACCCAGCCGACTACACCATCGGCGTTTACCAAGCACAAAACCACGTCGAGAGATGTATATGATGCAGCACGACAGCGGGTTAACATTCTTTCATTGAAAGAAACTGCTGAAGTACTGGTATATAATACTGCCGGGGAGGTGATGGAGGGAAGCATTACAACTGTGTATTTTAAGAGGCGGCACAATCAAAATGGTGGATGGGTAACACCACCACTCTCCAGCGGCGGTAATGCTAGCACCACTAGACGTTATGCCCTGGCAACTGGGATTTGCTCTGAAGCAGCAGTCCGTGTTGATGAGCTTGTTGATGGAGAAAATGTATGGTTAAGCAATGGAGCCAGAGGCTTTATGTTGGCTACCTTGAAGCTTGTCACAAGTTAATATACACTACTTTCCAGCTGGAAATACTGTTAAATTTCTTCCGCGCTCCCCATTTCTCATCCTCCCCAGCCGTCTCGCCCTCTACCGGATGTACTTGTACTGTGGGTTGTGGATTAATAGAATATGGCAATATGTATCTATGGATACGCTATTAAACATGCGCAATGTTTCATGACTATAAATGAAGCTCCATCACCCACCTGGAGGAATGTCTCGGATTCCCTCGAAAAGGGCAGCCTTAATGATCCTTCGTATGTATGAGGAGATTGATTCTGCACGCATCTCTCGGCTTTGTGTATTCCGGAAGCTTGGCAGCTTTCGGTTGCCAAGTCGAAGCTTCAGGGGTGACACCAACCAAAAAAATGGCTTTACGCGTATTTCAATGCATCAAACTCTCTTAAGGGCATCTTGACCCGCGACCACATCGATGTTGCCAGCACAAAAGGAGTGATATCGAGATCATTCCTAACGGTTGGAGAATACTCTCTCAGTACCATTGATTGAATATATACTCCGTATATATCTATATATATATTTATCCATGGATACTCGCACTAGCGCTGCGTGTTGTTAATTTTGCTGCCTTGACCAAGTGTTTCTAGCTTGCAAGGCCATTTCTATAAAGATACCAGCCAAGGGGCTTCGGTATATATCCAAGTGTATAGCCCGCGTTTCTGGACTTCTTCGGGAGATAATTACTGCTCTTCCTGCTACGAAGAACGCACTCCTTCGAGCAGTCTTTCACTAAGATAACCACCTCCTCCAATCCCCGGCCCGCCTCCGTTGGCGACCGAATATAAAAAATGGCTTCCACCGACGAGCCTGCAAACTCGGATGAATCTCCAAAACCAGAGGAAGAGGCGGAGGTGAAAGCGCCGGTGTCAAATTACTTTGTTGGTCTAGTCCTTCGTGTCTGCCATTACCCAATTGCATGCGGCTCGTGCTGACCGTCTACTCTTATCCAGCGCATTCTATCATACGGTACGCCCGCCGATTGGATTATGATGGGGATCGCGTCCTGTTGCGCCGTCGGTGCAGGCGTCGTGCGTTTTATTCCTTTCCCTAGACCGTGGTGGCCGCCTCACTAATACATTTTGACCACGAAGACCCTTCCGTTGATGAACATCGTTTTTGGTCAGTAGTTCTGCCGACTCCATGCGTGCTGAGACTAGCTACTCATGATAGTTTGTATGCAGGCGCTCTAGTTAGCGACTTTAATAAATTCTTTACGCCTGGCCCCGAAGTTACAAAAGACGAGTTTATGGATGGTGTCACCAAAAATGTGTAAGGCACTCCCCCCTTCGTTCTCCAACCAACTATTCAGATTCACTAAGACTTTGGTATCTAACATGTGGCATTCCCTTTGCAGGCTCTACATTATCTATTTATTCATCGGGAAATTTGTGTTGGGATACATATCAATGGTTGCTCTCATCTTTCTACTCCCCCATTTAACCACGCTACCACGTCAAGTCTGACAATTCAATTGCCAAAGTTCTGCCTGCGTATGACCGGAACACGCATCTCAGCAAACCTACGATTGGCCTATCTCCGCGCGCTCTTCAATCGCCCCCTTAGCTTCATAGACGAACTACCTGTTGGCCGGCCGACGGAAACCATTACCACATCCTCCAACCTTGTCCAGGCAGGCATATCTGACAAAATTGCAATGTTCCTGCAGTCACTTGCTCTTATCATTGCCGCTTATGGCGTTGCTTTCAGCCGCTCCTGGGCACTAACCCTGGCATGCAGCAGCACTCTCGTGTTCATGCTCCTCGTCTTTGGCATCTCCATTCCTTTCTACATCAAAATCCTGGGGAAAATCGATACAGCCAACGGAAAAGCTACTTCTATTGCTGGCGAAGTGTTGGCTTCTATACGCACCATTGTTGCCTGCGGTGCTGAAGAACGTGTATCCGCCCAACACGCCAAGTGGATGACAGAAGCGAAAACTAGGGGTCTTCGGACTTCCCCTGTGATAGGCCTCCAGTTTGGAACTTCGCAGTTTGCCACCTTTTGCAACTTTGCCCTTGCCTTCTGGTTTGGCGTACGTCTGTTCATCAAGGGCCAAGTCGAGGATGTTGGCCCCGTCATAACGTATGTTCTTGGTTCCTACTAATTTTCCAGGCGTTCCATACTAATGATTGAGGTCACTTACTTCTCACCATTCAGGGTTATTTTCTCTATGCTAATCGTTGTTTCCGCTTTCTCCTTTATAACCTCACCGTTGATGGTAATGTCAAAGGCTGTTAGCGCGTCTGCTAATTTCTTTTCCGTCCTTGATTCCCCTTCCCTCAAGACTTCGGGCTTAAAGGATATCAACATTTCCGATTTCGATGACCTAAGCTTCAGGAACGTTACTTTCTCTTACCCCCGGCGACCAAATGTGAAGATCCTTGATGACATCTCGCTGAAATTTCCTGTGGGAAAAGTTACCGCACTAGTTGGGCCTTCGGGGTGCGGGAAGAGTACTATCGTTGCTCTCCTTGAGAGATGGTATCAAATATCTGACCAGACGGAGAATACGAGCAATGATAACTTGACGGAAAAGGGCAGTCTATCTCAGACTAGCCCTCAAGGTTCGGAGGTGCCAACCCCAAACAGTGGCGCTATCCAGATTGGTCCACATAACATCGAGGACTTTGACCTCAAGTGGTGGAGATCACAGATTGGATTCGTGCAACAGGAGCCGTTTTCATTCAGCACCTCAATTTTTAATAACGTGGCTTTTGGGCTCGTTGGGTCGAAATGGGAAAACGAGAGCGAAGATGTGAAGCGGCAATTGGTGAAAGAGGCTTGCCGAGAAGCGTTTGCTGATGAGTTTATCGATAAACTTCCCGAGGTAACTTCATATCGCATTCTCTAGTTTTCGTCAATATCGTACTGATTGACTTAGGGCTACGACACAACAATTGGAGAGGGCGGCATCAAGCTTAGTGGCGGACAACGTCAAAGACTTGCCATTGCACGAAGTATTATCAAGCAGCCACCGCTCCTCATTCTTGACGAAGCAACCAGCTCTATTGATGTGCGAGGGGAGCGTGTGGTGCAAGCTGCTCTTGACCGTGTTTCCCGAAACCGAACCACGATCACCATTGCCCACAGGTTATCAACCATTAAAAAGGCCGACAATATTATAGTTTTGCAAAAGGGTAAGGCAATCGAACAAGGAACCCACGAAGAACTCCTATCCCGTGAAGGTCTATATCAAACTCTTGTAGAAAACCAGCAGTTGGAGATGGGAGATGGCGATGAGGTTCCGATCGAAGACATGCCAAAGGACACGGTAGAGACCGTGCTGTCCAGAACCAAAACCGGCAGCACCATCCAGCAAGACGCCGTTGAGATGCCACCTAAAGCCGCAGCAGCACAAAAATCCCGTTCCTTGGCAAACTCGGTCGGCCTGTTCCTCTGGGAACAAAGAAAGTACTGGATAATGTATACTGCCCTTGTTGTTGGAGCGGCAGGCTGCGGCTGTAAGTAACCAAAATTTCCCTGAGGCGGTCGTTCCTGACCCATGACTGACATTTGATGCCTTCGAAGCCGCGTTCTCACTGCAGAGTTTCTTATTCGCCAAACTCACCAGCGCATTCCAGCTAACTGGGAATGAATTGAAAAAGGAGAGTGAGTTCTTTGCACTGATGTTCCTTATACTTGCCATCGGATCGTCTATCTTCTACATGATTCTCGGTTGGGCATGCGTCAGTTTGGCAGCCGTAAGTTCCCCTGGGTTTTCTTTTCATATACCCCTTTCTACACTACTAAACAGAAACGTAGTATATATCTGCTATATACAGACAAGAATATTTCGAAAATATCATAAGGAAACCAATATCGTTTTTCGACCAGGAGGGGAATTCAGCCGGCTCCTTGACTTCCAACATATCTTCTGACCCTACTAAGCTCCAAGAGCTCCTTGGTCCAACGATGGCATTTCCTATGATTTCACTTTTCAACATATTCGGCTGCATCGCTATTTCGTTCGCTTTTGGCTGGAAGCTGACTCTAGTGTCCATATTTTCTGCCTTCCCCGTCATTATCGGTGCCATGTTCGTCCGTGTCCGCTATGAAGTTAAGTTCGATCAATTGAATGCTGCTGTTTTTGCAGAAAGCTCCCAGTTTGCTTCAGAGGCAATCGGGGCATTTCGCACCGTTGCCTCTCTGACGCTTGAAGATACAATTACGGGTCGTTACTCCACTCTGCTTGGAGACCATGTTAAATCAGCGTTCCGAAAGGCAAGACTCGGGGCCCTAGTTATCTCACTATCAGACAGTATTGAATTTCTCTGCATGGCCTTATGCTTCTGGTAAACATTCTCCCACCTGGACCATTCACTCGTGGTACTGAACGCTGCCTCTAGGTACGGCGGAACGCTTTTAAGCACACATGAATATAATGTTGACCAGTTCATGGTGATTTATATCGCCATTATTTTGGTATGCAAACATCACTCGGATGCGTCGGTAATTTCCTAACACATTTTACAGGGCGGACAAGCCGCTGGCCAATTTGGCAGTGTGACTCCAAGTAAGCAACGCCTTTGAAACTGTAAAATGCTAGAATTAAGCTAACACCTTGAAGATATGGCTCAGGCCACCGTTGCAGCCAATAGGATAATAGACCATCGCCCGAAAGAGGAGATCAACCCAGATGAGACCGTTATGCCTCGTCCCGAAGGGGGCGTCAAAATTGAATTCAAATCTGTTAAGTTCAAGTACCCCACTCGCGACATGTGGGTGTACAAGGATTTATCATTCACAGTAAGTTAATGCTTACATTGCGCTGAAAATTTATGCATCTGACGAAGGCTATAGATAGCGAAAGGCCAATTTGTGGCCTTGGTTGGGCCTTCTGGTACGAATAACCATCTTTTATGCTGGGAATAACATTGGCTCAATGATTGACATGGGAAAATAAAGGATGCGGTAAAACAACAGTCATCGCGCTCCTAGAGAAGTATGATACAACTATACTCAAACCGATGCAGTGTCAAGAAATTCACTTACATTTGGTTAGATTCTATGACTATCAAGGCGGCAGTATCGAGATCGATGGCGTTGAACTAAAATCGCTAGAGGCCAAATCGTACCGCAAAAACTTGTCTCTAGTTCCTCAAGAGCCCACCCTATACCAAGGTAAATTATCCAGATCGTCTTAAAGGCGCTTTGCTGAGTAGGACTTCTCCGCAGGGTCGATTCTAGATAATGTTCTGCTAGGCGTTGAACCATCAAGCGTTAGCCGTGAAGACGCTGAACGGGCATGCAAAGACGCCGAGATTCACGACTTCATCCAATCGCTTCCCCAAGGTTCGTACAACAAATCTGTTAGAATGACTGACCTTCTCTGCCTATTCTTACGTTTTTTTCTCTCAAAAGGATATGATACAGATGTGGGACAACGCGGCTTGACCCTCAGCGGTGGACAAAAACAACGGATATGCATCGCCCGCGCTCTGATTAGGGATCCCCGCCTTCTTCTCCTTGACGAAGCAACTTCTAGCCTTGACTCGGAGTCAGAGAAGCTTGTACAGTCATCCATCGAACGGACCGCCAAGGGTAGAACGGTGGTGGCAGTTGCACATCGTCTCGCCACAATTCAAAATGCGGATGTCATATTCGTTTTTAGCGACGGCGGGATCGTAGAAAGTGGAAACCATCACAGCCTGTTAAAGAAGCGAGGCGCCTATTATCAGATGGTAAGCTCTGTTCAATCTACTTTCGCGTGCCTATTACTAACCCGTTTGGAATTTCGGCAGTGTGAGTCCCAGGCTCTTGATCGATGAGGCCTGATCGTTCTTTACATCTTCGGTCATTCAAATTCTTGCCATGTAAAACTAGACAACTCTCTAACTCTCATACTTATCTATATGATCTCATCTCAATTACTATCGGAATTTGCATAATACGCTTAGTCTATCTACAAGTCCAAACGGCGCTAAAATTGACAAGGGATCGAATAATAACAATGCAAGCCTCATAATCCGGTATGAACCTAATTCGCAATGGCTATAGGTTCAAAAGCACGCCGCATTTGGACCCGTAGTAGTGACTCCGGGCTATCATGGTCATCCCCATTCAGCCTATCATCTAACCGTAAAATTGTTTCACATCGGGCTACATATACACCCCTCCTAGCAACTGTATCGTCATAACCAGCACGCCGGCCAATCATGATAGCTGAAGGAGCTCCAACCGATATGGCAAGCCCATTGATATCAACCGCAGGATCACCTATGGCAGCGTCTGACCAGTCAATCACACCAAGCACTCGTCCATCCTCGGGGTTGATAAAGATATGTTCCCCCTTGAAGTCATAATGCAGAAGAATCTCTACTTCTGGCTGGCCGGATATCTTCAGGAGAGGAGTGACATTGCTTTCAAAAAAGGCGCTAGGGCGGTCTCCATCCGCAAGATAATGACTGTCGAGCTGCTCCTTTCCGCAAAGCCGTTCCCAGGCATGCCTTGTATCATGCAGCAGCTTGTCCAAATCTGCATTCGCTGGATGCGGGAGGTGCAGGCCTTCCAAAGGTCGCAGTGGCATCTCTTTAGTTGCGCGCAGTAGTCGAGCAAGATCTTCAATGGTTTCCTGCGTCACCACTGCGTTTGCATGTTCGAGAGAGATCCCTCGAACTCTCTTGTCCAGGGTGCATGAAATCAAACGCTGGGCATCAACACGAAGGCAGGGATGAGATCCAAGGCACTCTGGAATTATGCTCGAGAAATTCTGGTTTATATAGTGATCGTGAAGTAACCTCCTTATCTCTACTTCAGGAATTTGCAAGTCAGCACCATTTCTAGAGTTCGATTCCGGTCCGTCAAGCAGTTGAAGTCGGAGAATCATGTCCTCTCCAATATACCAGGCCGCATGGTCACCACCCTCGGCTATCCGGTCAATCGACAATGAAGTGCTCGGGGTTTCAAGAACTGTATGAAGTACTTTGCGCACGGTATCTTCTGATATTGCGTCCATATTGTTGTTCTAAAGTGATCATACACTGCATGGAGTCGGAAGGTGACAGCCTGTCTGGAGAAGGTCGGAGAGCGAACAGGGCTTAATTAGTCAGCTATTACTCATCAACATGCCTTATCCTTGAAGGGGAGCCTGAGTGTAATTAGAGAACAACAACCAAGCAATCAAATTTAAAGGAATATACTATTTAGGACTTACCTCTCTCACCAGCCTGTAGGCTGAGACATCACAACCTTTAGCAAGCCCAAAGATAGCCTAGGCTCTATCCTTAGTGCTAGGTAGGGCTTCTTCGTTCGGAGAACCTATATTGTCACGTGAGTTCAGCGGGGTCTCAAAATGGCAAAGAACTGCTTACGTGAAACAGCTCCCAAACCAGAAGCGTGTCAACATCACAAGCTGATTGCAAATAAATCATGGTGTCTTCTTGCTATAAGCAAGGTTCTTCATATGTACCGTCACCACGCTAAGCAGAAGGTCTTTCATCGCCCATTTGATTTATTCCAAAGTGAATGGCCTAATATTCCGAGCTTCCCAGGGCGTATGTGCGAAGCGCTGAAGAACCATCATTGGGCCTGGCAGCTCTGGATAGGGAACAACGTCAACCAGAGGCCGAATAATCCGGTCGTTTCCAAAAAGTTTCTACATCACCGATTAATGTTCAAAGGCACACCGGCGTCTCAGCGCCGTTCTACCACATAATGGACCTTACTGCTAAATACATTGGGTTCACCTGGGCGTTGTGTTCCTAGAGGCCTAATGAGTCTGTACGTTGTGCCGCTTTCTCCATTGAAGGTTAGTTCTCCAGCGGCCATTTCAGAAGGCGAAGGATAATTCCAGTAGAACTACTTGTTATTAAGCCGGTGCATGCTCCGTTTGGGTGACTTCTGAGAAGTTCGGCCCATCTCAGGAGAAAATATTATGCCGATGGTCACGTGAATATCAAAGACTTAACTAACCAAGATCGGCCCGATGAAGCCGGAATCGTTTCGGAACGAGCTCTACGATTCGGGATTATCATAGGGGGCGAAGCCCCCCTTAGCCTTCCCCGATCTAGTTTGTGTTGCCATCGAGCACTTGCAACTAAACTACTGTATCGATGCGGACCTGGTTTCATCTCCGTTGTCATACATCTCTTCCGCTCACACAAAGCACACCATTGTATCAGATCGCTAAATCTTCCCAGCTTAATAAAGCGCATATCACCCATCACTGAGGCACATTTGGAAACGGTAAAGGAACTTCGAAGGCCTGTCAGGGCACATGTCACGCAAGTGAAAGGAGCCAGAATAGCGACCCACAGGTAGATTGCTCTGGGTTTAAATGGAGCATTGCCGAATCTCCACACTCGGGAGAGCTCCACTATTAAACATAAAAAAAAAGGGATCGGCCACCAAAAAGAAGTCGACATCGCAGAAGGTTACATGTCTAGGGGAATGATGACTTCCCCGATCTCCTGACGATCCAACCCTCGACCATAAGTAATAGACCGACAGAATATTTCCATACAGATCCCTGGTGCCATCAACCCTGCAATGCTAATTCACCCCTCAAGCTCGGCTCTTTTCTCCCCACCCTTGATGGGAGGATCAAATCAGCCTCCCAAAACGTGCTTTGAATATAAGAGCGCGTCACAGGTTTCACCAGGAGCTAAGGAGTGTGCAGACACCTTGTACGCTTCTCTCCTTTTCATGCAGGTACAACCCATGCTATACCCCCAAAAGATACCTGGTTGCAACGAACCTCCATGAACCCCATTGGGTTTAACTCTCACCCTGGAGTAATTAGACTGAAGGATGGATATTGTCGATCTGAAGATGCTGAATCTTTGCCACCCATACCCTCTTTGAGTATCGCATAAATAAGTCCTGAATGGTTCCGCTCATTATTCCCATCGCATCGCCAACCCGAGTCACTCTTTTGTTCTTAGTTTGTTCACTCCTTTAGGTGCCTAGTGTACCTGTTCTATATATATACCATCTTTTATTTTTCCTTCCGTCGCTCTTTTGACTATGCTAAGCTTGGCCAAGTTGGTGGTCACCTTGGCTACTACCCTCAGCCTTTCACAGCAGGTTATTGCCCAACCTATCCAAGTGAACCCCACCGCCGGCAACATCGATGTTACGAGTGAAAATACCGTCAATGGCACATCCGCTCAACAATTCGAACTGAAGGAAGTGGAGGGAGAACCCCTGAGATTCAGCATCACCAATAATGTCGAGAATGAAGTCAATGCCTACGTTACTGGAATAGACCAATCTGGCGCGCCCGTTATGCTCCTGGCGGGTGGAGGGTGGTTTTATCCTGAAAACCCCAATTCAGAAGTGCCAGTGGAAATCACAGGCGATATCGCCATCAAACTAAACCCCAAAGGCGAGGAGACGACCTTTAGCCTCCCCGATTTTGCCGATTCAGTTCGTGTCTGGTTTGCTGTCGGAGAGCTCCAGTTCTTTTCTCTCACCACTGATGCCGGGATTGCCGTCGTTCAGCCCTCTCATTCCAACCCGGAAGATCCGAGCTCTGGTGTCAACTGGGGCTTCATCGAATTGACCTGGACAAAAGACGGTGGCGTGTGGGCCAACATCAGCTTTGTTGACTTTGTCGGCTTGCCGCTCGGTATGAGATTGTGGGAGAAGGATGGTAACGTCCAAGAGACACTGGGCGTTCAAAGTGATGCTATCAGAACTATCTGCGACGAACTCAGGGATAAAGCCGATGAGGACGGCTTACCATGGGATGATCTCTGCCAGACTTCAGGTGACACATTCATCCGAATTGTATCACCCTTCGGCTATGTAGCTGATGGCAACAATGGCTTCGATGACTATTACACCGAATATATCGACAAGGTTTATCAAGAATTCCAGGGCGACAAAGTTTTGATTGTTAATACTCAGGGAGACGCGGGGGAGGTTGCTTGTACTTCTAATGGAAACGATCTCATTTGTGAGGGAGACGATGCGCCGTTCCCAAAACCCAATGTCGCAGACATCTTCGGCTGCAACTCCGGCCCATTCGCCAATGAGGGTACCGATCTGCACAAGAATATCGGTGCCCGCCTCTGTGCTGCTTTCCACCGTGGCACTTTCTTCAGTGATGGTGGTGATGTCCAACCTGGCCCTGGTGCCGACGCTTACTACCAATCTTCGCCCGCTAACTTTTACTCGGCCTCTGTACACAAACATGAGGTCGACGGAAAGGGTTACGCCTTTCCTTATGATGATGTCAACCCTGAACAAGAAAATGCCTCGGGTACCGTTGCATCCGCTCAGCCCGACGTTTTGGAGATTATAGTCGGCGGCCCTAACCAGGATTCTTAGGGTCCTGAAGAGCCTCAGGCCCTCAGAATTATAGGAATCACCAAATTCTTTGGGGATTTGGTGCCGCCGAGCAGTCTCCAGTCAGCCGAAAGGCTTCAGCTGCTGAAACTCCCCTGCAAGACAAACAGTACTGGGTTTATTAATCATTTCATTTGCCCCTTTTCGAGAAATTTCCTTCATGAACCAGTTTTATAAGAGTACTACGACTAAGTACCTGTATATATTATTTCGTTTCTTCAATACGTTAACCATTTGGTTATTAAATATTGATTTGTGTGTTTTCCCCAGAATGAATTAATTTTCTACTCCATCGCGTACTAGTTATTCAAAGAGCTCCACATAATAGGCCTAAAAATGAAAGCTTGAGGAAAGAGTAGAACGCATCGCGGAGAAGAAATTCTACCTGGGTGCATGACTTGGTTGGGTATCAGCTGACCAGACCGTCAAACAGAACTTGAGCAACTCTCGAGGTCAACCCCTGACAGAATCTATTATTATTGTTATTATTGCCATGTACTGTATTCCGGCTGTTGAGAAGGTTGCACCGCGTCTATCAAGCTCAAGATCTGAGGCAAGGTTTAACGAGAGAGCAAGAAAAAGAAAATAGTCTCCGCAAGATCTCCACCAACGCCGAGATACATACGCTATTTTCCAGATTTCTTTGATTTCAATGCGTGGTGTAGAATGATTGGCTCCAGACAAGGATCGTCAGCGCTCAGCGAGAATTGAAGCGGGGTCAGGGTGATAGGTTCTCCGTCGAGAAGGGGTATGGGGGCAAATCTCATCGATCTGAAGCCCAAAACCGCTGGTGATGTGTTATTACTCTTGGCAGAAGTGGAACCAGGGTTGTTACGTCACTGTGCCCCCTGAAGTTGCTCCAAAAAAAGCCGGGGCCTTGCCCGCTAAATCGAACATTTGATTCTGGTGACACATGATAGGTTTAAAAACCTTGCGCAAGCAATAAGGGTTGGTAGTTGAGTGTACATATATCCGCTTGCGAATGAGGCTTTCCCACAAGGCTGGACAAAGAATTCAAGTTCCAGACTGTATGACTAAGCAAAATCAAACGTCGAATGTTTTTTGAAGCCTTTTTAGCCTCAGCTGGCTGCGCGGACAGCTTCGCCATTTTGATATTTCCCATGCTGAGAATTGCGCCCCGCTACCTCATGCCTGTGAGCGACTGGTTGCACGGTCCTGCCATCTTTTGCCCTGTAGCTAAGGGCAAAGCGGGGCTGAATATATGTCCGTGTCCTGTTTGCAACCCAGGAGAGCGGCTAGCCTTGACGCAAATATTGATACTATAACTGATAGAATTTTTTGTCCTTGTTGTGATCTTGCAGCACTCTCAGCTAGGTGAAAATTATATAATCTCGTCATAAGTACGGCTTGATTAGGAGGGAAACTCTTGGTTCGAACAAAAAAGGTGCGGTCTCTAAATTATCTGCAAAAGCTATATCCAAGACCACCGACCCCCTCGATACTTCTCTTACTAATTTTCTATCATAAAAAATCTGCTATAATGGGGCTAAGCAAGTTTATTCAGAAAATGGGCATGGAAATTGGCCGCCATCAAACTTCACACTCTCAGTATGGTAAGAGCGTCTTGAACTTATGAGATTAACTGCATGTGCTGACCATGAACAGATGCAGAAATCTTGTACCCTTATTACCCCAAACTGTACAAGAAAGGTGAGCGGTGGATACCATGAGTTAGGCTACTAAAACTAAATTTTGAGCATTTAAGACTTTGGCGTATATTTTGGAGCGGCTATGTTCCACTCTGGGCTTGCGATAGCTATGGAACACTTGGGTATGATGAGAGATCTCACAGACATAGAAGTAAGTTTACACGAATAATATACCCAATGTTTAACAGTATGCCTGATGCATATATAGACAGTTGTCAAGGAACTAGGTAATCGCTACGATGTTCCAATCCAAAACCAGACCCAAGCTTCGCATGCTTCGCTGTTTATTCACATTTACACTCTCTACAATTCTAAGGATTCTGACGGAGGGGCGTCGTTTCAACAAAAGCTATATTCTGAAATTTTGGATATCTGTAAGACGCCACGGAATGTGACAGCGAGATTCCCAGGAAATGGCATCGCCGAGGATTCCAAAGACCACCAACCAGTGACTCCACCCACAGAAACATCCCAAATGGACCAATCCCTACCAACGCCTCCCAGGCAAGCCCCACCTCCCGAACCCTCATCTTCCGAGCCGACAGTTTACCCAAATTGTAAGTGGTGTCGACGCCAGACAGTCTATAGAGTTGTCAAACGGACAAATCACAACGGAAATGCAGGACGACCGTACTTCACATGCGATAGCTGCAACAAGTTCCATTCTTTTGCCGACACCCGAGGAATAGACCCACAGAACCCCCCCTGCCAATGTGGAAAACCGACCCGAATGGAGTTTGCTAGCAAAAGAAAGGGAGGGCACCAATATTGGGTATGTGCAACTAATACCTGCGACTATTAAGTTGTTGGAAGTAAAATTATAGTCGACCTTGTTTTACCATCCAGCCTTCATCACCATTTTTATCCCGAACTGGGTTATTCTAGTCCGCCAGTCTTACTTGCCAGAGTCTATCATAAACCCCAGAAAATGTATGACATTAAGTCCAGCGGCCGAAACAAATTGCTTCAGACATCGCCATCTGCCCACCCATATTAAATATCCAATAATTAGAGGATTTCTCTCTTGATCTTTTCAGACCGCCTTCCCTGCTTTCCTAAACACAGTAGGACTAATTTTTGTCTTGCTCTTTATCACTCGATCTAGCCTCCAGCAGTGACCGTACGGAATTGCTAGACCGCTAATAATGCAATGGCGCCGCTCGGACATTGTATTTAAGACTATGTCGTAACACATCCAGGCGAGTCACCAATCAATTGTTCATGACGTGGCAACATTTACCACCCTCCTTCCTGTTCATAAATAATTTCAGTATCTGCCTATATTCCTGTCCCTTATAACGTTTATAAAGCACAGTTGAGGTTGAGGTTCGGACATACTACTTCACCTATGGCTCATAAAAAGGAAAAGTTCTATGCTGTCTACAGCGGCCGTGTCGACAAGCCCACAATATATTCTTCTTGGTATTATTGAACTGAAGCTAGAAAGTGACTGTTGATATATTAACAACCATCTTCCTAGGAGTCAAGCGCAGCCAAGAGTGGTAGGATGCAAAGAAGCCGTCATTGGAAAGTTTGATACACTTCAGGGAGCCCGCAATGCAATGAAGTTGAAAGGGATCACAACATTTGATGAAGTTGCCACACATGCAGCTGAAAATGAAGCTTTGCCATTGCCCAAAGGAAAATTTTATGCCGTCGCAGGGGGCAGGACTACCGGAGTTTTCAGTCATTGGCAGTATGTGTGCCTCCTTCCTTGAAGTCAAATACAGGTATCTTATAACGTATAGGTATGCGAAAGAATCGATCAATGGAGTCCCTGCGTGTCACGAGCGTTTTAGCACCAAATGGGAAGCAGAGCGGTTTATCGAGAACTGGAAAGATGCTTATGCTGATATATGGCGAAGGGAGATCAGGCAAGCATTGGACGACGGCTGGAGACCCAGGGATATGGACTTAAATTTTGAGTCATTCTTGGTCAGGGATGATTGCAACGGGCAGAACGACGACAATAGCCTTCCAAAGCTTGAGCATTTAAATATTAACGAGCCCCAAGAATAAATCTTTTAGTTTAGGGATTGAGAATTGGCACAATGACTGATTTTGGTGACGTAATTTTTGGTTCAAGATGAACAGAGGAGTCACTCATGCCTTTGCTAGCTTTGATCAACTATCTCTTGCATCTCTGTCGTAACAGGTAATGGTATAAGCTGATTTATTTTTTTTTTTTGCGGTTGGCCGATGAAGGGTTATCTTTTATGATGGCACTACTGGGGTCCCTAGCACACGTGACAGCCTACATAGCATTACCGATGTTCCCCACTATTCTATTTCATAGGGTGGTCAACCCCACGCTGGGCGTGAAATTTCGCTTTGTTTGACCCCACCCATTTGTCAGTCAAAGATCTGAAAGATGCTAGCGAGCTTCCTAGACCTTCCTGCTGAGCTCCGCAACGAGATATACAAGCAGATTCTCGTGTGTAGAGAGCCTATCAATCCTTGGAACAGAAAATATAATCTTGTGCCCAACCTCCTCTTAACGAACTCGATGATTCTACATGAGACAAGCTCACTGCTCTATGGGAATAACTGTTTCGACCTCACCGCATGGAGCCCTAATATTACATCCGAATTTCTTGATACTATTGGCTTGACCAACGCTTCTCGCCTTGAGCGTATTCGCATCAACTTTCCCGGATTTGATAACCTCAAAGACGAGATCCGCCTTGAAGAAGAAAGCCTCAATACTTTAAACAAGATCCAGGCATACTGCACCAACCTCAAATCCATTACAATGACCCCTCCAACCATATATCTTATGGAGATACAACTAGCCTCAGTCAGCTGTGGCAGGGCATTGGCATTGGTCGCCGCTCACTTCAAGGCAATCACATCACTGCGAGAAATTGTTGTGGAAATTTATGAGGATGGTTCAAACTCGGATATTATAAGTCAGATGCAGAATCATGGGTGGACACTCAAGACGGTAGAGCGAGTAGAAGAAGAGGAGTGGGATGATGATAGATGTTGGGGTGAAACCGATGAGGATGATCATCTATACAACTATGAGGACGACTATGATATTGACAATGATAGTGACTTTTGGAGAAGGGCAGCAGACTAGACCTTTTCTCTTTTCTTTTTGGTTTCTTAATAAAAAAAAAGAAGAAAAAGGCACGATGATTTCAGGTTTAAAGTAATATCCTCTGAAACATTCGAACAATTTTTGGCTTCACTCCCACCAGCAGGTTTGATCTTCATGTGTGCCCAAGGTCGAAGCCATGTGGCGACCAAGTTGACTACCCACCGACAGTGTAGAGGCTCATTCGGTGGCTATACCTATTTTTTCGTCTAACGTTTTTATTTTAGGTTAAATCACAGCTCCTCTTGAATTTTAAAGGACTTGGAGGGTAACTTCTTCTCGAGTAAAGTCAGTATTATGCCTATAACTGCAGATACCACAACGAAAACGCAGGTTTCAGGACTTCAGCCGCCTGCGGCACCCATATTTTGCCCTGCCAGCAAGCCAATTGTTATTGGGCTCTATGGAGTCCCTGGCGCTGGGAAAACATACTGGTTAAAACAGCTTGAGAGAATTTATCGACAAGGAGGCTTCGCGTTTTACGAAGGTTCTTCAGTTATTGCAGCCCTCGTTCCCGGTGGTCTTGACGCTTTCAAGAAGTTAAATGAGAATGAGAAGGCTTGTTGGCGCCGAAAAGCAATTGAAAAAATCAGAAAGGGATCTGCCGACGAGAAACGTGCTGCGGTAGTCACCGACCACTTCATGTTTTGGCTTGAGGACGAAGAAGCCGGTCATTGTGTGTGCACATCAAGCGACCTAGAGACATATACGCACATTTTCTATCTCAAAACGCCTGTCAAAGTTCTCGTTCAACGCCGCCTGAACGACACCGAAAGACGCCGCGAGGCCGCGTCGGAAACTCACCTAGAGCGTTGGCAAACTGCCGAAATCACCGAACTCAGCCATCTTTGCAAGGACCATGGGATACTTTTCTCCGTTTTGCCTTGGGACAAAATATTGGAGGGGATTTGCGCCACAGTTGATGGCCTCAGCTGCCAGGTAAAGGAAAACATTTCCCAAGCAAAGGAGGAGCTGGACAGCATTATCAACAAGCAAGACAGGCTTGGCACTGTGCTTCTCTTTGATGCTGACAGGACCCTGGCTCCAGAAGATACAGGTGCCCTCTTCTGGAAAACAATTGATAACTCCAAAAGTCCGGGCGGAGAAGGAGATGTTCTAAAAGACCTGTTCGGTGGTTCGTTAGCAGGCGGCTATTGCTCGCCCAATAGACAAGCCCCACGGCCCACCAAGAGTATCTAGACTCCAACCAAAATGGTATCATCAAGCATTTGTATGAGTATTTGTGGAAGGGCGCTGAATGACCCAAAATACATCTAGATTGTAGGCTATCCCGTTTCAAAAACCTGTACCGTGTACAGCATAGCACTGTCTCTCGCTCCGTAATAACAGGGTGGGATAGCGATCTAATTTTGGTAGTAGTAGACATCATTTTTTAATTAGCGGGGCAAGTGCACCCCAACTCGAGAATGCCGGTGGGAATGGAGAGAATATGGTATGTATATACTGGCTCCGTTTGCCATGGGCGGTTGACATACGGTGTGCTCAACAACTTAGGGCCATTCCATCCGCGTGATAGAGTGTGCCAATGCGCCTCTCTTTGTTTCACTGCAGAAAAGAGGTGAGGAAATGAGCAATTCATAACGGGCTTTCTCGCGTACGGAGAGCGTTTCAAGCCCCAAAAGAAAGCTACTAAACAATAACATCGCCTAGCGCTTAGTAGTAGCTATACTCTCAGCCGGCGTGTTAAGATAAATGTTGGACTGTCCCACGAATACCGATGACCATCGAGATATTTACTCGTTTGTTAGTACATATCTTCGTCCCGACTACCTTGCTATCATTTATGATTTGCTATTATTTAGGGCTAGCGAGATTTTAGAAATGCAAAGGCCATGCATTTGAAAGCAAATCCCTTTCAAAATACGAGCTGAAAGGCAATTTCTAGTTCATTGTCCCTGAGAAGTGAGATACCCATGCTATATATATTTCCTAGGCCAGATATCCCAAGTCACCCATCCATAATGCCAAGCGCCAGACAGATTTTCAGTAGCTTGACTATCTTTTTTTCTTGCCCTTTCCTGAAGAAATCCCCTTTTCGCTACCTTGGGGCTTGAGGCTAGCGGATAACCTTCTTTCCCGAATTGATACAACTGGCAATTTGGACCTTTCCAGTTCGACTTTAAGTTCTCGATCCGCTGCTACACACTGCCGCATGGATTTATACACTATCACAGCAGGTGTACACGAACGACGGACACCATTTTCAACTAGGCATAATTGAGGGAATACAGTACACCACCAGTCACCATCAGGGATGTCTGCTTTCTCGTGATTCGGAGTCTCATCGCTAGGGAATATGAAGGGATCGCACTCCCCATTTCCCCACCGAGATGGTAGAAAGTCTGGCTCATACTTCTGCTTCGATTGTTGAAAAGGTTGCCAGGCTGCTGCTGCCAATCGTGCGACACGTTCAATGCTAGACCGCAGCCCTGAGACTTTTTCTTGGGGCAACAGACCATGCACACTCGAGCTAACAGCTTGAACGACTTTCTGTACCCTTCTATTAAGGCCATAGGCTGTGTCGGTAGGGTTAATAGACAGCAGAATTGATCGACAGTGGGATTCCTTTTCTTTGTTTTCCGCTTCTAGGGTAAGAAGCTGCTCTCGCATTGTACAGTATTCGGATACAATGTAAGTCGGTTGGAATATATATTTATCTATCGTTTGCGCCAGCAGCGTCAGTATGATTACTAGCCGCATCTGACTGGCTGCTGTTGAGTTCTTGCAAGGGAGAGGAATGTCACATTCCGATATCTGACGCTGGAATTTCATTGCATCATTCTAAAAGTGAGGGTGAGCAGATGAAGAACTTTGCAATTAAAGCTAGGTACAAACCTTTGAAATATCAGGGCGAAACTGTTCTAGATGCGGATAAATTTCGTGTGTTGCATACTTCCAGATCTCCGAAAACTTCTCCCTAGCTCACTCTCGCATTAGCATGCTATGTGCTGTGCATTTGATTTTCAGAGGGGATATAATACATATCCTCTTTGTTTATCTCACAAAGTGTAGCTGCGAAACTCTCCAGCTTATCGAGATGAGCATCCTTTTGTGACAGGATACCTCGAACAGACTTCAGTTGCTCTTCAAGCTCCTCCTGTTTCTTCCCCATAGCTGATAGTTTCTGCTTTATGTCAGACTCTGCCGTCTTCATCTCGCTGATTGTAGATTCCCTTTTCTTGAGTTCCTCCCGAGTCTTCATATGATCTTGCTCTTCCTCTGTACGTGCAGAATTGATTTTCTCGATTTCCTTCCTTAAGGCATCTCTTTCCCTCCGCAGATCACAGTTCTCATCCGTCACCATATGACGAGTGATTCGTTCTTTCTCCTTTTCGGTCTCCAGACGTACAATTGTATCATCACGAGACTTAACCTGGCTGCAGAGTGCCTCTATACTCTTCCCGGCGGGAACTGAGGAAATTTTTCTTAACTGCTCGAAAAATGCATCGATTTTTTGGACATCGACTTCCACACTCTCTGCTGCTTCCCCATTAACTCGGACTCCGCTGGATGCCATGCTTGGGGAAATATGCCAAATATTCGATTTGAGTGAAGGACAATGACACCGCCCCCAGCTACTGAGGACTATCGATGGGGTTTTTATGGCATCCTATTCCCCCCTCCTCCCCAATACCGAAGGCTACATCGCCTGCAGCACAGTGTGAGACCGTGTTTGTATAGGTTATGTGTATGCCTTGATTGAAATTGTTCAATAGTAATCTCTCGCTTGCATAAGAAAGAATATCATTTGACCACGACTTTTAATGACCCGAAATTTCTGCTGTAGAACATATTTGACAAGGGATGTCAATGTTACACCCCCTATCTTGCATAATATTTCACACCATTAGGATGTTTCCTTCCATTAGTGACTCATTTATAATCCGCTGCATTTTGTAGCTGATATCGGCCGTAGGCGTTTAAGGATTTTCATAATTCGGCGGAAAATGATA
The DNA here is from genome assembly GCA_030789285.1 of Arthroderma sp. MBC 929. NCBI lineage: Eukaryota > Fungi > Ascomycota > Eurotiomycetes > Onygenales > Arthrodermataceae > Arthroderma > Arthroderma sp. MBC 929. Next base: position 7,929 of record JARJUX010000001.1, on the reverse strand, counting down.
TACATACATAATATATTGCCCGTATATGACGCGATAAAATTATCTACTTACTGAGATACAATATTGCAATTTATGAGAGCTCAGATTATATGCAATATCCAAACTATAAGGGTAAGAGCAGGCGTTTTTAAAGGTAGTCAAAGATTCGCGCTATCTATATTTCTGAGAAGCTCTTCTCTGTGAGACCATGTCCCTTCACCGATCTCCGTGGACGAAAAACGGCATGCCAGCTTATTCAGTGACAACACAACGGGGTTTACTGCGGAAAATACTTGTTTATCGCTTAGCACAGAACCTACCAGGCTTTGACCTCTGCCATCCCGTGTAATCTATTCGCCGCCCATCAACCCCACGCAGACAGGGGTTCGTCGGTGTGGTTACACAAACCCGCGAACACATGATTGTGAAGTATGTGAATGTGCTGCAAGGCAGCAGATTGGGTAGAGCAAGGCGCCTAGAAGTAACAAGTCATATCTCTAACCCTGGCGGTGTCGCGCTAGTCTTGAAAAGGTATTTATCGCAGGCAGATGTAGTAAACACCAGATTGGGAAGACCTGAACGTTGCTATAATATATAACCAAGTACTACCGCCTGGACTCTCTGTTTGCCTGCTTCCAGGCAGGCTTCACAAGATTTATTACACAATGGCGCAGCTATATTGCATAGAACAGATCGTTGGTTACACTTTCAGGAACTCTCAGGGTCTGGTTAGAGCTCTCACAGCAGCTGGTGCCGATGAGCGAGACTATGAAGGAAATAGGAGATTGGCTCAACTTGGAGAGTCGCTCATTGGAATCGCAATTCTAAACAGCGCCTATACTAGCGGAGTTACTAGGAGTAATTTTCCCTGCTATCAAAGAAGGCAGCAGCTAACTTTTTTTTAGAAACAGCAAGTAACGCTTTATGCTCCCTTGGTAGCAACAAAACCCGGCAGGTGATTGCAAGGCGTACTGGAATTGCAGAGCACGTGATTCTTCACCCCCGCCAGCAGAACCAACCAGCGCCACCCAAAGTACTGAGTCGGACAATATCTGCTATCATCGCAGCTGCATGGCTTGATTCCGGCAGAGATTTTCAAGTTATCTTCGAAGTTATCAAAAATTTGGGGTAAGAGGCTAGTAGACTCTAAGTGCTACAGTTTGACTGACACAGCGGAAGCATTGCGTCGCACGAGCTAGATTGTATAGACCCTAGCCAACTTGATTCGATTAGCGATCAGCCGCTCGCTAGAACACAGGGCCTGGTGGAAACTGAGTCTCACCGGAGCGATCCTCTGGAGTACACTTGTGTTCCAGAAGACCCAGGGCTGGAAAACACCGTGACTACGACGGCAAATATTGCGACTAGTTTTGTCTGTGATTCTTCGACCCTGATTCAACAGGTTACCAAAGAGCCAAGAACCCTCTTGCCAAAGCCCCTGTCAGGCACCGTGGCGCGATCCCGCACTGAGACCTTACTCGAAGAGCTTTTTGAAGAGGAGCGGGAAAAGTTTAATATGCGTCCAAACCCAATCGGGAAGCGACTATTTGAAGGGTTACTGTTTCATGCGTCTTTGGCAAATATGCATATCACAGCCCGAGCTTTATTCTATGGAATTGGTAGTTGTCAGTCACTAGTTAATGTGCGGGAAATTCTCTTGTATTGTCGTTGGAGGCGAGAAGATAAGCTACCGGCGCCCTGTGAAGCACTTCCTTACGCAGAGAGGTTCGAAATCATTGAGCAACTTGATGCCAGCGTCGCTTTTTCCAGCTTCTTTAAGAGGTGTCATGTTCTCAACCTCTTCCGGGATCTACGAGATTCTTCTCGCCAGCCGAATAATGGGTTTTTAATCCAACACCCTGAAAATTTTCCTATTCGCACCGGCAGAGGAAATCCTCTTCATGCTTCGACAGCCTCGTTAACAAAGTCCATGCTCTCTCAGATATATCCCAATTTAGACGAGAACAGTGACAGGTATAGAGGGAAGTATCGTCATGTATCGGCCATACGCAAACTAGGGGAGCACCTCGACATGCTTGTGTCTGAGTTCGGCCTTGGTATCCTTGGATTGCTCCCGCCAGCTACGTCAAGACTCGCTGAAAAAGGCCTATACGTAACCGACAGCATGTATGTGCATCATTTCTTATAATTGAAGCATCACTAATGAAGCTAGGCTATGTGACATCCCAGAAGATTCGTTTAAAAAGCTACTTTTCGCTCTAAAAGATAGCCAAAATATGGTTTTGGACCACTTCGGCAAGACCCTCGCACCCGCAATCGATTGTATATTTAAGGGAGATTTCCACCAACTCAGACCTTTGCGGATCGAACAGGTTGGCACAGAGCAAATTATGAGTGAACCGAAAGCCTCCGTCGCGCTGCTTAATTTGCTACATCAAAGTAACAGTGAATGAGAGTAGTTTAGGCTTAAATATATGCTGTGCAACCATCAAAGTACAGAGGTGCGTCGTACGGATTCATGTAGAGTTGTATTCCAGTAACATCTATCCGGAAATGGGCAGTCATCTGCAGAAGCCTTGGTTAGGCATCATACTTCAGATCCCAACCGGGACACACCTTGCTATCTAAAACTATAAAAGCCGCCTGATTGATCGAACAGCTGAGGTTGTTTGATGTCCAGTCTTCTTCATTTCATTTCCAGGCGGACGCTTTGGCAACTCTTTTTATTTCATTTGCTGCTAAATCATAATTGCGTCCTACAAATATGGTTGTTCATCAGAAAATAACCCCGGATGAATCCCACGTATTAATCGAGGAGGCCTTTCCATACCATCTAAGCCTCCTCAATGCTGCAGAGCCTGCACAAAAGACCGAAGCAGCTTGCCTTGCTCCGATATTTTCCAGCAGCATACTGAGGCGCGGAGAAGCAATAACAGAGAGGCAGGTTCCCATGATATCCCAGTTTGGGCTATTGGCTGGCCTAAGCCATATACTTGAGCCTGCAATACCCATAGAACAGCTTGCCTCGGATATCCGCAATGACCCACGGTTGATGTTCAATGTGAGTTCACCATCGAGCACATTCATATGCGGCTCACAGGGCTCAGGCAAAAGCCATACACTTTCATGCATGCTTGAGAATTGCCTTATCCCGTCGAGAGTTGGACGCCTCCCTAATCCACTTACTGGGATTCTTTTTCACTACGACGCGTTTATAAGCGACACGACCGGCTCCCCGTGTGAAGCAGCATACCTGTCGTCACGCCCAGAAGTTAAAGTGAAGGTTCTCTGTTCTCCAACAAATGTCAACTCCATAAGAGTAAGGAAACCTCTTCGCTGTATTTTCTAAATTTTTAGTTTTGACTTCAAGGTTTAGGGAGCCTACTCGCGTTTCAACATCCCTGTTGATCCACTGCGGATCGACCAGAAGAACCTCAATACAAAACGGATGCTTGACCTCATGGCTGTGGGGCAGGGTGATGGCCCAATGCCGTTGTATATGCACACGGTCAAACGTATTTTGCGAGATATGCGGATCGTGCAACAAGCAACGGCCGCGAAATTTGATTACCAGGATTTCAAGGAGAGGCTATTGAACTGCGCCCTTACACCCACCCAGCTTGAACCTCTCACACAGCGACTTGAGACATTGGAGAGTTTTATGCCTGAGACACAGGTTTTCATGAACAGGAAAAGCCGACAACAGAGAAGCCCAGGGTGGGAGCCTGTCGTAAGATCACCTCTATCCAACCTCAAAATTTCCTGCTAAAGTGTTATAGGCCGGGTGTCTTACTATAGTTGATCTTTCATGTCCGTGCATATCTCCGGAAACCGCATGCGCTCTTTTCAACATATGCCTGGGTATTTTTCTTGAGCAAGAACCGACTGTGGGCCGGGTCGTTGCATTGGATGAAGCACACAAAGTTTGATGATTTCCACTCTTCAATTGTTGGTCGAAAGTCTGATTAAGGTTTATTTTAGTATATGAACTCGTCAACGGAAGCTCATGCGTTTACAGAAACTCTTCTATCAGCTGTCCGATTACAACGTCACCTTGCTGCCCGAGTTATCATCTCAACGCAGGAACCAACGATTTCCACTGCACTCCTGAATCTATGCTCTACCACAATTGTTCACCGTTTTAGCTCTCCCGAATGGCTACGAATTTTACGTCGTCATCTAGCGGCCGCCACGGAGTGCCCGTTCTCGCTTGAAACAAACCAGGCAACAGCTACGCCCGCGGAAACATATTGTGGAGAGAATGAGTCGGTCTCCCTCTTCAACAAAATTGTGCATCTTCGGGTTGGGGAAGCCTTGTTATTCTGCCCGAGCGCCATCGTTGATACAAACTTGCAAGATGGTGGGACGACCATGGATCGTTTAGGAGCAAGATATTTGAAGGTCAAAGTTCGGGCTCGACTAACTACTGATGGTGGAAGAAGCCTCCTGTCCCTCTAATGAATTAATGGAAATGTCTACGTGGCTAAGAGGGCTGGTAAATCTAAATCAATATTCTCGGGTAAAATAATTTAATTAAGCACGTCAGTATCTTCCTGAGCTGCGGCGATATTTAACGAACGTAATTCGGATCTCTGTTCCTGTTCCGGGCCATCTAGCTTATTTAGCAGTTGGCTAGATGAGATAGCTCTTGCTATCCGTGCTATCTGAGCTATCCCCGTGCTTGGCATGGTCACGTGATCTGTTCTATAATAGTTCCGTGCCGTGAGGCTCCCGCATGGATGTTCCTATAAGAACCAATTATTTCGCTGGTGGGCTGTGCCGCTTGAAGTTCCGTAACAAGAAAGCTGCAGTTATCCATGGTCATGTTTCCAGAAGTGCTATAAGAATGAAGCCTTTATTCGCGACAATTTGTCATATCTGTTCTTGAATTGCCAGGTCCTATCATTTTTCATTTTCCGACCATGCTTTTTTCTCCTTTCAGAGTTATTGGCATTTCAGCGGCTCGTGTCTATCTGGTTGCTGTCGGCCAGTGGTCGATGGATGGTAGCTGGTTGTACAACCCCATGATGGTCATTGAAACATTCGAGATTGCCGGCACGTTGATTGCTCTGTCCATATCGGGCCTCAAACCTTTACTTGATATTTCAGCACGCAACCGATTAAGCTCAGGTCCACCCACCATCCAGCAGAGCACAATAAGCCAGCAGCAGCCGCGCTGCTCAGCACATCGAGAGCTCCTTTGAAGAGGAAGCGCATTACATCCATGTAAAAGAGAGACACTAAGGCTGGCACTCGTTCAATTTTTTCCATGTTATAGCTACTTCGCTCTTCTTAATGTTTTATTTCAATCACTGCATTTGAATGTTAGGAGCCCCTGGCTCAAACTTGTGCACTACATGTGCATCGGGAGAATAGCGCAACCAGTAGAAAGTAATCCTTCTGAATACAGGGTGGCTTCGGTTGGCTTACACCTCCTCAACAGTTACACATACCACATAAGCCTCAGCTTGGCAAGACGAAGACCTTTTAATCGAGCTGTTCCGCCCCTCAGCAGTTCTACAAATCTACAGACTCGCTTAAAAAGGCCCCTCTCACTTGGAGCACAATGACCCCGCGCGGATTATTCGCCTTGCTCTTTGTTGCGCTGGCCAGCGGCTCGAAAGGTGAACAAAATCGTGATCACCTAGTCAGTTCCCAGATTCTGAACGATCCCTATCCTTTTCATTTCACCAAATTGGACGGCGATGGCCTAGCCAGGTTCCCCATGTCGAAGTGCCAAGGGTTCATCCTGGAAGAGGCGAGCATTGACGAGATTCAAGCGCAGCTATCATCGCACCGATTAACCATAGTCGAGCTTCTTGAATGTTTTTGTGAAAGGATCCAACAAACCGATGGCTATTTGAGGTTTGCTTTTGGACGTATTTTGTTTGAATTCTATCGTATTAACTGACGGTATAGATCTATTTTGGAATTCAATCCCGATGCGTTTCGAATTGCCAGGGCTCTGGACGCGGAGCGGGCTCAGGGCAGTGTTCGCGGCCCGCTCCATGGGATTCCATTTATTGTGAAGGACAACTTTGCAACCAAGGATCGTATGGAGACCACGGCAGGAAGCTGGGCACTTCTCGGCTCGGTGGTTCCCCGCGATGCTCATGTTGTGCACAAGCTGCGAGAGGCCGGCGCACTACTGCTCGGAAAAGCAGCCATGAGCGAATGGGCGGATATGCGTTCGAGTAATTACTCGGAGGGATATTCCCCTCGGGGTGGACAATGTCGCAGCGCATATAATCTGACATTGAACCCAGGCGGAAGCAGCTCGGGTTCCGCCGTCGCTGTCGGAGCTAATTTGGTTCCCTTTGCTCTTGGAACAGAAACGGATGGAAGTAGTGAGTCTCCTCTCCAGACCCCCAAAAATACGATCACGTATACTCACACCTTTTGACAGTTATCAATGCCGCTGAACGAAATTCAATTGTTGGCATAAAGCCCACTGTTGGATTAACATCGCGTGCCGGTGTCATTCCAGAGTCCACCAACCAGGATTCGGTTGGGACTTTTGGCAAGACGGTCCAAGATGCAACATACGCTTTGGATGCAATATATGGTGTAGATCCTCGTGATAACCACACATTCACGCAGGCTGGAAAAACCCCAGAGAAGAATGGCTATTTCGGTTATTCTCAATTCATTGCTGACAAATCGGCGCTGAGAGGTGCTCTATTCGGCCTGCCGTGGGCATCATTCTGGGCCCATGGCGAGTCATCGCAGATTTCACAGCTGATGGAATTGCTTGATTTGATCAAGGGAGCTGGGGCTACAATTTACAATGAAACCGAGATCGGTGGCTACCAGAAAATCATCTCACCTGACGGCTGGAATTGGGACTATGGTACAACGCGAGGCTACCCCAATGAGTCAGAGTATACTGTCGTCAAGGTGGATTTTTACAATAATCTCAAAGCATATCTTTCCGAACTGGAAAATACAAACATAAAGTCTCTTGAAGATATTGTGCAGTATAACTTTGACAATTTCGGTACTGAAGGTGGTTATCCAGGCGTTCACCCTGCCTTCGCTTCCGGACAGGACAGTCTTCTAGCTTCGCTGGAGACGAGAGGTATCATGAACGAAACATACTGGCAGGCCCTCTCTTTTTGCAAATCTTCCACCCGCAATGGAATCAATGATGCTCTTCGGCTTGGAAAGAAACGCCCATTAGATGGCCTCCTAGTTCCAGCAGACGTCGGCCAATCATATCAGATCGCAGCCCAGGCCGGGTATCCAGTAATCACACTACCAGCTGGGGTAAATAAGGTATCCGGAATGCCATATGGGATCGCGATTATGAACACTGAGTTTTCAGAAGCCACCTTAATAAAATATGCAAGTGCCATTGAAGACCTTCAGACAAAGTCTAAGACAAAGTATCGTCGCTCTCGGCCTCAGTGGCTTGGATATTCGACATGCAACCTTCCTGTTATCAACGCATGATGCCCAGTATCTATTGTGATATGCGAATTTTAAAAAGCCTCTGAGGTTTCCGATGGTTGATTCTTCTCTGCCTCTCTAGACATCCCTGACCTGGGTGCATGCATTGTAAGCACGGGTTCCACACAATTGCAGAGGCTCAATGAAACTTGCATCGTCCATGGTACAAGGGGGGCGATATAGTTGCATACTTCAAGCAGGTGCTCTTGTGGTATTGAAAATTCACGTCCGGTGTTTTGGAGCCTAGTTTATATTAGTTAGAAATGAGGAAGTAATATAATACACGTGAGGAGCAACATACTCTGCTAGATAGAGCTGGGTGGCGCTGCCCCCCGGTGTTTTCAACACCCAGCTAAGATAACGAGTGAACAAAGATTTAAATTAGGAGGATTTTAGATTGCTAGACTAAACAGGTTTTTAGGCCCGCTGGCCCCCAAGCCGGTAGGCAGCTAGGCTAGCAGGCTTCTAGATTAGTAGGCTTTTAGGTGCCTAGGCTGGAAAGCGCGAAGGCAGTCAAGTTTGACTTGGTCGTTGTCAGAA